>OY978529.1:42354320-43554320 GCA_963854835.1 Megamerina dolium | reverse complement strand
TTGAATGAAAAATATTACATGTATGAAGAGGCTCCTTATATCTGTTCGCAATGCTTTTTGCAGTCTTTATCCTCATCATAGTCACACAAGTCACAAAGTTTTGATTCAACTTCATAATAATCTGTTGCCTTCTTTGTTGGATCATAGTAATCGTATACAACAACGGAAGCTGGTTTTTGCTTAGCGACAGGGAATGATTTGAACGCCTCTACTGGCAAACATTGCTTTTCGTTTTTATGCAGGCTTTCAAAATAGATGACTAGAACGGATTCAGAATTCTTGGTTTCGACATGCTAAATTAAATAGAAATAGTGTCAATTGTGGGAATCTATGAAGTAATTCATTTAACTTACTCGGACTCTGTTCACACTCAATATATTTTCAAAATTATCTGTATCCACAATATATCCTGATGGCATGGATACCTCCAATACGGCCATATTGGAAGCCTCATTTGCACCGGCATAATCTACACAGACAATTAGATCTAATTTGAAAGGCGGCACATCCTTATTTACAATAGATTTAATGGTAAATGTCGGTTTCTCTTCGCTTTCGATCACATTGTATTGATAAGAGATCTGTACTAAAGCTGCACCTTTGCCTTTGGTGTGAAAATCGATAGCGGTTGTTTTTGCCGGGAGCTGTAACAATAAATATGTATATATGATATTTATTTATTTAACGAGATACGAGTACGAGTGGGTTTGGCATTTCTTCTCACCTCAACGCTTTGCATAAGTAAAGCGTTATCGTTATTCGTGGTAATAGTTTCCTGGTGTATTTTATCGCCTGTTTTCGAAATCACATTAATCTCCATATCGGCAGCTTCGTATCCAGATTTCTGCACAAATTTAGTTAAAGCTTGTAGACCTACGACTGTATCTTGTGTTGAGCTAAATCCACCATAACTATTACGTTGTGCCACCAACCATCTTATAATTGGCAAAACACTATCCGTTGTCTCCGATGGGTTGTCTAATAAAAGTAGTAGCATGTATGAAGTAATTTCGACATCATTGCTATATGCCCAGCGCCACCACACATCCCGTTTATTTTCAGTTTTTGACCACCACATACGATCATCCTCGGTTTTAGCCAAACCTTCTAGGCTTGAGATGATGTCTTTGGACGACGGATGCTCTGCTATGTGGAGAGTATAAGTAGCCAATACCTTTACATATACATTTTCAGCTTTCTCGATGTTTTCCAAAATGTATTTGAAACCATTATCAATATTGGTTTGATACTTTGCAGAAAGGGTCTGTGGAAAGAGAACATAAAAAATCCAAAATTATGATAAAAATTTGATTTTCTGCTGCCGATTACGAAAGCGATACAAATTTATAAGTTCATTTAGTTAAGGATCCATACATACCTTATTTTCCAAGAATGCCAACAAAACATTGGCAGTTAATACGATATGATCCTTCTGCGATGAATAAAAGTAGTCTCCCTTCTCAATGAAAGAACCATTTTCTGCTTGACTATTTGCTAAATAACTTAGCCCTTCCTCCAGTATTTTGTCATTGATGTCCACATATTTTTTCGATTTCTGAAGGTTACGTACAATATATGCAGTTAACCAAGTGGAGCCGTTAATAGGTTTATCCTCTTTTGTGGATGGCCCAAATGAACTGAAAGCACCATCATCGTGACGATAGTTAAGAATATTCTGGTAACCAGTTTCTAAATTATGTTTGATTTTCATTTCAATTGCCGGTTTAAAATTATTGGTATTCTGTAAAAATTTCGAATTGATTAAATACACACGGAGAAGACTAGAAACGAACGTACCTTTAAATATTCCAATACCACATAATTAAATACCAGTTGTGACGTAGTCTGTTCTCCACAGCCTGTAGGCATCCGTATTAAATTTTCTATGTTAAGCAGGACGGGACCTAGTAAATCACCAACAACTGCAAACTCGACATGTTGTGAATGAGGAACAATTTGATTTGGCAATTTTAACTCAAATGATTCTTTAAATTCAGACGAATCTTTTAGATTAACTAAATATGCGCGATTAGCGTATTCGGTAACGCCTTCCGCAACGACTTTTAATGTTTTATGAATTGCATCTCCAGCAATGGGAGAAATTGCAGTGAATTTCAACATGATGTTTCCAATAATTTTAGGCCGTATCATAAATGAAACTCCCGTTGCTGAATTTGAGGCCACGCGAATAGTTTTCGATCGTTTTGGCTCATTTATAATTTCATTGGTAACATCAGTGAATTCATATTCATTATCAGTATTATCCAAGACAACTTCCACGTCAAGGTCTTTGTCCAAGTAGTTGAACACCAAAGCAGGTACATTAATAACCTCACCTGAAAGTAGAAGAAGAAGAGAAAATTAAAATTTCCTCATATTTGACATTAAGTACGAAAATGAACAACCTCTCTTCACTGAGTACGGCAATCGAATTGAAATGAAGAACGGTTGAAAAGTCTTAATCTTTGTGGCCTCTTTTGTAACTCCAAGTCCTTTTTCCTCATTTACAGAGAATCCTTTCAATACCCATGAAGTGATAGTATCTGGTATTACCTTTGACCAGGTAAATTCTTCTGTTTCGGTGCTAATATAACAAATGAAATTGTAAGTGATATTCTGTATCATGCAGATTCTCAAAAATATTATTTACTTGTTGATATTGTCGAAAATCCATGTCTCTGAGAAATCTTTTCTAACCGCAATGGCACTTTTTATTACACCAATAGAATGAACTGAGACCGTTTCTTGCACAATTCCAGACATGTCAAAAAATGAGGTCACTGAATATAGATTTAAATTACACGAAATCTGTCTAATTAATGTAAGAGATAAGGACTTACTTTCGGGATCTGGTTGAGTTCTGTTGTACAAATAATCGGCATTGGTCAACGTAACTAACCCAGCTATTTCTCCTGGATATGGTGAAAAACCTCCCTGCGGACGAGTATATGTAGAAAATAATCCTAGCCGCCATTTCAAGCTACCTTCCTCTATCTCGTTGTTATCTTTGAAAAGCAAAACACTTTGGTCTACTGCTGATAGTCCCACAAAGGAGTTTGGCGCAGTTTTAATATGGAGTGCAACTTTCTCACCGGGCTTTACCTTATCCGTAGATGTGATTTCGATCTAGAGTTAAACAAACCCTAAATAGTTGGTCTAAGAAATTTAAAAATATACTCTGTTTAGTACCTGGTTTTGTAACTCCATCTTTACATTGAAGTGTGTCTCAGCGAAATGCAATTCGCCGAGCTGATCTATATAGTGGAAATAGATTCGACCTGAAGGTGCCATCGCAAATGTTGTTGTGAACGTGAAGTTGTATATTTTTGGCTGATCTGGCAAAACAATACGTTCAGTGTGCAATATATTACCACGTCCTACTAAAACATATACAAAATATGGTATGGGTGTACTTGAATTTAGCGTTACTGTAGTTTCATCGCCCAATTTGTATCTATAAATATGTACCATACCGTGAGTGAACTGTAGATAACTCTTTTACTATTTTGCGAAAACACTTACGTATACTCTTTATTTTCGTATTGAACATTTGCTCTAAAATAATTTGTTGGCTCCTTCGGTGTTTCTATATTATTCAAATATTTCGGTTTCCTAAATTGCCTTACTTGACTCAAATTCATAACTTCGTCAGCGTATTCTACGCGCATTTTGTAGGCATGAGTATAATTTTCATAATCTGTTAATTCGGGCAGTGAAACTTTGAAATCTGCCATTCCAGTTTCGTTCATGTGACTCTCAAATACGAACTCTTTATTTTCATTTTTGGCATCCTTATTTTCACCATAACCCCTATATTTTGTAAGGTGCTCAGTGTAAATCAGTTTTACTATTGACTTTGTATCTTTTAAGCTCGTTCCGTCAACGTGTGAAATGTGAATTGTCACATTTGATTCCTTATTCGGATGGAACTGGTAACAGATCTCTTCGCTGGCACACCTCATAGCATAACGATATGGGTATAACATAGTTCCAGTAGTACTATTGACCTTAACCCCAGTAAAATTCTCTTCAACAGTAGCCGTAATAGAAAAATAATACGGATAGGTTTTATGTACCAAGTAGGATTCATATTCCTTTACATTTAGATCGAATTTAGCCTTGCCATTAACCATATTGGTCGTTTTAATTAGAATGGGCGGATCTGTTTGTGCAACTTCTCGCTCATTTGAATCATAAAAGATCCTGGAACCTGGATTTATTCCAAGAAGAAGAGTAACCTTGCCGTTTACTGGTTCTCCATACGTATAGCTATAATATATTTGCAAATTTAGAAGTATGTGGGCATGTATTTAATATAGCTTACTTTGATCTAACTACAACTTGCATATCACCATCTTTGACAGATACTTTTTCGGTAGCCTCTACTTTCACATTATATTTTGGCAAAACATATTTAGAAACGTCAAAATATACTGCGGGCGGGTATTCTTCACCCGTATTCACTGCAATTATCCAATCTCCCAAAACTGGATATTCAGAAAGCTTGAAGCTACCGGTGTAAACACCTTTGATGACTTCAATATTTTTAATTTCTTTGATACGATTTCGCTTCCCATCCTAAAATATTAAATGAATCAATATTGAAAAATAAAACTCCGATAAACCAGCATCAAAATGTAGATTACCTCGAAATAAATTATAGTGTCTGCTGGTGGTTTAGCTGGTATCAAATTTTCATCCAGGAACAACACACGAAAGTTGATTACATCACCCGGTTTGTAAGCTCCTTTGTCGGTTTGAATCTCAGTGTGAGGTTTAAAATTTTCATAATTCAGTTCGGTGGTATTTTTGAAGGTAATGCCCGTTACGCCTTCTGCTGTTAGATTGTATACACCTTTTTCCAATACAGGTACATCAAATTCGACATTTTTAATTTCATCTCCTTGCAAAGTAACAGTTTTTGTCTCATTATATGATGGCCCAGTGATGCCGACTTTCAGTTGACATGGTTCTTTAGTTAGATAAACACCTACGGCCACATTATATTTTCGGTCAGAATGTATTGTACCAGGCCCAACTACGGTGTATTTTCTGAAAATGTAAATATTATCTAAGTTGAAATTTGTTTAGGATTTTTTAAAAGAAAAGAAGGTGATTTTAGGAATAAGAAAAATTAATTTATATTTAAAAAATCCGTAGCTCAGTGGTTAGTGCGTTGGAATTCTGATCTGACGGCAAGAATTGGCAATTTTTCGGCAGCATCAATTTGCCAAAATTGTTGCTTAAAAGAGCTCTGTGACAAAAACTAAGTTAAAGTGATGTCACAAGGATTCTGCCGTTCGGAACCGGCTAATATAAGTAGGTCCCTTCTAATGCTGTCCAAATTTAACACACACAACATTATTGGAAGAAAAGCTCGGTGGTATCACAATGGGCATTTCTCGCCTAAATGTGTCCTCTCAGAGAGTGTGTAGCCACAATAAACTAACCTCACTTGCTTGTACGTTTTAAATTAACTGCTTAGAAAAAAAAGAATCATTAAATTTTAATTAATCTGTACCTATTTCAAGTAGGAACAATTATAATTATATAATCGATTACCTAGATGTTTTCTACAAAAATCCAAATAACCAGTTTAAATTAAAACAATAATATGATGATATATAAATACGATTTCGTAAAAACAAGTATTAATTACCAATAGCAAAATATAGAAAATGTGAAAAAAGTGTATTTTTACCAAGTGTAGAAATATTAAATTATCGGTAACACAGATTCGAATTCGGAAAGGAAGAACGTGGAAGACCGAATTGCAAGCATTGTTGGACGAGGATGACACTTTAAGTCAACAACAAATGGGAGAAATGTTAAATGCTACACAAAAACCAATTTGAGACCATTTAAAAGCTATGGGGAAAATCCCAAATAGTGGAAAATGGGTCCCACATGAATTGATTGAGCGACAGATGGAACACCGAAAAAACTCTTGTGAAATTTTGCTTCAGAAGCAAAACGCAAAAAATCATGGGTTTCACGAGCACAACCATCAACAGCGACCGCAAGACCGGATTGCTTTGGAAGGAAGAGGATGCTGTGTATTTGATGGGGTGAGAAAGGTGTTGAAACCTGGTGAAATTGTTAATACTGGGTCACGCACTTAAGGAACAGCAGTTCAAAACATCTGAAGAACTGGAAAATTGGGTCTCTGAATGGTTTTTATCAAAAGACGATCAATTTTTTTGACATGATATCCACAAATTGCCTGGAAGGTGATCAATATGTGCAGAAAGCGATGGCCAATACTTTGAATAAAATATTTTTATCTTTACACTTTAAATTAAGCGTTTTATTTTCATTAAAAATCGATACTTTCATATGGTATATTAGGCAAATAAAATTTATAAAAAAAAATGTTATACAATATTTCAATTAACCGTTAATCGATCCTTTACACTTTATTCCTTTGTTAGTCATTGCAAAGTTTTGTTATAATTTCAAAACTTCATAATTCCATCCTACGGTACAAAAATGTTCCATTGCACATTTCGGTTATAAACTTATCCAGTATGCAAAATCCGATTTCAGGGTTTATGAATTTATTGGAATATACTACAAATTTACTCCAATTATTCGAATTCTGCATATTGTTTATTCAAAATCGTTTGGCGTAGTCTAAAACAATAAACATAATATCAGTTCCAGACACATTCCCATAGAAGCGTTTTGTATTTTTCTCCTCGCCTACTAAGACAGCACTAAGATCTTTCACAATTTTACTTTGCTTGAAAATTTATTTTGTGCAAGTTTGCAAAACGATCAAATAGATTTGGTTTCAACTGCATTTCATTCGAAAATAAACAAAAATGTGTGCGGTTCCTAAATATTTGGCTGGAGAAGAAATAGGAAATGTCCTAGAAGAAAGTGAGAATGAGAAATTATCAGGCAGCTATGAAAAACTGAAAAAACTGAGGACGCACTCTACGTGTCCAAAGACGACACTGTTTGAAGTTCAATGCCTTTTCCAAGCGGTCGTTTACATGCATCCAATGTGTTTGAAATGCGTCCTGGTAAGAATAACGGAAAGTTATTTTCTGTCATTTTCTGATCATGCACATTTGCATATTTAGGCGTTACTAGATATGCGCTGAATCGAGTCACGGATATAAAAGATGCGTTTTTGCTATATTTTCCGCCTCAAGTCGAAAAAATTATAATCGAAAATTCAAATAAATATAGAAAGCATTTGGATGAGAAGGACTATGTTAAACTTGATACAGATTTGTTGCACGCATACTTTGGGGTGTTGATATTAGCTGGCGTTTATAAATATGATTTCATATGATTGCATTATAAGTAAACTGCGCTCGTATGATATTCCACATTTACGGTTAGGTCAAAGAATGGAAATATGGCAGATTTATTTGAAGCTGACTATGGTCGTGCAATATTTCGCGCCATTATATCAAGGAAGACCTAACTAATACCAATTAACTAATCTAACGACACAAAACTATTCGTTTCGATGACGTAATTAGTCAACGTGAACAACGCAATGAGGACAAATTTACACTTATTGTTTCTACTGAAACATGCTATATATGGCGAATTCAGCCATATTTAAGAAAAGGATTAAGTGGAATCCCAGAAACAAATCAAGGAGGGCGGGTTGTTCTCGATTTGACAGAAGGTCTAAATGGTCATAATGTCACAATGGATAACTTTACTTTCGTCCCAGAGCCTAGGGTAAAAACTCCAGACTGGCAAAATGTCCAGGCTGGAAGCCGAAGCAAAAACACACCAAACGTAAATGTTTTTTGCATGAGCTAGGTAGTGCATTAGCCCATGGTTATATGAACAAGCATGGGTTATGCACCAAGAAACAGTTCTTCAGAATTGCTTCTTCAATCAATCACAAGAAACCATGACGATATGGTTTCATCGTCATCAATGAAAAGCAGGAAGCAGGGAGTTGTCAAACGAGGCCGATGTAATGACTGCTATCACTCTGGTGAAAATAAGTATAGGAGGACTACTCTGTTTTGCTGCATTTGTGATAAGGCTAATGTAAAGATAAGCATGCTGACAATATTTGCACATTATGCGTTCCAATGAAAAAGGTTTATTAGTGAACTTCAAAATAACTAATAGTAACTAATTTTGATTTAAGAAATATATACTTGATATCCATTAAATAAAAAAAATCTCCTTACAGTCGGCTGGGGCCGACCAAATTATACCCTGCATATGTAGATATATATATATATATATATATATATATATATATATATATATATATATATATATATATATATATATATATATATATAAAAAGTTGACTCGAATATCCACCTTTTTCTTTTATTTCCACTTTTCGAGAAACAATTTTTGCATATACTACTAATTTACACCCGAAATATGGTTGACTTTGACAAAGTACTTTGTATGTTATGAGAGTTTTAAAAGGGATAATTTAAAGGAGGTTTTTAAGATAATTCCGAGACTTAGTATGGGAGCTATATAAAAAGTTGGCGTGGCTTACCTCTTTCTTGTAAATCCAATTAATTTTTCAATATTAATCCACACCTTAAATTTGTTTGTCCTACGTCGAATAGTTCGTACGTTATAGCGGTTTAAATTTTTTAAAATTTTCGCAACTTTGTATGGCAGCCCCATTAAGAAGTGGTCGTGGCATGTTGATTTTTTGCCAGATTATGTACAACTACCATATTAACCTAAGTATTAATTACGATTGTTCTAGACAGAATATTGCAGAAGCTGCAGCTATCTCAATTTAAAAGAAATTCAGTCATCCTGTATGGGAGCCACTATAAACAATGGACGCGGATGGACCATTTCTTGTGGGTATATTTGATCTTACAATACTAATCCACACCTTAAATCTGGTTGTTCTACTCTGAATTGTTTGTAAGTTATGGTGGTTAAAATTTTTGTTTAATTTCCTCAACTTTGTATGGGAGCCCCAATAAGAAGTGGGCGTGGTACGCTGATTTTCTGCCAGATTATTACCGACTACGATATTAATTTAAGTGTCAATTATGGTTATTCTAGACAGAAGATTGCCGAAGTTACAGGTGTTTCAATTTAATATTTGTATGAGGGCTACGATAAACAGTGGGCGTGGTGCGCCCATTTCCTATGAGCCTAGTTGCTCGTACAATACTAATCCATACCTTAAATCTTGTTATTCTACGCTGAATAGTTTGCAAGTTATAACCGGTAACATTTTTTTTAATTTCCGCAACTTTGTATGGGAGACCCAAAAAGCAGTGGGCGTGGCACACTGATTTTCTGCCATATTATTTCCGACTATGATATTAATCTAAGTGTCAATTATGGTTATTCTGGACGGAAGATTGTAGAAGTTACAGCTGTTTCAATTTAAAAGCAGTACAGACACTTTGTATGAGAGCTACGCTAAAAAGTAGGCGTGGCTCACCCGCTTTTGGCGAAGTTATACAGTAGTAAAATATAACTCTATATGCCAAATATTGTTGCCCCAAGTGGTATATTGTGTGAGTTATAGCAAGTTAAAGATTTTGAAAATTCCGAGGTTAGTCGCTTTGAATGCTTGGTGTGGGCGTGGTTATTGACCGATCATGCCCAATATCAATCCTCTCCGTACCCTTGGATCATAGGTTACTTGTGCCAAATTTCGTCGAAATAGCTCAATATTTACTCAAGTTATCGTGCGAACCATCCGGGTGACAGACAGACGGACATCGTTAAATCGAAAATTTAAGCGACGCTGATCACGAATATATATCTATGTCTATATCTCCGGAGATTCCTTCAAGTGGACACAAACATCTGACCGAAATGAATATACCTTGCATATTGCATTATGCAGGGTATAAAAATGGTTAAATGGGTTTTTGTTGGTTGTTAGATAAAATAAAGAACAAGAAATAATTCGGCTTGAAATGTACATATGGAACAAAAATGTTCCAAAGGGTGGAATTCCTAACTTTTTTTAAGGAGCAATCTACGGTTAAGATAGAACGAATAGCAATGCTTAATTAATATTGCAATTTGTGTATGTTGTGTAGTTTTATTTTTGTTTTTTAATATAATAAAATTTTCAGAACCAACAGGTGAAATATTGTGGAATAGTGTCGAGTTTGCAGCCGATTATATCAATTTTAAATTCGACCTTCAATCGGACTCAAATTCGATATACGCAGAATGTATTTGCGGAAAATTTGTGTCTCAGCTTTTATTATTTTATTTTATTGATACTGATTTTTAATAAATCCAAATTATTTGTGGTATCTGTGTATGAAATTTCTAATTTCATATACCATATGTATACTATGTATATATTAAAGTTTGATAAGAACGAAATGATTTGAGAGTTTATTCTATCAAATCGATGCCCTTGAGTATTTAGAAATTAAAAATGGAATGTTCATGAATGTGTTGCTTTTTGTTTTAAAGAAATTTAGAGTTGCAATCATCTATACATTGTTTTTTGATTTATCTGAAGTATATTAAAAGACTGGAAAAACATGCTTCCAACAGAAAAGTTACAAAAGTTTTTGAATACAGGTCATTTCCAAATATGCCACACGATAATCAACTTGAAAAAAAAAATGTTAAAGATAGGAATAATACAAGAAAATGTTATTGTTTGTGAAGGACTATATTCACCATTATTTTCTATCCTATTTTGCCTGAAAAATGTGACATATTTCTCGACTGTCACTTTGAAGTGAAAAAAGGATTCTTTACTTTTACTACTTATTACTCGAAAATTATGATAGATGTGAATTAATACTGGTGTACTTTTGATGCTGGGGCAATTCATTACATTATTTTTACAGACTCTTGGTGCTGATATTATTCTTTTCCAATATCAAACCCTACCGATAGAAAAGAAATTACGCAACTCATGGGATGATGAATTCAAAGCAAAAGAAAAAGAAAGGTGCTCTTTCCATCTCGTAAACTCAAGATATTTTGGGCTTAAAATTTTTTTTTAAGAAACTTTAAATCTTGCAGTTACAAGAGCTAGTGAGTAAAAGTTGACTGCGACAAAAAATGCATCAATTTCCTACTGATTCTGATGAGTAGATCATGTGCACGTTTTTTTTTGATATGATGAAGAAAAAAAACAAACAAACAAAAAAAATACATTAATAAACCTTGAATTTTACGTTATACTTTAAATATGAATTATATTGTTCATACTGCCATAAAAATCATTAATGTTTAAGTTTCCTTAAAAAATGTTCTTTATTTTAATTTACTGAAGCAGGTTTGTTACTTTACATATAGGTAACCTCAAAGACGTCAAATTAAAAAAAAAAATATTGTTTTTTAATCTTGATATTATGAGAAAAACTTCAAAGTAAAAATTTTTTATTTTTTATTAATAAATCGTTTATTTTTAGGAAAACTTCCAAAAGGATTAGGTAATAAGTTATCAAATGGAATAGTAGACTTGGTCTGTTAAATGTTTATTTCAAATGATGTGTAGCGAGTTGCAATAATTGGAGCAAGTTATAACCATACACGGTAGAGCCATTCGAGAGAAGAATTGTAACGCTCACGTGTTGAAATAAGCGTGAAGAAGAAAAAAAAAATTACACTGGTAGAAGCCTCTATGGGAAACAACAAACATTTTTATTTTACTGTTTAATTTGAAGCGAAAAATTTCATATTTATTATTTATTCATAAATAATAAATATGAATTTTTAATTTAATTTTTTTGATTTTTAAGAAAAATTATTGTTTAAATCATATTTTTTACTCTATGAAATAAAATTTTTTTTTTCTTATGAATAAAAATTAATTTTTGAGTTTTATTATTTGTTTTCGAAATACCAAACACAAAACTAAAAGAAAAAAAAACTCAAAATTTAGTCTACCAATTAACTAGAAACAAACAACAAGAAATGTTGTTCTTTAGATCTATTTTACAGATTTTTTAGATTTTTTTAAACCACGGCATAATATAGTAATTTTTTATATAAAATCCTACGCTAAATCCGGCGCTGTCTACTATCTAATAAATACAATACAAACTTACCCATCTCCAAGTACGGCTAAAATTGCATTTAGTATGCAAAATGATGCCAGCGTAAACTTCCACATTTCAATAGAGACTATACTTATACGATAAGTACCACCGTCGTTCGCAGCCAATACTTAACTGATGACTATTTTTTAGGTATACTTATTTCTGTACAAATTCTGTCATAAATTGTTAACATACGAATGTGCCCGTGTGTACGCCTAATCAACTACATGTAAACTATTTAAGCTTGAAGTAGGAGAGCTTATCTTAATTAGAATAATATTGTTTAAAGAATTAATTTTGACTGATAACCATTCATATTTGATTGTGCTGTGTATGCACAATATGAATTTTTGTACATGAAAAGCCCGGATTCGCATTCGTAATAAAAAAAAGTGAAATTACACTCTACAGCACGGTTTTGTATCCCGCAATCTTATCTTCGCAGTGGAAAACTCTGTTTTATGTGATCTCGCATACATCCACTTGTATATTTGGTTATGGCTAACGGTTTCGTACGTGGCCGGTAAGTGGCCCCCCGGTCATGTAAAAAAAAAATTAATCTGTTTAGAAATGTGATTTAATACATAAATTTTGTTTGTTTGTTGAAATTTTCGATCAAACTGGGTACTTCACACTATAATTTAGTGCAACATTAGGTAACGAGTTCTAATTGTAATTTTCTCCGAAACTCAACGCCCTAAACAATTTGAAAACAAATTCGAGTTCCATGCTTTCTTCACAGAATTGACCTAAAGCGCACCCGGAAGCAGAACAAAAGACACATTTTTATACCCTGCATAATGCAATATGCATGGTATATTCATTTCGGTCAGATGTTTGTGTCCACTTGAAGGTATCTCCGGAGATATAGACATGGATATATATTCGTGATCAGCGTCGATTAAATTTTCGATTTAACGATGTCCGTCCGTCCGTCCGTCTGTCTGTCACCTGGCTGGTTCGCACGATAACTTGAGTAAATATTGAGCTATTTCGATGAAATTTGGCATAAGTAATCTATGATCCAAGGGTACGGAGGGGATTGATATTGGGCATGATCGGTCAATAACCACGCCCACACCAAGCATTCAAAGCGACTAACCTCGAAATTTTTAAAATCTTTAACTTGCTATAACTCACACAATATACCACTTGGGACAACAATATTTTGCACATAGAGTTATATTATACTACTATATAACCTCACCAAAAGTGGATGAGCCACGCCTACTTTCTAGCGTAGCTCCCATACAAAGTGTCTGTACTTCTTTTAAATTGAAACTGCTGTAACTTCGGCAATCTTCTGTCTAGAATAACCATAATTGACACTTAAATTAATATCGTAGTCGGCAAAAATCTTGCAGAAAATCAGTGTGCCACACCCACTCCTTCATGGGTCTCCCATACAAAGTCGAGTGAATTAAACTAAAATGTTAAGCTCCATAGCTTACAAACCATTTAGCCTAGGACAACGAGACTTAGGGTATGGATTAGTATTGTACGAGCAACTAGGCTCACAGAAAATGGGCGCACCACGCCCAGTGTTTATCGTAGCCCCCATACAAATTTTAAATTGAAACAGCTGTAACTTCGGCAATCTTCTGTCTACAATAACCATAATTGACACTTAAATTAATATCGTAGTCGGAAATAATCTGGCGAAAAATCAGCGTACCACGCCCACTTCTTATTGGGGCTCCCATACAAAGTTGAGGAAATTAAACAAAAAAGTTAACCACCATAACTTAGGAACTATTCAACGTAGGACACCAAATTTAAGGTGTGGATTAACATTGAAAAATTAATTGGATTTACTAGAAAGTGGTAAGCCACGCCCACTTTTTATATAGCTCTCATACTAAGCCTCGGAATTATCTTAAAATCCTTTTACTTCGTCAAAGTCAACCATATTTCGGGTGTAAATTAGTAGTATGTATATGCAAAAATTGTTTCTCGAAAAGTGGAAATAAAAGAAAAGTTGGATATTCGAGTAAACTTTTTATATATAAATCTACATATGCAGGGTATAGTTTGGTCGGCCCCAGCCGACTGTAAGGAGATTTTTTGTTATACTGTGTTATTAATCAGAAGTTGGCATATAAGGCCATCTTGGAAGAAATTTTGCAATTAAAAACTATCAATCAGAATATACTAATTATATGTACCTATATATAACTATAGTGATTAGAAATTGTCCAAATTGTAGATTATTTTTGGCGAATCTGCGTGACTTTATCGTCCTACAAGACAATATTCGCAGATTAGGTGTTCACAATATAACCTTGATCGATTAAATTGGCGATGGAAAACAAGTGACAATATTATAATCGCATTAAAATGTTCATGATAAATGATGTACGAAGAATGACTGATTAACTATTGAAAACTGGTTAGATGGTTATGTACCGTTACACCGTGTTACTAAACTATAAGATAAACCAACAAGTATTTAACAATATAATATTCAAACTTCAACATAACACCTTGTATTAACTACCTATAATTTATGCTATCTTTTCCAAACTGGCTGACTTCACAGTCTAAATTTTTTCAATTGTTATTGTAATATATGTTCATCATACACTGGATATGCCAAAACAAGTTTAGGTAGCATCAGAATTACTATATGTCGAAATATAAATATAGGAGGAGTGTCAAAATCTGTTCTGGCACTGTCAAAATTATTAACCCCCTGGTTGAGTACAAGTTTTTTATTTTTTAAAGCAAAACAACATCCTTTAACAAATATTTTAATTATTGTTACAATATACAATAAAAATATTTACAAGTTGATGCAGTTAGGATAAAATTAAGAAGATTGTAGATTTCAAAAATCTGTTTTTTTGATTTACTTCTATACACTTACTTTAAAACGAGAGCATCAAAATTCCTCTCTGTAAATGACGTACTTTGTTAAAGATATTGTACTATATCCCAACTCCAAAGTTATCCTTTGCAATGGAACTCTGCTTTTTCTTTAAAATGACATAACTATAAATTACATACGCTTTGTCGTACTAACTGGACGATTTATATACTCCAGATAAAGGTACCAACTTATATTAGCTTTGTCTCAGAATTCTTTTAGAAGTGATTTCATGTCATGTTATTGTCGGAAGAATTGCTAATTGTTTGCCGACTGATGCAATAAAAATCTGTTCGATATGAAAATTCTGATTCTGCCCGGAATTGAACCCATGAGCTATAGATCAGAAGCCCAACGCGCTAACAATTGAACGAGGTACAAACTAATGTAAGTGCTACATTTAATAAGAAATAGTCAACTTGAGCACGTATGCATTAGTTATTCACATTTATTAACATTTCTTGAATGAAAAATATTACATGTATGTAGAGGCTCCTTATATCTGTTCGCAATGCTTTTTGCAGTCTTTATCCTCATCATAGTCACACAAGTCACAAAGCTTTGACTCAACTTCATAATAGTCTGTTGCCTTCTTTGTTGGATCATAGTAATCGTATACAACGACTGAAGCTGGTTTTTGCTTAGCGACAGGGAATGATTTGAACGCCTCTACTGGCAAACATTGCTTTTCGTTTTTATGCAGGCTTTCAAAATAGATGACTAGAACCGATTCAGAATTCTTGGTTTCGACATGCTAAATTAAATAGAAATAGTGTCAATTGTGGGAATCTATGAAGTAATTCATTTAACTTACTCGGACTCTGTTCACACTCAATATGTTTTCAAAATTATCTGTATCCACAATATATCCTGATGGCATGGATACCTCCAATACGGCCATATTGGAAGCCTCATTTGCACCAGCATAATCTACACAGACAATTAGATCTAATTTGAAAGGCGGCACATCCTTATTTACAATAGATTTAATGGTAAATGTCGGTTTCTCTTCGCTTTCGATCACATTGTATTGATAAGAGATCTGTACTAAAGCTGCACCTTTGCCTTTGGTGTGAAAATCGATAGCGGTTGTTTTTGCCGGGAGCTGTAACAATAAATATGTATATATGATATTCATTAATTCATGGAGATACGAGTACGAGTGGGTTTGGCATTTCTTCTCACCTCAACGCTTTGCATAAGTAAAGCGTTATCGTTATTCGTGGTAATAGTTTCCTGGTGTATTTTATTGCCTGTTTTCGAAATCACATTAATCTCCATATCGGCAGCTTTGTATCCAGATTTCAGCACAAATTTAGTTAAAGCTTGTAGACCAACGACTGTATCTTGTGTTGAGCTAAATCCACCATAACTATTACGTTGTGCCACCAACCATCTTATAATTGGCAAAACACTATCCGTTGTCTCCGATGGGTTGTCTAATAAAAGTAGTAGCATGTATGAAGTAATTTCGACATCATTGCTATATGCCCAGCGCGACCACACATCCCGTTTATTTTCAGCTTTTGACCACTGCATACGATCATCCTCGGACTTACGGTCTGGATCCGGTCGAGTTCTGTTGTACAAATAATCGGCATTGGTCAACGTAACTAACCCAGCTATTTTTTCTGGATATGGTGAAAAACCTCCCTGCGTACGAGTATATGTAGAAAACAATTCTAGCCGCAATTTGAAGCAATCTTCCTCTATGTCGTTGTTATCTTTCAAAAGCAAAACGCTTTGGTCTTCTGCTGATAGCCCCACAAAGGAGTTTGGTGCAGTTTTAATATGAAGTGCAACTTCCTCACCGGGCTTTACCTTATCCGTAGATGTGATTTCGATCTAGAGTTAGAAAAACCCTAAATAGTTGATAAAACAAATTTGAAAATATATTCCGTTTAGTACCTGGTTTTGTAACTCCTCATTTACATAAAATGTAAATGAGGATGTAACGTGTCTCAGTGAAATGTAATTCGCCAAGCTTATCTATATAATGGAAATAAATTCGACCTGCTGGTGCCATCGCAAATGTTGCTGAGAACGTGAAGTTGTATATTTTTGGCTGATCTGGCAAATCAATACGTTCAGTGTGCAATATATTGCCACGTCCTACTAAAATATATACAAAATATGGTATGGGTTCACTTGAATTTAGCGTGACTGTAGCTTCGTTGCCCAATTTGTATCTATAAATATGTACCATATCGTGAGTGAACTGTAAATAACTCTTTTACTATTTTGCAAAAACACTTACTTATATATGGGTGCCGTAGCTCAGTGGTTAGTGTGTTCGCCTTCTGATCTGTAGGTCGGTGGTTCAATCCCCGGCTGATGCATAACAAATTTAATATCGATAAGATTTTTCTTTCGAACGGTACCCACCTGTCGGCAAGCAATTGGCAATTCTTCCGACAGTAACAACTTGCCATGAAAAAGCTTCTTAAAGAACTCTGTGACAAAGCTCAGAAAAAGTGAAGTCACAAGTGTTCTGCCGTTCGGAACCCGCTAAAATAAGTAGGTCCCTTCTAATATTGTCCAAAATTTAAGACGCACAACAGTAATGGAAGAGAAGCTCGGCCAATGAGCCCTTTGGGGCTTTTTGTGGCCACATATTTATTTTTATTTTTTTTTTACTTACTTATATATTTTAGTTTCGTATTGAACATTCGTTGGCTCCTTCGGTGTTTCTATATTATCTAAATCCAAATATTTCGGTTTTCTAAATTGCCTTACTTGACTCAAATTCATAACTTCGTCAGCATATTCTACGCGCATTTTGTAGGCATGAGTATATTTTTCATAATCTGTTAATTCGGGTAGTGAAACTTTGAAATCTGCCATTCGCGTTTCGTTCATGTGACTCTCAAATACGAACTCTTTGTTTTCAGTTTTGGCTTCCTTATTTTCACCATAACCCCTATATTTTGTAAGGTGCTCAGTGTAAATCAGTTTTACTATTGACTTTGTATCTTTTAAGCTCGTTCCGTCAACGTGTGAAATGTGAATTGTCACATTTGATTCCTTATTCGGATGGAACTGGTAACAGATCTCTTCGCTGGCACATCTCATATCATAACGATTTGAGTATAGAATAGTTCCAGTAGTACTATTGACCTTAACACCAGTAAAATTCTCTTCAACAGTAGCCGTAATTGAAAAATCATACGGATTTGGTTTTATGTACCAAGTAGGATTCATATTCCTTTACATTTAGATCGAATTTAGCCTTGCCATTAACCATATTGGTCGTTTTAATTAAAAGGGGTGGATCGGGTTGCGCAACTTTTTGTACATTTGAATCATAAAAGCGAATGTAATGTGTATTTAATACAAGAAGAAGCGTAACTTTGCCGTTTACTGGTTCTCCATAAGTGTAGCTATAAAATATTTACAAATATAGAATTTTGAAGTATGAGGATTTGTATATAATGAAGCTTACTTTGATCTAACTACAACTTGCATATCGCCATCCTTGACAGATACTTTTTCGGTAGCCTCTACTTTCACATTATATTTTGGCAAAACATATTTAGAAACGTCAAAATATACTGAGGACGGGTATTCTTCACCCGTATTCACTGCAATTATCCAATCTCCCAAAACTGGATATTCAGAAAGCTTGAAGCTACCGGTGTAAACACCTTTGATGACTTCAATATTTTTAATTTCTTTGATACGATTTCGCTTCCCATCCTAAAATATTAAATGAATCAATATTGAAAAATAAAACTCCGATAAACCAGCATCAAAATGTAGATTACCTCGAAATAAATTATAGTGTCTGCTGGCGGTTTAGCTGGTATCAAATTTTCATCCAGGAACAACACACGAAAGTTGATTACATCACCCGGTTTGTAAGCTCCTTTGTCGGTTTGAATCTCAGTGTGAGGTTTAAAATTTTCATAATTCAGTTCGGTGGTATTTTTGAAGGAAATGCCCGTTACGCCTTCTGCTGTTAGATTGTATACACCTTTTTCCAATACAGGTACATCAATTTCGACATTTTTAATTTCATCTCCTTGCAGGGTAACCGTTTATGCCTCATATAATGGCCCAGTGATGCCAATTTTTAGTTGACATGGTTCTTTAGTTAGATAAACACCTACGACCACATTATATTTGCGGTCAGTAGGTATTGTACCAGGCCCAATTACTGTATATTTTCTAAAATTGAAAAAAAAAGAAGTAGAAGTAGTAGAACAAATAATTTCTTGAAAAATATTTCTTTCTTCTTCGAGAACATTTTTTTTAGCATAACCATTTTACACACTATGCAAGGTAGGTTTATAAATCAATATAAATACATATTTGTATAGATTTTTAAAATTATTCTCCTTGAGGAATATATAAATTTACTCTTCTCCAAGTACGGATATAATTGCATTTAGTATGTAAAATGAAACCAACGTAAACTTCCACATTTTTTTTTAAAGATTATCAGTACCTTTGGAGTTCGCAGGCAATACTTAACTTATGTAATATATTCAAGAAATGCTTATCGCATTTAGAAAAAGTTTGTTAAAAAAAAAAAAATTAATTTTAATTATGTTATTCCATGATAAGCATCCATGAATATGAATTTGTTAAAAAAGAAAAGAGGTCAAGATACAAAATCAACGCATAAAATTAAAATTATGTTCCATCACACAACATGGCTTTGATTTCTACGTTTAGCTTATGCTTAATTTTCTGAGTAATTGACACTGTCATTAGTATAATACTAAACCAGTACAATACCAAACGTACCAATTTTTGTAAATGTATTCGTTTTGTGTGCATAAAATGGTCTTAAAGTCAACCGTTAAGAGGATCCGGAAATAGAACAGATGTAAATAAGTAAATTTTAGGAGAGATTTGCAATTAAAAGTTATCAATCAGACTATACGTACACGACCAACTGTAAGCACCAGTGGCGTAGCCAGAATTTTGGCAAATATTGGCAACAAATTTTAATCAATGATTTTCAAATATCTATATATTATTATTTGTCTATTTTAACAAGTCCATCGGCCAAAGGAGGAATCTCCCTGGAGCTCCTTCCTCTGGATACACCACTGCGAAGCACGAGTATGTGTATGTAGAATAAACATTAATCTATAAGAATATAGTAATAAATGAGCAGTAACAGTCGAGATAGGCAAATCTGCATAAAGCAAGGTCAAGGCGATTTCAACAGCCAACACAGCCAAGGCTAGAGCTTTTTGGGTGCTTGCGTCATATTTTATATTGACTTATTTTCATACGCTTTGATACGGTGATAACTCCATCTTAGTGAATTTTAGACTACAACCAGATTTCAGTTCATTGAATGTATCCATCATTTAAAATATAAAGGAAGTCTTCTGCAACAAAAAAAAAAATAAATAAATAAATATGTGGCACTTAAAGCCCCAAAGGGCTCATTGGCCGAGCTTCTCTTCTATTACTGTTGTGCGTCTTAAATTTTGGACAGTATTAGAATGGACCTACTTATTTTAGCCGGTTCCGAACGGCAGAACACTTGTGACATCACTTTTTCTGAGCTTTGTCACAGATTTCTTTTTAGAAGCTTTTTCATGGCAAGTTGTTACTGTCGGAAGAATTGCCAATTGCTTGCCGACAGGTGGGTACCATTCGAAAGAAAAATCTTTTCGATATAAAATTTGTTATGCATCAGCCGGGTATTGAACCACGACCTACAGATCAGAAGGCGACAACACTAACCACTGAGCTACGGCACCCACCCTTCTTCCCTTAAATATCGTTGCATTTGAATTTTACCGGAAATTAATATTGCACTTTTAGATATGAGAAGAATAATTCTTAATACAAAAAAAAAAAAAAAATCATTTGATTTGTATGTAGTGTAGATGGAGGAATATATGTACACTGTTTTTTCGATGATTTTTGTTAAGAAATAAGAAATATCATAGAGGAAAAATAGATTAAAAATAAAATTACTTACATATTAAATCATTGCATATCAAACTTCAAGGGTATAAATGCTTAAATAATTATATATTGTGCCTAATACTATTTACATAGTTCTCATCTTAATTTTACTATAGACTTAATGGCACCAAGCTTTTCGAAGTAACAGACAGTCGAAAATGAAATTTCAAACCGCTTTGATAAAACGTATAAACGTCTTTCGTTAGAAATACCATATTGACCTATCTATCACTTATATTGACGCTTCAAACGGTTTAACTCAATTCGGAATTACTTACATAAATTTCAAATGATTTGATTCGCTAGTTAGTTGTTGTTAGTTTCTTGTCAATGTTTTAATTTTATTTAGATAAGAATAATAGAAATGTTTACAACTTAATAGGAGCTACAAAATAAGAAAACTTCAAATAGAAACATAAACAAATCTGAGTGCCTACTATATTGATTGAATTCACATTTATTCATACATATTCCCGATGGAAACTAAAAATGTTTGGGGAAAAAGGCAAAGTTCAACTAAGGTGCTCATAATACATTGTAAACGCATCGTATAAAAATACTTACATATATACTAGTGTATGTAAATTTCATGTTTTGAAGACATTTTTTTTTTAACAGCTGTTGCATTTGCTATATTTAGATACACATGTATGCAATTTAAAATAATTTATAAACTCGTATATGAACTATATGCATAACATTGATGTTGAATTTCTTTTGTTAATTGCCTATTTGAATGAACACCTAATCTCTACGGATAATAAATGTATACACTCCAAAATATAAACATATTTATGCAGATGTGAGAACAGTTTCCCAATGATAGTGTATAAGCAATAACAATATACACTCGTCCTTAATAAATCGAGCTATAAGTAAGTACGTGCCGTAGCTCAGTGGTTAGTGTGTTCGCCTTCTGATCTGTAGGTCGTGGTTCAATCCCCGGCTGATGCATAACAAATTTAATATCGAAAAGATTTTTCTTTCGAACGGTACCCACCTGTCGGCAAGCAATTGGCAATTCTTCCGACAGTAACAACTTGCCATGAAAAAGCTTCTAAAAGAACTCTGTGACAATGCTCAGAGAAAGTGATGTCACAAGGGTTTTGCCGTTCGGAAGCGGGTAAAATAAGTAGGTTCCTTCTAATACTGTCCAAAATTTAACACCCACAATAGTAATGGAAAAAAAGATCGGCCAATGAGCCCTTCGGTACTTTAAGTGTCACATATTTATTTTTATTTTATACAATTAAACAATTTTTATACCCGATCGTATCAAATCGGCTTTTATGGTATTATATCACATTACTCTAAAAAAATATAGAAGGCTTGTTCTGTCGTTTAGTTACTTCTAGAAAATGAGAGAAGCAATAGGAGGGTAGCAATTTCGACTGTCCATAAATACGAATTGAGAATTTTGTGTGCGTCTAAAATGTTCCAAATCTCGCATACGACCCTTTAGCGGATGGTTCATAGTGAAAAATGCATTGAAGAATTACTATCTACAAACAGGGGATGAAAGCCGATGTTGAGCGATGAATTGAGCAAGAACTTGTTAAATATTTGCAGTCGCCTTATTGGACCCTCACAAGATAAGATATTTCGATGTTTCGCCTTTCAGCTTGCATAAGCACAACAGTATTCCCAATAAATTTTCAGTTTTAAAGGAGTGTGCTGGAACAGATTGGCTTTACGGCTTTCTGAAATGACAACAGAACAATGCGCAGAAGGCGTATTTTGTAATATTTTCAATAATTTAAGGATAATACAGCATTAAGATGCTGGTGCTCAGTGGTTAGTGTGTTGGCCTTCTAACCTGTAGGTCGTGGGTTCAATTCCCAAAATTTATTTTTATTTTATATCATTAAGATATTATATATGACAATTTTTATGCTTACGATCTTATGGTTAATGATATAAAAAAGGCTGTTGTTACCAAAAACACGTTACGCTTTATTGCTTTATTGTTCTACTTACAAATAAATATGCAATTTTATTTGTTTTTTTCTTAAAGATTTTTCAATTCACTCAAAGGCTTTGGATAAAATGGCACACTATACCACCTTGCACTTATGTTGTGTACCACAATACTCTCCAAATTTCAAGGAGGGACATTTTTGGGTTTTCTCAAATTTCCTTAATATTTCATTTGTGGGTTATCATAAAGTTCTTATTCTCTATTATTTTTTCCCCATTACTTCAAGCATAAAAACTAATAATAATTGACTAAAAATCGGCTAATCGGCTAACTAATTGTTCGCAGAATAAAAATGTCTATACCAGAATGCCCAAAGTTCCTCTAATTTGTATTCAAATCAAAACAAAACCATTTGTATCTACTGTAATTAGTTATTAGATCACCAGAAATTTGCAATATGCTTATGTAACAAATTTGGATTTGCTGAACCAAAATTTTTCTCAGTGTGTGTCACAAAATTGATAATGTTTTTGCCTTATGAAAAATTCTAATCTTAAAACACTGCATATTGACCCATAAATTGAACTTTCAGCAATAATATTTTGATTAGAACATAAACACAACAAGATTGAAGTGATGGAAAGTGAGCATTAGTATAAAAAATTTTTCCAATTTACAAACAGTTTAGAATTTATGGTATTCAAATAAAGAAATGAGCTTGTGGGAAATTTTACTGATTTCATCGATTGCGATGAATTTTGGATATATAATGGTAAAATTGAACATATTTGACCATTTTTACTTATGCATTACATAACAAGTATACTAGTACTTTTCACAAAACATTACAGCCAAATGCAACGGCCCTAGAGATGACAACAACATCGATTGAAACATCGCCGATTGTAAATATCACTGACAAGAAATTCCAACTTAGCTTCCTAAATGATATGCAAATGTATGTTGACAATGCCGCACAAGGCTATTTAAATGGGTATCTCCAAGAGCTGCAAGAAAGCGATAAATATGTGATGTATACAAAAGAGTTGGAAGCAATTAAGAATTCCAAAAGAGTCGAACAAAAGGTTATTTTTATCAAACAAATTCTGGATAGAGAAATCACTGACATTGACGAGAGTTCACCACATTTTTATACGTTGCGAAATGTGAATTTTCTTCGGAAAATGAAACAAAAAGTCCAAGATTTCCAGGAAGAAGTCCAACAAGCACTGCGTCAGGCTCATTTATTTGAGTTGTGTAAGCAATTCCATACAGGCGCAGCAAATTCGAAGATAATAGAGTTGGCACCGATCACTGAGTTGAATGATGTTACGCACGACTATCAAGGTAATGATCATTTGATAAATATTACCGAATTTGGACATAAACTGTACGAAAATGTAAAAGAAAGTGGTGCAGAAGTGATCGATAATTATTTGAGCACGATACGCAAATTACTCCAAGAGGTGACCGACGAAAAGCCAGAACATGAAGAACACACTATAAAACTGTCAAAGCTAGTGGATGAGATTGATGCGATACTAAATATAACCGATTTCTATGAGAAACGTCAACGTGTTTACGCTTATATTCAGGGTAATTTGGCTGCCGATTATGAACAATTCAAAAATTCCGAACATGCACAGGAAGACTTGGCCGATATTCTAATGAAATTAAAACAAAAAGGTCTGGATTTATTTGTGTCGTTTCTTTTCAGTAATTTTGAATTTCTTGAGCATGTATACAAGAAGTGGTCAAAACTATTGTCGGATGTATCGCCTGAGCGATACAACTCAAGATCGAAGGTGATATTTGTCATACCAAAACTGTATGAAGAATTTAAATTAGAAACGGAACAAGGTGAAAAGTATGAAGCCTACATGGAAGGTGTTAAAGAACTCTACGATATGACTAAGAGCCTGACAACAGACGACGTGCATATTTTCGAACTGCTCTACAATGGATCGCAAAATGTTGGCAGTGTTACACTAAATATGATCAGAGCAAAATGCAATGAACTATAAGTTCTATACATAATTGTTATTATTAGAAAATTCCTAAGTGCAATTCAATAATTTATTTGTACAATTTCTTTATAGTTAAGTGTATATCCTAAATCGTAATGTATAAAAGAAGACAAAAGAAAAAAAATTGTGTTTAAATTGGCTTGCTTTAAAATTATCCTGATATAAGTTGTCCCCTGACATAATGGTAGGTATTGTATGTTAAAATGTCGCATTGACGTCTATGGTGATGGTATTCGCTGGTGATTTCAAATTTAATTTTCCAATTGGTATTGCGTTAGTGCGTAAGTTAGTGCCTTTTGATTTGTAGGTTCTGGGTTCCAATCCCTGGCTGAAGCACCACTATAATATCGAGAGATTTTTCATTCGAATGGTATCTATGTATCTGTCAATTGCAATTAAAATGCCTCTAAAAGAGCTCTGTGACACTAATATAAGCACGTACAAGAGTGCTGGAAGAGAAGCTCGGCCAAGCAGTATCTCATATGCGGGACCTATAAGTATCACATAGTTATTTATTTATTTTTGAACTCTTCAGAACTATTCGGCCGGGAATTATAATTGGACGGTATAGTTTTTCAGTTACTTTTTTCATATCGTTTATAAACGTATATTTCAATTTAATAATATGTAAATTACATGAAATAATAATACAGATAGATGACCAATCTCTTTTAATCATTTCAGTTGTCAGTGAAGATCCGGAATTTACAGATGTCATTGAAAATATCACAGTTCCAGCTGGCAGAAACGTGAAGTTAGCTTGTTCTGTCAAAAATCTAGGCTCATATAAGGTAAACAAATTGTATTTAGGACTAGTTTAATTCTTAAATCTTCTTATTATCATGATTATAAACGAAGAAAACTGATTAAAAATCATCGTATAAGTTGTATAAGTTTTTGAAAAAAGAAAAATGTTATAAATCTCAAACAAAATAACAGTCCCACTAAAACATAAAGTGCTCATGTCCTTACAATTTTGTATGAACTCTCTCGAAATACAGAACGCGGTGCGTAACCAATTTCCAATTTTGACATTGCACTATGCTATGAAGTTTGCTGCGAATAAAGTGAAGTACCATGAATAGCAAGGTATAGCAAGCCTTGTAAAACTATGATAAAATTTCAGTTATATGCCAAAATAAAATGTTATTGTTGCAAAAAAAAAAAAAAAAATGCAAAAATTTATAACAACAAAAAATAATGAAAACTGATTTAAAGTTGCAATTTAAATGCCATTGCGTTCTCTCTGAGCTTACTCTAGGTCGTGATTAATGCATCATTGCGAGTACATTGGATTTTTGATGCAGCCCATTTGTTTAAGTGCGAAGAATATGACAGTTGTGTAAATGTACTTATAATTGCTGTAAATGTTATTTGCATGAGATTTTAAAAATGCATTTGAAACTATTTGAGAACTTAAAAATGTACTCATGAGAAACCCTTCATCTGTTAGAAATATAGTTAGGCAAACATGTTTCCAGTAAATATTGTATTTATATTGTTTGACCATAGTGTTCAAGTGATTTATAATGAAATAGATTAATTTTTTGGTAGTAGTTCTACAAAAAATATATATTTGATCTTTAAATCATTTTTTTCAACAGGTGGCATGGATGCATTTTGAACAATCAGCTATATTAACTGTGCACAATCATGTCATAACACGTAATCCGCGTATTAGTGTGACACATGATAAACACGATAAGCATCGCACATGGTTTTTACATATAAATAATGTACAGGAGGAGGATAAAGGACGCTACATGTGCCAAATAAATACCGTCACAGCCAAGACGCAATATGGTTTTGTTAAAGTTGTAGGTAAGTGTATTACACGCACATATGCCCCCAGTGGGACAACATATTTATGAAAAGTCATACGAGGAGTAATTGTATGTAATTTCAAATTATTTGCAAATCATTCAAGTAGTAATTTGTTAAGTTAATTATTTCTTATGTGAAATTTTCAACCATTTCCGAAATATGGAATAAATCGGCCTGATGAAATTCCCTTAAAATTGTCTTAAAATATAAGACATTTGACCGCAAAATACAATTAACATGAGTTCTGTCATTGGAACAAGATTAGTAGGAATTCCCAACCGTTTTCCATATTTTTAGCATAGTATTGTGTTAATTGAAAGGAGACATTTACATATTTTGTTTAAAAAGTTAATGATATAGCATATTTTGGCTATAAATCCGATCCAAAAATATCCAGAAAATTTCGTATAGTTTGTGGTTAGAATACTTTAACGGAACGTATCATCAAACTTAGATTCGTTCGATATCATTCTGGAAATTTCGATATTGAAGATGCAGCTTGATGAAATTTTGCAACGCGAAAAATGGCAAAAAGTCATAAATAATAATGGCCAATATGTACTTGATTAAAATTGATTTTCAATAAAGAACATATTTCTACCTTATCGACCAACCTTATTTACCTTAAACGTATTCAATAAACATTTTTGATATTTTCCAAAGAACTGTACTTATGTACTATAAATTCATTAATAGAACGTATTAACACATAGGATATCAAACAAACAAAATAGTTTGCAAACTCTAATCTTGAAGAGCTCATCATATTTTCAATTCAACCAGCAATGCCCAGTTAGCAGCTAAACTGAGTCGTGATAGCAAAATACATAAATGCGATCACTTTTCAGCAAACAAATAATTAAAGTTTATACATAACAACTCATGAGAAAACGCAATGCACTGTTTAAGTTGTATTCATGTAGCAATTTTAAACTTGACCAATTTGTGTATGATTTCCAAATAGTCAACATATTCCTTGAACATATAATTTTGCATCGAATTAATTGGTTATTTCCTGTCACTACTGTTCTGTTTTGACACATTATAATAAAAACATTCGCACCTCATCATTCGAAGAAACATTATAAGTCAGATGAAGCTTTGGCTCCGAATATTTTCTTATTGGGCATCCTTGCACAAAACCTACTTGCATGAAATTAATAAACTTTTATAAGCGTTTAGTTAGATACCTATATGAAGTAAATTATACATAATGATATGATATTTTGCTTAAAACAATACAATATTTGTACGTTTTTTTTTTACATTGTATTTTCTGTGGGTAAGCCTTTTATGTAGCTACTTAAGTGCGTTGAAAAAGTTTTTCTATTCAAAGAAGTTGCAAAACAGTGTACGTATATATTTATAAGACAATTCGACATCTACTGAATAGTAATAAAACATCAGGCCAACACTATTTTTAATATGATACTTGGTATTGCGCACTAAATTTTTTTTTTGCTAATCATGTCGGTCAATGAGAATACTCATATGTACCAAACCTTGGGCTTAGTCGTTGAAACGGAAATTAACATTGAAGCCATATGTGTTATCTTATCATATGTATCATCAGTGCGTATATATTTGGAATATTAAACGAGAATTAAAATTGGCAAACTTTTTATTGGAATTTATGAAATTAATTTCGAATATTTTGAATAATTCGCTCTTGGTTTGAATATATAAACAGCAATGGCATAGAATCACGTAAAAATAAATAACATTCTAATAATAAATAACATTTAAATAAGCAAAAAAATTAGAACAATGCTTTATTAAAGCCGCAAATTATACAAAAGTATAATAAATTGCATAACCGTTAATAGTTCCACTGGATGAAATTATACAGGTGTGGATTTTAGCTGATTACCTCTATTTTCGAATATGCTCATTGCCTGTTAAAACTTAAACTTCTCTACATAGCACTTTAGTCCTCTATAGCTCTATAATTATGCACAAATGAATAAAACATATTTACCCAAGAATGATAGAATTAGAAGATTGCGTCCCATCAGAAAGGATTTTTGACCGTTAGTGATCAAATTGAAAAGAAAAATGTAAACAATGCAGAATAATGAATGAATAAATCAACCATTGGACCAGTGTGACGTCACATACTGATTCTGTCAAATTCACTGAGAGCCGATTAGAGGTAAAAGATGGGTGCAACTTTAATATTCTGTCATCCGTGATATTTACCATAATAATATTTTATGTCACATAAAAATATTCTCTATAGCTCTATAACTATGCGCAAAAGAATAAAACATAAATATTTACCATAATAATATTTCATGTCACATAGAAAATAATCGTTCATGTTTTTTTCTGTTTTTATTTTTTCGAATTATTTTTCTTTATAGTACCTCCAAATATTGACGATGCGCTTACCTCTAGTGATGTTATAGTTCGAGAAGGTGATAATGTTACTTTACGCTGCAAAGCGAAAGGTAGCCCTGAACCGTCAATTAAGTGGAAACGAGATGATGGCAATAAAATTGTTATAAATAAAACGTTTGAAGGTAAATTCAATTTTACAATAAATTACGTATATTTTATTCGACAACTCGCTATTTTTATGCCAATAAAATGACATGTTTTGCTAAATATCCTAAACAGAGTTGATTTGATTTGTTGTTTTATGTATAATTTTCAAATATAACCAATTCTGATTATTTAAATTGATGAATTTATTGAAATATGATCACAAATAGTAAAATAATGTTATTGCAAATTTTTTCTTTGACTTCTAAATAAAGAGCTGTAGATAAGTAACATCTCTGTAAAAAATTAAAAAGAATTGGTAGCACTGAACTTGGCGAACACGTTAAATATTTTACGTCTATAATTATACTCGCTATGATTAGCACCTTTGTTGTTGTTGTTTGCCATGTATTTATTGATAGCTAACTAAATACGAGTGTCGAATAAAACTCTAACAAAAAAAGGGGGCACAAATATAGTCCTAAAATAAAATCGACTTTAGTTAGTACCGATTTTTTTTTTTTTTGAGTAATCACTTTGACTAGAATTAGTAAGTCGATATTATTTTTACCTAAGCATATATGATTATTTATGATTACACAATAATATCTTTATATATTTAATTCGTCACTTTACTCATAAATAATGCGTCGCAGTTATTGAATTGGAGGGAGAAGCCTTGGAATTGGAACGAATTTCTCGACTACATATGGGCGCATACCTCTGTATTGCATCGAATGGAGTGCCTCCAAGTGTGTCGAAACGCATAAAGGTCAGCGTAGATTGTAAGTATTACTTTCCGACTATAGTTGATTGATTGTTCTATGTATTTTCTTTATTGTTATATTGTATAGTTTCACCTATGGTATGGATTCCGCATCAATTAGTTGGTATTCCGATGTACTTTAATATCACCCTTGAGTGTCTGATTGAAGCAAATCCAACGTCGTTAAATTACTGGACACGTGAGAACGATCAAATGATAACCGAATCAGCAAAGTATAGGTGAGTACTTTTCGAATTCATTTTTAAATACGCTTTATTCAACTTATCGGTGGGAAGAATTAATCCAAAGTCAGATTTTATGCTTTTTCTTCGAATTGAACCTATTTGAACCAACGTGACCTTAAGTATTATCTTTGCAATAGTACATATTACATTTCCAGTGCTAAATGTGAGACGCCTTATCGCAAAAGCTAAATTGAAAGTATAATTTAGTTATACGGCAGTTTTCTACAAATAAAGTACTCGGATTAATTTTATACAATTATCCGTGCATACGTATACTACATACATACTTAGAAATAGATGTAGTTGGAAGAAGAAGAAGAAGAAGAAGAAGAAGAAAAAATAGAATGGCAAATATGCGTGAAGGAATCAAACTAGTCTCAATTGTTATCTTATGTATATGGTGTATGGAGATAGTGGCGCATTCGAAAGAAGTGGATTTGTTAAGTGTAAACGAAAAACAATTGCTTGCCATAGAGCAATATTTAGATAAGACACAAGATCCATGTGATAATTTTTATGGATTCGCTTGCGGCAAATGGTCAAGGCATCATGAGGATCATGGACGATACTTTGAGTCGACAGGTTTTGTCGATCACAAAGTTAATAAGAGATTTGCAAGTTTTTTCGAAAATTATGAGCCAACGGGACGTGCAAATAATATCTACGATAAAGCGTGGTTCTATTTTAAATCGTGTAAAAGAGAGAGGAGCCGTCAATTATTGAAGTATTTGAATTCGGTAAATCCCTTTGGCAGTATTAGTTGGCCGATTTTGAAGAAAACTAGAGATTGGCCCGAAGAGAGATTTGAATGGATGCTGATGTTGGCCAGATTACGAAAATATGGATTCAAAGGTGTTATAATCGAACATCTTGTGTTGCCAAAATTAAGTGACTCAACCAGTTATGTTATTGACATCGATAAGCCAACAATGAGTGATAACAATAAGCTACCCTCGCATGCAACAGTTATGGTGTTACTTATGGAATTGGGAATCAACAGACATAAAGCACGTAGTCTGGCAAGACAATTCTATGCTTTTGAGCAACGCATTAGACATCTGCTGGTAGGAGAAGATCGTTATGGAATACTCGAAATGACTGTCGCTGATTTGGAAGATGGCTTACCACAATTACCATGGCGTCGTTATGTCACTGAAATAATGGACGCTGTTGACGAAGATCGTAAATTGCAAATACGCAATTGGGAATATTTCGCCAATTTGGCCAGTCTAATGAACAATGCAGATAGTGAGCTGGTATGCAATTATATAATGTTTAAATTTATACACTATCTTACCATGGATGGTACCAGCAGTTTTGACAGCATAGACTGTATAGTAGATTTGCGTAGTAAAATGGATTTGGCCATGAATTACATATATAAAAATCAATTCTTTAATGCCACATATGAAGAATACAGTGTAGAAGTGAGCCAAATTGTAGAACAATTAAAGTTAGCGTTTGCGACCAAAGTGCAACAGAATCATTTGAATTTGAAGCCGCAAGAGGCTGAATTTCTTGCAAATAAGATTAGTAAAATGCGCATAAATATTGGCAATTTACCGAAAAATATCACACCACATTTTATAGGCAACTACTATCGTAGTATACAGTTGGATACGCACAACTATTATGCAAATCAGCTGAAGCTGCTTAATTTACGGTTTCGTAAAGAACACGCACTTATTGAATCGCCGACAATTGACATTGACAGTTATTACTTCATTGCCGACAGCGATACTGCAAGGAGTTCGACACCATTTTATCTTCTACGACGAAATTTAATAATAATTCCATTTGGATTTCTGCAACCGCCGATGTTTCACAAAAATATGCATGACATCTTTAAGCTCAGTCTCTTTGGCTTTCTGATGGCGCATGAAATTACTCACGGTTTCGATGCAAGCGGTATCATCTATGATCATGAGGGCAACGAGCATGACATCGGCATCAGAATTTCTGAAAAGAATACACTCTTTAGGGATGCCCTCAAATGTATGTATCAAACTGAGACTGAGAGCATCGATGAACGTATTGCTGATATATTCGGTATACGTTTGGCATATGATACACTCTTTGGTGAAAATTCCACACTAAACAATCAGCAACCGAACTTTACTCGAATCTCGGGAAGGCGACTTTTCTTTTACAATTTTGCACAATTCTTCTGTGGCAATTTGGAAGCAGAGTTTTCGGGCCACGACGCAGATAATGTGCGCTTGCAGCAGGCATTGATGAATTTTGAACCATTCGCCGAAGAATTCATGTGTGATACAGATGATGCTATGCATCCCAGAATAAAATGTCGACTGTATTAGTGGAAAAGCATTCCTACGCGCTTGATTAGAAATACTAGTTCCTTCGTTTGTGTGTGTGCGTCTAATTTAATTAATTCACAAAAAATATAATTTTATTATGTTGTCCTTTGTCTAAACCATACATACTATAAATATATATATAAGCCTCTGTGTTTACCACAATTTACATCGTGTTTTTGATTGCATCTTAGAGCGACGATCACAACTAAACACCTTAGAGAATTCTTCCAAATTGGCTAATGTTTGCATAACCCGCAACTCATCTAAAGCATGCTCCAGATATGCTGAGGGGTGCACGTTTTGGTGAACCTTGCCGCAAAAAAATTGGGCGAAACTTATGAAGAAGAGCTGTTCACTGCTGAACTGTGGCAGCAACTTGACGTGATGGGGGTGGGCTTCGGAAGTAGTGTTGCCATTGAAAAAAGTTTGATATGTCAAATGTAAGCCCTCGTAGTCAGCCAATTTTTCATTCAAGCTACGCGAACCTGTCGCCAGCTCATTCTGAATGCAGCGTAGACCTTGCATAAATCGCTGATTAGCTGCAATCTCCTCACTGGGTCCCATAATGTTGCCAATGCTGTCATAGTCGATGCCACTCGAGTCAAAACCGTGCATCATTTCATGTGCTACGCTGAAACCGAATACGGCGTAGTTGAAAAGATTTTTCAGATTGCGATGATAAACGGGCATCTGCATAAATCCATATGGGATAATTATGAGATTTTTCGGTTTTACATAGAATGGCGACGATGAACTTCCCACCCAGTCACCAAATATGTACGTTTGATTTTCCGGATTGGAAAAATTCGACACCGTTGACAGCTCCAACGTTTCATGACTTTTCTCAACGGCCAGGCGTAACAAACTTAATTGATTCACATAGAAATTGTTAGCATCTAACTCCACGCGCTCATAATATTCATCATAGTATTCGGCTGTAGCATTTCTCGGTGAATTACCAATTTGCAATTGCATACTATTGACTTTTTCCAACAATGTATCAACGATTGGTTGCTGCAATTGCAGTCGATTGTCTTTGAGTTGTTCGTAGAGTTTCTCTTTTAAATTCAGAAAAATTTCCTGGGCAACATTATCATTTTCATCGGGATATCGATAGTAATGCTTGCCAATAATGTAACTCATGGCCAATGGCATTGCACGCCTCAAACTGGCCACACATTCCTCTTTGGATATGACGGCTGGCCCTTTCTGCTGCAGGTGTCGCAGAAATTTTATCATTATATACGTGCATAGTGTGTCATTCTCTACGCTGTGTATTAGCTTGATGAGGGCACGCATATAGGGAATATTTTGTATAATTACTGTTGTCTCCAAATTTGTCGAAGGTCCTTTCAGCTGTTTCAAAAATTCAAGCCAATCAATTTGAGGCACATACTCTTGCAGGTAGCCCAATTGCATTTCTTTTGCGCCTTCTTCATCATCGATTTCCTGCAATTTGTGCAATTGCATTTCGAAGGCATTGATTTTGCGTGCTATTTCATTGGCGACTCGTTTCGTGAGACCTATGTCCAGCAGCAGTTCGATAACAACACCCTCATCGATGGGTTGTGTTTCAGCTAAATTCGGTTTGTCCAAGTAGATGCTATTGACACTCGAGTCATCCCATCTGGGAAGCACCTCTTCCTTCAGCAGCACACCATTGAGGCCATAAAGTCTTAACTTTGCAACAGCTAATACCCAATCGAAAGTCTCAGCGTTCCACTTCTTCGGGCCATTACGTGACAGAATAGACCAACTCGTTTCATAGCCAGGCTGTATTAGTTGCAAATATTTTCGCAAATTATATGGCTTTATCTTCTTACACGATCTATAGTAGATGCGTACTTTCTGATAAATTCTCGCCTCGGCATCGCTTGCGGTCAAATTGTTTGCTCGCTTCAGCAAGTGTTCCAATTTGCGATTCAATTCAAAATCCAACAAGCCCAATGTATCGCCGAATTCTAACTGCTCGATGTACTGTTGATACCAATGACCACAGGCATACTGATAGAAGTTATCGCAAGGTCGTGCCGTTGTATCCATATAATTTTGTATATTTGTTGCAAAAATTTGATTGACATTATGATGCTGCGTCGCCTGACGGCAATCGGTCGGTGTGGTGCGCCAAACTACGGATGCTAATAAACCGAAAATTATGCTCAATTTAAGCATCTTACTTATACAAATATATTGTTGTACAAATAAGTATGTATTTGATCTTTAATGAATCTTCGGTTCGTTTATTTAGCTATTTATACTACAATTGTACTCAATAATTTCACTACTTTATTCTGGTGGTTGGTACGTTCGTCTTTATAGGTTTCTTTAGCTCAACTGATGTACACACAATACAAGATGTTCGTCTCTGGGTACTCTGTTTGTGCAGCATCTGTGTTTATTCATATGTATATATACATAGATGGATGTGTGTATAAACATCTTGTATATGTATGTATACATATTTCGCATTAGTGCTTTATTATTTGTATTTTTTCAATATCATATGTATTCAATTTTTGCAAATAAACACGCTTATCAATTTTTACCTACTTTCATTTAAACTATGTATACGCGTGTCTTCCCTCAATTCTGCGCATTTTCATTATTCGTCACCTTCACTCGATCGTTAATAGTATTGTATGTAAACAATAAGTATGATATGATATGCAATACAATTTACTATTAAATCGTTTTTGTTGGCGGCATACACAATTGACTTTTACTCACTCTTTTACTCACTCTATGAGTACTAAATGAATAAATGATTTCAATTTCAGTTGCTGCCGACCTTCATTCTAACTTCCATACAAATATTATTTAGAGCGCTTCGATTTTGAACTCCAAGTTGTGTTTTATTTTAGAGTACCTTCACTCAACTATTTCCACCAAATGCAATCAAATCGTCTTGGTCAACGAAAGAAAGAGTCTATGGAATTGTAAAACTTGTATATAAATCAGTTCAATTTCTGAAAATCGGAAATCAAAAATATTGTATTATGAAATTGTAACCTTGATTTTTGTACTATACATTTTTGCAATTGTTTATTTTTTCTTATTTATATTATTATAATATTTATGTATCTATGTAAATAGATATGTACATATTTTAAACATGATGTACGATTGATGTATTCACATAATGTTGTACAAAAGTTTATGTAAACTTGACCTTGGGTTGATTGCCACTACGCACAGATTATTTATTCAAAAGGTTGAAATTGAATCAACAGATTGAATGAATGGAATAATAAGCATCAAGATATTACGTACATTGTTTTCAATGCTGTACCGCCTTCATAAAAAAAAGCACACACACACTAGGTAGAAATAGTAATAAATAATTGCATGATATCAAATCACAAGATCACATCATTCACTCAGTTTCAATATAACATACATGTGATACTCTTCTCCTGCAATTTTATGAGCCAAGCTCAAGTTCCTGTCAAAAATGTGCATTTTATTGTTTTGGGCAGATGATCCAATTTCATGTTGATTTCTTCATATAAATTAGAAGAATTAAATATTTCATATCAAGGAGCCTAGATACGTATTTACATGAAATTGTATAGATTTCCTGTTTTTAATGTGCTATTATGTTTAATTCAAAATTTTTATGATTTCAGAACTGAAACTATTCCAGGAAATCCATCATATAAGGCTATAATGCGTCTAACTATTACAAACGTACAAAAAAGTGATTACGGCAGCTATAAATGTGTTGCGAAAAATCCTCGTGGTGAAATGGATGGTACCATTAAACTCTATAGTAAGTATGGAATTATATGTTTTGGTTTTTGGGTTAGTTTTTTTTTTCTTTTTTTGGAAAACAAAGTGTACACTTTGTTTAATATGTTGGGTGATTTGTAAAATCTCTGAGTTTTTTTTTTGGTAAATTTTTTAACAAATCATTTCTTTATTACAAATTAATTTGTCCATCGTCCATCGTCCATTTTTATTTATGACCTTTAAAGCGTTCTTTCGATTAGCTTTAATAATATCATCGGAGTAGAACATCTCTGGTTTAGCGAAGCAAAAATTTGGGCATGTGATTTTCAGAGCCTCTTCGGTCGTTCAGTTTTTTTTTTTTTTTTACCATCAATAGAGTTTTGCAGCTTCGATCGACCGGCGGAGTTGTGTAGAGGACTGAATTGATCGTTTGGGAGGCTATGGCTGTTCATAAGGGAAAACTTCCTTCAAATGCCATCAAACACTTAACATTACCTTGTTTGTCGTCAATTCAGGTTTCAAAGTCGTTTGTGGTGGACCACCAGCCCTTGATTAAATATTCTCGTATTTAATCCATTATTCATCGCTCGTGATGATTCACTTCAAAAATGATTTCAATTCGGTGAGTTTCAGCTGCGCCTATCTGATGGTAATTCGATCAAGCAAAATTTTTTCTTGCGTGAATTCAAGTGGCACCCAAACAATGAGCTTCTTTGAGTGGACAGCCTTTTTGAAATGATTCAAAACTATCATGTTGTTGATGTTTAGTGTCTCTGCTATGTCCTGACAGTTTGTATACCGGTTCCAGTTTCAACAGTCGTAAAATTTCATCGACTTTTTCAGTGATTGGTCGGCCAATGGGAGGTGCATGTTTAACATCGCAATTTCCACTGTTTTTGCACCGATTTTGCCAATTTTATCGTCAGAAAGCATCATAAAGCGCATTTCCGCCTATATTTCACTCATTTTCAAAACAATATATTATAATTATAAATAATATAATTACAGAACTGTCTTTACAAAAAATGTAGATTGAAATTTCACCTTAAACACATACTCGCCTGACGTAATTATATTAGTTAAAATACTATATTCATTTTTAAAGGCGTTGGGGTGGGGCACTTGACTTTGAAAAATGTCTAACAATGTTAAGTTTATGTAGATTATCGAAAAAAATAAATTAATTAATGCCACTCTGTGGTATGCAACCGTTTTCTTTATTTTCAGTGTCCAGTCCACCCACAACATTGCCGCCACCAACCACAACTACGCTGCATCGTACAACGACGACAACAACAATAAATAATGCATTGAATACGCTATCTTATGGTGATACTCCAACTAATGCTATCATTGTTATTGACAAAGGTAAAGTGCTTATGAATGACAATCTTATAAAGTACACAAAAACTAATTGGTATTTCCTCACCCATTATGATTTGTTTATTTGAAGCAGGTACAAAGTATCAATCAAATTTAAACGAGATCGATAAATCCGAACAAAAGCTCACTGGTGGCAATCCCAAAGGTTACGATTGGTCTCAGGATAAAAATTCGGCAGCGCAATTGTTGAAACAATTCGTTGCGAAAAATATTGCAATGACACTTATGGTTACAATTGGAATCGGTGTGACTTCAAGACATCTGCTAATGATGACAGCCATTGCTAGTGGTATTAGTTATATATATTCGCAAACGTAGAATCATCAGCTATCAACTTTAGAGGACTATATTGTAATGTTGTTTAATGTAAAGGATAAACATTGATCAAACACATAGTACATAGTCTTCTTGGGTGTAGTTAACTACGTAGTACATACTTATGTTGTTGAAGTAAATGCTTTTAAAGTGCATACATACTAGTACATACATATGTAGTAGAAATTAAGTGCCAAGAGTTAGATCAAATATTTTTAAATTCGTACGTAAATGAAATTTTATTGTTTTTTGTAATCAACATTTAATTTACATTTACATTTACATTATATTGTATATGCAAAAGCATAAAAGATATTTTAAGTCACAGTGCTTGACTTTTTTGGTTCAACACTTTTCGAATAATACAATAGTAATACAATAATTCAAATTATATGTGTATATAATCGAATATGATGTAAGCACATTGGTTTATAGAAATATTAATTTTTTTTTTTTAATTTACTGATGTCACATTACTTACCGATGACTTTCACTCAAAGTACATTTGACAGTTTAGCTGATTTGTATTTTGTATTGACTTATAAATGGTCTTGGACGATATGAATCTTCTAAGATGCCATCTATAAATGTGCCATAATTGAGTATTCACAATTTCCATGATAAATTTCTACTTTTCTCCAAGTAATATTTAACAATTTATTCCCAATTGCAATTACGTTCAGAAAGCGCATTAATACATTTTACACGTTTTTGGATGTTTATGGTAAGTTCGAAAAAAACTGAACCCAACATTCCTTCCAATAATAATTGAGCGGCTGAATAATATCAACGCTTCAGATTCTAAGCTCTGATTTTTGACGTATTACCAAATGGAGGCGATCATAGACGCTGCATTGCAAAAACACTCCCAAAATGGAATTTAATGTAGGCAAATTGATGTTTTGTTATTGTTATTGTTATTGTTTTTGGTTTTTTTTTTCTTACATCAATAAAACAATATTAATGAATTAGCGCTCAGTGTGAATATAAATACATACAATACATAAATATGATATGTAAATCGTATGGAGTGAGAAAGATTATTGAAAATTGTTATGAATTGAGCTATGTAACATATATTTTATATCTATGTATTTTTAAGCATATATACCACTGTACATATTCATATAGAAATGAAACTCATACTTATGCATAATTAAATCGTTATGCATATATGTATTTGATAATAAAAAATAAAAAATAATGAAAAACGAATTTGCTCAATATGAATATAAGGAAAAATTGCTCAAATTTGTCACCATCATTTTTCTTATTACCCGGTTTATACAATGGGTGGGGAATTTAAAGTTTGAAATTAGAATCGGTAACAAAAAAAAAAAAAACGAAAGAATATTTTCCCAAAGTCATGATTTTATTAGAAAGATTGGACTTTTCCATTTAAGAGTGAAACACAACATCATTCCAATGACTGGTTTTACAGTACTCCATCCGATCAACCGATCCGATCAAGTTTTCAGTACATTCTCGATTGTTTGGGCTTCTAACTCGATTTCGTGTTTCAGGGCATCAATCGTCTCTGGATGATTATCGTAATACTTCTCCTTAACGGCTCCCCACAAAAAAATAGTTCAATGGGGTCAAATCCCTACTCCAAGGTGGTTCCGATTGTCATCAGCATTTAGGTTGAATATTAGATTTTCAAAAACAATTTATAAAAGATCGATAGTTACATTGTGTGACATTTGGACCCAGTCCTGTTGAAAGCAAATGTCGTTCATGTCATCTTCAATTTTTGGAAACAAACATTCGTTTAGCATGGCACGGTAACGCTCGCCATTGATGGTAACGGCAGTCTCTTGCTCATTTTCACCAAATTTTTACCGGAAAACATAATTTTCCGGTAAAAATTCTATTCTTCGGCCAAACGATCTTCAGCCCATTGGAAGAGGCGAAATCGTAACGGATGGTTATATGCCTTCATTCTTTGGCCTAATTGAACTTTGTTCCGAGATCTTTATGCAAAATTCTCCTCCGACAAGTGTGAGAAATGTCCAGTTCCTGAGAATAATGAGTTGATATTGATGGATGTTCACACATACTCTGAGCAACAACGGCAATGTTTTCAGTTGAACACACTGGATGTGGACGTGAACGTGTAGTTTTCTCCACTAAAGATTCACTTTCACGTCCTCGCTAAACATAAAACTACAACAGATAGTTCAAATTCCAAACATTAGATGGCCCATCCTGTACATTGACTCTAAGCATAGCATCGAATTTAGTGCTTGTAATGTGGACAAAGCATTACATATATGAACAACGTTCATACTGCACGCTGATTGCAATTAGATGTTCACATTAAAGAATTGGTGTAGCATTAGCAGTATTGTACATTTTTTATTTGTGTGCGAACATTTTTCTTGATAATTAATGTGCAATGTGAACACAGTACCTTACTGAAGATTTTGTTATTACATATATACATTGTTTTTTTGGACTGCATCAGTTGAACCATATAACACATTATCCTATTTACTTACTGCAAATTTAATTATAATGATAATTAAGAGTGTATTTTTACCAAATTTATATTTTCAATAAAATCGGAGAATTAAGTTCAATTAAAAATGTTTAGTTTTAAAACTGAGAATTTCTATTGGCAAGTTCGATTCACAATTTCTTGATTTAATCACTATTTAATAACGGTCAATATAAATATTCTCTATCATGCAATTTTAGTTGACTTACTTTGAACAAATCAAAAACTACAAATCAAATTATAAGCGAAAATGCCAAAATTTATCAAAATGCATAAGATTATTAGCTTCACTCGAATTACAATTTAAATATTGATTGCAATTCGATTGAAGATTAGTATTTATATGCCTACTAAAAGTATATGATATAATGTACTATAATTGTAAGTAATATCAGTAAAAGCAGTACATACCACAATAATAAGTAAATATAGTATATAAATATATTAGACTGGGCATCTCATATATGTATGGAGAATATATTTTTTTCGATATTCAAGAAGAAGGAGATTTAAATCTTTTAAATATTTCAATCGAATAGAAAGAATGTACCCATTCTCGCCTTGAATAGCAAAAATGCATTGTTGATCCATTTAATTAGAAGAAGTTGAAAAAAACATTTTTCAATTCGATTGAAATAATAATGGATTAGCCCTTAAAAATATCGTGACACCAAATTTCTGGGCGCAAATATGAATAAATACGTAGATAATAAAAAAAAAAAAAACAACAAAAAATCTATTCAGAAATGCTCTAATGTATATTTATATTTATTTACATACCTACATATATTCATACTTATACGAAATATACCCATGTATATGTATGTAGTTATAATTATTAGAATTAAGTAAGCTTTGCAACATTTTAAAAAGCGATAGCTAAATTTCTTGCAGGTAAAAGCATAAGCATTTAGTCTTTACTTTAAGCGAATACTAAAGTTATAAAGCAGTTATAATTGCAATGAATTTATAAAAATAAGAATTAAATACATTATATATATTAAGAAAAAAATAAATTTTGAAAAGAAAACAACAAATAACATGAGAAGATTACTGATTACTTTATTACTGTACTTTCTTATGATCCCGGGGAGAGAAAAGGATATATATGTAGGTGGAGGTGGGTAGGTGAGTAAGATCAAACAGGGAGAATTATGCTTTGAACGATCTTGACAACACATAAAATTTTTGGTATAAATTGCATTTATTTCAAAGCTGCCACCAATTTGAGGGTGTGCTCTTTCTAGGCTACATTATTTTGTCTTTCTGTTTTTATTAGCCATCGCGAAAACTGAAAACTGAAAAAATCTGATTTCCGTGTTCTGATTAAACAACGAAAACTATAATCGAGACCAAAATCAAGCTAGATATGTATTATCTGGACTCTGCACCATTGATAAAGAGGATACAAAAGTGATTTTCGGACTTGCGCTTTTTGACCGTACAAGCACCGATGACTCTGAACTAACTGGACGCTTAAAAATGTCATCGAACAACGTGAAAAAAATTCATGATATTCTGTTGAACGACCCCAAAAGTGAAAGTGAGGTAGCTAGCTGAGATCATAATACAATATAATACATGACAATTGAAAGATGAAGAAGCTCTGCGCACGATGAATGCCGAGGTTGCTCGTCATCACGACAATGCGCTTGCTCATTCATCATTATGTGTGCAGGCAAATCTCCACGTAATCGGATTTGAACTAGATACTTCCTCAGCCATCTTATTCGTCAGAACTGTCCCCCAGCGATGAACCTGAAAAGATTGCTCACCGGTAAGATATTTCACTCAATTAAGGAACTCAGAGCTGAAAGTGAGTCACCTTTTAGATGAGATAAAATTGTTGGACTCGCTGTATTAATTTAAATGGAATGTATGTTGAAAAATATAACAAACAAAAAAATGTTTTCATGTTTCATTTATTCCAAACTTTTTGATCCGCCTTGTATACTGTGAACATACCTAAAGCGATTTAATCGGAATTCTATTATTTCTAATCGACTAATATAAATATTTGATCAATTTTAGTCCAGCTCAAAGTTTTAGAATATTTTTTTGAAAACAGTATTTAATGAAAAAAAAAAAAAAACGTTGGACACAACTTAAAATGATCCAAAATGATTATTTGCGATTTCCGTTAATATTTTATAAGCTGATGAAATTAAAAATGAATTTGAAAAGAAATAGATACGATTACGCATGCATAAGTAAAAAAATTAAAAACATTTGTGACTTTGTTGTTTGCTATGCTATGCATATGTACATTGTACGGGTGGATCAAATTTTTAAACTGGTTGTATTAGTGAAGAATATTAAATTTGGATCATTTTCTACCAGCAAGTAAACAAAAATTTCGAGTTAGATCCGCCTACTTCTTTAAAATAGTCAACGACAGGGTCCACATGCCAAGAAAGTTCAAATTTTCAATAAGAAATGGATGGCAAATTATCGCGGATAGATAGGGACCGATATCCATTAATTTTTCCTCTCCTAACAACATGTCTCTTCTTGTTGTGATGGAAATGGGAATCTGGAATCTGGATGTCCAGAGTGTACTGAGCCTATGGAGGGAACACTTCTCCACGTTACTGAATGGCGATGCTACGAACAATTCCGCCAGTGGAGGAGATTCCCCAAAAACCCCAATTACAGATGATGGTGTTGATGTTCCACCACCCGACTATGACGAGGTTGAAACGGCCATTTTAAGGCTGAAGAACAACAAAGCTGCAGGTGCTGATGGTCTGCCTGCCGAGTTGTTTAAGACCGGAGGCGATGAGCTGCTCGCCTGCATGCACCAGCTCATAAGCAGAATATGGTCGGATGAAAGCATGCCTGATGATTGGAGGCTCAGTGTTCTCTGTCCTGTACATAAAAAAGGAGACCCCACAATTTGCGCCAACTACCGTGGAATAAGTATTCTGAACATCGCATACAAGGTTCTATCGAGCGTACTGTATGAAAGGTTAAAGCATATTTTCAGCAACTTGATTGGACCGTATCAGTGTGGCTTCAGACCTGGTAAATCCACCATCAACCAAATTTTCACACTGCGCCAAATCCTGGAGAAGACCCAAGAAAAACAGATCGACACACACCACCTATTTGTTGATTATAAAGCCGCTTTCGACAGTCCGGTAAGGGATTACCTCTACGCAACAATGTCTGAGTTCGGTATTCCTGCAAAGCTTATTCGACTTTGTAGAATGACACTGCATAACGCCCGTTGTGCAGTGAAAATTGGGAAGGACCTCTCCACACCGTTTAGTACCGAACGGGGTTTCAGACAAGGTGATTCGTTGTCGTGCGACTTCTTCAATCTTATTATGGAGAAAATAATACGAGCTGCTGATCTACGGCATAATGGCACTATCTTCAACAAAAGTGTCATACTGTTAGCGTATGCCGACGATATTGACATAATCGGCATGAACATGCGAGCAGTCAGTGCAGCATTCTCCGAGTTGGAAAGAGAGTCGCGTCGGATGGGTTTTACGGTGAACGAGGGCAAGACGAAGTATCTAGTGTCAACAAACAAAGAGTCCCGGCGTCTTGGACAGCACGTCATTGTTGACAACTACGCTTGTGAAGTAGTAAGGGACTTTGTCTATCTTGGAACCAGCATCAACAGCTGTAATAACGTCAGCCTGGAGATCATGCGTAGGATAACTCTTGCTAACAGGTGTTACTTTGGGCTGAGTAAGCAATTGAGAAGTCGAGCCCTCTCTCGAAGAACGAAAACTACACTCTACAAGTCTCTCATCATGCCTGTCCTAACATATGGCGCTGAAGCTTGGACAATTTCCATCACGGATGAGCGGATGATTGGAGTTTTCGAGAGAAAAGTCCTACGCAAGATCTTTGGACCTATTTGCGTTGGTGGCGAGTACCGAATAAGGTATAACCATAAGCTGTACGAGCTGTATGCCGATATTGACATAGTAAAGCGCATCAAAATCCAGCGGCTGCGTTGGCTAGGTCATGTCGAGCGAATGGAAGAACACGCTCCAGCTAAGAAGGTGTTATATTCGGAACCCGCTGGAGGACGACGCAGAAGAGGAAGATCTAACCTCCGGTGGAAAGACCAAGTACTGGAGAACCTGACGGAGCTTGGAATTTCTAACTGGCGCCAGCTAGTGAAGAACAGAGATAGCTGGCGAAGCATGTTATTTTCGGCCTAAATCGATATTCGGTTGTTATGGCCACATAAGTAAGTAAGTAACAACATGTCTGAATAACCACTCTAATTTACCTCTAAAATTTGCCTCTTTGTGAAACTCCACACTACAAAATTGATACTTTTATAAAGGCTTTGAAAACCAAATGTGGACGTTATTTTTGCAGCCTTGGGAAAAAATTGTTCTATTGAACCAAATGCTGTGTTTTTCGCATATGAATCACCTTAATGTATGTATAATGCGAGCAAAAATTATGTATGCACACTGACGACGTCAAATCAAACGAATCACAATTTTGTGGATATCGCGTAGTTAATAATTATGTCCACTTTGTACATTTTGTGGTAACACACTTGTGAAATAATAATATGTGTACATATTCCAATATTCATACACTCAATCTAGATTGTCATACACCAATTTATTTGCACTACTCGTCAATTACAACGTTGACGTTGAGTATTGCAACGAGTATATGGTGCAACGGGGATATTTGTGTGCTTTGTTGCTATTTGTGTGTTCGATTAAAATCTATGGCATTTATTAATGTCCACTAAAAGATAATGTCGTTTTAAAGTAAAGAAGGGTTTAAAAAACTGGTGAATATAGTGAAATATATAAAATATATATATGTAATCAAGTAAATAAAGCAAAGCTCTTTTGTGTCCAAAACCTTAGTAACACGTCAATTGCTTTGTTAGTTATACGATATATATGTCCAATTACGGGCGAGTTTTCCCACACGATACGTTGTAATGAATTGCAATCGGACAGTGTTTTGCATTAGTATGCTCTAAGAAGAGAAGTTCTATGGTTTATAGTTATACTTGAATATTATAATTAGTTGGTAGCAAGCTATTTAGTGCCTAAAAGTTGCAATTCATTTACGAAGACATCAATAAACGGTACGTACCTACTTGTAAATGTGTAAATTCGGATATTTCAAAATCTTTAAAATTGTTCAAATTAAATTTAAATTAAACGCGCTGGCCGCTGCAGAGCTTATGCAAATTCGTTTCATAGTTATTTAAGTGACATTTAAAAATATTTTACCGATGAATTCTATAGGATATTACAGCAGCCAAAATCTGTGGTTTATTTTTACAGATACGAAATGTTAGAAGAAACCATCGAAAAAAGTATAGTCTGTCTAGTCAAATCGAATGACCTTTCAAGTCAGTGCAGAGAGGAAACACTTGTTTTAGAAATTGCCAATGTTATCCAGCGTTCTTTGGGAGTATAACGATATTTGGATTTTTCTATTTCTATGTCCTTTTCAAGTACCTAATTGACAATTCTTATGACAGTCGACATTTATAAAAGTCTCTGACAAATAACACGAATTTCTAAAACACGCATATTGAGTGGCAAATCAAATATTAAAAGAAAATGTTCAGGTCTCTTCTGAAATTCGATTTCTATCGAAACCAGTATTGAATCCGATCGTAATTGCAGCACCGTGTTCTGTAATCCTATTGAATTTGAATTATCGAAATCAATGTTTGAATCCGATTTATGGGAAATTTCTCTTTGAATAAATTCGTGGAGGTTATAGTTTGCGGAATTAATGTTTCTTTTGAAGTTTTCGTTTTATAAATCATAAAAAATTAAAAAAATGTAAGTAAAAGATGATCCAATAAGAGCTTCCGGAAGTTTTTTTTTTAATAAAACGCATTGAAATCAATTTAATTATTACAAATTGTATTTGATTTCACATATCCCCACAAAAAGAAATCTAACTGTGTCAGATCACATGATCAAAACACCATAAACACACCATAACACCATATGAACATCATAAAATGGTCGAAGAACAAAAACAAAACAAAAAAACATTTCTCACTGAACGCTGATTTTGGAAATAAATTTCTACAATTTGTAAACGTTGTTCTGGCGTAAGTCTATTCCTGGTGGAATGTCAATGGATAATGAACACAAATGTCATGTGAACATGACAATTGTCATGCATGAGATGTCTGAGAATCTCTATTGGAAAAAGTACCTTCTATTGGATCACTCTTTATAAAGTATGGTCTTCATATTTTTTATAAATTATTCATTATTTATGCATGTATTAAGGGGAAAACACAAGAATGCAACCCAAAGCGCAATAAAACTGAAATGAAAATTTAACCAAATTATTAGTAATCATACAATTTTTATTCGTTAATCTTACTTACAATGAATTTGAGAAACTTAGTGTATTTCTGTGGTCCCGTAAAATTTTTGAATCCGAGACGAAAATCCAAATCGATGCGAAATCAATTTCGGTCGGATTTCTATAAGTGCCTGTCCAGATTGGCCTGCCCAGGCGCAACTGTGCAAGCGAGATAGGTAGAAAAGTAGGCAATCAGAAAAAGATAGAAGTTTTGCGCTGAAAGTCCAATTCAAAATTAAAAATCGGCGCAACGGGCTATATTCTATGTCCAAGGTGTTTCGATTTTGAGAAATAGGATCACAAATTTTTAGACGTTGAAGCGATAATATCAGTAAGAAGCGCTTTATATTAGGTTTGTGCGATTAATTGTTTGTTCAAAAAGTTTGATTAATTAATTGTTCGACTAATCAATTCGCTTAATCAAAATTATGATTTATCAAAATTCAAATTTATCAATAAATTAGAATTTTGATTAATCAAAATATTTTTAATTGGTATTTTTTCTTTGTTTTTGGAGTTTTCTTTGGGAATAACAATTTTAAACGCAATCTCATATTTTCTTTGAGAATAAACATTTTAAACGCATTCTCATATTTATAGCTTTGGAAAGCTTCCTGTCTACTTTGTATTGGAAAAAATATTATAAATATGTGGAACATTTTATTCTTATTAATCAAAATTCTTATTAAACAAATAATTTCAATTTTTGAATATCAAAATGGTATTGTCAAATGATATTCAAAATCATGATTATTTGAATAATTTTGTATTTGATTAATCGAATATTTTGATTAATCAAAACTTTTGAACAAACTATTAATTACACAGCCCTCCACTGTAGTATTTCAATTCAAATAAAAGCGGCTTAATTGCACTTATGTTGATACGATACTCCTGGGCAGGCCAATATGGACAATCACTAATAGCAGTTTCACCATGATCATTCATTTTTTGGAATGTGATTAAATATTATGTAGCAGTAGCACGTATGATAAAATAATTTTGAAAAGTACAAAGGATCTTCTATAATATAATATAATAAAAATATATAATATAATAAAAATATATTCATTTATTTCGATAAGAAAAAAGTGAGTTTTAAAACAAGTGCTTCATATATTTTCTAAATTTGATAACACATTTTCCCCATTTAGCAAATATCTTCATCAAATATGATGAAAAATAGCCTCAGTGGTTTTTCTTGCCACCTAGCGTTTCCAAACAGCAATTTTATAGTATTCCCAATATATGTTTTCGTTAGGTTTTCCTGCGTTATCGGCATTCAGCATTAAAATACTGGTTGCTGTAGAGAAATTAAATAATTCAGCAATTTTTCCTTCCAATATACCCTTATTCAACTGGAAATAGGTGTGTGTGTGTGTGTACAGTATATGCCAATAGAGGGTAGTTTTGAAGTTTTGTGGAATCTATAATAGACGTTATTTTCCATTCTAATATATTAGTGGTTAATAATGTAATTTTTTAACGCGTGTTGGCGTATTTTACATGAATGATTTCAAAATGAAATATATACTACTTGTATTGAAACTAATTTATGGCCATATTGTTGATGGTTGAAACAAATTTTGTTTTTGTAGCTCTTACTGAAATTTTTTGTTCTGCGCTAATTTTCAGCATTCAAAAATATAATCAGAATCAAAATTATTGCCATCATCATTTGTTCACATTTCAAAAGAACCGTCTCATAAATTAGAAGAGACCTGCTTATATTCTTCAGTGCTTCAACCGGCCAATTCAAAACAATATTCTGAAGCCGTTTCTTATGACAGATTTACAAAAAGACATTAGCTAAAAAGAAATTAATTAGCTTTTTATTCCCTTTCGCTAGAAACATTGTACAAAAACTGAGATTGCGATTCATATGCACATATCTGAAAGTTAAAATAAATATGTATAAATGTATAAATGTATTGTATTAAGAGCTACTTGGGAGTAATTACGCAAATGATGCATATTAATCATCATGAATTTGTTGTCATTTTAGGTGCTTAATATTAATAGGCAAACTTCAGGAAAAAGGGATCCAAAAACGAGTAGTAGTAAGACTCCCACTACGAACAGTTAATGTGTGATGGTTAGTACGCAATTCTCACCAGCGCAACCAAATGCGTTAAGAATACTTAATCGTAAGAATTCAGAAGCAAATCGAAATAAATGGTTCTCAGTGAAAATTTGTACACGTGACTTCAGTGAGACTGCTTGGGAATTAGCGCGTCAATTTGGAAAGCGTACAACCATCCATGGAATGGATCGATTATTGAATGAGTCATCCGGCAGATGTGAGAGGTAAGTTTAAATATTGTATATAATTATCATTTCATTTGATAGGAGTAAACGAAAATGAATTGATCATGATAGATCGATCTGGTTGATTGCTGTAATACTGGCATTTCTTGGATCCATTTATGTTTGCCTTATCCTATCGAATCGTTTTAACGAGGGCAAATTTGAGACCGTAATCGATGACACACGTATGCCGGTGTATAATCTAACTTATCCTGTGGTTACCATATGCAATGAAAATCGTTTGAATTGGGAACGTCTCAAGGAAGCCCAAGACTATTTTTTACCGAATGAAAAATCAGCGGTGAAATTAAAATTGTTCGAACGTGTTATAGCCACCTACGACAATATACATTTTGCGGGTTTTGACAAATTTAACGTACTACAAGATGAACCACTGGAACTTTTGAATAATGTCAACTTTAGCATGGTTTTCGATTTTATGACATGGCGTTGTGAAGAATTTTTTGAGAACTGCATTTGGAATCATTTTCCTGTCAAATGTTGTGATGTGTTTTTGAAACGTAAAACCAAAAAAGGATTCTGTTGGGCATTCAATACGCTAGAAAGTGAGGAGGGTAGACAAAAGAAATTGATTGATCCATTTTATCCATGGCGTGTTAGCGGAGCTGGACCCGGAAGTGCCCTCAATGTCAGAGTTTTAATTAATCCCACAAAGCTCATTCCGAATAGGACAAATGAATTGGGAATTAGCGTAAGGCAAATACGCATAAATGCTAAATTAATGTACTTAATGCACATTTATTTAGGTTATGATTGCTGAACCTTATGTTTGGCATACTGAGCCGATAATGGTATCGGCAAATACAAAATCCAATATTGATGTAATACCTACCATTCATGTTTACACGAAAGATACAAAGGGCGTAACCTCTACTCAAAGGAAGTGTGTTTTTAAGGTAAATCGTAGGCGCAGGTAGGCCGACAGAAGCTCATACAATTTTTTTTTTTTTTATGGATTAGGATGAATTTACTAGTGAAGATTATAAAACACTGGATGGGTATGTTTATATGCATGAAAATTGTGAAGCGGAATGCCAACAGGAGTATCTGATGAAATACTGCAACTGTACTACAGATCTACTATTTCCACCTGGTATAAATCCCGAATAACATACATACTTTTATATTAATCTTGATTCCCTTGATTCGTAGGTCAATATCCTCCATGCAAAACATCAGATTTGATATGCTTAGCAAACAATAATGGTCGGTACTTCGTGTGCATTTTCGAAACTAACTGAAAAATTTGATATTTGTCGACAATTTTCCTTAGACTATTTTCGATATTTTAAAGTTCCCGGAGAAGAGGAATACGTTCACACTCACTACGAAGGAATGTTGTGCAAATGCCTGCCTAATTGTTACTCGTTCATCTATGATTCGGATATGCGATCATCTCAACTGATACCGAACATTCTTGAGAATGAATCTTATGTCGATTTGGATGTTCATTACCGTTTCGATACAATGATGGTATATCGTACAAGTTTGGTATTTGGCTGGGTCGATTTAATTGGTAAATTGAACTCATAGTTGCAGTTAATATATCTGATTAAATTCTGATTAATTACAGTCGCTTTTGGCGGTATTGTCGGTCTCTTTCTCGGATGTTCTCTAATAAGCGCCATGGAGTTAGCTTACTTTACATTGATCGAATTGCCAAAATTCATATCCGAAAAATTAAAGCAAAAGCAACCAGATCCAAACACTGAAATTAAGGATATTCGCGGAAAATTGTGTATAAAGAATTTCAACAAGGTTCCAAATCGGATATCGGATATAGGTATTAGTGTAAAACCATCCATTGATAATACATGGAAACAGTCAATTTCACGAAATACTGAAAAACTTAATCTATACATGCACACATAGATTTTTTTTGGCAATGTGAAAAAGTTCTCATTGAAGAAATTTTGACTCAAAATTTTATTGATAAAAAATGTTGCTTTTTGATGTTTATTCTATTGCTAAATTGCATTGTGCACAATATTGTCAATTTTATGGAATTATTCATTTGATCAAATAAATGGTTTATTCGTTGTGTTTAATCTAACTGTTCTAATCAATAAAATGAGACAGATTAATATTTGGAACATTTTTTTATTTTTATTAAGAAGTTTCTTTATTTTAAATCTTTTATCGCACGCTCATAATATTGCTTTCTTATTTACTATACATATCTAATTCGGAAAAAAAAATCTCCGATAACATGCCTATTTAATCATTTTTTTGACCTTAAACTATAACTTGAAATTCGGTTTTAGCGTATTTTTTGTACTTTTAATTTAGCGCTAAAGCAAGAATAATTTAAAGTAGATCTATGCGATTAATCGTTTGTTTAAATATTTAATTCGGTTAATCCAAATTTTGATTAAATGTTTTGATTAATCAATTAAACAGAATTTTGGTTAATAAAAAAGTTTTTAATTTTCATTTTTTCTTTCATTTTTGAAATTTTCGTTGCGAATAAAAATTTAAAAACCATTCTCATATTCGTAGCCTTGAAAAGCTACCTGTCTACTTTGTATTGGACATATATCTTACGTACTCTGGACTAATGGAGACAAAATTCTTGGAAAATTTCCCTTCATTTTTAAGGTGGGTGATTAGAGGTATTGTGCATAACATGTTAAGTGTCTAATGTTGTCTAATACCGAATATTAGATTTAAACATTTGCTAAAGGCTACATATAATCCCTTCCACATATTTGCAACATATCAATAATTAAACTTTATGTTCAACAAGTCAAAATATTACTTGTAACTAATTAATCTCATAAAAGTTGAAGAGTTGTAGAGGAACATTCAGCATTCCGATTTTGCTCAATTTGGCCGAATTATATTCAAATGTCTACTCATTTATGTTTTCTTCCGGTAGGATGTCGCATCAGGTTAGATACCGAATGTTGCAGTTTTTGCATTCGCTTCTGAAATTTTTGCCAATTTTTATGCTCTCTCCAAAAAGTTGTTGGCATATCCACTATTAGGAAATAAAAAATTTCAACTGCACTTATCAGCGAACATCCCAGTAGTAAAGCTATCACACCGCCGAACGATGCTATAAACAAGTTTATTATTATTTTTTCCTTTCTCATATTATTTTTGTAGTCTCTGAAGCAAAAAATGTATACCAAATATTGAAAGATAATGATTTATTTAATACATACCCATTAAATCTATCCACGTGTACACCAAAGTTGTTCTGTAGACCAAAATTGAATCGCGTTGAAAGAAGAACTTCATTTCAATGATTGAACTATTTGTATAACGTTTGTCACTTCTAAGTACCGTAGAGCGTACATCGGTAATATAACTGAGGGAGTAACAATTCAAAAAGCAAACACATTCCATTCCTTTAATATGTGAACGAAGAAATTCAGCTTCGCCATCTTGTTCTACATACAATAGCTGATCTATTTTAAAAAAAATTTTTAAAAGAATATACAATATTTTTTTTTTTTTTTTGGAAAACGGGTTAATGCATATTTCGTTACTATTGTGTTTCGCTAAGCAGGGCAAATCGACTAATTTGCAAGGTTTATATGGTCCTGGTGGAAAAAATAAATCCATGGTACAATTGCAGTATTGAACTAAATACTTTTGTTGACATTCGGATTGACAGTTTTCGAACATATATTTGTGGCCGGCTAATGTCTTAAAATTGCGACTTTTACGCTCATCCTATAAGGGTCATAATTTCATATCAGGTGAAAAATTGTTTTTCAATTATTATACAATATATACACAGTGTATTCTTCTTTCACGGTTTTTAATAATAAAAATAAAAATAATTAAAAATCATTAAGAAGAAGAAAACGCTTGTTAGAGAATACACTCTATGATCATAATATGAATATTGGTACCTCAAATAGACATTCTCGCTTACTTGATGATACACTTCTAGTTTGTTCATCATAGAAGGTCATAACTCCATTTATGGCCACACTTGTTCTGGTCTGCAATGGCACATAAAATGGTGCAACATACCACACATATGGTTCGGTAATCATAAACTGAAAATTAATATCAGCAGTCGAATGGTAATGTATAATCAAATCAAATTTTCTATGTACCAACCGATAGACCTTTACTGACAACGCTAAATGGTGAATGTTCCCGTTCTCGTATTGAAAATTTAAAGCTCACTCCACTATTCACTCCATATTTACTCGTATGCCATGGGAATTTTCCATCATGTATCTGCTTTAGTTTGCCTTCTGGTGATTCAATCGAATTAAATGCTACACACGGTCCCAATTGTGATATTCGTGGGAAAAATATTTCACAACAATCAAATTGTCTATCCTCCCATGAGCAACTCTCTAGAATCTCATGACAACGCCATGCCATAAATTTTGCCACCATTGTGAAATTGATATAATTCAATTTGTTTAATAATAGTTTATCTGATAAATCGGCAAATTTTCCAAAATCACCAAATATCAGGGTATCATAGAGTGAGATAATTTTCGTGAAAAGCTGTTCATATTTTTCATTCTGATGTAATTTTATGAGAAATCGTTTCTTTGCCTCTGCTAATCGTGCCCAATTCAATCGATTCTCATTACAGATGGTCACCTCTGGAAAGTATATTTTGTAGATAGGATATTTTGTTGTATCAACAACAGTCTGGAATAATCTGCGATTATAACGAACGGCAAGTATGGAGCATACATAAATTAACATAAGCAATGCTGCAAGGAATGCAACAAGCCACATAATGCTGTAAATATGAAGATAAATATAGTAATATTATAATATATAGTATAATTATTAAATTTCAATTTCTGATCATTTTTATAGCATTTTTTACACTCACGCAAGGAGTGCGCCAAGTGTATCAATAGATATGTATGTAGCAGAAAATATGCACCTATGTCATTCATATTGTACTCTATCCGACGAAGTTGACATATGCCTACATATGCAGACATCGTGCTCTACGTCCCAGTAGCAGAAAAATTGAATAAAAATCTCCTTACAGTCGGCTAGGGCCGACCAAACTATACCTGCATATGTAGATTTATATATAAAAAGTTTACTCGAATATCCAACTTTTCTTTTATTTCCACTTTTCGAGAAACAATTTTTGCATATACTACTAATTTACACCCGAAATATGGTTGACTTTGACGAAGTAAAAGGATTTTAAGATAATTCCGAGGCTTAGTATGGGAGCTATATAAAAGTGGGCGTGGCTTACCACTTTCTAGTAAATCCAATTAATTTTTCAATGTTAATCCACACCTTAAATTTGGTGTCCTATGTTGAATAGTTTCTAAGTTATGGTGGTTAACATTTTTGTTTAATTTCCTCAACTTTGTATGGGAGCCCCAATAAGAAGTGGGCGTGGTACGCTGATTTTTCTCCAGATTATTTCCGACTACCATATTAACTTAAGTGTTAATTATGATTGTTCTAGACAGAAGGATGCAGAAGTTACAGCTATTTCAATTTAAAAGAAATTCGGTCATTTTGTATGGGAGCAACTATAAACAGTGGGGGTGGCCAGTCCATTTCCTGTGAGTCTAGTTGCTCTTAAAATACTAATCTATATCTTAAATCTGGTTGTTCTGCGCTGAATAGTTTGCAAGTTATGATGGTTAACTTTTTTTTTTATTTCCGTAACTTTGTATGGGAACCCCAAGAAAGAGTACGCGTGGCACACTGATTTTTTTGCAAGTTATTTCCGACTACCATATTAATCTAAACGTCAATTATAGTTATTCTAGCCTGAAGATTGCAGAAGTTACAGTTGTTTCAATTTAAAAGAAATTCGGTCATTTTGTATGGGAGCAACTATAAACAGTGGGGGTGGCCAGTCCATTTCCTGTGAGTCTAGTTGCTCTTAAAATACTAATCTATATCTTAAATCTGGTTGTTCTGCGCTGAATAGTTTGCAAGTTATGATGGTTAACTTTTTTTTTAATTTCCGTAACTTTGTATGGGAACCCCAAGAAAGAGTACGCGTGGCACACTGATTTTTTTGCAAGTTATTTCCGACTACCATATTAATCTAAACGTCAATTATAGTTATTCTAGCCTGAAGATTGCAGAAGTTACAGCTATTTCAATTTAAAAGAAGTTCGGTCATTTTGTATGGCGGGTACTATCAACAGCGGGCGTGGCGCGTCCATTTCCTGTGAGTCTAGTTGCTCCTACAATACTAATCCATACCTCAAATCTTTTACGCTAAATGGTTTATAAGTTATGGCGCTTAAAAGTTTTAGTTTAATTTCCTTGACTTTGTATGGGAGACCCATGAAGGAGTGAGCGTGGCACACTGATTTTCTTCCAGATTATTTCCGACTACGATGTTAATTTAAGTGTCAATTATGGTTATTCTAGACAGAAGATTGCCGAAGTTACAGCTGTTTCAATTTAAAATTTGTATGGGGGCTACGATAAACAGTGGGCGCGGTGCGCCCATTACCTGTGAGCCTAATTGCTCGTACAATACTAATCCATACCTTAAATCTCGTTGTCCTACGCTAAATGGTTTGTAAGTTATGGAGCTTAAAAGTTTAGTTTAATTCCCTTGACTTTGTATGGGAGACTCATGAAGGAGTGGGCGTGGCACACTGATTTTCTGCCACATTTTTGCCAACTACGATATTTTTTTAAGTGTCAATTATGGTTATTTTAGGCAGAAGATTGCCGAAGTTACAGCTGTTTCAATTTAAAATTTGTATGGGGGCTACAATAAACAGTGGGCGCGGTTCGCCCATTACCTGTGAGCCTAATTGCTCTTACAATACTAATCCATACCTTAAATCTCGTTGTTCTACGCTAAATGGTTTGTAAGTTATGGAGCTTAAAAGTTTTAGTTTAATTCCCTTGACTTTGTATGGGAGACTCATGAAGGAGTGGGCGTGGCACACTGATTTTCTGCCACATTTTTGCCAACTACGATATTAATTTAAGTGTCAATTATGGTTATTTTAGGCAGAAGATTGCCGAAGTTACAGCTGTTTCAATTTAAAATTTGTATGGGGGCTACAATAAACAGTGGGCGTGGTGCGCCCATTTTCTGTGAGCCAAGTTGCTCGTACAATACTAATCCACACCTTAAATCTCGTTATTCTACGTTGAATAGTTTGCAAGTTATAACCGGTAAAATTTTTTTTAATTTCCGCAACTTTGTAATGGAGACCCAAAAAGGAGTGGGCGTGGCACACTGATTTTCTGCCATGTTATTTCCGACTACCATGCTAATCTATAGGTCAATTAGGGTTATTCTGGACAGAAGATTGCCGAAGTTACAGCTGTTTCAATTTAAAAGAAGTACAGACACTTTGTATGAGAGCTACGCTAAAAAGTAGGCGTGGCTCAACCACTTTTGGCGAGGTTATATAGTAGTATAATAAAAGTCTATGTGCCAAATATTGTTGTCCCAAGTGGTATATTATGTGAATTATAGCAAGTTAAAGATTTTGAAAATTTCGAGGTTAGTCGCTTTGAATGCTTGGTGTGGGCGTGGTTATTGACCGATCATGCCCAATATCAATCCCCTCCGTACCCTTGGATCATAGATTACTTATGCCAAATTTCATCGAAATAGCTCAATATTTACTCAAGTTATCGTGCGAACCAGCCAGGTGACAGACAGACGGACGGACGGACGGACGGACGGACGGACGGACGGACGGACATCGTTAAATCGAAAATTTAATCGACGCTGATCACGAATATATATCCATGTCTATATCTCCGGAGATTCCTTCAAGTGGACACAAACATCTGACCGAAATGAATATACCATGCATATTGCATTATGCAGGGTATAAAAAGGCATAAGAAAATACATTTTCTTGCATCTTGTAGACCTTAGCGGCGTATATTATTTCCTACTACATTTTTCCATGAAATAAGCCTAAAACAATGGCTTTATCCTCTTGAGTTGTTTAAAAGGCCTTCAAAAGTTGCTATTAAACAAACACAATATAAGAGCAAAAGCCTTGCCTTCTAGTCGTTTATTTATTGATGATTTCTGTTCTTCATTGTTATACAGAATTATTTGCTTTTAATTTTGTTTAAGGAAATCTGTAGACTAATGAAGAATAATATATTCAAAATTCATATTAAATGTCATCAATCCAATGACGAACTACCGAAAAGTAGAACAAGAAGAATTGCCTATAATTGAACGAACTACACCCGAGAAAAACCGAAGTGATGGTTATATAGTGTTAAAATTATTTTAAAAATATGATATTTTATTTTCCCTTTTCATGGAAGGTCGTTTTTAGGAGCTTCTAGAAAATGCCTGTAAAAGTAATGCGCTCTTATAATGGAGTACTTTAAAAGGGCCTTTTAAGAATTATCCCTTCAGTATTCTATTATTGGGAAATTAATGAACAAATAATACATGATTTTGACACTACATCAACACATTTTTGATATTATACATACATAAGTATGTGCACGATACGAGCGTAATTAAATGGTTAAATTGAAAGAACATTGTTTTATTTGTATTTATCGATAAATCAGTTGAAGCTTCAACAATAGATTCCCCAATATTTATATAGATTTCTTTGGGGTTTAGAAAAGCACAAACCATTTTCTTCTACACATCAAGTGGTATGCTCGTATATGATCGTAAAAATCATAGAATTTCTGATGCGGCGATGTATTTTATAAAATTTTTGATTTTGGCATTATTACTATACGAAATTATAAAACTCAATTTGATAATTGAATTGTATTGATAATACAAATTAAAATGATGGTAATGTGATTTACAAAATCTTGAAATTATACTCCTGAGATTATCTTACCGTTCTTTATTGCTTGTTGTGCGTGTAAATATTCGATCCACACCATGAATGGTTGTTAGTTTTTTAATCTTTTTCGCCAAATGACGTGATACTTCTTTGCAATTATTTCTTTGAGAGTTTCCAGAATGTAACGATGACACTATATTGTTGGCCGATGAGGTGGCCTTGCGTTGAGCTCGGACAGTCTCATCGAATATAAGTAATCCATGACTTGACCGGATACGTCTAAATTCGTTAATTAACATTGTCATACTATGTGCGATAAAATGCTTAAGCTTCTGGAACTCGTTGAATTATTTGATTTCATATTTATATATAATAAGCATATGTTTAGTACCTACGTATATAGGTGTAGATAAATATATGCAGTATGCATCATAATCACAGTAATATTACTATATTTGACATCCAATTCGAATATCCATTTATTTATATTATGTTTGTAAACACACACGCTTGAAATGCTGACAATTAGTTTTATTTATTGACAGCAGGAACTAAACTTCTTAGAGGAGTATACTATATATGTACATTTGTACATGTAGGTGTCGTCACAAATCACGAGCTGACCTTAAGATAATAAAGTAATCAAATCAAATAAAAAAATAATAAATATATTTGATTGACTTATTTCACTAATCGTCCAAGAAGAAGCGATAAAGTTATATAGTACATATGTATACCATATAATCAGGGTTTAAATTTAGTATAAAATTCGCGTTAAAATTTACACATCTTTCAATCGATAATCCGTTTATATTGTGACTATGAACTTGCAAAGGGATAACTTTGACATTGACATCAATACGAGGTTGGTTAATATTTTTGCAAACAATTAATTATGGTACATAGAATACAAAGTAACACCGGGTAAAGTAAAGTACTTAATAATTTATGACTATCTGAAAATAAATGTTAAATACATACAATGTACAAACAATTTGCAGTAAGTACATATTTACATAGGAATTTACGTACATGTTTAACATGTATTCAATATCTAAATAACCTCAATATTAGCTTTATTAATGTCACCTAATTGTTTCATGCTCTTTTTTTTTGTGGTGTTGAAGTGTTGAAGTGTAATCGTGTAGGGTTCTAATATAATATTCATATAATTAAATGGTAGTCACTGCACATGCATAGTTGTATACATAGTATGTGGTACAGTACTGGAGCGATATTCTAAAGGTGCTATTTATTATACATCGGTGGTGAATATGTTTTATTCGAAATTTTTACCCGCACAACCAAATGAATTGCGGATCCTCAATCGAAATGATCATAAATTGGAGAGAAAAAATGGGTCGACTAGAAAAGACTTTAGCAATGGAATAGTCGCATCTGCCCAAGAATTGGCATTTAATTTTGGCAAACGAACCACAATACACGGACTTAATCGTTTACTAGAGGAAACAGCTAGCAGATATGAAAGGTTAATATACCCTTTTTTGATCTTTATAAATGTTTATTAAAAAAATATCCACACTTATAATATGCATAGATTTATTTGGCTGATTACCGTAGTGGCAGCACTACTTGGTTCCATTTACGTTTGCCTTATACTTTCGGAACGATTTAATGAGGGTAAACTAGAGACGGTTGTTGACAGTACTCGCATGCCCGTATATCGTATTTCTTTCCCAGCCATAACAGTGTGCAATTTAAATCGTTTAAATTGGGATCGAATTGATGAAGCCAAGCGTATATTTTTGCCAAATGAAAAATCAACAGAAATTTTGAATTTATTTGAACGAATTATCGGTGCATACGATGATGTACGCTTTGGCAATTTTGACGTTTTCGATGTACTTGAAGAACAACCATTGCATTTGCTAGATCATGTCAATTTTAGTCAAGTATTCAGCTATATGACATGGCGATGTGAAGAGTTTTTAACTCAATGTATTTGGTATCATAATCCCATCAAATGTTGTGATATATTTTCGAAACGTCGAAGTAAAAGCGGAATTTGCTGGTCTTTCAATACCCTCGAGACTGAAGAAGGAAAACGAATGCGACAAGCTGACCCATTATGGCCATGGCATACAGGCGGTGCCGGACCTGGTAACGGTTTAAGTGTTAGAGCTTTAATAAATCCGGATAAACACTTTCCGAATCGTACCAACGAAAAGGGATTAAGTGTAAGTAGAGTGTGCGTTAGCCAACGTATTTTTGCAATTATTTTATAAGGAACAAATCGGCGAATAGAAGGACACATTCCGAGATAAACTGCCTGAAAAGAAGTTGTCAGGCACAAGGCCAAATTACACAAAAAAAATAAAAAAAAATCGAGTGTCCTTCTATTAACCAACGTTCTGTTCATATAACAAATTGTAATCAATATTTAGGTGATGATCACCGAAGCCTATGTATGGCACACAGATCCATTTACAGTTCCGATGAACACCAAGACAATGATAGATATTGATCCGGTTATATACTTTTATGATAATGAGACAAGAAGCATATCCTCTGAACAAAGACAATGTGTCTTTGATGTAAGTTGATATATAGTACTTACGAGAAGGGCTGTTCTTGGACACAATTTTAATTTGTCCAAAAACTCGCAAAAAATTATTTTTAATTTAAATTTCAAAGCTTGGTTTGTACTACTACTTATCATGAAATCAGTCGATGGCAGTTAATTGAAACTGTCAATCAGTATTGAGGAAAAAAAATCGCACTGCCCAACAACACCCCGTGTCGAAGAGCATCCCTCCTTCCTCTACATATGTAGAATATAAGGTATACATGCTCAGTTGGAAAATAAGTAATAGAAATGATATAATGGGAAGAAGTAAGTTAACTTTACTATATAGGAAACTTACTCGTTTACACGACAGAATTTCAGAATTTCAGAATTTCATTTTGAAATCAATACATAACCCACTTTTCTACTGGGCATGTTACATACATAATTTACATTCGTAATTTATGATGCTCAAACTTACTATTGACTTTTGGTTTGCGTTTTTGTTGTTGTTGTTCTTCCAAAATAGGATGAAAGAAATAGTCAAAATTTTAAAACTTTATATGGCTATGTGTATATGATAGAAAATTGTCAATCTGAATGTCATCAAGAATATTTGGTACGCCATTGTAATTGTACGTTGGATTTGTTATTTCCACCTGGTGAGCACAATATGATATATAATATACAATATGTAGAGGTGAAGTGAAAAATGTGTGTTTCGAAATTCAAAAAATTTGTGCGTTTTTACACACTTTACATTTACACTTCATCCACCAATTCATTTAAGAACTAAATTTCTGTTTGTTTAATTGAAAAAAAAAACGTTCTTTTCATTCACATCCACAACCTCGTAAAGGACAATATCGTTCGTGCAAAGCATCAGATTTACTGTGTTTAGCAATAAATAATGGTAATGGTACCATCATTTAGAATATATTTATAATATTCGACTCTTCCATAAATATTACTCCATCCATAGATTACTTTCTTTATTCACACAAGCCGGGTGATGAAGAATATGTTCGAAGTTATTATGAGGGTATGGTATGCAACTGCTTTCGCAATTGTTATTCACTAAATTATTTTGCTGATGTACGTCCATCATATTTGCCCATCGAATTACGTGGTAATCAGTCCTATACTGATTTGGATATTCACTTTCGTTCGGAAACAATGATGGTGTATCGTACGAGTTTAGTTTTTGGCTGGGTTGATCTACTGGGTAAGTACAATATAGTGAATTTATGTCCACATATGGCGAGTTCCAAACTTCATGTTGCTTTGTATTTGTATAAAGTATCGAGTTCCTAAATACATCATACTCATGTTTCGATTTGTATTTCATATGTTATCGATACGCATAAAACAGCCAAATGGCGCATCACTAATATTTTTGATGCTCATACTGAAACAAATCCCCAGAGTTGTATTACTAACAATATAGATGTTGTGTATATATTTCGCAACAATACAAGGCAACATGCAATTTGGAACTAGCCCATATTTGGCATAAGTTTTGATTTGATAGCTAAACTAAAAATCTTGGTTATGACACTAATTTAGTTTTGATCCATCGAATGTAAACAATATTGACATTTATTGTACGTATGCTTATTTTTTTTTTTACACAGTGGCTTTTGGTGGTATAGTCGGACTTTTCCTTGGTTGTTCTCTTATCAGTGGAATAGAGTTGGCTTATTTTATGCTCGTTGAATTACCAAATTTTATTGTGACAAAATTTAAATTTAGACGTAATCATCAACGTCGGAATTTACGAAATACTCGTAAAGTTGAACACAAGGATCATTTGAACGTGCAAAATCAATATCAAAACAACATTGCCCAATATAAGCATAAAATCCAATATGAACAAGTATCATTATGGAACCGAACTAATTCGCCATACATAATTAAACAAAATTTCTAAAGAGCTTCAGTATTACATACATCCCTAAATGCAATTAGGACAACGTAGAGACCAATCATATCGGCCAACAATTAAAATTATTAAGTGTTTATCTCTTACAGTAGTTAATTGCAATAATATTATATATGCTTAGTGCACTAACTTGTTGATTATATGCAAACTTATCAGTTGCTGTAAATGAAAAATAAAAAATGGCTTTATTTGAAAACTATTAACTATCATTAAAAGACATGATCTAATGTTTGTTTGTTTATATGAAATATAAAAGTTGCAATTTATGAAGTAGACTAAATATTATTGGCAATCATACATATATTAGTAATTTACTCAGTAAAATATGTACTAAATATCTTGGTAGTAATTACTATTATCAGTCTTACATTTTTAATCAAAAAATATGAAATTACAATAGATTATATGTACGCATGTATGCAAGTTCCAAATTCTCATATGATTTCTGTAGATAAGTTTTAGTTTTTATTTGAGTGTACCAAAAATCTTAATAAATCGGAAATTTTAAATCGTCGCCTGAAACATAAGTATACTATTATGAATTTAATGTGAACAAGCATCAAGTATTTATTTATTACCGAAAAGCATTTGCTTTATCTGCCCCCGCCACATTTTCCATGCGATTTCGTGCTTGATTATCCCGTTTGGTAGCTGGTATTTCTACAATTACAGTTTCCGACTTCTTATATTGTTCATCTTTGCCCTTGGTTGATGTTATCTCCGCATTTATGGTGGAAAAATGATTTGGCGATGATGTTGAACTTCTGCTTTTAGATTGCAAAGCTTGCAAGAGTTCGTCGTCTTTTGAAATTTTAACAACAACAACAACAACAGAAAATAAATACAGAATATATAGGTATATGAAGTAAAAATTTTCAATATAAATTAGAAAACTTACTTAAATTCTCTAAAATGTCATCGGTCATTAACATTAGCTCAGAAGATTCTTGTGCAGGCATTCCAACAAAAAATCCATCCATTTTTAATCGAACATTTTCATTGCCTTTTTGCCGTTGATCATAATTCAAATCATAGTCATAGTCTTGTGTGAACATATCAAAGAAAGATCGTAAATTTCTTCTTTGCGGAAAATGTATACCACCATTTACTGTATATGCCTCTCCCCTTAACAGGCTTAATAGAACAAACACAAACAATCGATTTGTAAATTTACACATTATAGTACTTTGAAATTCTATGATTATTGTTCTAAAGAAATAAAATATTATACTATTTATGTAATTTTGTGTTTGTGTACAAAAAAAATTTGTGCGGCTACATATAGCCAACCTTTCTGTACAACAGATCAAACACAAATGTACATTTAAGTCACTTCTGAGTTACCAAGAAAATTGCTTGCCTGATCTTCTAGATATTCTTCTTTTACTACAGTTATGTGTATACTACTATGTGCATATATACCCGTTTTCCATGCTGCCCACATTGTTTGATCATATAACCAGACACCTAACTGGATATTATGTAACATGCTACTGCAATTTGATAGATTCTTCTTTCTTATTTCTGCAAATTACTTCCTGTATATGGAATGTTCTCAAGAGATTTTTTTAATAATAATGATTATGCTACATATTTGTAAAAGTCTTCCGCATTTATGGCATAATCAGTTATAGATATTGATGCTTGATTACATAGTATCTATATATTTTAGATTTTCTAATTATATTTATAGGTCTTCAGCAAATAGTTTTAATAGTAATTTGAATCCATATCATGAGCATACTTCGTGGGTGCCGTAGCTTCTGATCCGTAGGTCGTGGGCTCAATCTCCGGCTGAGGCAGCTTGGAAAGAAAAACTTATCATTTGAACAGTACCTGTCGGCAAGCCATTAGTAATTCTGCCTGCAGTAACAATTTGATATGAAAAAATGCTTCTTAAAGAGCTCTGTGACAAAAGGTTATGTTACAAAGGCACTGTCGCTCGGGAACGGTTAATATAAGTAAGTTCCTTCTAATACTATGCAAATTTGGTACACACAACAGTACTGGAAGAGAAGCTTACTGGTATCATAACTCACCTAACTCTGGATTAAGTGTGCTCTTTGAAAGAGAGGACAGTCAGAATAACCTAACCTAACCTAACCTTGTTCATTCCATTTTTATTTTTTACAATTTTTTCAATATTGCAATCCTTACAAAAATAAAACCTATTTATGATTATCTGGACACTCTAACTTTTACATGGAGAAATTATTTAGCAAAGTTCTTGGTCATGAGACTTAATATTTATTACGAAATTAACTATTAATGTTTAACAATTCATACGTCTATGCTTCATTGTATAAAAATATTTAATTACTGCTTTAATTTATTGTTGCTATTATTTAAAATTAAAATAAAGTCGAACATTTTTAAAAGACCTCAAATCTTTGTGCATTGAAAGTAGTTATGTTTGGTCTAGAATTGTTGCTATTGTTTGGCATTAATTTTCAGGAACCGTTTTCTTTTTATCAACATTATTCATTTTAGTTCGATTTATACCTTAACTACATGTCCCCCACTTAAAATTAATGGCCAATCAGTTAAACAATGTTCCTCAACAAAGTACTTGGGTATTCACCTCGACAGAAGGCTGACCTGGAAAAATCACATAGAGGCAAAGAAAACTCAGATCAAGCTTAAAATTAAACAGTTACGGTGGCTGTTACACAAAAGATCAAAGTTGAATCTCGAATACAAAGTGCTATTATATAAAGCAATCCTGAAGCCAATCTGGACTTATGGTATTCAGTTTTGGGGCACCGCATCTCCCTCAAATATCGAAAAATTGCAGCGAATACAGTCTAAGTGTCTGCGAATTATTGTAAACGCGCTTTGGTATATGAGGAACGTTAACATCCATCGATGTTTAAATGTACCCACAATTTCTGAGGAAGTTGCAATGTCTTGCAGAAGCTACATTCAAAAATTACACAGTCATCCGAATCTCCTTGCTAGGCAATTGTTGCTGAGCACTTGGCATCGTCGATTAAAAAGAAAAGACACACTGAATATGCTGTGAAATTGCTATACCTCGTGACTCAACAAATTGTGATGGAACGTTGGGAATATCACATAATTTTATTTAGTTTGTAAGATTTGATTACTTATTGTTAGTTTCTAAGTAATTTTAGAAAGATCCAATAAAAAAAGCTTGAAAAAAAAAAAACTAATAAATTCTGAAAATATCGAAACGGTTTACTACATTAATGTCGAAAATTGATACTACAGGTCGATAACTGTTTTTGAGCCAAGTTGTGCAGAGGTATTATGGGTCGAGTACCCGGTGCGTTAAAATATTCGAGGAAGTGATTCATGCTTCTTGCACTGTATGTAGAATAATGTCGAAACTTTTAAATATAAATTTATTTGAATTTATTTCTAATTTTTTGCAATAATGCCGAAAAAGTAGCATTGTATGAAAACGTGACTCACCTCAAACGAACGTATCGCATGGAAAAGCATTAAGTCAAAAGTCGTTGAACATATTTTTGCAAAAACCGCTCATCTATTGCTCAAAAAAAGTTCATACCATGTTAAATGCATTCGAAATACTATCATTAATAGGCAACATAATCCAATGAGGATGGTGAACGATTACATTAAACATGCCTACCTAATGAAGGACGATACAAAAGCTTTGTGCGGGATGTTGTTTGATAATGGTATAAAAAAAAATATATGTGGCACTTAAAGCCCCGAAGGGCTCATTGGCTGAGCTTCTCTTCCATTACTGTTGTGCGTCTTAAATTTTGGACAGTATTAGAAGGGACCTACTTATTTTAGCCGGTTCCGAACGGCAGAACTCTTGCGCATCACATTTTCTGAGCTTTGTCACAGAGTTCTTTTAGAAGGTTTTCCATGGCAAGTTGTTACTGTCGGAAGAATTGCCAATTGCTTGCTGACAGGTGGGTACCGTTCGAAACAAAATTCTTTTCGATATTAAATTTGTTATGCATCAGCCGGGGATTGAACCACGACCTACAGATCAGAAGGCCAACACACTAACCACTGAGCTATGGCATAGAATTGCCAAAAACTAAATAAATGAAATACTCGAGTTATTGTCAGTTTGGCAGTATAGAATAGAGTTTAGTGGCTACTGTGAAAATCTCCCTTATAGTAATATTTTACGTAGAATATTTGTGTGCATGAACACCAACTACGTAAAATGAGGTTTTGTGTCACATTTTTACAACATCACGGTATAAGTAAGACATTAACCATTCAGAGGTAATTGCGGTTTAGACAAATTTCTGTCAATTGTGTTAACTTTGGAGCTTTAATGTGTACAGAGGCCTATAGTATAGTACAATTTTAAGGGAAATATTCTTTTAGTACATTTTTAACCATTATTTTTCAATTTTAGGGGTGTTTTTTACGACTTTTCAAAAAAGGGGTCAAAATGACCCATATATGAGGGAGAAAGTGGTTTAATATGTTTCACAAAAATCTTTCCCATAATCTTCTTTATATGATTACTAAATACATCCCCTACCTCAAAAGTATGGATTGCATGGAGAAAAGGGGGGAAAATTTTAACCCACCTAAAAAATCATTCCGATGAAAACTTTTAAAATCACCGTTACAGGTGTACTTTTTTTACCCTCCTCTATCAGAATCCCTTGTTAGAACCTTGTTATTTTGAAATTCTCAATAAGTGTTATCAGCCTATATGACTCCGACGGATTATTTTATTTTTGGAATTATTGTCCAGAGCAAGACGAATCTATCGAGGCCCGTTTTAAAGAAAGTTACAAAAAATCACTAACTTAATAGTGGAATGTTATGTATAATATAATATATCATACCCTGAAAGTTTATTGTAGCTTTTAAAAGGGCATTCCTGAAATCCTCGTTAATTGAGGATTGATTATTTATCAATGGCGCTATTTATATTCATTTTATATGGGAAAGTGGCTTACTACTTATTTTTCCTGGTGTTAATTTTAAATGTAATTAATATAAATCTAATTACACTTATACTTTATGTAAACTAGACTTAGACAACTCTTAACACTTAGCATATTGGTGTCGAATGAATATCTATACAAAACTCCGAAAATAGATAATATGATAAATTCATTGATTTTTAATGAGAACATGACGATGTTCATTACATGCTTAACCATCACTTCTCTTGAAGATCATATGTTCGTTTTCAGTATGATATATTTTGCTATTGTCTTCGAAATCGTGACATACTTATTATCAGACAGGGAAATATCCATTCACTCTTACCGCTTTGTACTTATTCTGAAATGAGAATATTTTACCCTGTAGTACGATACGTACTAAGAAAGTATTATGAACAAATGTTTGTAGTAGAAATATACATATGTTAAAATTATTTATCTATTTATTGATTTAAAAAATTATCATCTTGTAATACATAGTTATTTTTTCACAACACAAATCATCAGTGAGAAAGTGGGTAATGCGTCGATAATCAAGTTTTTTTTTTTTTACAAAACAAATTGTTAACGTTTTTGTTGGTATTGTATTGCTACCTGGCATAAATGTTCTATGACATTACAATATTAATTAAATCTTTCATAGGAAACTTTGATTACTTCTTCCCCTACTAGTATTATTGTCCACTTTTCCTACTGAATGTGTTCGTTCGATGTGATGATTTGAATTTGAGCTGAGTATAAACTTATAATTGACTATGGCTGTGTGCATGACGAAGCAGTATGTGTGTGTTTATATTTTATTCGCATGTAAAAATTCATGTTAACATGCATTGCTGTTGCTTTGGACAACATTTGTAATATAAATACACACACACACACACATACACGCAGATTTGCTGTTTCATTTTGCACTCAGCCAGCGATATTAAAACTAATGGGTTCCTTAATCGAAATACGCACGAACGTATTCATTAATAGTCTTCAATTTCCCGACAAACACCATAGCTGTCACGGCGACTTCCAGGTGCACAACGTTCCATGCCATCACGTAGTAATGCTTTCGCTTCGGCATCAATATAGCCGATACTATCAAAATCTAGCTCAAAATCATCTTTCAACGATGATCCAGATGGTGCTGGTCGTGGTGACTCTCGTTCTTGGTAGGCATCAAGATTTTGATTGTTATTCGTTTCGAATTCAGGCGAGTTAGCGCTAAAAGTGAGATAACCAGATAAGCGTGGAACATCTATAGGTGGGTAATTAGCAGAAGCTCCAAAATTGAGATCCGAACGGTATATGGGTAAATGTGGGCGACGCTCTGAACTCCAACCAAGACTATTCGAACTAGATTCGACAAGAACATCTGGTCTACGGATGGCACGTGATTCCCGATCATAACCAACTGTGGATGGTATATTGGAAGTTGCCAAACTAAGATCCACATTTGTAGGTTGAATAGCTGTACTCAATAGTTTATTATAGGTGCTTAGAAGATTGTCCGAACTATGCGCATTATTAATATCGGCGGGCGGCAGAGCTTGAATTATGGTTGGTTCGGCCTCCAGGTGTATGGGCTTGATTAAATGTTGATAAGCCAATGAATATGGCGGCGGAAGAACATCTACTTGTCGATTGGGATGCAATCGTGACTGTTCGTCATCACTTGCCGATATATCAACGTGATACGGTGTACGACCCTCAATAAAATCACTAAGACGCTGTGTAGCCGATGATGATGATGATGATACATCATTGTCAATGCTAATCGGATGTGCATGATGATGATGATGATGGTCATGCTGTAAATTTGTGAAACGACCTCGAATCCCAGATTCGGATAGTTCAGGCTCCCTCGATAAGTAGTTGAAATTTTGATTAATACCTCCAGATTTGATGGATTGCTGATATTTTGACGATCCGCCGGACAAGTGTTTCTTGCTATTAGTCTTCGAAACCAGGTGCGAATTGCGTCTCAATGCCGATTTGGTTAGTAAATCAATTAGACTTAAACTTCCGGCACTTGGTGGTATCAGCACGATCATAAAATTATCCAAATCGGCACGAATATTATATTGTCCTTCTTGACGTTGATCATAATTGATGAGACGACGTCGTGAGTACTCACTTTCTGGTTCTGTCGTTAACATCATCGACTCACTAGATGATGACACCTGCTGTGTCTGCGACTCTTCTTTAGATGGCTGGCTTGTTGTCGTGGTTGTTGTAGTGGGTTGCAAGCCATTTATTGGCGCAGCTGTTGTTGGCATTGTGCTCAGAATTGTACTCGGATTGCTGTTGTTCAATTCTGCTGATGCACCTTCCGTAATTTTAGTGGTGGTGGTGGTTGTTATTGCTGCTGGACCCACTGTAACGTCCGACAATGTTGTGTCTTTTTCGAGTGATCCATTTTGCTCAATAACTAAATTAGATGGCAACGTATTATAACCCGAAGCTACTCCCAAAAATAATGCAATTGCTATAATTAAGTGCATTATTGCTATGCTCATAAATATGTTTCTATATTTTTTGCGTTAGTTACAGCACTTTCTTCAGAACGCAATTTCAAGTATGTTCTTATCGCTCACGCTTTCAAATCACGACTGCGCACAAGCTGCTTCTAAGCAAAAAGTTAATACTTCGTGTTGGTTATATTGACCAACTCAATCTAGAAATTCTGATTCTTCTTTCACCGCCCCTCCTTGTTGTTGTTGTTTTGTAATTCCATCTTACGCTATTGTCGTTGTGCGTGGAAGTCCATTTGCGTGATTCTGCATATATGTACATTGATCGATACATACTTACATACATACATACTTGCACATACAGATTGCATATACCGAAACACATACATACCTTGGTTGGCTTTCTTTTCCCATCTACTTTCATGTGAATCTTCTTCTTCCCTTGTGCTCAATTCACTGCGTGACTTTGTATACTATCTCCACTGTTTGTTTTGCTTCAATGTACCTACAGTATATGTATGTATGTATATGTACTGAAGCGTAGCTTATTTGTTTGTTTGTTTTTATTTTCTTAGCATGAACCAATCAAAGATACAGCTGGACTTGCAGCAGGAAGCAAATAAAAAAAAAATAAGATCTTTTCGCACCTATTCAGTTCATATGCTATATGTAAATTGTGAAAATACTAACTTTTAATATTGTTTACAGGGTGGTGCAAGGAATACTTACATGCCAGAATTGTAGGAGACACAATTTAATCAAGCTAAAAAGAGATTTGTCTGTTAGTGTCCCGGTTCAAATCGGTTTATATGTAAGGCTGATTTCCTAAACCTATGTTTGCAATGAATCAATACAGTTTTAATACCGTATTAATACATTTTTTTTTAGTTGCTTTTATAATACTTTCCATCAAAAAATTTTTTTTCTCTGCTTATCGATAGCAACAATGATGCATTTGGGAACAGAATACATTATTAAAAGTATAAGCGTTGCTTTTAGAAACAAGTTGCAATGTATTACTACAAAGCAACATGCATTTAGGAGGTCATCCTAACTTCCATGGTATAATATGTATGGAATGTGTCAATTTAATTTTGTTTGCAACTGTACAACAGCATTTCACATCAGAAACGTGATCATCAAGTGCAACCGTGCAGCTTCCCGTTCTATAATTACATCTTATTTACAATCAGTATGTACATCTATGTATTCATATATCGCAAGTGCTATGCAAGAATAACCAGTTGGTGGCGGTCATTGTACTTGAATTTTATTTTGTAGAGAAACGTAAAGGTGGAATTATTCTGATGATTATCTGTAGTTATAGTATCATATGTATTGTTTGATTAATAAAAATAGAGTCGATTGCAAATTGATCAAATTACATATTACTATCTTAACCCAGCTAGTAAGTTTTAGAAAACAAAAAAATCAAATAAAAGCAAATAAACAAAACACAAAAATTGGTACGCCACATTAGAGATAAAATAAAATTAATATTACATAGTTTTTAAAAATACAGGGTGATATTTTGATTTAAAGAAAAACACATAAAATTTACAAAAATGTATGAAATCTTTATTTAAGTCGATAGAACGATCTACATATATAATTCAATGTTTAAAGATGATTTCATGTAAATCTTGACCGCGGCTGCACCTCAAATGGTTCATACGCTGGGTCCAATTTTGGCATACTCTCTCCAACATATCGGTCGGTATCTTACGAATAAATGCTTCAATATTGGCTTCCAGTGCATCAACCGTTGCAGGCTTGTCGCTGTAGACATGAGCCTTAACATAGCTCCACAAAAAATAATCTAAAGGCGTTAAATCGCACGATCTAGGTGGCCAATTGACGGGCCCCAAACGTGAAATAAACTGTTCATCGAACTCGCGTCTCAATTGGGAAACCGTTTCGCGTGCTGTGTGGCATGTGGCACCGTCTTGTTGAAACCACATGTCAGCCAAGTCCAGCTCTTCCATTTTGGGCAACAAATAAAAAGTTTGTAATCATCGAACGGTAGCGCTCGCCATTCGCAGTAACGTTCCTGCCTTCGTCGTCTTTGGAAAAGTACGGTCCAAAAACAGTGTTGCCAAAAAGAAATTTGCTAAAAATCACCATGAATAAAAAATAATAAATATGTGGCACTTAAAGCCCCAAAGGGCTCATTTGGCGAGCTTCTCTTCCATTACTGTTGTGCGTCTTAAATTTTGGACAGTATTAGAATGGACCTACTTATTTTAGCCGGTTCCGAACGGCAGAACACTTGTGACATCACTTTTTCTGAGCTTTGTCACAGAGTTCTTTTTAGAAGCTTTTTCATGGCAAGTTGTTACTGTCGAAAGAAAAATCTTTTCGATATTAAATTTGTTATGCATCAGCCGGGTATTGAACCACGACCTACAGATCAGAAGGCGAACACACTAACCACTGAGCTACGGCAATCACCATGAATATTTACAAAAAATTGAGATCTTTTATTGTTTTAAATTTGTTATATATAATAACTTAAACTCTGTCAAGTTTTCCAGTACTTCGTTTTTCCGCCGGTGGTTAGGTCTGCCTCTTCTACCAGTGGATCTCATCCATCTGTCTACATTCATTCGCTCGACATGACCTAGTCAATGCTGTCGTTGAGTTTTAATGTCGGTGTCCGATCATTCTCTCATCTGTGGTCGAAATTGTCCACACTTCAGTGCCAAATGCAGGGACAGGCATGATGGGAGAGTTGCCGAATGTGGTTTTCGTTTCTGGAGAGAGAGCTTGACTTCTCAATTGCTTACTGAGTCCAAAGTAGCACTTGTTAGCAAGAGTGATAATTCACAATATCTCCAGGCTGACGCCATTACTGGTGTTAATGCTCTTCTTAGGCTTCCTTTGGCGTATCACTAATTACATTGAGTTTTTTAATGGATTTTGCTAATACACAATTTGATTTTCAACTTGCTTATGAAATAATTGGTCTCTTCTGGCTGCACTTGACATTGGACGACAACAAAGTGGTGTTGTACACCGATGGCAATTGCATTTGACTCTGTTAAATTTGTGGTTATTTCTTCTAAATCAACAACGTATTCTGCTCCTGAACCAAACTTGTTGAATTCAAGTTTCCATGGACAGCCTCGTTCAAGGCTACCACTTGTTCTTCTAACAGAGTCAATGCACAATATGTAGATGGTCCACCACAAGCATTCGATATAATTTTATTTTCTTTTCTAATGATTTGAATGTTTTCTAATGATTTTTGTAATTCGCCCATACCTATAATTTTAAAACATTTCATTCATTTAGTTATTATTTTTAATATTATATACTTGCATTTTCGCGCGCTCAAAATGAAAAATGTGAAAGGCAGAAGAAATGAAATCAGAAAATGGCTTTAGGGAGTGCCAGATATCAGAATTGAATTTTCGGTTATTCGGATCACAATACAGAAGAGACACTTAGATTTTGCTATTAATTTCTCACGGCCAGAATTCACACTTACCACTCATTCATACTTGAGTAGCGGCTCAAAATGAGAATCTTCATTTCTATGCAGCCAGTGGAGCTCTCAAAATTCGATTCTACTATAAATATAGAACACGTTAATGAGTGAATTCTAGAAATTAATATAATTTTGTCTTTATATTAATACAAATATAAGTAGGTACATGTAGTTTTTTTTTTTTTTCTTTTTTATATATATTTATATGTATTTTAAAGTGCGTCTTTTATTGTTTCGGCTCTAATTCTATTTCATTTTTTTTTTTTTTACAAATTACATTAGAAAAAGAAAAATACATCAGCTTGTGTACACATTTGTTTTTGCCATCTTTAGTAACTATAATCATTATTTAATAAATTAAATATAAATATGTTGGTAATTATTTAAAATAATCTTAAGAAGCTAATTTATTCGACTTCTGGTATGCTCGAGTAAAATAATTGTTAATAATATGAGGGGTAAACGGTTTCAAAATAATACAATAAACGAGCAAAACTATTTTCTTATATATGTGGATATTGCTCAATTCGCATGAAATATGCAAAATTACATCCAATTAAAGCTGCAATTTTGTATTGGGAGTGGTTAACATGTATGTATATAATATTTATTATATGTATATGTATATTGGTATGTAGTACGTATAATAAACCGACATATGCGTCAACACATAGTCATAAGTAATATGTGACTTTTGTGAAGTACAATTGTATGTAGGAAAATAAGAAGGGTATGTAGGTAGATATTTAATAATCTCATTATTAAAGAGCAGCCTCCTTATTTGTTGCGTTTAACAATTTGACTAATCTTTTTTCTGTTGCTGATCCAATACGATATTTTGACATCCTTCTCCGTTCGTTGCACTCATTTTAGCTGCAGTTGTGCGACGAGGATGAACACTGAAACAAATGCGATTGAAATGTTCGCACATTTGTTTCACAACATTAGTGCCATAGTGCCAATGCGTTAATGTTGTAACTATGAGTAGTGTATATAGTATTAGGCGTTCAAGTGATGGCATCCAAAATCCCAGTGATATGCACAGCACATAAATTGGTGTCATCCAATGAAAGATCTCACACCGTGTACCAGACATTTGCGAAACTATGAGACGACACTATAAATGATAGAATAACAAACAAACAAACAAAAATTAAAACGTTTTACTAAATTAGGAAATAATTAAATGTAACTCCTTAATTTTTTATTTGAAAAAAAAAAAACACTGAATTGCAATGAGACTTAAAGTAATGAAAATGCAATTTTTTAGTTCATGAAATGATTGTGATTTAATTTAATAGAAATTAATAAGCAAAGAGCGAAGTAAACAATTCATCAAAAATTTGCTTGAAAGAATTAAAGATTTGTCATTGAAATACACAACGCTCAGAGTATTGTTGTGAGAATGCTAAAGTGCAAATTGAAGCGAATTCATGCGCAACAGTCCAACGCGTACACAATTAAGTGTTTAATTCATGCGTAAATTCGTAATTAGTTATTTCTTAATTAAGCTAGAGTGAACTCTGGTCTAGTCTAACGTATACAATTCATTCAAATAAATTTATCTAAAATTATAGCGCTTTTGCGTGAAATCTACATTTTCGTTAATCGCGTTTTTTAACACCCTTTTGCCGCAACTACTATTTGGCAAAATGTGCAAAAGAATCAAAACAAAAACTATTTAGCCTTATCAGTCAATTCTGTCGTTGGGATGGCATTATTTGAAATGCATAACCTAGACAGTATTATATAGATAAGAATTTGGCACAAGTTGATTCATTTGTTGAGTAGACATGACACTATCGAAATGAATGTATATACTTAAGATTATTTAACATACATACGTATATACTCACACTTATATTTGAGAAAATAGTACCGCTCAGCATAAATATGGCACGTGGATCCCTTTCCATGATATTATTCTTAGAAGCAATTGGCCAAATTAGCAATAAAATCATAAACACAAGAAATGGCCATATTGGCCTTATGGCTTCCCAAAAGGAATGCATTTTACCCGTACGATTTACGTATGAACTGAAAAATAATGCAATAAACGATAAATTATATTGTTATATAATTTTGTAATTTTCATATATGGAAAAGCTTACTTATAGATATTAATGATTACCACAGGGCTGTTTGCCATTGCACTAATATGCAATAAAAATTCCATAGCAATGCCCAAAGTTACGCCAAACGGAAGTACACGTTGCCAGAACTCATAACCGTACCACCAGGTGATCAAATACATAGCTGTGGATCCCCACATGCTGAGGTCATAGCCCCACGGCAGATACAATACACCAGTATTGTACTTTTCCCAATGTGATAGATAAAAATTAAAAAACACCATCCAACATACATAATACATGCGTATGGGCGCCACTGAATATATTGGACTTCGCCCAAATATGCTATATAAGCATGTAGGTATCAGGACAGCTGTGTACGAGTCCAAGCCGTGGTCAAAGAGTTCACCCAACGGACCAGACAATCCGATACGTCGCGCTTGTTTGCCATCAATGCCATCTAATGTGTATGCAAGAAATATGTTCACAGCGGTACAAAGCCATACCCAAGAGGGTATAGGTACAGTGCCTTCCAAACCAGAACTAGCATAAAAGTTCCAATCATACCAAGAAAGCAGGAAGAAATTGATTGCAGTGCAGAGGAAGCCAAGAAATGTCATCACATTCGGTGCTACCCATTTTGGAAAGAACTGTTGAAACAATTTTTGTAATACATAAATACATTAATAGAGAGAATATAATTATGGTGATACCTTGACAATCCAATTCCAAAAGGGATGCATAACATAAACACTCAACGGAGAGGTATCTCGAGCACTATACTAAATATAGTAATAATGAAAAAAATGTGTAAAAATTAAGTAATAAATAGATAAAATCAATTATACATACTTTATAATTATCGAAGCCATTGAGATGCTCCTTCGTCAAGTATTTATAACTGAGCAGTTGTTGTACTATAGGCATATTCATTTCCCTCTATGGTTTGTCTTCTCAATAAGAAAGTGAGACGGCTCTGTCTTTTCGATTTATATAAATCCTCTTAATGACACAGATTATTTATTGGAATTATGTATTGAGTAATGATGTACAGAACAATTCAGAAGAGGGAGGGAAGCAATGGCAACTTGTATTTCTATTTAAGAAATTTTACCTTCGACCCATATTTGAGATTGAAAATAGTATTGAAAACTTTGCAGTCGAATAATAGAGTTGTGTGTTTGTGCTCTTGCATTTGAAGAGAAATTGTAAATTCGCTACCACCAACGCGCCTTTCTTGTGTCCGACTCTAGCGTCCTTCAGCAATGATTTATTTTCAACACACAACTTTTAAACTTCGTCCACTAGGTGCATTTTTAAGGCAGCCATGTCTTCTTGCTCTTGGGTTATTATTTTAACTTTTTCACTGAATCCTTGTACACAATTATTAGCTATAAAATATTATTACTTATTACTCTCAATTACCCCTTAAATGCTCCGCCTTGTCACGTGTGTGTCATCCACTAGAACTCGATTTTCAGCAAATACCACCACCGCTTCTTAATTATTTCATACTACCTGCCTGCTAGTGTTGCAACTTCTAATTTCAAATGGTACGGGATTTAACAAAGGGTAAAACTAAATTTCAAACTGAAAATGAAAATCGATTTTAATAATCTCATCAAAATAATGAAGTTAAATTAAAACTATTAATATTTTTATTCTCATAAAATACATAATTTATTTGATTAATACTCCGAATTCCGAAAGTAGAATAAATGCAATTGCCCACATAGCATGGGGTTGACAACACTGCTACAGTGTTATCACACCATAAAAAATATTCTACGTTATGCTATGGTTATAAGATGAATTTTTTGACTGCTGAACTGCTGATATTAATTTTGTGTTTTACCAATATAAATTTGGTGTTCCCTTTAGATTTTATATTTATTTTATATTTTCTACCCAGAGCAAACGACATTTTCATCGCAGCAATCTTGGTCTATTTTTGAAAAAATTTTATCAATTAAATAATCAATATTTGTTCTATTTGAAATTAAAATATATAACATTAAAATTAAATCAAATTTGTTTTATTGAAATTTAGCATCCATGTAATTTGGTCGAGTTGGCCGATAGACCGACTCTTTTGGGAATATTGCCTATCAATGTTTTGCTGTGAAACTAATGCAATTGTTGTTGTGCTGAGACATGTCATGTATATTATTATTTCCTGTGATTCTACATACTTCAACACAGTTGTGATATCGCCCTTTCTAATTTTATGTGCAATGTACGCATGTGTGATAATAAAACGAAAAGGCACATCTCAATAAAAAATATTATCTACCGCAGCACATAATATAAATACTTGTCAAATTTAAATTTTAAATAATGTTCATTAAAAGAGGTTGCAGTAAAACCATATTACTTATGCTATATATTATAGTTTGCAAATATTGACATTCATTTATTCAGTTATACCTGTGTTGGAATTCATTTGGAGCATTTTTGGTTTTTAAGCATGCATTTTGTATATTTTTTAATTTTCCTTCAAATTCAAATTTAGAAACTTTTTTAACAGAGTTTAGCTCGTTAATGGCTTTAAATATTTTGGTGAACGTCTTAAAATAAACCACACTCCTTGTTTCGTTGGTAAAAACCACTTATTATACACATATGTATATGTATGTTTTAATTATAAACAGCAGGAGGTACATTCAAAAACATACCAGACGTTGTAAATGAAAATGTTGAGTTCCTTTGTTATTATATTTAGGATATCTAAAAGTTTGATTTTGTAAGTATTTATTCAAAAAGTATTGATACAAGAAATAAGTATTTTATTACAAAAATGAAGATTGACTAATATATAAATAAGTATCAAATAACTATGCTTACAAACCACTTAAACGTATAGAAACATCTCGATATGATATTAAATAAAATTAACGCAACAAATAGGCTTAAGTATAAATTTAGGAATACTCATATCATTTGCACTTGTCATTGCAAGTTTGCTTTAGGTAACAACACATAGGAGCGTTTATAAAAAAACTTAACAATAATTACAATATTTATAACAAAATCGTCTAAGTACAATGTTCATACAAAATAACATTAACTAAAGTAAAGTTGAATTAAATTCATTTTAATTGCGAGCCTCAGAATAAAACAAAATTAATTTCAAATAATACTGTAATATGAGTAATTTAGTTTCTTTCAAATACTTTAATGCCAGCTATGCTTCCTACCTACAAGAATATTAAATATTATTATTTATTAAATAGTGCATTTCGTTAGTATTTTTTGTTTTCTGTTTTTGTGTCTTTCTTTTTGCTTCCTTATTGGTCTGATTTTTTAGTTCGTCTTCGTGTATTTCCTGGGCAACCTGCGGAACTGAGAAGATGTAATTTCCAACCGCCATCTAATGGCAAATGCACATCGTCATGACAAAGGGGGCATCTGGCTGCGCCTGTTTTAAGCTCTATATGAAGAAAACCATTTATCTCAGAATTAGAATTAGAAGTAAATTTATATAATTTATGATATCATTCTCGTACCGCGACAATAATCTTCCATTTGATGTAGATCATAAAGCTGTTTATGTACAGATTCCATGCAGCGACCACATACGACGTAACTCTCTTTAACTTCACATTCGTCTGTAAAATTAAAAAAGAAATTTCTGAGTATTTTTTATCAGAGTTGTAACATTGATCTTACTTATCAGATGATAATTAAGAGCAGCCACTTCCAAAACTTGACTGCACTGAGGGCATTTAGTAAGAAATGGACAAGATTTCCAATAGTGCCGGTCAAGTTGTGTTTGATCTGCACCTTGATAAGTCCAATCGCAGAAAGGGCAATTTCTAGAAACCAAAAAAATCACACATACCAATCGTCACTATTATTAGTGCCAAATCAAGAATATGATCCTTACATTAAATCCGTTGGTGAATCTTCTAAAGATTCAGAATTAGAATTTGAATTTGAATTCTTCCGAGAACTGTTTGCTGATATCATCGATCTCTTCAACTGTTCATTATATTGTTGTTTGCCATTACATGTAGACAAAGTACTACCACCGCTTACATTGGCATAGCCGTTGTTAACACCAGCTGCAGTAGCAGCGCCACCAGCAGCACCCTCTTCAATGCCATTGCCACTTCTACTCTTAAGTATTCGTGTTTCTGATCGGCGCATAGGACTAGATTGTGACTCTGGAGACTTGCAGAATCCATAAGGACTTCCACGACTTTCTCCACCACTACTATGTGGTATATTTTCTGCTTCTCTATTCATGTGATGCGCATTAGCGTAGCTACGATGTGATGGTGGCGACGTCGGATCACTTGAACAATGATCAGAAGAATATTTGTTGCCTTCCAACATTTCCTTTTTGCGCTGCAAATCCAATTTATCGAACTCAGTAAATAACTGACGGTATAATAAATTTCGCCTGGTTATATCATCATCCGGCGGTAGCTGTTTACGTACTAGTCGCGGATTAACTTTATATACCAATAAAAGTATCCTTTCGGCTACCTTACGCACCGGCTCCGCAGGATGGTGTATACCCGAACAACCGCACTCTGACAAAGCTCGGCATGTTAAGCCACTGTGTTTGTCTGTGCTGATGCCTTGGCTCAGTACAAGTTGCTCTAGCATTTGCATCCGACTTAATGCCAAACGTGGATGCGTACCAGAGCTCACTGTTCGCGATAGGGCTGGTGCCACTAAATGCTGTTCAGCCACTTCGGGGCATGCAGCTATACTCAATATAGTGTGTTGGGCAAGCGTATGTATACGTGCTGATGGATCGCCAGATTTTGATAAGAGTTCTGGCAACAAACGATCTACACAACGTGCTACTTCACTCTGTAAAACACGTCCGGGTACAAATTCCAAGAAAAGTACTCTTACCGTTTCAGTTGCTTGACTGAAAACCGAATAGACTGCATCACGAACGGCACGATGAAGCAATAATGCAGCACTTCGTGCTATTTTATTAGCTCCAGCCATATTTTCACTATTCGAGTTAGATACTGGTTCTTGTTCGGGCCCTTTCAGAAAATTGCGCAATCGTATAAGACCATCCTCACGATCTTGAAATTGTCTCGAATAGAATTGTTCTACCTGAAATTAAATTGTATGTATACATTAGCACAGATATGTAAATGCACTAGTCAGTCTTTTCGATTACCTACCATGTCATTACCAAAGACCAGAATTGGCAGCGCAGCCTGTCGCCGTTCACGATCGTTCAAACGCGATCGTCCTCGATTGGGATCAGCTTCCAATAACGCTGTACCTTGGCATTCCCTTAAAAATTCATTAGTATTTGAACTGCAAAGTTTTTATACAACATATGGTCGATAACAAATATGTTAACGTCAAAAAAGAAACAGAAATACAAAATTTAACTTAAAATACACCGCAGTCTCTACAAGTATATAAGAAAAGACAATCAAATCTACATACATATGTGTACACCTATGTACCTATGTACTCAAAAACAATTTTAATAAATTACGAAGATAGCTGTTCCAGATAGCCAGATACAAAAATTCATGCTTTTTCCATTTAATTACATATACTATGGTTGCAATAGAATATGTACATAGATATGCATTGGTACTGTACTTACTGTCGCATAGTTGGTATGGCACGCTCTTCATAATCTTCATATGAATTACGTGGCACACTTTTATTTCGCCTACGTAACGAACCTTGGCGACTTGACATCGGGGAACTGTGACGACTAGGACTTCTTCGCGCATTTAATTTAGGCGATATGGGTATCTCATCGTGAGATTTTCGTAAATTCGATTTGCTTGACGGTGTTGACAGAATATCACCTGAACTTCCACCATCTGTAGACGATTTATCATCGTGTATGCTTTTTGGACTCATCGTTGCCACAAAATGGGCATCCGCAAGCGCCTGTGCCACATCTTGTAAACTGGGCGCAATTGGCAAAACGGGTTTTGATGCATATACTTCGGATGACAAGTCATTGGAGGCAATTACGCCGTTTGGCTCCAATAAATCGTCCACCAAAAGTTGTTTTAATACAGCCGCCTTGTACATTTCGATCTGCTCTTTGCGTAATTTGGCTGTAGTGAAATCTTCCTGCTGTACGGCTTGTCTTTTTGCTAGCGCATAACGGCCTAACCGTTCTCCAGCCGTTCTCAATGCAGTCATGCATAATTTCAATTTTCTGGCATATTCAAATCGTTCATCATTTACAGCTTTACTCTTTTTGTGTTCCATTTCCCTTATGATCTCAGCAATTGTTTCTTCTACATACATCGAAAAGAGTAGATCATCGCAAAGTGATGCCAGCGGAGGTTCCGCAGCACCAGTTTCAACAGCCGCATTCTCACCAACAACTTGTGCTACCTGAGGCTCGGTGCTGGTGGAAGGTTCTTCAACTTCTGACAACTCTTCGAAATATTCACCCAAAACATTAACCGCTATTAATGCAATTTGCCCATCTAGATTGTAATCATTTTTGTGGGCTGAACTCAAGCGCAGTTTCAAATGAGTTCCCTTACGAGGACTCACTGTAATGCTTTGTAATTCACGAGATTTAAAATTAGTCTTTGCATTATCCGAAAGCGCGACAAATCCTAAAAAATCAAAACATTGTGAGGACGGCGTACTGGGAATTCCTTTGGGTGAGTAGTGCAACCATAGCTCAACCTTCTCAGCTGTAAGTACAAGAAAATATATTTGAAAAATAATAGCCAATCGATATATGCTATCACTAACGGATTAAATACTGATGTGCTAGTATCTGTATTCTGCTGATCTTGGCCGGTTTATGAAAACGTAACAAAATATCGTGTGGAGTTAATGGACTATGTGGCATGCTGCGCCAACCTTGTACTGTAGGGCCGTGTAAATTAAGTTCACTGGCAGGAAATGATGGATCTTCGTCTGAAAATATGTTTTTTAAAATTTAGACAGCGTTACTTGGTGGTATTTTCAATTTTTATCATCGTAATTTTAGTGGCATTTTTTAAAATCAAAGTACTCCAAACACAGAAGCCCAACAGCTTAAAGTTTTACATTTTTTTGAAACTTATATGCTTTAATAAGTGTATCGTTAAATAGAGTGGACTGTAGTTATACTTAAAGCTAATTAAAATAAACCGACTTAGAGTCGGCTTTTTGACAAATTTTTGTATGGGAAATATGTCAAATGGTCTTAATTCTGACTAATACTAAAGTATTTTTAGTGTAAATGAAGATTATTTTAATTTTTGAACGAAATTATAACAACTCTTGAAGACTGACATCCCTAGTATTGTACATATAGGTATATGTATATGTATATGCAACTCTTAAATATTCATTCATAACTCATATAGTATTTAGTGATAAAAATAAAACGTGTACAAATATTGTGTATAATAATATGTAAACATTAACATTGACACACATGCATACACGTAAGTGATATCGACACAGGTCTTCTTAAAAGGTAGTTGTTATAACAGATGGAAGTTAACTTGTGCATAGGTATATGAATTAATTTACTTAAAATTGGTATTTAGCTTCGCATGCCATTTCAATTAGACAGGCTATCATTAACCATTAATCTTTGAACAATAAATGATATAACCATAGATTTAAAACAACAATAACGCATAGTTTTGCATTGAGGGAACATAATGCTACTGTAAATTACGGGTATGGACATCTCTCTAACACTACTTCATTATTTGAAAATTTTTTATATATAAGATTATCATAATACATTATAATGATTTTAATATTATAAATGTAGATTTTTTTTATGATATTGTGACGGAAATACATAATCTGTCACTAGCACGAATCGTATTCTCATATTTAAGGCGTATTTATTACAGATGATTGCACATTGGCAACACCAAGTACTTTACAACAATCACGTATTATCAAATCTAATTAATGAAACTAAGATTTCGCATGGCATACAAAAAAAAAAAACAAAAAAAAAAAAAACCTACAGAGATAAATCAAAAAATTAAATGAATAAATAAAAAAAAAACATTCACGAAAGGACAAAGCAGCCGCTAACATGGCACCACCTTCTAAATGCACCATGGTAAAAGCATCAATTGTACAAATGAGCAACATCTTTGGTACATTCCGGTTGAGCGTTGAGCGTTTATTATTTTGCTAGTAAATAATCTTAATAAACAAATTGAAAAATGACAACAAACGTTTCGTTGTGGCATAAAATACAAATTCTATTAAATAAAGTGAACCATATTTTCATTGGTGCTGTGGCAATATATATGACTGCTCTTGGCTACAGCCACGGCTTTGAGGGCACTGCTAGGCATGCGTTTTTAACTTCTATTGGGGTATGTACGAAATCTTGAGTTCAAAGTTCGGTACTAATTTTTTCAAGCCGGTGCACGAAAAGCATGAAAATACATCTAATGACACTGAATTGAGAGAAAAACAATTTTTTTTTATATATAATTAATACTAAAAGTCATAAATCTAATTTTTGATTTTATTCCTAAGCTATAGGCATTGAAATCGTCAGTAAAAACAATATCTCTATATCCTTTAAAATAGTTCCATACGCTAGTTGCAGAGGCGCTTATGTCCCACTATCCTGCTAATGGCTTCACTAACCGATTTTCACAGCGAACAAAATCAAGGATTCATGGTCTTCTGCAATTATCTGGCGGTATTTTGGTTCTAACTGGAGTTTTTGGTAAGATATCCCTAACTGAAGAACATTTTACGACATTACATGGCAAAATTGGTAAGTAAGCGAAAAACGTCTATGGATTGTACAAATAATAGAAAAAATTTCGTATATTTGATTTGAACAGGTCTCGCTGCAACATTCATGTGTTCTGCTAGTATTTTGGGTGGCATTGCTAATTACTTTCAGCCTAAAATTGTGCAGAAAGTATACACAATTGCAGAGTTAAAATATCGTCATAATTTCTTTGGAATGATTACATTCACTTTGGGTATATTGACAATTTTTATGGGCTATGGTACATTGTTCATGGAAAAGTATGTTGATACTGGAGTAATATCTTCCATTAGATTAGCAACTGTATTAGTATATGTTCTAACAATGATTGCACCGTTTCAATCATTCTTAGATAAGATGAAATATAGACGGAGACGGTAAAATATGAGCAAATAAGTAGAACAAATATATATGCTAATTTATAAATGTTACAAACAAAGAAAATATGCTTAATAAAGAAATTGTCAGCTTAAATTTTAAATCCCTTTATGCAATACATATGTTGGTCCCTTTTAATCCTGCTCAAATTTAACGCATAACAAGACTGCAAGACAATTTCTACAGCGATGTATACGTATGTAGGTATGTATCAATAACAATTTAGTTCAATTAAGAAATATAGAAACGTTTCAAAATACACTGCAAATAAATTGCATCTACTGTAGCACCAAGGATAATGCATTTATTTTAAGTAAATACCGATTGCGTGATTTATTGATTTTTCTCTGCATAGGCAGGCAGTACTTCAGTAGACATGAAGTGACAAATTGAAATATTTATTTAAAGTGAGTTCACACAATTCGTCAATAATGTACGCATACATACATGTACAAAATATACAAATGTATAGGTAAATTAAATTACGTTGAAACTAATTTCTATAACTTTTATATCAACATTTTTTTTTTATAATTACCGGATGCAAATACAACATTGAAGGAAATTTTTCTGGCCATGTCTCTATTGTTTTATTCACTATTCTTGCGTTACTTTTTATTGTATTTCATTATATGTAAGTAATTAGTATATTCAATTTAATCACATTCTGAAAGGAATTAACTAAACTATTTAATCAACAACGTTAGTAAACAATATATATATATATATATATATATATATATATATATATATGTATATATATATATATATATATATATATATATATATATATATATATATATAAATTTTTTTCAATATAATTTCCACTAATAATAACTTCAATTTTGATTTAGTCCTGAACCGTTTTAAATGAATGAATATCCCTTGACTAATTATAAGTACGTCAAGAAAAGAGGGTCAGCAGTTACATTAATTTTTGATATGTGTAACGAGCTGTCCTGCGCACTGAAAAGTGTCAAAATCATATGGTGCAATACAGGTCCGTATTCGGTTTAGTTCCCCATGGGCCAGTTTTTTAACCTATACATACGAGTATGTGTAAAGAACTTCAAATAAAGCACTCTGACAAAGATATGTAAAAATACACAGAATTCATTAATACGAATAGAACTTGAATAAATAATTCCGATGGCATTTGTCTACTTACATTTATTAAAATTAAAATTAAAAGAACACGTCTACCATGTTCAAGCTTTACATAGGAAGAAAAAACACATAAAAATCTTTATTGGATGAAATGTACTCATTGTGAAATATTTTCATCTTCCGCTGGGTTTAAATATGTACCAGGTCGTAGATGCAATTTATTAGACTATTAAATTTAACTTTTATCATTCACTATATACAATCTTTGAATTAATTTAAAATTCTACTTATTCGATTTGTTCGTAAGATCTTCTTCTCCTTCTTGTTGATTGATGGCATCCAATAATTTGGATTTTCTGTTCTCACGCACCACTCTCAAAATGAAATTATCCAAGGATGCGTTGCCTTTAAGAAATTCAGGTAAATTATGCACTGTACCACCCGAAATGCGATGATCAGTAATACGATCTTGCACAAAATTATATGTTCTTATTTTTTCGTTGCGATTCAGGCTACCTTGTTGCGCTTTTCTTGATGTGTGCTTTGTCGTCTCTGCGTGTTCCAGTTGTTGTTGCAGTAACTTTGTTTCCAAACGCTTCATAGCAATTTCACGATTCTTTATTTGTGAACGTTCCGATTGGCTTTCAATAGCTATACCAGTCGGCAAATGCACCAACCGCACTGCAGAATCGGTGGTATTAACATGTTGTCCTCCCGCACCGCTGGCACGTTTTGTTTCTATTTTTAAATCTTTTTCAGCGATAGTGATGTTCACATTTGCAGGACATGGAATGATAGCTACAGATGCTGTGCTTGTATGTATTCGACCTGATTTTTCAGTTGCTGGAACACGTTGAACACGATGTACACCACCCTCATAGCGCAAATAATTATAGGCGGTGGGATCTTCAATGATAATATTTGCATGTCGAAGACCTGCAATCAGTAAAAAGAATAATTAAAAATTTATAGACCTCAGTTATTTGAAGAATATAAATCAAGTTTTCATTTCACCTCCAATATCAGTTGTATCTTGATCCATCACTTCATAATCCCAATTACGAAATTCAAAGTAATTTGTATACATTTTGAATAGTTCCATTGCAAACAACATTGCCTCTTGGCCGCCTGCTCCTGCTTTAACTTCGAATATCAACGTCTCAAATGTGTCATCATCGCCCAATAGCAGCAACTGTGATATTAATTCACTCTCGATTTTACTAAGAAGTTTAGCATAAACCTAAAAGATATTACAAAAATATATATAAGTACGATTTTTTCTTGGAAAACATGAATTTAATTTCGATAGTAATATCAAACAAATTACCTCGTTTTCCTCTTCAATTAATTTTCGCATATCCTCGTCTTTCTCATTATCAATATCTTCTTTAGTCGCCAAGTTTTTCCGTACCACCTCATATTCCTCAAAGGAGCGAACAAGGCCATTTAATTGATTAGCTCTGGCATGCAGCTTTATGTCGTTTGTAGTATTTGTACGTAAATTATAAAACTCTTTTCTCAAAGATTGTAGAAACTGTTGAAGCTTAACATTAGTGAGGTTTAAGTTGTCCTCCTGCAACAATGCACTCTGTTGCGTATATGCTTGAGTAGAATACATATTTCTCTTGCATACTGCGGTACAATGGATAAAACGTCTACTACTTAAAAAATTCCGCAAAAACATTTTGCAGTATTATCGTATTTTAATTATAGTTATCAAAAGCAAATAAACAAGTGTCAAAAACATGTGTATGATTGCAATGTATTTAAATATAAATGTAATAGATTGGATGACAATGAAATTGACAATATAAGTGCCCCGTACACAGTACACAATAGTGTGAAACAATTGAGGCGGTATTAAAAGTTGGTTTCACACATCATTTCTCTTGAAATGTATACGAAGAAGAATATCTCTTTCTTCTTTGACTATAAATTTAACTATAAGTACGGGCCTCAATATTTTGCTGTTGAATGAATGTAATTGCAGTTCTGAGACAATAACTGCACTGGTATGACAAACATACGTATGTGTGTATGAATATCTGTCAATTGTATTCATCTTCGGTGATTGTTGTTGTAATCTGTGACGGCGATAAAATGAAAAGAGGCAACAGAATGTAAATATGGAATAATCATGCCGAAATTAAAAAAAAAAATAAAATCAAATTGATCCATAGTATATTGCCCATAGTTAAAGTTAAGATAATCTTAAGTTTAACATCGACTCTGTGCGAATTAAAAATGGCTCCAAAAAGAAAATCATATAGAAATTAATCTATATAAGTCACAGAATTTATAAAACGTCTAATAGGTGACAACAAAGATTCATATGACAGCGTCATATTGTTAGATCCTCCTTTCAGTAGAAATTAAATATTGGCTGTTAAATTAGCAAACTGACAGTTCATGGCAGGCAATTTTCATCAAGATAACTGTTCTATGTACCTTCTATGATAACATAACAAAAAAAACAGCAAAACATTGATCATGTAATATTCCCATTACAAATCAGAAAAAAATTGTCGACACGAAAACATTGTTATCTATTATCGATAGTCGATGACGATAATGTTGACATCAGCTGTGTTCGTTGTCTTCTGCTTTGTACACAATTTTTCGACAAGTGGAGCTGGACGTAAACTGTAAAGAAATGGGCGTTTATTGTATTTATCACTTTTAATAAATGTACAATTCTTATTGAAATATCCAAATGAAATTGAATTTCTATAGATCACGAGCGCTGCATATCCGAGTGTCTATAACATATTTTCAAACACTAAGTTTGTAGTGAATGTGTGTGCATGCAGTTTTGTAAATTTTGTATCAAGTGCGTAAAGATGCACCAATTGAAATTGATTACAGTTAATTAAAGTGCTTTAATTAGGAAGGCGAGCAGAATACATGTACATATGATCATATCTATATGCATTCCAATACATTCATTAAACGAAGAAAATTTTCTAAGATTGTGAGAGCAGAAGTGATGTTGTGACTTGTTATTCGTAAGCATTTTTATCAAGGTATGTGTGTACATATAAAAAACAAAAAATATTTAATTTCTCAATAGATTTAAAAAATTATAGAATACTATTCGAAAATAATATAAAACATGCCTCCGTTAAAAACGTATTCATCGCACAATGAATTTGCCGCCAATTGCCGCAACGGTAATGCATCATCATCAGCACTATCGACTGCATCAATTGATACATCTACGGCTTCTGCTTTATCTAATACTGGTGCACAACAGCGTACAGCAACACCTACGTACTGTAATGCTCATTATCCGTTTAAGGTGTTGGCCAATCTCAATATACTGCGAGAGCAATCACGCTTCTGTGACGTAGTAATCGTTGCCGGTGGGGCAAATTTTAATGCACATCGTACTGTTCTCAGTGCTGCAAGCGCTTACTTCGAGGCAATGTTTCGTCCAGAGTTAGGCTTGAATGAAGTAAAACAAAAATCCGTCGTCTTACATACCATTGATGCCGAAATTTTGAGCATTCTTCTAACATTTATATATACTGGTCGGTGTGAAATTACGCAGGTACTCGAGCGCATGCAATTAAAAATGTGATACCATTTAATTAATTTTACTCTTATTCTTAGGTAAATGTGCAAGAGCTTTTAGCTGCTGCAGATATGCTGCAGCTAAATGAGGTAGTCGAAGGGTGCTGCGAGTTTTTATGCCGTGAGCTACATGCAACAAATGCTTTGGGAATATTACGATTTGCCGAGGCGCATAATTGCGATTCATTGGCTCAGAGTGCTTTGAATTTTGTTCAAGCTAATTTCCCTGCGGTGAGTGAGTTTATTTCTCTAAATTGTGATTTCTTTGTGTTAGAGAACGTTTTCTTAACAACAATAATTTCTTTCGGATATATGCATTTTAAACACAAAAAATAGTTGGAGAGTGGGAGTTGGTCCCCCTTATATTTTATATTAAATTGTAAAATAATTTCTTATTTATTTCGAACTCTTTCTCAGATTACAATTGAAGACGAATTTCTTGATACACCACAAAGCCTCCTCGCAAAACTGCTTACCTCGGAGCTGCTGCGTGTTGATTCCGAATCGCAGGTATTTCAAGCTGCCCTTCGCTGGATAAAACACGACGTTATACAACGACGATGCTATGTTTTCGAGATTCTTTCACATGTACGTTTAGCTTTGGTGCCTGTTGCAGTTATAGATCAGGCACTTAAAGATTCTCGTGACATGTCGGTGAAGATTGCATTGAGGTCGATTTGTCGTGACATAGCCTCGAAGAGGGGTCAGTTGGTACCATTGCGTGTGTGCCCGCGACAATTGGCGAAGAAGCACATCTACATAATCGGCGGCTCACGACGAGAGACACCACGCACCTGGAATCCACCGGATTGCATCTTTGAGACAGTAGCCAAATTCGATATATTTCGCAGGGAATGGTCAGAAACTGCACCGATGGGTATTGGACGCATTTTGCCAGGCGTGACTGCATTAAATGGCAAAATATATGTTATTGGAGGCGAACGTGGTTCACAAATTTTGGCCAATGGCGAAGTGTATGACCCACAAAATGATGTGTGGGCGCCCATAGCGCCAATGATTGTGCCTCGTTGCGAATTCGGCCTATGCACTATGGGCGGGAATCTTTTAGCTGTTGGTGGTTGGATTGGTGACGATATTGGTGGCTCAATGGAGAGCTATGATCCAGAAAATGATGCTTGGACAATGATTGGAAGTTTGCCAGAACCAAGATTTAGCATGGGCGTAGTCAGTTTTGAAGGTTTAATATACATTGTTGGTGGTTGTACCACATCCAGTCGTCATCTACCAGATTTAATTAGGTACAATATTGAAGTTACGATTGATACATTTTAAAATAGTCGCTTTTATGCATTATATTTTTCTTCTAAAACATATTACAGTTATAATCCTGTTACTCAAGAATGGCAACCTTTGGCTCGCATGCAAACAGCACGTTGCCAAATGGGTGTAGCTATTTTGGATCGCTATCTCTATGTGGTTGGAGGTAATAGCAGCGCCCAGGATGTACTCAGTTCAGTGGAACGTTATAGTTTTGATGAAAATAAATGGACAACTGTGTGCTCGATGACAGTACCACGTGCTATTCCCGCCGTAGCAGCTGCTGATGGTCTCTTATATGTAGCGGGTGGAGATCAAGTAAGCAATTGAAATCATTTGCGAAAATGGCATAATTAATTAATTTATTTTCCCACCTACGCCGCAAAAATATAGCCCTGTGAAGTGAATTTTTATCGAGCACAAATTACTATCAGCGCTGTCGAATGTTATGATCCACTTTCGGATACGTGGAAAAACTGTCCCGATTTACCAGTCAGCCGTTCGGAAGCGGGAGCCGTTGTTGTTTAAAGGTTGAGTCACATCTAATGACACGATACAAAATAACTGTTTTTGATCAGTGAAGAAACGACACAATTTACATTGCATTTACACATCGGCACGATATGCAATTATATTTTTGTTATGCTCTCATTGCTTATCGCTGTACACTCTGTACTGTCATAGTTGTAGCTATTTTGTATATTAGAGATTTAACTTTACGAATCGCCGTCATATTGAAATTATTTTGTGGGCCATTATTTATGCACAGTAGATCCAATATTTATAAAACAAGATTAATAATGATTTTTCTTACACATCTACGTTTCCGTCGTTTCGTGTCGTGTCATTGGATGTGAATTAATTATAATGCTTTATATTCCAATGTTGATAAAAAAAAAATAAAAATAAAATAAACAGTTTATTATTTACATACAAAATATATTTATAATTTTACTATAACCTTTATTATTATAATGTATACTCGTCTATGGGTGTGTTTTAAAAACATGACAAAATATTTTTGAAATACATAGATACATAACACACACTCTTCAATATGACACAATTTATAATAGTAGTTTATATTTACATATGTATGTATATCTCTATTGTATTGTAAATCTACATATTCTCTTAGAATTACATATATGTATTGTACCTACTTGTAAGAAACTATAACAAAATGGTAAAAAAAAGAAACGAAAATACAGATACCTACCTATATAGAGTAAAAAAAAAGAATAATAAATGGATTGTAGTATAGTTGTTATAGTATGTATTCTATTCGCACCTTATATGCATACTACATATGTACCAATAATTAGTTATTACTTATTTAAAGACCTGTATTATCGTTTATAATAGATCGCAAAATAAATGTGCAAGTTTAATTACATACAATAGACAATACGATTTGCGGTGAAAATTTAGTATCATATCTGTAATTTTGAGATCGCTCATTAGCAGCCAATAAATCATTTTGCTTATTGAATATATATTTACATTTTTGTTCTTTTTAATGGGTAGCCATAATATAAAATATCAGATGCTGATGAATGTCTATCGACATAGGTACTACTATAAAATTTCTCTATATGATTTACATGCGAAATGATTGCTGCACTCTACGTAATACTTGGTAGGTAGTTGTTGTGGAGAGTTCAATGAATTATACACAAATATAATATATTTGTAATTATTACACAGTACTAATACAATCGAAGATATTTTTAATCCATCTTATTATTGACATATTGCTGATATCATATACATATATATGGTGTGTACTTACGCAGATTTGCATATGCATGCACATGTGTATTATATATATGCATGTGTATGCAATGATATTTACTTCTGAGATGATACAATGCTGATTGATAAGATGAGTATAATCCATCCAATCGTTCACAGCTGTAGCGAAATAAACATCTTTGACTATCATTGTTATTTGTTATTGTACACAATGTGGTTCTTGGATCACTTTTGAAATTGTAAATTAAGTATAATCAATTACCGAAATGTATCAATTGTTAATGTTATTGTGCTATTTGGTAATGCTTTTTGAAGCACATATTGCTGAAGCGTGTTATCAAAAAGTTCCGTAAGTTTACTGTGTATTTTCAAAAGACAAGGTGATAAATTTGTTCGATTTTGCCACAAAACACTTTAGCAAATATCAGTTTAATCGAAGAAAATAAAAGATAATTTTTCCACCAAGCTAGTTCTAATGCCGCTAAAATATTCGTCATAATAGTATTGTATTTCTATTGTAAAAAAAAACAATTTCTAAATTTTTTTAGAGTCCGGGCATGTGCTTTACTCTTTTCAATTTATTGGGTAATATAAAAGGTCTTCGCGGATTTTTGGTAAATTTTTTAACACAAATTTTCTTTATTGAATTGCAATTTTAATCAAATACATATTGGACAATATTATTTATGATCATTTGCACTTTTTTCGAGTAACTTCATAATTCCATTGGTATAGAATTTTTGTGATTTATTGACGAAAAATATGACCAAGTGATTTTCAGAGGTGCTCCGGTCGGCCAATTTTTTACCATCAAGCAAGTTTTGCAGAGATAAAAAAAAAAGGTAGTCAGATGGTTGCAAGCTTTGGGCTAGACGGTGGATGCATCCAGATTTTTCAATCAAGTTCCGTCAATTTGTTGCATGTCATTAAAAATGTGTGTGGCCTGGCATTGTCATGATGAAACACAACACTCTTTCTCGTGGCCAAATCTGGTCGCTCTTTTTTCATTGCTTTGCTCAAACAGTCGAGTTGTGCACAGTGGAGAACCGAATTGACTTTTCCGACAGACTGGAAATTTCTGTGGACAATTCTGTTTTAATACCACCAAACACTCAACATAACCATGTTCGACGTCAATCCAGATTTCGATGTCGTTTGAGGTAAACCGCTGACCCTTGACCATGATTGTTTTCGTTTATTGTTCTCATATTTAATCTATTCTTCATCGCCTATGATGATTCGCTTCAAAAATTGTTCGATTTCGTTGATTTTCAGCTGCGCATCTCTGATTGTAATTCGTTCAATCAAATTTTATTTTCGATAATTGATCTAAGCATCGACCTTTTTGTTGAAATAATTCTTAAATATCATGTGGTTGATGTTTAGTGTCTCCGCTGACTCCGTTGCTGTCCTGACAGTTTACATGTCGGTCTAGTTTCACGAGTTGTAAAGTGTGATCGACTTTTACAATGACTGGCCGATCGGAGGGAGGTGCGTTTCTGTTATCGAAATTTCCAAAACGGAATCGAGCTAATCACAGTTCGACGGCATGAATCTCGAAGGGTATTTCTTCAGATATGACTCTCAAATCAATTACAGAACTGCATTCAAAAAAAATATCGCCTGAAATATTACCTTTTATGTCAATGCTCGTGTCGGATTAGTGTTGCCCGATATATGGGCATCAATATCATCCCAAATGCGGAGACTTTTTATATTACCCATAATCCGCAAATCTTCAATGAATTAATACTTTAATACAATAATTAATACTTCGGAAATTTTATCTGACTTCCAAAATGACCTGCAATGGTGACTAATGGTTTGCAAGACGACTTTTAGCGTATTACAACATTCCTTGGGTCATAGTCGGTATATTTTTATATTATATATTTTCTTCTTTATAGCCTAACAAAAGTTCGTGTAGCTTTGGTACCAATGCGAAGATTCCCAACTGATACGAAATGTACTACGAATGAATGTAGCCCTGTGAATAATCCACTGGAACTACGTACGGTACAAGAGGTAAGTATACAAACAAAGTATTCATACTAAGCGTAATAAATACGATTACATCAATGCAATTGCAATTCACTTGCACAATATACCTATGATTAATTTCATTATAATTTCTAGACTTATTTGGATTATGAGGAAGTATGCTGTGACGGTTATTCACGCAAATCGAAAGAGGGGTATGTGCTGATAATTTCGTAACTGTAATTTCGTTTTATTGTTACATTATCTGCTAGGGAATGTCTGCCGGACTGTGTTGACTGTAAGAAGGGCCGCTGTGTTGGTGTCGACATTTGTCTCTGTGATACGGGATATACAAATCACCGAAACAGTTCCATCTGTGAACCAGAATGTGAACCGGCTTGTGTGAATGGCGTATGTACGGCACCCGATGTGTGTACATGTAATACAGATTTCGAGTTTCGTAATGGTAGCACCACAAATTGTGAGCCAAAATGCTCTGTTGAGTGTACGTATGGGCATTGTGAGACGCCGAACAAATGTACATGCAATTTTGGTTACAAATACGATGAAGTCATAAATAAATGTGTGCCCATATGTGAGGAACCGTGTGAAAATGGTATTTGCAGCGCGCCGAATGAGTGTACTTGCAACGGAGGCTATGTACTGCGACTTGGCTCCATAAGCAAATGTGATCCGACATGTTCGAGCGGTTGTACGAATGGTTTGTGCCGTGAGCCAGAAATTTGTGACTGCAAGCTGGGCTACACTAATTTGAATGGAGTCAATTCGCAGGGATGTGCGCCTGTCTGCCAGGAGAAGTGTGTAAATGGTTATTGTACCGCACCTAATCAGTGTACCTGCTTTGAGGGGCATGGCTTTAGAAACGGCTCACGATCATGGTGTGAGCCCACTTGCGCGAATGGCTGTGAGAATGGCTTCTGCAGTGAACCCGGTAAGTGCGATTGCCACGATGGTTACAAGAAGACGGAACCGCATATCTGCACACCGAAATGCAAGGAGGATTGTGTCAATGCTTACTGCTCGGCACCAGATATTTGTACTTGCAACGCTGGCTACGTTTATCGAAATGGCAGCGAAACCATTTGTGAGCCATACTGTTCGAAAGGTTGCAAGAATGGCATTTGTACGAGTCCAGAGACGTGCACATGTTTCCGCGGCTACCAATCGTTGTTACACTTTCATTGCATACCGATCTGCTCCAAGACGTGTGTTCATGGCATTTGCACAGCACCGGAAACATGTCGCTGTTTCAACGGTTACAGAGTGAACCCAAAAATTCCACATCAATGTGATCCTATTTGTGATTTTGATTGCGGTCACGGCCAATGCATTGCGCCCGGCATATGTCAGTGCGAGTCGGGCTACCAAAAGAAATGGTTAACACGCAGTTGTGAGTCCTATTGTCCGTACAAGTGTGTAAATAGCAAATGCATCGGTGGGGGTGTATGTCGTTGCTACGAAGGTTTCAAGCTGCGGGATGGCTCGAAGTCGATTTGTGATCCCGTGTGCCTGCCGGCATGCATGAACAGCAATTGCGTCGAACCGAATACTTGTGAATGTTGGAAAGGCTATGAGGAGACACGCCATCGAAATCTTTGTATTCCACATTGTCGGCCCTCGTGTGAGAATGGCAAATGTGTTGCACCTAACAAGTGCCAATGCAATGATGGTTATCGGGTGACCAACACTAGTGAGCCCCATCGTTGCCAGGCGATCTGTAGTGATATCTGCATTAATGCAGAGTGTCGCAAACCGAATACATGTGAATGCCTGGACGGTTATCAATTTTTAAATGGAAGTACAACTGAATGTGAGCCCATATGTGAGCACCGATGCGTGCATGGCAGGTGTGTGAGTCCAAATAGTTGCAATTGTAATTTGGGATATCGTACCAGCGTTGATGATAGCGGTATAAGCGAATGTGTTGCCTATTGTAATGAATGGAATTGTCATGGCGGAACTTGCATTGATGACAAATCTTGCCATTGTGCCGACGGATTCATCCATAATAATCAGCGAGGTATGTGCATACCGGATGGTGCGATCAGTGATAGTGTCTACATGAGGTAAGTAAATTGTGTTTTTTAGCTAGACATGGCTAATTTATTAACCACATTTGTATGTTTATCTTCTTAATAGTGGCTTTCCCATATCGCGCTCGACTCAAGCAACAATCGCCTTCATAATATTTATGCTCTGCACAGTGGCCATGGGACTAATTTATCGTGAAATTCATCGTCGACGTCGCATTACAGATAAACAGCATGTGCACCTAATAGAGAATCGATCTTTTGGCGTGGATATCCCAGTTCACGATGAAGGAATTATTCTACAAGAAGTAGACGGCTAAAGGTCTGCATTCAATATGCATGAAATGTATTGTGTTATGCATTTGATATTATCAATAAAAAGCATATTTTACGAACAAAGTGTCTTGTCATTGAAAGCTAATTTCAGAAACGATCTAAAAACTGAAAAGGTTCTGATATGGCGTGTCTATGTAGGTATACATATCCAATGCAAATTGATTGCAATTTTCGAATTTATATGTAAATGCCCAGCATTAATTAATTTTCCTATTGCACTAATTACAAATTTCATTAATACATACATACATAAATAAGTACATACACTAATAAATAAATTTGTATAAATTGACTAAATGCTTTTAAACAACGAACACTGCTGTGGCATACAAATTCCTATAGAAATGCTTCCGTGTTACCTCTTCGAAGACGTCTGTCCTGATAAAATTTTAGTCATGGCGGATGATCGATTGCAGTACATTTGGGTTCGGAGTGCATAGTGTCATCAGGTCGTATATCAGCTCCAGCATCACATTGTTTTGAGTTGTGTAATATTGTATAGAAGCCGCTTTCGGATCCTGGCAGTGGCATGCCTATGATGCCGGTCACATTCGCCGCCGAGTCAGGATCATCCATAATAATGGAACTGTCCGCAGCTGATGGTATAGTGGGTAAAAAGCGGACTCCCAAGCGTGGCGGTGAAGAATCCTCTTCCTCTTGAACGGCTTCTTGACGCACTAGCCGCGGCTTGGCCAGGGCAGATACAAATTGTTGCTGCTGTTGCTGAGATTTACTACTATGAGCTATCAGAAATTATGAAATGCATTTAAAAGGTTAATCATTTGTAAGTAACAGTGATACTAACCAATAATTGACGGCAGTGGCGTTGTGCTGCCGGCACTCGATCTTGACAATCGAAATGTTGAGGTACTGGCTGTTGTTGCTGAGGCGGACGAATCATTTCGTGAACTAGATAGATTTGAGTCTTGTGAAGTTTTTCGTGTAATTAACCATGCAGAGTGGCGTCTGCGATTTGGATCCATCATCTTTAGTGGTATGTTGCAGGTGTGAGCATGGTGTGCGCCTGCAGATGGGTGCCCATTCCGCCAACTGGATGATCGCGAAGAGCAAAAGTTTTCGCTGGAGATGGAACTGGCACGAGTTTGTTTCTTTGATTTGATCTCGGCGAACTGATACATATAGGGATCAGTCGCTGTGGCATTTTGTGTGCGTGTACTTGAGTTTGTTCTTTGCTTTCGTTGATGCTGGTGCCGTTCATTGTTGCAGCAGTAACAGAATGACGAACAATATGCGCGTATGTGTCGCCATGTGCGCGACCACACTGTACCATCTTGCTCTGGCACCTTGTGCCAAGTAGGCATTTCACTTGGCATCATACGAAGGCATCGGCATCCGGGTGGGTGTGCTGCTGGCAACAATGGTGGCAACTCTTTGGCTGGACGTTCGTTACGTCGCACAGCTGTGGCGCGTGCTACACGCGTCTCTTCAAAGTTTTTACAGAGTGTAACACAATCTTTTTTAAACTGTTTCGTCATAATGGCGTACAAGAACGGGTTACAGCACGAATTCAATGGAAGCACAAAAACGGTAAAAATTTTCGCTTGCTCCAACGATATCAAATGCAGGCCAAAGATGGCTGTGATCGAGAAGAACGCAATCGGTGACCAGCATAAAAAGTCAGTGAACACTAATAGTGCCATCCGTTTAGCAATGCGTGAATCATTAGTATTCCACGCTTGAGAGCCGCGTATAGCCCAGTACATTTTCAAATAGCAACCCATAAGTGTTACAAATGCACAACCGTTGATAAACATTAACGCAATCACATAGGTGAGGCTCGCCACGCCGGTTGTCGTTTCAAACGGTAGACACACGGCAAATTTGCGATAATCTGAGATGCCCAATAGAGGCATCGAAGCCATAAATAATGCAAAGCTCCAGCCAACAGCCATTATATATGCAGCTTGTTTCAGAGAGAGGCGCTTATTCAAATGTATTGCATGCGTAATTGCATAGTTGCGCTCCAATGTTATAACGGCCAGTGTGTAAACCGATAGCTCCGAAGAGAGTACAGCAAGAAAGCCTGCTATCTGACAGACGACAGACATTTGCCAAGGGATGGCAAACATTCGAAATTCACCCAACGTTGAAGCGTCAACAATGGCCAAGATGCCCAAATAAATGCCCATAAAAAAATCGGCAGCCGCCAGATTGCAGACCAAAAATCGTGGTACATCCATTTTCGAGCGTGAAAATACCAACACCACGACAACGGTGCCATTTCCAAGTAGCGCCAAAAGGAATACCACCCAAACACCACAACGTAGCGTCCACCAGTCAAACAGATCAGCACATGGCAAGAACGGACCAGGCATTGGTAAGCACTGTACAGAGCCTGGTGCAGCGTCCTGATCGGATGGTATAAAGAGACCAGTGCCAAAACTGGCCATAATACCTGTGCCAGTGTTTACGGAACTTGTCGTTGTGCCTGGCGTATCGTCTTCAAAGTATTCCTCCATATAGGCTGGAAAATTGCTTGGATAATTGAATTCCTGACCGAAATTATCCCAGAAATCGTGCATTTGATTGCCAAATTTTTTGGTGAAATTATCTAAAATGAAATGTCATAGATTTAGGGTATAACTTTTCTTTATAAAAATTTGCTACTTACGCAATTGTGGCCAAATATCTGCCATGCTATTATTCCATAAATTCATATCAAATTCGGAATCAGATGGAAAGAACACTGCTTCTTGAACAAGTGATGGCTTTTTTGCGGCCGACATCGCCACCAGCGGTAGAAAGGGACAACAATGGTATGCATATGAGAGTACCAATGTTTGTATACGTGGGAATGTGTCTGGTAGTGGAAACTCTCGCAGTTTCGGATTATTAAAAGTCTTCAGATGTAGCAGTCTTTGTAAACCATTTGATGGCAGCTCTGGGAATAAGTTGTTACCTAGATTTAAGTCTTCCAGTTTGGTGAATGGCACAAATGCATCTTTGTGTATGTACGTTATCTCATTACCTTCGAGATCTCTATATGTGAAGAAAATGGTGGAATAAACTCTACAGTGGAATAATACATATGCTTTGTGAAATACGTACAGCAGCTGAAGTTTGGATATACCGAAAAAAGCATCATGGGGTATGGATTTAATACGATTGTATGAGAGTAATAGATCATGCAGCTGTTTTAAGCCAACGAAGGGTCGTCCATTTATTGTTTCAATGTGATTATTTGATAAATCTCTACAATTTTGCAAAAACAAATGGATCTATTAATTGATTTGTAAATATTACGGCATACTTACAACAGTCTTAATTCTCTGCAATTAGCTAAGTTTGGAATGCGAACTATTGAGTTAGTTTTAAGTTCTCTGCAAATAGAAAGTTTTCAAATATGATTTGATTGCATTGATGCAATTGGAGTATATTAACTACTTACAAACTTTTCAGTCTTGGTGTTTGCCTACATAAATTAACGGGAACATATGTAATGTCTGCCCGATCCAATTTCAAGACTTCTAATGAGTATGATCCATTTAGATCAGGAAATGTTTTTAATGAACGAACATCCGATAAAATTCTACAAATGCATACATACGGTCAGCAAACAAATTAATGAGTTGTGTATCATTTGATATTAAAAAAAATCTCTTTGAAAAATATATCCACATAATGAAGAAATAAATCATAAGCTAATTGGTAGCGAAGCAATGTGTCGTGATTTACGTTACAAAATGAAACAATAAATTAACTAGTTGGGGCAATAAAAAGTACGTCCTTTAACTAAATAATATGCCATGCTATACAAATTTAAATAAATAGGTACTAAATTATAACAATACCTACAATTTACGTAGTCGTATCATGCCTCGCAAAGCACCAGGCACTATTAATGACAAAGGATTTGCCCGAAAGTCGATGGTTTGTAAATTTTTGGGTAAATCGGTGTCATTTATCCAACGCAGCCGATTGCTAGTAGCAGAACTGAAAGTATACATAATTTGAATTAATTAATTATTCATTCATTCATTCATTCATTGCTAATAGCATTTACTTTAAGGAAACCGCTACATAAACAATATTTGTATTTGATAACCAAGTGCGAGAAAGCATTTATAATTCTTATTTAACTGTGAGTAGACGATACTTTGTAATTAGATTTTAGCCGTTTTCAGTATGTTCATTCTATCGAAGAGATACTACAGAGTGGTCCAAAAGTTTCTGTACATCTGTTCAACATTTTTATACAAGTTTAAAGCTGTGCATTCTGTGTTTTGTTATACGTAAAAAGGGGATTCCCCGTTTAGTCAATTCGTCTTATTTTCGCTGTCATTTGTATATATTTTAAACTTACTACATCGAAATTTGCATCCGGCAGTGAGACTTCAAGCTGAGAGCTTTAATTAGTGACCAAATTTAAGTGCGGTTACGTGTGCCGTGGGTGCCGTAGCTCAGTGGTTAGTGTGTTCGCCTTCTGATCTGTAGGTCGTGGTTCAATATCCGGCTGATGCATAATAAATTTAATATCGAAAAGATTTTTCTTTCGAACGGTACCCACCTGTCGGCAAGCAATTGGCAATTCTTCCGACAGTAACAACACATGTCACAAGTGTTCTGCCGTTTGGAACCGGCTAAAATATGTAGGTTCATTTTAATACTGTCCAAAATTTAAGACGCACAACAGTAATGGAAGAGAAGCTCGGCCAATGAGCCCTTTAGGGCTTTAAGTGACACATGTGCGTTGCTTTTACGGGAGCACTTTTGTGTAAATACCGAATAAATAATTCTGTAATTTGTTGAAAATTTTGTGTACTTTTACAATGCAATGTATTTCTTTCTTATTTCATATTTTTATTTTTAATCTAAGCCAGAGAATACAAATGCGCGTCAAAATTTAAATTTTAAGCAAACACGGGTTTTCTAACGCCGAAATAAGTAGAACACTTACGATTTCTAAAACAACGATAATAACATGGGCTATAAAAGGTGATAAAGGCGTGGCAGATCAACCTTGAACCTTGGTCGACCAACCAGGTTAGAGGAAAACAGTCTAACCGACAATATATGCGAATTAGAAGGAGTGACTTAGGATCAATCCGAACTCATTGTATTATAGGAAACATATGCTACCAGTGTATGCAAACTGCTGTAGAAACAAAGGTCAATTTCCAGTACGATTGACCGCAATTTTAATGCAAGATGGGGCGAGATGCCACACTGCAAAGGCGAGCATTGCAGTTGCAAAAGGTAACTTAACAGAGGTGTGGACTGATTAGCCTAGAAATTCTCCAGATTTGAATCCAATAGAGAATCGTTGGGCTAGGCACCCAAAACCCAAAAATAGTGACCAGCTTATTTCTAGAGTTAACAGGAATTGAACTTTATTACTACTGACGACGTACGTGGTTTGATTTCCCACAAAAATGGAGGACTTAGCACGAAATATTGATAGTACATTTTTATATGTCTAAATACTAATAAATATACTACAAAATATAAATAAAAAAAATTTTGAATTTGTTTACGTTTTATTGTACAGAAACTTTCGGACCACTCTGTATATTTTTACATGATGAAAAATTGGCATAATAAAGCTTATAGGAGTAAATGGCGGCCAAAGAGCCCTTCGGGGCTTTCAGTGCCACATATTTAGTTCTTTTTTTGGAGTAAATGGCGTAAAATATTGGATTTTCTCTTGGGGCACTGTTTGAGATGTGGTTGTTAATGTTACTTGTACTTTTTGATATTTGATACCTACATATGTAGTCAGCACCTACATAGGTAAGCGTATTATATATTGTTTTTTTTTTTGGTTCCTCTGCACCAATAAAATAAAAACTCAGTACTTATGTATAGTATTGTTCATATCCGTAAAAAAGTTTTCATTCTCTCTAAGTATGGTATGCTGGTGCCAAATATGCAGTGTTTACTTCCCTTTCATTTGTATAGTATGTACGTAATTCTCATACATACATAAATTATGTAACATACCCTGCAGTGAGAGTAGCGAATTCACTAGATCTTGGTCAATTTCACTAGTCTCTCTTCAATCGACTATCGAATTTAACATGCACATGTTCTAGTGAGAAAAAGAAAAATACAATATATTCGTTTTATTCCGACGACAAAAAACGAATTCAAACATCTGTTATTCGCCATAGTTGTATAGTATATAGATGGATATTGAATTGATTCAGAAATCGAGCGAATGATAGTGAATTATGTGCGACATGGACTTCAACGGCTAAAAAAATTTTAATCTTTCTCATATAATATTTATAAATTTTCTGTAAATTAATAAAAATGATTTATGCGATTTTTATTCGAAGAGCAGAACAACAATAGAATGATGTAACGAATGGTACATGTTCGCCTAACATATTCGGTTTTTCAACGACTATTCTTCACGACGAGCATGTATATATCATTGAATTCGGGACAATAAAGTAGCTAATGCATTAAGGATAACGCAATAGCAATTGTTTAGTGCCTTTCAACATATTTTCAGTAGTCGTTATAAACGAAGTGCCATGTTCGTCATTGATTTGACACGTTTCTGCATTACTACGGGGTAGAAAAGTAGATAAGTATGGTGAAAAGACTGTCGAATGAATGGCATTGGGCTATCGACCAGTCTGGCGGGTATATATGGTATATAACAGTATTTTCCAAGTCAACATTACAGAAACGTATAAGAAAAAGCAATGATGAAGAAAAGTTTATTTTATTTCTCTATTGCTTAAGTGGCAAATTGTCCTTCAACAATAAAATTGCGGAAGTTGGTTGCAATTTAAAGATGCTTGGGGTCAGTAAGTTACTAGTGTTTCGCGTTCTATTCGAGTATCTACTTATAGCATCTAGTAAACTAACATACAATATCTAAATAAATATATGTGTACAATAATTTGGCTTATATTAAATTTATCTGCAAAATATTCTACTAAATAACTCAATTGCCACAAATCTATGTTATGCGTATGGTTTGCCAAATTTCAATACATGATAGCTTGACTTGTCGCTTTAGGAAATACATAGCATACATAGAAATATGATATGAAAAGGATTAAAATATATGAATATATACTTACAATTCCTGTAGATTTGTTAATTTTTTTAATCCTTCAGGTAAACTGCTTATTAAATTTTCATCCAACTCTCTATTATAGGTGAAAGAGAAAATGGAAAAAAAAATTACATATCGAAAATATGAATTGAGTTAATAATATTTCGTATTTGTATATGGTAATCTATTAATTCTATTAATTTTGCAATGTAAATTTTATTCTTTAACTCCTTCATCACTTAACATGTGTTCTTTTTCATGCCTTTGTTTACTCTTCACATTCACATGCTGTACGTGACAATTTCAATGTTCAAATATCTTCAACACTATAAAAGAAAAAGGAAACACGAAACTTTTACTTTTGCTCTAAACAATAAGTTTTTTGCATTATACTCTTCTAATTGTGTATCTATTTCGACAAATTTGAACTTATCCCCTTTTACGTAGAATAGAAATACGAGTGTGATCTGATGGGTGGTGGACTGTTAGTAAAGGAGTTTGCTTTCGATTTTGTATTATTTTTCTTAAATGTAACTTTGGTTTAAATAACAGCGTCGTCTCGTCTTTAAAACTCTCATGATTGTCATGATTGTCATGTTGATGATGATGATGCTGATGATGATGACGAAAATAATAATAATGGTGATGGTGAAAATAATGTCTGCAATATATCACTGCATTTCTTTATTTTGCTTTATAAAAAAAAATATACTTTTTGTACATATGTACAAATATTTTGAGCTGATGATGGTAAATGGTATTTATGTATTTGTTTTCATACATTTTTTTTTCTTTTTTTTTCTCATATTTAATTTAGAAAATGCAATTTCTTTAAATTAAATTCAACTGTTGTGGCAATATCTTTAACGACAGCTGGTTCGAAAAATTGCTCTTACTATTTGGATAAAGTGAAAAACTTTTAAATGCCAAAATTATGAATCCACAAGAAATTATTTATACTTGCGATTTATTATCTTATATGATTAGTTTGTCTTTGCGCAATTAAATCGGTCTTATTATTATTATTTTTAAAAAATAATTAGCACAAAGTCTCCATAGAACCTTGGCCTAGCTTTGAGTGAGAATTAGTTGGTTGCCTTTAGAAAATGTTATTTAGCAAAATACCAAGTTTTTCTAAGAGATGCATAAATATTCTTGATGCTTTATGTAATCTACATGAATTTTTTTTTTTTTGAATGAAAGCTATATGAATAACATTGCGAATGCGAGAAAATTATGTGAATGCAGCTGGTGGAATAAGAAGGTCATTGGAAATTTGCGAAATAAAATAATCACGCTGATTACAGTGGCTCGGCTCCTTTTCAACAACATAAATTATCATACATCACTGAATGTTCTCTTTTTTTTATGATTTTTGTATGTAGTTTTTGGTATTTCTGTGTTTGTATGTGTGTGTGTGTGTTAGTTCGACGTACCAAACAATACAAACAAACGTGTCATTAAAAAGTGGGTTAATAAAATTAATATATAAGCAAATAATCATATTACGAGTACGAGTATTGTTACTTACAGAACTTTTAAGGCCGTTAAGTTATTGAAGGCGCCAGCAGTAATTTTCATAATTTGATTACGCTTCAATAAACTGAAAAAAAAAACAAAAATGCGAAAAGGATTAAAATTCAAGTGAATGTACACATTAAAAAAAAAAATTATGGATATTAATACAAAATTTTGAACATTAGAGTATTACTAAAATTCTATAATTGCCAAGCATAAGTATGATTTTGGGCTTGATTGTATTTATTTCAAGTATTACAAATGTCCTAAATTTTGAGAATAGTAAAATGTTCAAAGTTTTTAATTAAAATTTAGCAAACAATTGCATATTTTTTTTATATGAAGATGAAAGAAGAAGAAGAAATATGCAAATTATATATTAGCAAGAAATTAATCCTTAAGTGAACTTCATCCTTAGGACGCTTTTGAGAAAAATTACTAAAAATATATTGACTCATTGATGATGCTTAAAGTTTAAACAAATGTAAAATACTTACAGGACAATTAAATTTGGCATCAGTGGGAAATCTTCATCATTGATTATTGTAAGTAAATTGTTGCCAAGATTGCTGTGTGATGATGAGAAAAGAATAAAATTATAGAATTACAAAAAAGTAGAATCTGCGGATAAATTAAATTCCATTTGATATTACTTTATTTATATTCAATACATAACATATATATTGTAGTAAGGAAATTATATTCATAAATAATACGATAATAAAATTACACTACATATCATTCAGTTATGATTAATCGGTATTGTAATCGATGCGTCATAATTTGAGAAAAGTATTGAGAGTAACATTGTATCTAATCGATAGTGAAATGTAACGTAAATGTTTGAATTTTTGCAGTTTGACTTTTGAAACAAAAGACTTTCAGTAACACATTCTAAGAAAATGCATATAGATATACAATATACCATGTAAATAAAATCATATATTGTGAAAAAAATAATTATGCGTATTTAATGGACTTCCGATATACAAGAAAAAGTTTAAATTACAAAATTTGAACATTCAGTTATGAAACAATAAGTAAAAATCGGTGAGATTAAAGCATATAGTTTTAAAATCATGTACAAAATAGTAAAATATTTTATAATACATGCAATACAACACATACAGCCTCAAATAAAAAACAAATTGTTACATAAAAAAACAGAAAACAAAAACATAGCTCACAGTGCTTCAAGTGTTTTAAGTCCAGCCAAAGCATTTGTTGGTATCCGATCGAATAAATTGCCCTCAAGACGTAACGTGCGTAATTTTTGCAGATGTTGCAGGCGATCACTATCCATGCTGGCTAAGGCATTGCCATTTAGTTGCCTTTTTTTTAATTGTTATATGATTAAAAATTTATTAGCATTTTTTTTTTATATTTTTTACATATATTTTGTTAGTTAGGCTATGCAATCTATCGTTAAACATTTATTGAAAAAACACACAACGTTGATCTTGTAGTACTTACAGCGATATCAAATTATTTAATCCTTGAAAAGAGTTTGCTGCCAGTGTTTTAAGGCCACAATTTTGTAAACTTAAACGTTTCAGTTTACTAAGTTCATAGAATGCTAATGGATCTATATTGATGAGAGTATTGTCGGATAAGATTCTGAAAATAGATTTAATGAAAAGAACAAAAAAAAAAAGATCGTAAAATAGAGAGATCGAGAGATTGAGAGAGAAAGAGAGAGCAGATACGTGAAGTAAGAACTGGAAGCATTGAGATTTACAAAATATTTCTATGTTCTAGGTTGGTAAATATATAAAAAATTTTCGCGGTTTTTTGTTACTAGATGTGATGCATAGTGACTATAGAAAAGGCAAAACCGGTTTAAAAACATGCAAAAAAATGTGTGCAGTACAGTACAGCGAGAATGGATGGACGTACTGTTCAACTTTGGTTCGCATGATTCTGTTCTGGAAATTTCGATGTTAAAGATGCACCTCACTTTGGCCGGCCAGTCATTGAATCTCGATGAAATTTTGTAACTGGTGAAGCTAGACTAGCGCACATATACTAAACATCGTGACCACATGATAGTTTGGATTAATTTCAAAAAGTCTGGATGCTCAAAAAAGTTCAATGTATGGGTGCCGCCCGAATTAATGAAAAAAAAATCTCCTTACAGTCGGCTGGGGCCGACCAAATTATACCCTGCATATGTAGATGTATATATAAAAAGTTTGCTCGTATATCCATCCTTTTCTTCCACTACTTTGTATAGGACCTACATTAAGAAGCAGGCGTACCTCACCAATTTTGGAGGATCAATTTCTGCCTATACTACTAAACTACATAGGTTGCAATGGGTTGACTTAGGTGTATTATTTAGGAAGTTATGGGTGTTTTAATGTTTAAGATAAATCCGTCACTTTGTACGGAAGCTATATAAAAAGTGGGGGTGACTTATCTCTTTCTTGTATATCTAATTAATTTTTCAATATTAATCCACAAATTAAATTTGGTTGTCCTACGCTATATGGTTTGTAAGTTATGGAGCTTAAAAGTTTTAGTTTAATTCCCTTGACTTTGTATGGGAGACTCATGAAGGAGTGGGCGTGGCACACTGATTTTCTGCCAGATTTTTGCCGACTACCATATTAATCTACGTGTCAATTATGGTTATTATGGACAGAAGATTGTAGAAGTTACAGCTGTTTCAATTTAAAAGAAGTACAGACACTTTGTATGAGAGCTACGCTAAAAAGTAGGCGTGGCTCAACCACTTTTGGCGAGGTTATATAGTAGTATAATATAACTCTATGTGCCAAATATTGTTGTCCCAAGTGGTATATTATGTGAGTTATAGCAAGTTAAAGATTTTGAAAATTTCGAGGTTAGTCGCTTTGAATGCTTGGTGTGGGCGTGGTTATTGACCGATCATGCCCAATATCAATCCCCTCCGTACTCTTGGATCATAGATTGCTTATGCCAAATTTCATCGAAATAGCTCAATATTTACTCAAGTTATCGTGCGAACCAGCCAGGTGACAGACAGACGGACGGACGGACGGACGGACATCGTTAAATCGAAAATTTAATCGACGCTGATCACGAATATATATCTATGCAATTGAAACTCAACAAAACCGAACCATTTCTGAAGCGAATCATCACGGACGATGAAAAATGGATGCATTACGAGAAAATTGCACGAATAAAAAAATCATGGTCAAAGGCCAGTGGCCCATCACAAACGACATCAAAACCTAGATTGACGGCAAACAAGGTTATGTTGAGTGTTTGGTGGGATTGGAAGGGAATTTTCCATTATGACAGAACTTGGTTGGGAAGTATTGATGCATCAACCGTATAGCCCGGACCTTACACTACCATTTGTTTCGGTCTCTGCAAAACTCTCTTGATGCTAAAAAATTCGCCAACGGAAAACCCTCTGAAAATCACTTGACCAAGTTTTGCGTCTATAAACCACATAAGTTCTACACTATTTGAAAAATGGTAAATGTCATAAATAACAAAAATCATGAAAATTAATTTTCAATAAAGAATGATTATTATAATTATTATTATTATTATTATTTCGCGGAGATTATTTAGATTACGAAATAGTTTAAGAACCAGCGGATGATTTTTTACCACATATAAATTGATTTGTGAATTGCGAGAATGAACTCCATTTTCGAGAAAAAAAAAACAAGTTTAGAGGTCACATAAATTACAAACTAAGTGCTTATGAAATTTATATATCTAGTAACATATATCTATTTAAATCTAATTTCCTACTTACAATTCTTCGAGGTTTGGTACCATAAAAAAGGAGTTTGCTTCCAAAGTGGTTATGTTATTATTGCCAAAATTTCTGAAAAAATAAAATCATATGTAGTGTGTCTTATTATTTAAGTTATGATCTTTAAACTAAATAATGCGTATTCATAGTTGATCTTAAGTTCCACCTTAAATTTAGTATCCGCTTTTTAACAGATTTTAGTATAGGATTTTTGTCAAAAAAACCAATTTTTTTTTTAAGTTGGAATTTAATTTTGACTATAAATATGAGTCAACATATGTATGTATGTATCGTGAACTTTTCTCTTAATTATGAAAATTATTTTGATTCAAATGGGTGCCGCGTCTGGCTCAGAGTGTTTTTTTTTTGTTAAATCTGCATATATACTTACATACAAGTGTATATATACATATATATATATGTATAAATAATGTATAGAGTATGTATCCAAATTAAATTCAAAGTGTCGCATTTTATAGCAAATTATTATAGCTATTGTCATTGAAATATCACGTGACGTTTAAAATGCAATATATAATAGGCATACGCTAAACGGCAAACATAATTGTTCTTGGCAATTTTCCAGTTTAAATAACAAACAAAAAAAAAAAAAAACAAAAAAATCAAAATTAACAACAACATATTTGCAACTTATGTTTACTTATTATCTACATACTATACTATACTATACATATGTATATATGATGGGTGCATATATGCATTTGAGCACCATCAACAATTACCGACAACAAATCAGCAAATGCAACAACGCTATTGCTCTGAAGTGTTGTCAGTTTTATTAATTGAAATGCATTTGTTAAAGTCATAATAGCTACATTTAGTACACTAAATCGAATCTACAAACACAAGTACATATTGGTATTGGTGTATATAGCCAGATGGAAATTGGTTATAAGTGATACATACACCAGTCATAGTGTATTCACTACAATTGTTGTAATTGTAGGTGTAACAAAAAATGGAGCCCAAGCAAACATTTTCGTATTAAACTATTATCTTCATATTCGCAGAAAAACAAGACAAAACTTTTTTAATGCAACTAGGCTTAGTTAAACATCTCTGACTTATTAACGAAAATTGAATTTTGTAGTACGTAGAATTTCTTTACGAATTATGCAGCTGAAATTTGGTATTATGGCATGCCTTGTTTCATATCCAACTGGGTGTAGTGCAAATGTCTAACCATGCGTATGCCTGCATATGAATCTCAATAAGAGCGCATATGCGACTGCATGTGAGTCACATTAGTCATTCATGTTTAATAGTTTGTGACTAATAAAATGTCGAGTTAATTATTAATTTGCTTGTATGCAATGCGTGTACAATGCATACGCATATTTAAAAGACTTCAAGGAGAACCTTTAAGGCATACTTATGCACATACATACGAGTTTGCTGTGCTACAAACTATTTATTTGTCGGAGACGGTGTAACAAGTCAAAAATAACAAACAAAACAAAATTGCTGATTTTTATATAATTCAGTGTTTCATAGACGAATGCCTTAGTACGTACATACAAAGACACCCACAATTGCAGTTAAAAATTGAAGAAATGTTTTACAAAAAATTTCTGTACGAAGTACTAAAAAAAAAAGTTGCAAAATAAAAGCATATTTTGTGATTATTTGACTCCTTGAAAATTGTGTAGGAATGTACTTACAACAAGACAACATTGCTGGGCAAATCAACGGGTATATTTAATGCGCCAATATTGCGACAGATCAACGAAAGGCGTTCCAGTGTGCCAGTACAATGACAATGTCGTTGTGTCCACGTTTCGCAGACACTATGCAACGTAGGCTGTGGTGTATCCGGTGGCTGTTGCTGTTGCCAAACATCATTCGAAGTTGTGCTATTATTTTCTAGACTGTTTGAAATACTGCCATGATATTCTTGTAGCGTTTTCTCGTACAGCAATTGTGCTTCCTTCTCCGAATCGGATGATGGCAACATGACGTTTTCACGAATAGTAAATTCGTGTCGCAGAATTGTAGGTTTGGCATTTTGCTCTTTGGATGTTAGCGTTGATGTGAATTCTTTCATTGTGGGCGATAAAAGGTGCCCATTATCACTTCGAGTATGATCACTATTACTAGTAATTTTATTCTTATTATTAAATTGACTTAAATTAATGCTTAAATTTTGTTCACTTTTACTGTAATTATTAGAAAATACTTCATTTTCTTTTTGTACACGAATATTTTTCACTGAATTTTCCTTGGCAAATGATACATTTGACACATCAGCCTCAACTTTAACATTGTTGGCAACTACAATGTCAGTTTGTGAATCAACTCCGTTTACATCTGCTGATGGATAAATTTGTGCATCTACTTTAATTGGCGTTAGTATTGTTGGGATTAGATTCACGTCAAGTACTTGTAGTATACACATTATCAATGCAATTATAACCGAGTCCTTGTATAGAAACGAAGAGTTTGCCTGATAGTGGTGTATTCTATGCACTGCCATACCTATGAAACTTGATGAATTGTGATCGCAAAATATATTTGCTTATGCTTATGTGTAGCTGCAACTTGGGATAATGTTTAAACATTCATCTTTCTAGTACGCATAAATATGATATATGATACGAGTATGGAGTATGGCGAAAGTCGTACAATTGTTGAAAGTTGTACCTGAAAGAAACAAATAATAATTGAAGCACATGTTTTTTTCTTACATCATACATATTGTAAGTACAGAAATCTGTATATATATTTTAAGTATTAAAAATCTAAAAACAAAACAAAAAAAATAAAAAATAAAAATAATACATTTTATACAAATTTAAGTGGCACATTCAATGGATAATAGTGTGGTACGTGCAAGAAAATGAAAATCTTTACTTATATTGTAGTTCAATTGTATAAAATCCAAAATTATTGTAAATTGAAAGCAACAATTCTTGCACTCTTCTTGCATATTTAATCTGTACACATCTGTTTTGCATTCATAATTTTGATTTTTCAAAAGTTTCATATAAGAAAAAGGCTTTACCCTCACATGCACATTGCATATATTGTATATGAATATTCTAGTGTTGCCAGTCCCGGAATTGCAAACATTGAAATCATAGAATTTGAACAATTATTATCAATAGGGATGTGCGATAAATCGTTTTGTCGAACAATTTGATTAATAAAAATTGCTGATTAATCAATTATTCGATTATTCGATTATTCAAAATTTTGATTAATCAAATAAAAAATTATTCGAATAATCGTGATTTTGTATATTCAAAATTTGAAAATATTCGATTAATCAGAATTTTTATCAATCAGCATAATATTTATAATCCAAAGCTACGAGTATGAGAATCCGTTTTAAATTTATATTTCCAAATAAAATTTCAAAAACAAAGAAAAAATAAAAATGAAAAATAATTTTATTAATCAAAATTCTGATTAATCGAATAATTCGTATTTCGATTATTTAAAACTTTGACTAGACGATTAATCGCACAGCTCTAATTATTAGTCTAAAGAAGAAAAACTACACAGGTCCACTGAAAAGTTGAACGAAACTGAAAATAAAAAGAAATACCATATGGTATGTATGTCTCCTTTAGTTCTAATCTCCTTTAAGTTCTAATTCATTAAAATAAAGTAGTAGTTTACAGAGTCAATGCATTTGGAATTCGATGCAAATTTCTATCTACTATAAGGACGAGAAACATTTTTATAACATGGGTCAGAATAAAATTTACATTTTTAATTGACAGCTTTTTTTGCCTTTTTTTTTATAAAACTTTTGGACATGTGAAACATTTCTTCTAAGTACTCGCGGTTCGGGTAGAAACTAAAACTATTCGAGGGGACTGGAGATGTTAAAGAACGCCACTGGTCGAACCGTCTATGCACAGTTCGAACGACGCGAGTCATCAAAGTTTTCAAGATTTCAAGAATTCAGCGAAATCCGCTCCGAAAACAGAATATCATGGCCCAGGAGATAAATGTCTTGCAAAACTATACAAGTCGAATTATTAAAAAAAGACTTGGGATTTGGAGCTTTCAAACGCCGTACCGGACATTTGTTGACTGCAGCTAAAAATTTTGTTGACCGATAAAGTTAATCTCCTCTACTATAATTCTTAAACATTAACAAGCCATTCCCATGATATGTGGACAATTTATGTTCTAATCAAATTTTCAGGGATTGAGAGTCCTAGTACATGATTACTCGTGTGTGCCAAAGTTCACTTGTTTATAGTTCAATATAAATGTTTTGAAGACACAATGAAATGTACATACAGTGGTGGACGGATCCAATATTGATTTTAAAAAAATAGCTTCTGTTGTGTTAAGAATATATTGTATACGTTTTGTTGATAACCAATGTACACCATTCAGCTCTACAAATCCGCCAAAAATGTTATTATTTAAATATATTATTATTATTTAATATTTAATTGTTAAAAAGTTACTATTCATATAGGTTTATAGTTTATAGTCTTGAGCTATGAATTGTTAAAATGGTTTTTATGGTCATTATGGGCATAGAAAACAAAAAGAATGTCATCTTCAACATTGTTAATACTTGTGTGAAGTTACTTTTAACGCACTGATTTATACAATTGATTTCTACGAATCGGCTACAATTGTTATTTAAAAAAAAATTATTTTATTTTTATCAAGTTATTGTTCATATAGGTATGAATACGGTGGCGCGTAGCTTCAGGTAATTTACTTCAGATGATAATTATATTAAAAATAAATGGAAATTTAAAAATAAATATCATGATCATATTAAAAAAAAAAGTATATATTTATTTAGTTACAAACACAATGCAAACTCTTCAGATTTCTTTCTCTACAACGTTTTTGGCCTCTCATCTATTTCTATTGTTGGCTCATGTATGTATGCTAAAATGCATTGAAAACCAAACTTTTAATTCAATCAGATTTGAAAAAAAAAATGTAAACGTGATTGTTGAGGCCAATTCCATTATTGACATGTGGTCGTGACGGTCTGTAATCAATGAATGATTGAGTGGATGAATGAAAGCATGTCCAGTTTATGTTGTACAATATGTACGAGTACATCTAAATGAATTTACTATACATATTTCATTTCGATTATTTATATATCTATTGTTAATATTACAAACAAACAAAAATTACAATGAAATTTGTATTTTTTTAAAACTTTTTCGGTATAAACCAAGTGCAACAATTTACCTATTCAATTTGAAATTTTTGAAATAATAAAAAAGTAAATTTTTAAATTGAATTTATGTTAAATACACAAGTGCAGACACAAAATACGTAAATATCAAACCATTTGTGCACTAACAATCATCTTTGATTTCTTCAATCTGCGAACTATAATGCCCATATTATGATAGTGTTTGAATTCAATTATTATTAAATTGAATACAAAATTAAAACGAATTCGAGTAGTTTGATACAAACAAAATTTCCTTACAGTCGGCTGGGGCCGACCAAATTATACCCTGTATATGTAGATATATATATAAAAAGTTTACTCGAATATCCATCTTTTTCTTTTATTTCCGCTTTTGAAAAACAATTTTTGCATATACTACTAACTTACACCCGAAATATGGTTGACTTTGACGAAGTACTTTGTATGTTATGAGAGTTCTAAAAGGGATAATTTAAAGGAGGTTTTTAAGATAATTCCGAGACTTAGTATGGGAGCTATATAAAAAGTTAGCGTGGCTTACCTCTTTCTTGTAAATTAATTTTTACGTTGAATAGTTCGAAAGTTATAGCGGTTTAAATTTTTTAAAATTTTCGCAACTTTGTATGGTAGCCCCATTAAGAAGTGGGCGTGGCATGTTTATCTTTTGCCAGATTATGTAAAACTACCATATTAACCTAAGTATTAATTTTGATTGTTCCAGATTGAAGATTGCAGAAGCTGTACCTATCTCAATTTAAAAGAAATTCAGTCATCCTGTATGGGAGCCACTATAAACAATGGACGTGACTGGCCCATTTCTTGTGGGTATATTTGTTCTTACAATACTAATCCACACCTTCAATCTGGTTGTTCTACGCTGAATAGTTTGTAAGTTATGGCGGTTAAAATTTTTGTTTAATTTCCACAACTTTGTATGGGAGCCCCAATAAGAAGTGGGCGTGGTACGCTGATTTTTTTCCAGATTATTTCCGACTACGATATTAATCTAAGTGTCAATTATGGTTATTCTAGACAGAATATTGCCGAAGTTACGGCTGTTTCAATTTAAAAGAAGTACAGACACTTTATAGAGAGCTACGCTAAAAAGTAGGCGTGGCTCACCCACTTTTGGCGAGGTTATATAGTAGTATAATATTACTCTATGTGCCAAATATTGTTGTCCCAAGTGGTATATTATGTGAGTTATAGCAAGTTAAAGATTTTGAAAATTCCGAGGTTAGTCGCTTTGAATGCTTGGTGTGGGCGTGGCTATTGACCGATCATGCCCAATATCAATCCTCTCCGTACCCTTGGATCATGGGTCATCAAATTTCGTCGAAATAGCTCAATATTTACTCAAGTTATTGTGCGAACCAGCCAGGTGACAGACAGACGGACGGACATCGTTAAATCGAAAATTTAAACGACGCTGATCACGAATATATATCTATGTCTATATCTCCGGAGATTCCTTCAAGTGGACACAAACATCTGACCGAAATGAATATACCTTGGATATTGCATTATGCAGGGTATAATAATTGAATGATGAAAATTAATTGTATGTTATATTTTGTGTAAACTTATGGAATATATTGTAAAATAATTGAAAATCCAGTACTATTTAGATACCCAGTGCTCAATGAATCTGAGAGAGAAGCGTTACTGATAATGGATTCATAATATGAGCACCTTTTTGAGGCTGAAAAAATAAATAATCATAAAGTTATAAAACAACTTCTAACACTTTTTTTGCAGTAAGTCGATAGGTACATAGATTTGTGCATATACATTAGACTAGGTCGCTTCCCATATAAAAATTAGTTTTTTTTTGTAAATGTCCACCACTTAGTTGAAACCCTGCATTGCCTCATTCATATTTTTTTTTTGAATCACCTTCGAATTTTTAAATTTAGTTTAAATATTTTTTGCTTAAATTTTTCTTCAATAGCGAATCAGGGACTCATTTAAACAGTGAGGTAGGGTAAAGGGCTCTAATTTTATTAATAAAAAAAAAGGGGTGAAAGTTAATGGGTAATAACACTGAGTTATTGAGCTTACAGACGAGCATGAAATTGGTATTAAAGGACGAAACCTTTCCAATGATATATAAGTTCTACCAATCAATCATCATTCACTGAGCGTTTTTAATGTGGACAAAAAACCATTTTTATTTATTTATAAATTGAAAGCATGGTAATCATCAATCAAGCTTGATATTATCGACCCACTCTAATAAATATATATATACTCACAATATATAAGAATATCTATATTTTATTTCATATACTGAAATATATATAAAACAACATCTTTGTTTTCAATTACAATATATATAAATACAAGAATACTAAAACATTATAAGTACCTCAAATAAAAGAAAAATTCACAAAATATTTTTATTAAATTCTTCTTTGTGTAATACGCAGCAATTAATGCACATACATATTTACATACGATTATTATCGCATATAAGTAGCTGCGCTATGACAAGTTGCAAGAATATAGACAATTTGACGCATACGTATAAATAATACGTATGCGTGGACTAATAATAATTTACAATTTTTATTAGTCCATAAAATGAAGGAAATTCTTTTCATTTTATTTTAAGTTTTATGACAAATGCATATAAAATAAGCATTTTTGGTAATAAGAACATACAAAAAAAAAAAAAAAAAAAAAAAAAAAAACAAAAAATAAGAATCTGATGCATATTTAAATGAAGCAGCAGTTCAACATCGGAAGTAATGAGAAGAAATTTTCATAATTTTTTTAAATTTACTATAAAAAATATGAAAATAAACTCAAATATATTTACAATTTAGCCAACTTTGTCAACTGATGAAATATCATTTCTTATTGCAATAACTTTGTAGCTGAAATATTAGAATAATTTATTAAATTGAATTTACACGCTGAAAAAATACAAAATAGTTTTATACCAAATCGGATTTTCAAGGAAAACAAGAATTTGCGCAAAAATAAAAATAAAAAAAAGTATTTGTACAAACTGTACGTAGTAGCGACATCAAAACATAAATGAACAAGCCTGAATATTGGTAAATACAATATATGAACACTTGTCAAACAAATACGCTTAAACGTTCGTGAAATTGAAATTATTAGTAGTTTTTTGGGGGGGTGAAATTGGATATATTTTTTTTATTTTTTCTTGAAAATATATGTCGCCGGTTTTTCTACCCAAAAGCTAGTTTAATAAATGCATTTTAATGAAATTTTCTTCTTTATTTGAAAAACAAAATGGTTTACGAATACTTTTTATTATTTTTTGTAGTAAATAAATCTTAAGTAGAAAGTTGATGGCAACATCGCTATTTGTCCATTTTTTTCTTGTACAATAAAAGTTGTAAGCAAATTTTTTAGAGAAAAACGACAAATCCTGATTCTTCGTTATAGAAACTAGGAGAAAAATTGGCATGTATGTGAAAATAGATTAACCGCTGCCATTTTTAGTTGTCATCCATTTTGTAAAGTGACGAATGACTGTCAAAGAAGTGATAATTGTCTTGTTACGCAAAGGAATGAAAATAGGAAAATTAAAATAAAAATGAATGAAAAGTTTTTTTTTATAAAAATAAACAGAAAAATGCTTTTAGCATTTGAAAAAACATTTTTTTTTATTTTCTTTTCATAATGACAATTCTGAGAGAGTAAAACAGAATAGTAAAAACATTTCAACTTACTTACTTGTAATTTATTCTTAATGATAAACAGGTGTTGGGCATGGTTTTATTTATATTCCTACATTCCTAAAAGTATTTTCACACAAGTCGTAGGTATTCAAAAATAATTTTTCTTTACCGAAGCAATGAATTTTTATTTTGTAGATTACATGAAAACGATACATACAAATGATCATAAATATGTCACATTTTATTAAACTCAAACTGATGAAATTCATTCCAGATTTACACTTGTAAACATATTATGTCCAAAATTGTTGCTAGGTACATATTTGTATGGCATGTAGGTATGCATGATTTTCTTAACAATTTCAATTATTCACAATTTCTTAATTTCGCATATTATTTTACTTGCCTCACAATTGAGGTCAACCACTTTTAATGAAATATTTTATTTTTGTTTTTCACATGCTTGTACATAAATTTGTTAAATTATGTACAAATTTTATTACTAAAGATCGAAAATCACTTGATTGCGGTGGGCGGGTTGTATCAAAACTTATGAATTTTGGCCATTTTCAAATGCAACTTGTTTTTTTCTTTCTTATTATTACAATGATTACAATTATTTTCAAATTACGTTTATCCCATTAATGATGACGACAACGATAATACGAATGCACCTGAACGCACTTTAATATTGAATTAATTTAAAACACTCTATCAAAAATTATATTATTTACAATATTTTTGTTGTTTAAATAGAAACATCATCATCATTATCATCATAAATATCGTCATCAAGATCATCAAAACAAAATCGAAAGTAAGCTTTATAGTATTCGGCAGTAGTAGTAGTTATAGTAGTAGCAGTAGCAGCAGTAGCAGGCCAGCCAGTCAGTCATTCGCTTGTTCGCCTGCTGACGAATTCCGAAAAGTAAACGACCTTAAAAGCCATAAAAATAGCCAAAACAAAACCGAGAACAAAGCAAACATGAAGCAAGAAGCAACACTCTGACTGCAGTATGCAACAATTTGCTATATATAATTTGTAAACTGCAACAATCACAATCAGCTCAAGTCAAATCAAGCTGCAACGAGAGCTAATAGGTTCGCGAATTGCCGGTTACTGGATGTTGGTTGCTCGCACTTTACTAAACTTCGATGATGACAACAGCCGCACACTTCGAACGCACAAAACGTACTGAAATATTACAATTGAGTCAGCAGTTTCTTTGGTCGTTGTAAAATGTTTTGCAATAAAATCTATATACATTTTACAGCTTTTGGTGATTTGGTTTCCTTTAGCAATAATGTTGCTAGCAGCTAAAGTTGCAGAACAAAGTGGCTGCAACTTACACAACAAAGTTATAAAAACCAAATAAATAGTCATCAAATAATGAAAATCATAATAGTTATCGATAAAATAAAAGTGTGTGTGTGTGTGTGTGGGTGTGTGCATATAAGTGCATTGTTTTGACAGATAACAGACAACAAATGCAAATATTTAATATTATGCATATGTAAGAAGGGTGTATGCTCATTTTCGCTGGTTTGTAATTTACGTGTGTTCATCATAAATCATAAGAAAATGTGATACTGATGATGGCATGCTGACAAGCGAGTGTGATTTATGTTGCACACACATACAGTAGTGGAAACTCTTATATATTCAAAATGTTTCTGCAAATTAATAAGTTGATAAAAGTTGAAAGTTGATAAATTTCTTTTGTTGTGAATAGTTTAAATAAATAATTTCTGAATTGCATTTATTCAGAACAAGAATAAAATATGTGTTCCTTATCTTTTGCATACAATATGAAAGTAGGGTAAGCATCTTCGAAATTATGGACCAAAAACATACTACCGCTTAGCATGGGACATTGTCTGATACGTACAACTAGAATGGAGAGACTTCACATATTTTTTTCAGCATAGAATAGGCTAACTTTATATTATTTCATCCACACTTGTTTTCTTTTATCTCTTACCTTTCAACATTGTTAAATTTCCGTCCCTGTACATAAACACGACATGAACGATTTTGCCATATATTAGTCGAGAGTATATTATTTTCCAAGTAAAAAAAAAATTTTTCATTCTTTCAAAGAATGAAAGTGAATCATCACTACTGATTTTGTTTGAAATTGATTAAAAATTATGTTTTAAAAAATGTGCACTTATTTTAAAATCAAAAATGTCACCTTCTATTCGGGTTCAAATTACAACAAAGTGTGGATAGTTTTAAAAATTATTCACTATTAAAAAGAATCTATATGCATTTCCATCCAATGCACAACAATCAGAATGCCTTCGGATGTAAGACAACGAGTAAATTTCGAATTTTAGAATAGTGACTTAATAAAAAATTGAATATTTTTTTTTTCTGCCTACGTAATTTGTTTAAGAGAAATCCTTCATAAAAATAATGGCGAGTTTAAAGGAATTTCCTACACTGTATGGTATGCATAATACATATGTATGTGTCATCTCATGATGTTGAGGTTAAGTGGATTTGTTTGATTTAATGTGAGAGTGTACGTATGTGTATGTGTGAATAAGTTGAAATACACATCCGTTTGTTGTATTGTTTGTAGAAATTTCTTTAAGCTTACTATGTACATTTCCTCTAATAAGTGCTTATATGCATTCGTACTTATATACATATGTGTCTAGTACAAACATTTTCTATACATGTTGCTTTCAGTCTCTGATACATTGTTGCTCTATAGTTATATGCTTGTTATACCTACAAATGGAACACATTTAAAGCAAACTATACGAGAATTGTTATATAAATTCTGTTTTTAATTACTTTAAAATTTACATAAAGTCTCTTGAGAAGTTTAAGATTGAATCTAGTATTAATTCTTTCTAACATTGTATTACTATTACATTCAACGTTTTGAAAAAAATCCACATATGTATGTGCTCACATGTATACACTGCAAATGTGCTTATATCTTATATATACTAGCAATTATGTACACACGAATATTTTAAAAATACACACCTGTTGACAATTGTTGCATCAAAATAGTTTGTCGTGTAGCAAGTGATGTTAGAGAAATTTTATTAATACATTTACATGCATTAAGAAGTAAATATAGAAAAAGTTACTAATTTCATATACTCATAAGTACATAAAGTATCTGCATAATTAATGAATATACTATTAAATTCAAAAATAATTAGGATTACATTGAGAAACTTTTATGCAAAGCATGTGGTGTCTAATTATGTAAAATCCGTTAGCAGTACAGGTAGTTTATCTGTTACATATAGGTAAGTATATATATTTCAAATGAATTGCTATAAATTATATTATATAAATGTATAAAGAGTTTTTATTAAACCTTTAAAACTGATTCTGTAATAAACGTATATGAAAATCACGTGGAAGACATTTGATTATACTGTATATACATACAATATGTATAGATACATATAAGTATGGGTACATTCTCATAAAATTCATATATACATATGTATACGTACATATGTATCATATACATACGAATATGTATTAATATCTTTGACTTTCTTAGTGATATTTTGTCATTTCAGCGTTTATATGTCTTTTATATTTTTTAATTAATTTCTATACCTATACGCTAAGCATGCATATTTTATGTTGACTTTAATATGAATAAAAACAAGTTAGCGTAGAAATTTTGTGACAATGAGAGACAAATTTAATTGAGAGTGAACAAAATAAGTGGTTCTATGGTGTAATGGTTAGCACTCTGGACTTTGAATCCAGCGATCCGAGTTCAAATCTCGGTAGAACCTGTACGACATTGTGCAAAATTACTACATTTTGTTTTGTAAAATTATTTTTATATCGAAATAGCACACATTATTTGTATTATTAAACTCGGGGAAATCGCTTTAAAGTATATTGTAATAATTGCGTGTAAGAAAAGTGTATATACGAGTATTTTTGGAACCCAACCAAATCAATTCATTCCCATATTTTCAAAATTAATTTTTCCAGTGTTGTTATTGACTTCTTTAATATGCTCGCAACATTAGACTTATCAATGCATGTAAGTAAATAACTTGAATTAGATTAATACACCTTCACACGCATGCAAATGCTTAACATAAATTTTAGTAAATGTGTCTTATACACTAAAGTACATTTCAATGCACTTGCCTCCGCTAAGTCACTTGTCCATGTTGGAGTAATATCATTTTACTAATGCAACAAAGGCATTTTCACTCTTGACTTTGTTAATGCTGCTGTTGTAGAAATAGTATTCTAAAAATTTTTTTTTCAATTTTCTTTAGTAATTTATTAGTACTCGTACATAGTGTAGTACATACCCACATAACTATGTATGTACATATTTGTCGTACTTTTGTCGGCGTCATGGTTGTTACAGATATTGTTGTTGTAGTTGTGGTTGTTGTTGTTGCATGCTGCAATTCAATATATAAATGTACCTTGTTTATGCTCATACTTAGTGTATGTGAGTGTGTGTGTGTGTGTGCCTACTACGTAGGCATGTTATGTACAGTATGTTCACTTTTACAGTTCACGAACTTTCTTGTACAATCATTCATGTTGTTGGTGTTGTGGTGGTGATGGTGGTGGTGGTTTTATGTCGCCTGTAATATTTTCACATTCCTTAAATTGCATGAAAGCATTCATTTTAGAATGTACATGTATGTAGAATGGTTTATTTAATACTGGTTAGAATCGAACCACTTTCTCTATTCTTGTAAATTATTATCCGATTAGGTTTGTATCAAATTTTTTCCTTATACATTATTCTTATATGTTTAAATTTAAGTAGGGGATAAAATTAATGTCTAGGAAAAGTTCTCGAAATTATTTACAATCAAGTTCATGATACTCCAATCAACTATTTTTACCTCATAACAATGTATAGGTAAATAATTTTAAAAGTAAAACAACATTTTCTTACAACGTTACATAAAAAAGTTCTTTCTAAATCGACTCGGATTTTTCTTTCACTATATGACCCTTTACCGATAGGTGGCTCTGTAGGTAATGTTAATTGTGAACGAGCCATGATTTTGATTTATTTTTTATTGCTTCGATGTCTGTTAACAACGGTTAGTATTGAAAATTTGATTTGTAATATAACAACATCCAATTTCTTGATGTTAAAGTTGGAATGACTGAAAGGCAGCAAGAAACCGAAAAAAACGTCAGTGAAATTTTGCTTCAACGAAACGAAACGAAAGTATTTTTTGCACCATGTTACTACTGGTGATGAAAAATGGATTTATTTTGACAATCCAAAATTTGAAAACCACCAGGTAAACCATCAACTTCAACTGCAAAACCGAATCTATTCGGAGAGAAGAGAATGCTCTAGTGGGATTGGTGGGATCAGAAAGGTGTGATTTATTATGAGGTATTAAAATCTGGCGAAATTGTTAATATTGCATGGTACAGACAACAGATTATCAATTTATGGAATTGGTCCAAAGACTCGGAAAAGTAATTTTGTTTTATGACAATGTCCCGTCATGGAAGCGATGGAAAGTGCTTTGAATAAAAAAACCATCTTATCTTGAAAGTCTCAACGGCTGCTGAAGTAATCAAGAAACATGCCAGATCACAAAATCAAAAACTTCAAACCCACCCTAACCCACTAATATCGGATCTCACTTCCAACTCCATCAAATTTACCCGGCTAAAGAGAAAATCAACAACAAATCTCATTTGCTAATGGGTGAAGAATAATAAATGGCTGCACCATTGGGTGTAGTCCATAGGTGATTCATATTCTTATGTTTATTTTTACTTTAAGTAATTAAGTATTGCTGAATGGTTTGAAATAAAAAAAAATTGTTTTTTCCTTTCCCATAAAAAACGGTTTTTATTTTCGTATAAAAAAGGCTTGCTTCATAAGCATACTCAAAAAAGTGTAGAATATATTTGGAATGCAATTTTACCAAAGATCTCCAGATTCTCTATTTCAGAAAAATGACGTTACGTAAAGTTCGATAGACTTCTGCAAGATCAATATCTTTCAATAACTCTTTCTTGTAAAATTCGAGTCCTAAATTAAATTAGTGAATTGTTTTAGCTTTTTAAATGAAAAACATTTTTAAGATAAATTTCTTGCATTATTTGAAGCTACTATTTACTTATTAAGATTCTAGATGTAGTCTGGAATTCATCGGGCTTCACGGTCTTTGACAGGATGGATAAAAAACTTATATTCTCCAAACTCTTTGAAGTGATCATTCACGATCGCTCAGCGTGGAGAAACAACGAAATATTTCTAAAACAGGGCTCACAGCTATGGTACACTGATGGGTCAAAATGGAAGATGGTAGTGCTGGAGCGGGAATTGTAGGGCGAAATTTCCAGAAGGCAATTGCAGTGGGAAAAATAGTTTCCATCTGTCAGAGAATGCCTACATAGGGGTTATCGAGAAACCCACATATGCATTCTTTCAGACAGTCAGGCAGCTCTAAAATCACTAATGAATTTCTCGTTCCAATCTAAGTTGGTCTGGGAGTGCTTCGAACTTCTCAATACCTTAGCAAAGAGGAAGTCTGTGACTCTAATATAGGTACCGGGACACGAGGGGCATGCAGGCAATGAAATTGCAGATTCACTGGCCGAAAAGGGCACAGACACTCCTTTCATAGGCCCGGAACCCTTCTGCGTGGTAAACAGTAGCTTCATGAATAACTTAATATGTGAAGAGGAAAAAAGTAGTTTAAACGATTACTGGAGAGCCCAAACAGGCATGCGGCAGTTGAAAAGATTCATTGATCATGAGCACATTAAGGTACATGCTATCTTGAACCACACCAGAAAAGACATCAAACTCTACACTGAACTATTATCAGGGCATTGTAAACTTACTTATCACATGATGCAAATGGGTGTGGTTAACAACGATCTCTGTCGACTCTGTCTTGAAGTGCAGGAAATAGCAGAACACGTTCTTTACAATTGCCCAGCTGTGGCTAGACGCAGACTAAACTATTTAGGCAATGGATTCATAGTTCCCAGGGACCTAGTTAAAATCAATCCCACAGCAGTGAGAAGATTTATAAATAGTCTTGAGATATGCTAGCTAGGAAATAAGGCTGTACAGAAGATCTTTAGGTCGCGGTACTTGATAGCCTTAATAATAATAATAATAATACTTATTACATATATTAACATTAACAAAGCATAGATATAAATCAATTTTTTTAGTGCAGTTTCCAGTTTAGCTTATTGATTTGAAACACTGATAATACCAATATGATTATTGTGATCTGTCTGCTGTTTACGTATTATATTTATACTCATTATTGCGTTAAGTGATACTTAGATCAGCTTCACAGTCAGGTAATGATTGAATAATAGCGTTAATCAAATATTTATTGCAAATAATATATAATATATAGATTTTCATACTCATATCGTTGATTACATATATAATATCTGCTTCTTTATTTATTCGCAGCATTAATCTTATTCTCTTAAATTGTATTTGAGTAAGCATACAAACTAAAAATAAATGAAAATGAGAAAATAAACGTGAAATGTGCTTTTTGTAGTACCTTTTTCTTATGCGTCATTAGGTTCATAAACCATTTTGAAGCATTTAATGTAGGTGGTGTGTTCAAAATCATTAATCATGTTAGGTATTTGACTTATATTTCCATTGGAGAGAAAAACGCATTTAAAATTATTCAAATATATACGTACAGAGCTTTTGTACGTATAAAGTATTTATTTCCATCACTAGGTGCTTAATATAACTATTATTAGATATAATTTTCTTTAACGTACTTATCTACCAGGTACGGATATATGATTACGTATTTTTTCCGTTTTGTTTTCTTTCTTCTGTCTTTTATTCACGGTACTTCTAACATATATTTTATAGCAATTATTATCACAATTTCAACACATTGGCAACATTGCTGTACACAGTTGCAATAAAAATATTGCAAGTAATGTATACATGAAAAAAAAAACAGAAAAAACAAGAAGGACACCAACAAAGTTGACGTCGGAACAATTATTATTGTTGGTATTTAGTTTTAGTGCCGGATGTTAAGAGAAAACCAAAACAAACTGAAATCAGCTGCATCAACGATAATGAAACGTTGCTTATGAGAACATCATCGTCATATTCGATGTTGTTGCTATATTGCTATTAGTAATGTTGATGTTATCCATTGTTATTGGTACTTTTGCTAGCAATTGCTGCAGACCCCGACCTAGTTTTTTCATTGCGAACACAATTACAGTAGCAACAATACACATCCAATCCTCATCGCGCATATATTTGAAGTAAATGAAAGCATACATACATGTATGTATGTATGCGTACAACATCGCGCTATTGCATCAAACTATTCACAATTTAACTGCATCCATGATAATTGTGGATGAAGAAGTGAAAGAAGAAATATGTATATTCTCGTACATACTTGAAATGCTATGACAATATTTACTTGTGGGGGTGTTATTATCGTATTTCCTTCCATTTATTTTTTTTTCTGTTTCGTATCATTTACTGTATCGCATTGCATCGCGTACCATCGCATCACGACGAATGGCATCGCAACGTCTACGACTCAAATTACGAATTTTTGTTGACACAAGTAGTAGACACATGAGCACTTATACATATACACAGCTATCGAAATTTGTAGTATGAATGTAATAGTGGAATGTATAGTGGAAAATGACGTTGTATTGTAATTCATGGTCGGTACTTTGGGTCTCTTGGCGGTTGCAACATTCTACAACGCATGTTTGTGTGTGTGCGTGCTTATGCTTTTAGACATTAACTAAAGCATGTCAACCACAATAATCAAAATTGGAAAACGATATGAATGCAACAAAACTGTTGCAAAGTCAGCGCCAACAGTAAGTTTTTGAAAATTTAATTGCAACTCGTCATGTTGATTTAGAAATTATTGCTACTATATACGTATATGATATTGTATATACATATTTATGTGCATATTGTATGCTATTGAAAATGTACAAATAATTTTCTTGGCAAACAATATTTTCTGTTATTGTACTTAATGATTTTCTTAACGAAAATGTATATTCGTTTTCATTGTCTTTTCTATTTGAACTTTGTAATTTTTTCGAGTACATTTTTCGTTCTTTGTTTTATATTGATACTTGTGATTATATATTCGTTCATAACCTAAATATTTGCTATTTTGTGATATATTTATTTATTCATTGTAGTCAATTTTAATGTTCTATAACTTAAACGTCGCTTGCGTAAAAAGTTATATCAATTTGAATATTAGTAAAATATCTTAAAAAACTCTCTAAGTGAGCCTTTTGACTACGAAATATTATCTGACTACGAGATCTTACGAGAACTCACTACTCGTTACTTCGTTACTCACACACTTATTACTGATAGATCTTCACATCAAATCTCGCGCTTCATGTAGAGCAGTTAGACTTAAAGAAATAGACAGCTGGACCACAAGATTCTATGGTCACAGCAAGATACTTTTTCCAACACTGATTACACGACAGCCTGGCTTAATTTTAAGAAAGACTTCTTAGTACGGCTTCCAGAATGAGTCGAATGGAGAAATGGCAGGTAATGGGATGTTATGATTGGGAAAACTACACCGATGGTTCAAAAATTAACTGCGGGGTAGGGGCGGGTATATATTCGAAGCCCTTTCAAGTGTCCAAATCATAACGTCTTTCTGATGAGGCCAGTGTGTTTCAGGCAGAAATGCTGGCTATAAAGGGGGCATCTATATTCCTTTCAATTCACATAATCTCATGGTCGAAGATAGCTATCTCTACAGACAGAAATGTCCCTGTGTTTATCGTGAGCACCTGCCAGTGATGGCCTTATCTCACGACGTTCAAAGCGTGTGTATCAATTTGAAGCGTTGATAGGCGCCCCGTAGGAGTAGAAAATCTGAGTCCAACCTCCAGTATCCTACGGTACCAATTGGGGCACGTTGAATGGACGTACTACCCTCCTTGGTTTGGATCGAGGCCCATCTAAAACCTCTTCTGATCTAAGGGGTCAGCACCCTGCTTGCAATGCAACTCCACATCGAGTACCAACGCCGTGTGACGTGGAATACTCTACCCGCGTATCTTTGGGTTACCTCAGCCATCACGAAAACAGCCCCGAAGGCCATTGGAAGGTAGGAAAACATGCAGAAAAACTGAATCTTCCTTTGAATTCATTCTGTCGCAGCTGTCAGGATGAAAGTGAGTTAGAAAGACTCTCTTACTACATATGCGGTAAACCATTTCTTCAAAATATTGCTGAAATCTCAGATATAGAGATTAAAAGAATATTGTTATTTAACTATCTCAGAAAGTGGGTGTAGCACTTTAAGAGATAGGAACCTAGAAACTATGACTAATTTCAATTGTTCCAATATAGTAAAATGCAACACTTAACAAACACTCAACGAGTATACATGGTAATTAAACGGTGGTAGTCACTAGTCATTTCAACAACAACAACGAGAATATTAAAAGAAAAAATCATGGTCAAAAGCCGGTGATGCTCCCCAGATGACTTTAAAGCCTGTATTGTCGGCAAACAAGACTATTTCTCCATTCTGAGCTGTTACAACCTGCCGAAACCATAAATTCAGTCTTCTACTGTGCAAAGGTCGACCGTTTGTACTTTGAGAAATCAAGAAAAAGCTATCAGAATTGGTCAACAGAAAATGAGTTGTGTTCCATTATGACAATGCCAGGCCATGACACATTTTTGATGACTCGTAACGAATTGACGAAATTTGGTTAAAAAATTTTGATGCATCCACTGTATAGCGCAATCCTTATATCGTCCATTTATTTTGGTCTCTGCAAAATTCTTTTGATGGTAGAAAATTGGACCTAAGAGCTGCTAAAAACACTTGGCCAATTATGAAGCTACTCTAAAATGGCACAAGGCCATAGATAAATAATACCGACCAATATATATTTCATTAAAATTGATTTTCATTATAGAAAATTTTTGTTCGAAAATATACCCGCGGAGAGTTGTTATGTCACCCAATATTTATCTTCACGTGTTTTTTGATCAAAATTTAAATTTTCTCAGTAAAAATTTGTACAGTGTAATATATTTAATATTTCATAACCTCTCAGAAAAACGTAGTTTCAGACCATCATCAAGATCTTATTTTAGAAATACAAAATTTGTTTTTTTTCAAACAGTGTTCACCTGTCGGTAGTCAAATGTAAATTATTTCGTTAGTAAAAATTTGCGATGAAAAACTAAGAAAAAGTGATGACCAAGAAATTTTGTAGTTCAAATTATGTAATTGCCCAAATTTAACTACATTCTTTCAAATAAGTACCCGGAAATTCTCATTTCCGGAAATTCTCATTTTTAATTTTCCCTCTGAGAATATTTCAAAAAATTTTTTTTCCCAGCTTGGCACAACTGTCAGCCACTATTCTGTGAATTTTTATTGCTATGTGTCATTTAGTTTGGTTACGGCGTCATTAGGAACAAGTCAACCTTTTGTGTGCGTTGCGATTTTTACTATGGATAAAAATATCGAACAAAGAGTTTCTGTGAAATTTTGTGTTTCAAACGAAATTTCTTGTGCCAAAATGTTGGAAATGTTGAAAAAAACATTTGGTGATTCAACCATGTCGAAAACTCAAGTTTACGATTGGTATAAATCCATATTTTATGAAATATTCTCAGAGGGAAAATTAAAAATGAGAATTTCCGGGTACTTATTTGACAGAAAGTATACTGCAACAGAAGATCGGCCAAATATTAATTTTGTTCATAATTGTTGCAGGAATATCTGTAAGAATTCCTGAAAGAATTCGGTTAGGTTTTGTGGCTGCCCTCTCTCTCTCTCTCTCTCTGAGAGGATACACTTAGGCCAGAAAGGCCCATTGATGTACCACCGAGCTTCTCTTCCAATACTGTTGTGCGTATTAAATTTGGACAGCATTAGAAGAGACCTATTTATATTAGCCGGTATATTAGCCGGCAGAACTCTTGTGACATCACTTTGACTTAGTTTTGCCACAGAGCTCTTTTAAGAAGCATTTTTGGCAAATTGTAACTGCCGGAAAAATTGCCAATTCTTGCCGACAGGTGGGTACCATTCGAAAGTATTATTAAGCAAGTAAGTAATAAATTTTATTATGCTTCAGCCGGGGATTGAACCCACTACCTACAGATCAGAAGGCCAACACACTAACCACTGACCTACGGCACCCACCCTGAAAGCATTAAGAACAAAGGAAATTTAATTATAATTGTTTTGTATTTTCATTTACTGTTATTCTTCATATGTACTCGTATTGTATCATTATATAATATAATTTATATTGATTTTATCTATATTTTGATTCACATCCGCGCTCAAACAATTAAAATATTACTCATACGTCACGAATGTAATATATATTGTCTATCATTATTAAAATCTTCTAGTTTTGTATTTTCTTGAAAATGAATTAATGCAATTTAATTAAAATAAGTATATGAATATTAAAGAAATTCCGTGCAATTTTGTACAAATGATAATTAATTCATCCCATCCTTCATGAGCCCTCTCATGATCATTGAATTAATCCTCACGACGCTACTTGTACCTTCTTGCAACATAAACACACCCCAATAAGCAAATGCCACGTTTGTAAACGTTATGAAATGTATGTAAATTCCTTTTGATCCTTGCAACTAATGCCAGCACATGAATATCGCTTATTTGGTATATACGTATATAGTATATGGATGAGCTTGTTCCATTTTCTGTACCTATGTACATTATATCCTTTTGCCTTTATCGAATGAATTCTATTGACAGCGTCCTCACTTATTTTTATGTATGTACAAGTGTGTAACTACCTATATATGTAATGGTACTCGTTTATCCTATTCGTTGCACAAAACCAATCAAAGAAGGTTGTCAGCAAAATCCCTTCAGTGCAGTGTATGAAAATGCAATACGAGTTTGTTTAAACATTGGATTTGAATTTAGTTGCGGTACATTACAATGTGAGCGCAACACAAACCGAGTATATGAAAATGTGCTTTGATCCGTGCTACAATAGTTCTTCGCTCCTTTTTTTTTTCTCTTTATTTTCTATTTTTACTTGTCCCCATGTGGCGTTGAATACACGCAACGATATATGTACTTACCTATACTCGTACATACGATAAACGAGTAAGTAAGTGAAAGCATTAGATTTCTGCTGGTTGGCAACAAATAAAAAAAAAAAGTAAAAAAAGAAAAAGAAAAATGTGTCACCAGTTTAATGTTGTTGGTTTAGCCGGGGATTAGATAAAAATGCAAATTAGTTAATTGCAACATCAAACAATACTACTGAATCAGGATGGGAAGCGTGCAAGTAATCAGAGCTAAAATGATTGCATTGACATAAAATGAGAGACCAGTGACTTTTATACGACTACAAAAGCTACATTCATCGGATATTGATAGCAAAAAATAATTATAGTAAAATATGAACATGTTTTCAAACTAAAAATATATACAACATGCATTTCTGAGAAGAAACTAAATCGAATCTTCCTTCCAGTATGCTATGCCTTTTAAATTTAGACGCTTTCGATATTAAATTCAATATTTAATGACATGTTTTCATAAAATATTTTGAGGCCTACAACTTTGCTGAGGAGTACAAAAAGAAAAAAAAATCTTTTAAGCAGTCATCAATAATACTGTCGACACCATATGTCGTAGAAGAACAAAAAAAAAAAAATAAATAATTCGCATCGGTCAATTGGGGATACTAACTACCCTGCTAACTAAGTATCAAAACTTTCATCCTTTGGGGCAAGTGTGTAATACAACAATCTACTTGAACATACAAGAATAGTGAATTTCTCTTTTCTTAGTTTACATAATAATAAAGCAAATTATTATTTGGTCTATTTCGCTATTGCTTTAAGCGTATATGTAAATAATATATGTATGTATATGTACATACGTTCATATATTTGTAGATACATAGAACTTCTACCTTTATCCTCCTCGAATTTTTCTTGTTTTCCAATTCACTTAAACACTCCCATACAAAAGGACATTTGTTTTACTTTATGGGGATGATGATAATGATGATGATGAGGATGATTTGTCTTTTGTATTGACCTCATCTTATTCTCAAGGTCAATGTACGTTTAAGCCGGTCAAATGACCAATACCGAAAAATAATCAAGCAAAACACGCAATCAATATTTGCCAAACATTGTTGATAGGATTTAAATGTACAAAAATGTTTTTGTATTCTTGAATTGAGTATATTTGACATGTCACTAGGCTTACATTTCTTTTTTCTGTAACAATGAAAGGTTAATTTAGGGCAATGAACAGAAATATTTTTTTTTGTAAATAAAAACTTGTGTGTCCACTTGAAAACTTTTTCTTTTTCACTTTTCTTTAGTTACTCGAGGGAACATGTACTTTTAACTTCAAATAGAATTAGTTTCTTTCTTAATTGCAGTTATATTAAACATATCAGAATTATTGTTATGAAGTCAATGTTTAGTTTATCGAGATATTTGTTTTTTTTTTGCTAGTCGATATTGACATTGTTAAGAACATTAAAATACGGAATTTGCGTTGGAGTGATCAAATCAGGCAAATGGAAAAACACGATGCTTCAGAAAAGAAGCTGTATTCACTGCATGAAAACGGATTGTCGATGAAAAAGAAGATCGAATATCTGAAACATTTAAATTTTAAACTATCTCCAACGAGCGAATAACAAAGGTGTCCCTCGAATCTCTTATTGGTTGTGTTTATGTCTTTGGACCCTTGGTAATAATTTTTGAAGAAATGCCAGTAAGAGACTTTCTCTAATCACACGATCTACAAAAACAGACAATAGCTCTATCATCCAATTAAAAAAAAAATAAATAAATATGTGGCATTTAAAGCCCCAAAGGGCTCATTAGCCGAGCTTCTCTTCCATTACTATTTTGCGTCTTAAATTTTGGACAGTATTAGAATGGACCTACTTATTTTAACCGGTTCCGAACGGCAGAACACTTGTGACATCACTTTTTCTGAGCTTTGTCACAGAGTTCTTTTAGAAGCTTTTTCATGGCAAGTTGTTACTGTCGGAAGAATTGCCAATTGCTTGCCGACAGGTGGGTACCGTTCGAAAGAAAAATCTTTTCGATATTAAATTTGTTATGCATCAGCCGGGTATTGAACCACGACCTACAGATCAGAAGGCGAACACACTAACCACTGAGCTATCATCCAATTACCGTATACTTTATTATGTAAATGGCTGGAAAAATGTTCGCTATGGACATATTACTTTTAAAACACCTTTTTGCAGAGTTCTCTTTTGCTCTGAAACCATGTCGATTATTCACGATGATCCGGCTCGGCCCCTAATAGCAAGAACTTCAGAAATAGAAATAGAAATAGACTTGCTGAATTAGGTAGGTGTACCTTGTTACAACTGATTCCTTTAGATATTCAAGGGAACCAGCTTAATCCGCAATTAGGCTTAAATAAATTTCAGGATGATCCTGCCTTGGTACGGGGCACACAACAATCCTCGACAAGACTATCTTCATGCCACGAACAGTTAACTATGAAACGACAAAGTTGACGTTCAACAACAAATTTCAGTCACACATTCCGGATAGAACTGACTGAGAGTATGGGAATACCTCTTTGAATGGATTAATCCATTTCGACACCGACGGTTCTAAACTTGACAGACGAGTAGGAGTAGGGGTAAGTATTCTACGAATCTCTCGAAGTTCGCATATATTTCAGGTTGCCGGCCCACTGGAGTGTTTTTCAAGCAGAGGTGTTGGGAAGTCATAAAAGTGATGAAGTGGATTCACTGACAGTCAGGCAATAATAAAATCCCGAGAATCAGTTAACCTGAATGCATCAGTAGTTCATAGTCCGAGTAGTTCAATTTTCACCTTATATGTATGCCAGAGCACAGCTACATATCAGGGAACGAGCGAAGAAGGGTAGAACGGGGCAAACACTTTCTGACAATGGAGGTACTGACATTCCAATTGCACGGGGCATTGCCGAATAAAGAGGCGTTCAAGTAGGCGAGCAAGTGTCCGGCCCTGGCGTGCCGAACTTAGAATGACTCACCCGGCCAATTATATAATACACGACCTCACCGAGCTGGTTTTGCTCAGGCATCACAATGGGCCTTACTTGATCTAAGTAAGTTCGAGCATGCGGACAGCCGCCTCAACTCCATCAAACCTAGGTAGGTGTGTAATTTTTTTATTGTATAGTAAAACTTAGTAGACTATTGCGCCGAACCCATAGTAAATTTGTAGCTATCCACGTAGGCTGTAGCACAATAGTAACATAGCACTACTCCATTCATTCTGGAAGAGTAAGAGCACCGTGAAAGCACTTGCTTAAGGTAAGAGAGCCTACTGTATATAGGATTTTTTCCTATTGCTATTCATATAACTATAATTTGTAAAATGCAAATTTATATAACGGGTAATATATTAACGGCATTGTAGGAAATTCTGCTGTATATACGACTTTTGTCTTCATAGTTAATAATAAAAAGAAAATATATGGTGTTTGTGATTTTTTTATCTACTCACAAAAACATAGTGATAGAGAATGAAAGAAATGAAAAAAAAAAAATGAGAGAGTGAGAAAAAGAATACGTTTTTCTGTTTCCGAAAAATTAAATTTTATTTTCTCATTTTCCAATGTAATGAAACTTAATACGTGTTTTTATTACATTAATTTATTATTCGTCTTACATGAATGTATGAATGTATGTATGTTGTGTACGGGTATATAAAATGAAGTTTCAAAATATTATGAAAATTGTCTGTGTGTGTGTGTACGTGTGTTGGAAGTCGCGTAAAAACGCATGAATGCATTTTAAGAGCATACAAAATGGACATACTCATATATAGATCTATATACTATATCGTATATGCAATAAGTGCATATTAAGTGTGGTCAATTGTGTGTTTTTTCTTCTTTTTTTTTGCATTTTGTAAAAGCAAATATATACATACACAAAGACAGTGGCTCTATATTTGAGAACAGACAATATGCCATTACAACTCTAGACATGGTATCGTATGCCCGTTTATGATTCTCATATTTGTTTTTTTTTTTAGTATTTTTTACATCTTCTACTATTGTAAAAACCAATCATTGACAGCTGGGACAGTTTTTTCTTGCAAATATAAAGAATCTATGGTTAGCTTGATGATAAATAATATTTGATTTTGTATAAAAGAATATATAAATATAAGTATTTACGTATGTAGTTAAGTTATATATAGACAATGGATGTAGGAAAGTCTGTTTTTGCTTAAAGTTGGTGTACGAACGTGTTGATGTGATAAGTGCCTAAGTAAAAAAAAAAAAGAATATTAAACTGAGTTCCATAATATTTAATATTTTGCACACTTTGCAGAATAGTTATGTATGAGGAGTAGTAAAAAGTAATCCATTATTTTTCCAATAGATAGCTTTAGTAATCTGTATCTCGCGTTGTGTAAGTGTGATTGGGTTACACTAGCTGGCGTTAGAAAGATAGGATTTCGTACTAAATAAACTTTTCAGACAGTTTAGTGATTGCTTGACTCAGTATTGTTTGAGGAAGCGTCAAAGATGGACACCAGTAAAGAGAAAACACGAGATCGTCGAGTCTGACCATCATCTAAGCACTGTTTCTATAACCCAGGAGCTAAACATTGCACAAAAAACCGTTTGGAACCATTTAAATAAGGCTGGATACAAAAAGAAGCTCGATGTATGGGTTCCACACGAGTTAACGCAAAAAAACCTTATGGACCGTATTTCCATCTGCGAATCGCTGCTGAATTGCAATAAAATCGATCCATTTCTGTAGCGGATGGTTACTGGTGATGAAAAGTGGGTCACTTACGACAACGTCAAGCGAAAACGGTCGTGGTCGAATCGCGGTGAGCCGGCGCAAACGGTGACCAAGCCAGGATTGACGATGAGGAAGATTTTGCTATGTGTTTGGTGTGATTGGCAGGGAATCATCTAGTATGAGCTGCTCCCCTACGGCCAAACTCATAATTTGGAACTGTATTGTCAACAATTGGACCGTCTGAAGTAAGCAATCGCCCAGAAGCGCCCAGGAATTGTGCCACACACATCAATAGTGACTCGCCAGCAGATCCGGGAGCTTGGTTAGGAAGTTCTTATGCATCCACCTTATAGTCCGTACCTGGCACCAAGTGATTGCTACCTGTTCATGTCAACGGCGTATGATTTGACTGGTGAAAAATTCGCCTCAAGAGAAGCTTGAGAAAATCCACTGTCCACAGTTTTTTACCAATCGGGACGAGGGTTTCCATGAGAGTGCCATTATGAAATTACCTTCAAAATGGCAATAAGTTATCGAACAAAATGGTGCATATTTGACCTAAATCGGATCATTTTAACTCTGCTAAATAAAACCTTCAATCTAATGCAAAAATAATGGATTTCTTTTTACTATACCTTATATATGCCATTGGGGAAAAGGAATGGAAGATGTTTAACTCGTTCATAAATTTTAACATCGCTATATCATAGAAAATTTAAACATGATATATCTTTGCACCCGACAATATAAATATTTAAATTTATGTAGTTACCTATTCGTTGAATGTATACAGAGAGAGTGCAAATTGCATTTGCTTAAGCACTTTATGTGCATTACGATAATTGAATACACAATCAAAAATAAAATCTTTAATGGATAATAGAAAATAATAGAACAACAAACATATATATATATATATACTGAGATAATAATTTATATACATATGAATCACTGATGGTTTTTGATTGAATAATTAAATAAATACAATATGCAATATGCAATATGCAACGATATAATTTATTCAATTTGCAACAATCATGCAACAGCATATAATAAAACTATATACTATAAAATTTATTTCAACAATAAAAGAGATTTTGCAATAAAAATATTATAAAAGTAAATATATGGACATATATAACTACATGTGATATTCATAAAATAATATGCTTCACAGTAATATGTGTAATATAATATATAACATATATACGCAAAAACTCTATACACTTTAACTGCTTGGATTTAGTTGAAAAAAAAAAAAAAAACAACATGAGAATGATCAAAAAAACTAACAATTTGCTTGAATGGCCTTTACCTTTTGTCATGGATTATAATTGCCAATGCATAGTCATGCTTGTATCACATATGTATAGGTTTGTTGCAACAATCATCAATAGTTCTGCGTTATTGTTGTTGTTATTATGATTATTACCATCATTGTTGATTATTTGTTTTTTATATAAACCTATATGCATGTGTATGAGTTTTTGGTTTCTGATACCCACTTTATATTTACATATCTACTTTTCGCTCTCTTTATATTTTTCACAATTTTCCCAAAAACGAAACGAAAAATTATACTCGTACTACATACTGTGTACAATGGGATTTTTATGCAAAATTTGTTATCGATGTCTACGATGATGACAAAGAAAAATAATAAAAAAAAACAACTATTTGTTTCAACAGAAACATACAACTTTTTTTTTTATCACTATAAGTGGCTTTTATGAATTTTTTTTTTTTTTACATATAAAATGAATGATTCATAAAGTTATTAGAGTGTAATACAATTAGATGTGCAAACAGATGAAGCATTTCGAATATGCTTTACTCTATATTTGAGCATTGCATAAATATTTTTTTAAAGGTTTTTTAAAGGTTACTTACCCTTAAAATCAACATAAATATATGAATTATTGTGGTTATCATTATACAGTAAGGTGCCGTAGCTCAGTGGTTAGTGTGTTCGCCTTCTGATCTGTAGGTCGTGGTTCAATCCCCGGCTGATGCATAACAAATTTTATATCGATAAGATTTTTCTTTCGAACGGTACCCAACTGTCGGCAAGCAATTGGCAATTCTTCCGACAGTAACAGCTTGGCTATGAAAAAGCTTCTAAAAGAACTCTGTGACAATGCTCAGAAAAAGTGATGTCACAAGTGTTCTGCCGTTCGGAACTGGCTAAAATAAGTAGGTCTCTTCTAATACTGTCCAAAACTTAAGACGCACAACAGTAATGGAAGAGAAGCTCGGCCAATGAGCCCTTTGGGGCTTTAAGTACCACATATTTAGTTATTTATTTTTATTATACAGTAAGGTATGGTTCATTCTCAAGCTTTCGAGAAAAGTTATCGAGAAAAGTATGTTCATTACTCCGAGCAACACCGAAAGGTCCTTCTTCGTCAACCGCTTACTTACTTATGTGGTCATTACAACCGAAAATCGATTTAGGTTGAATTTAGCATGCTTCGCCAGCTACCTCTGTCCTTTGCTTCACCAGCTAGAAATTTCAAGCTTCGTCAAGTTCTCCAGAACTTGGTTTTGCCACCGGAGTTTAGATCGGTCTCTTATGCATTCTCCACCAGCTGATTCCGAAGATAACATGTTCTTAGCCGGAAAGTGTTCTTGCATTTGCACGACATGATTTACCGAGCCCAGTCACTGAATTTTGATGCGCTTTACTATGTCAGTGTTGGTATACAGCTCATACAATTCATGGTTGTACCTTATTCGTTGCTCGGCACCAACGCAAATAGGTCGAAAGATATTGCGTAGATCTTTTCTATCGAAAAATCCGGGCATTCTCTCACCTGAGGTGGAAATTGTCCAAGCTTAGGCGCCATATATATAAACAGGCATGATGAGAGACTTGTAGAGAGTGGTTTTCGTGTCTCGAGAGAGGGCAGGACTTCTCAATTGTTTACTTAGCTCAAAGTAAGAATGCTGACGTCATTAATGATGTTAATGCTGGTTTCAAGATAGAAAAAGTCTTTCACCATTTCAAAAGCGTAATTATCAACAGCAACGTACTGTCCCAGATGGCGCGACTCTTTGTTCGTTGACGCTAGGTACTTTGTTTTGCCCTCGTTCACCATAAGACTCATTCGACACGATTATCTTTCCATTCCTGAACAAGCTGTACTGGCTGCTCGTGTCACTAACAACGTTACACTTTTGTTGAAGATTGTGCCATAATGTGGTTGATCATCAGCTCTTAGTAATTTCTCCATAATAAGATTAAAAAAGTCGTACGATAACGAATCAATTTGTTGGAAACCCCGTTCGGTGATAAATTGTGGGTAGAGGTCTTTCTCACTGCACAACGGGAGTTATACAGTGTCATCCTTCAAAGAAGATTTAGAAGATTTACTATGTCTGAGGCCACATTGATAAGGTCCAATCAGGTTATTGAGCATAGGCTTCAGTATTTCACACAATACGAACGATGTTAAGAAGGCTTGTACCACGATAGTTGGCACAAATTGTGGGGTCTCCTTTCTTATAAGCAGGACAAAGAAAATTGATCCAACAATCATAGAACATGCTTTTATCCGATCCCTCGTCTACTGAAGGAGAAATTTTACCATTCTTCTATAAAGCTCTTGACTAAAGTTTTACATCTATCTATATAATTTGTGTTCAGGTCAACTTCTTTTATGGATAGAATCGCAAGAATCTCGCAAAGCGCTAGAACATAATTGTACAAAATATATGGTCAATGCAAGGAAAATGTAGGATATCTTTTACGTAATGCATTTAACGATTTTATGCAACTTTAATATATTACCAAGTAATATTTAATAGTTACATCATATTCACATTCGAATCCCTATTGAATGGAATAATTGATGTGAGTATTATCCAAATTCTACACACAGTGGTTTATGTGCTCACAAAAAAAAAAAGAAGAAAATTGAATCAAAATAAACCACAACTCAATAAAGAGAAAATAAAAATATTTTATGTATGTACCATAAGTGTAGTAAGAATATTTAACTTAGTAAAGCAGTAAAACACAAACGAATATTAAAGCAACAAAAATAAAGCAAATAATGAACAAAAAAAAAATGAGGAAAAAGGACAATTATTTATGAGTTCCTATTTAATTAATGACATATAATGTTTATTTCAGCATTTGGTCAAGATTTATCATGTCGACATAAACGCTAGAGAGAAAGAAAAAACCAAAAGAAAGAGATAAAGAATATAAGTGAAATGGAAAAAAGCACATTGAACTCCAAGTTTAACATAAGCATTATATTAAATTAATAAATCACTTTTGGCAGTTGGTAGTTGTACAACACTTGCAAAAACTATGAATTTTATGATGTGAATTATATTTATTTTTATTTATTTATTATATTTTTTTATCATATTTCCACAATGTAATGAATCTAGCAAAGGGTTGCTGTAAAGAGTTTATTTAACTCATCATTACGTATAGCGACACGAATATAAATGTAATGTTTTATGGAAAAATTAAGTTATATTCTAATGCTATGCCACTCGTTTTAATTCAGATAATAGTTAAGGGTTTTTTTTTTGCAATTGCACTCAAAGCTAATTATACTAAATATATTAAATGTATAATGTCTACATTTCATGTCTAAAGAGTCAACCTGTTCGTATGGAAAAATTATAATAATTGTTGTTAATACAAAAAATCCAAGAAACCATAGTGCCACTCAAATAAAAAAAAAAATTATTCTTATACAAAAAAGAGAGCTTCAAGTGAAAACCTTTAACCTTTTCTTATCTAATTTTCTATCAAAATTATTACACATATTACATACATAATGTGATAGTAAATTGTGGTATTATTTATTTTGTATGTAGTACTACATAGAAATTTCTCATTACACTCTTTGCCTTTATCATCAAAGCTGCTTAACTATGGATGGAGGATTTGTAAGTGAAGGATAAGCGTTAAATTAAATGATATTCGTCTCGATGGCTATGTTTTGTTTTGTGTCTTTTTTTTGTTTTTTTTTTGTATTTCTTCTCTAGTTCCATCATCTTCTTCATTTCAGTCATGATAATAACTATAACTACTCTATGGGTGGATTGTAATTTGACAGCAACTGTTAGTGACTTTGACACAAACACACACTTCCTTCTTTCCAAACAAAAGCAAATATAAGTGTTTTTGTGTGTGTGTGTGTGTGTGGTATGTAGCTAAATAAATTGTGTCTGTAGCAGTGCTAACAGATTGCATTATTTGTTCCATTCCCTTTTGGAGAATACGATATGGAATATGGCCTGTGATAGCCAATTCTCAATAGTTGAATTCTTTTGAATTCATTTAATTTGAGCTCAGTTTTGATTTCTATGTTTTCTTGACCATTCTAAATTGACACTCGAATGATGTACTATAAAATTGTCTATTTGAATATAGAAAAAGTCGAAGAAGTAATAACGATAGCATGCTGCGGAATGTATTCAGTCTGGCAACGCTAGATAATTACAAGTGATTTTATGTTTCGCTTTTATTTGGACTTTTATTCTTTTTGTGGGTGAGGTGTACATGTACAACAAGTGAAAAATTGTATGTAGACAGTCTCATAAGTGTTTTTAAGTTGACGGCAGCGACGACGACAACGAAGACGATGACGACGGCAATGACTACCACCTTAAATAGTATCCATTCCATGCTGTATACGAATTTTATTTTTGTAATCCACTTTGAAAAGGTCAACAAATTAATTGTAACAAAGGAGACATTATGGCATCGTATTGTATTGTATAAGTATAATATAAAGAAAAACAAAAGTGAATGGTATTTGTAAACAAATATGCAAATTCCATATAAATTGAGTTAAAGAAGACGATTTTAATTCTATATATAAATATGTCAATTATATGAAGAATTTTTGTAAACAAAATTCTTTTCCTTTCAGCAAAAAAATATAAAAAAAAAAAAAACAAAACCAAATTAATTGACGATACATATTTCCCAAATAGAGTAAACAGCACTCACTCAGTTGGATATTCGGTTTTACTTTTTTTTTCTACAATTTGCCGCAAAGTTGATAGACGAAGAATTCGAGAAAAAATAAAAAATATATAAAAAAAATTGATTGATTTACCAAAGAGTGCTTATTAAATTTTAAGAATAACTACACCAAGCACATGAAAAAAAAAAATCAACTAATATTGAATGTACTTTGTCTTAAAGAATCATACATCATAAAGCAAATACGATTCTCATACAATTAAGCACATTTCCAGCTAATGCATTAAGACCAACATTTGTTTAGTCTGAACACGTTTGAAATTTATGCTCATTGAATATACTACGTTTACATATTGTACATATACAAAGTATATAAATATGCGCATTAGGGTGGTGAAATTTTTTGTTTTATTCACAAATCGTATTGCAAAAATATATTGATTATTCTCAATACTCTCAAAAAATCGTGAGTCTAAAATTAATCAAATCTATCTAAGCAAAAATACAGGGTGATTATTTTTTAGCAACTTTCTTTTTGGCAACACGCATACGTAGAGTGCAGACAGAGGAAAATGTCGCCGCTGTATCCGCCAGTGTTGTTGATGACCGTGAATTATCGATTCGGCGCCGTTCGCAGCAATTGGGCCTCTGTTACTTCACTACGTGGAACATTTTGCAGAAGGATTTGGGTGTAAAGCCCTTTAAAATATAGCTGGTGCAAGAATTGAAGCCACACGACCTACCACAACGACTAACTTTTGGTGAATGGGTGCTGGCAAAGTTGGTTGAAGATCCATTTTTTTATCGGAAAATTGTGTTCAGCGACGAAGCTCATTTCTGGTTGAATGGATACGTGAACAATCGAAATTGCTATATTTGGTGTGAAGAGCAGCCAGAAAAAAAATGCACTGTTTAGTATGGATTATGGGCCGGTGGCATCATTGGACCGTACTTTTTCAAAGACGACGAAGGCAGAAACGTTACTGTGAATGGCGAGCGCTACCATGCGATGATTACAAACTTTTTCCATTTTGCTTAAATTGGAAGAGCTGGACGTGGCTGACATGTGGTTTCAACAAGACGGTGCCACATTCCACACAGAACGAGAAGCGATTGCCCAATTGAGAGGCCGGTTCGGTGAACAGTTTATTTCACGTTTGGGGCCGGTCAATTGGCCGCCTAGATCGTGCTATTTAACGCCTTTAGATTATTTTTTGTGGTGCTATGTTAAGGCTCATGTATATAGCGACGAGCCCGCAACGGTTGACGCACTGGAACCCAATATTGAACAATTTATTCATAAGATACTGGCCGATATGTTACAGAGAGTATGCCAAAATTGGACCCAACATATGAACCATTTGAGGCTCAGCCGTGGTCAACATTTACATGAAATCGTCTTTAAACATTAAATTATATAGGTCGTTCTATCGACTTAAATTAAGATTTCATACATTTCTCTAAATCGTATGTGTTTTTTTTTTTAAATCAAATCCGAAGGCTCTTAAAAAATCACACTCTAATTAAACAAATTTGTTTGCTATACGATTTCTAACGTTTTTTCATTTATACTAATTTAGTCCAGCCTAATAAACATAGATAGTAAGTAAACATATGTAACTCAACTCTACTTAAAAATGTCATTTCAAATCTGCAATTTATTGTCAATGTCAACTAAAGAAGAAGCAATTTCAACGACAAAATTAAGTAGCACAAAATAATTACCTACAACGTATTAGACGGGATTATCTTCAATTAAACTGAACATTATTTACACTAAGTCCATATATATATATATATGTACATATATTGTATAATAGCTCAATGCATAATATGATACCATGTCTTTATGACGCAACATTTTAGCTAGTTTTCAGTTTTTCATCATCTAATAAGGACAAGACAAATTTCATCATTAGTAAAAAATTAGATTTTAACCAGCTTTGATTATAAAGTTCGAAAAAAAAACAAATGGGAATAACGTAATATTAGTTTGGAGAAGCCTGATATCTATTGGATAACAGGATGATTGATTTCACACAGCTTGTAAATATTTTTTTTATTTTATTCATGATCATAGCTATTTCGTAGCGATGTTCTTCTCGACTCTCAAAGTAAAGGAAGCCATAATGAGAGCTTTAAAGAGAATAATATTTGTTTCTAGCAAATTAAAATTTCTCAAATTCCTGTTAAGCTCAACAAAGAATTAGTTGGCAAGAAATAAACCTTAGCTTAATCATATGGTTAATATTGTTTCGGCTATTGAAACCACATCCCAAGCTTCTTTTGAATATTTGGTTATGCTTTCGGCTAGTGTAATGCAAAAGGACAAAATTCCTAATTATATAGGTAATATTGTACTAGTATAAACAAGCAATTAATGTAAAACTTATTTGTATTTCTGTATGATGCTTGAGCTTGATTGAATATTTATATCCACAACCAAATTTAACCACAATTCTATAAGTCTAAAATAATGCATGTATGTACATATGTATAAGTACGAGTACTACCACGATTCTTTGGTTTACTGTACGAGTATAAACATTTTCTATGCAGACCAAATAAACTACTTCAGAATAATCAAATTACACAACCAACAGCTGATGTTGTATTTAAATGAAAACTATACTCAATCGTTTGGGGGTTTTCTGCAGAACAGAATATTGCTTGAAAATGATTTTGAAAATAAAAATTTAGCAAATATAAGTACATGTATATATGAATATAATATACTCATACTTATAAGCTTAAATAAAAGTTACAATGTGGATGTATGCAGTGAATAGTACAAATAGTTGTACATAAATTTGTATGTATTGTACAATATACGTTTTGGTTTGTTTGTCCCCTAAGTGATATCGAAAAAAATAAATTCAATTAAAGATGCTTTTATTTGGACAAATTGAAAAAAAAAAAATTAGTTTTCTATTTTTTGTTTTGGAGGGTTCGCTCAAAATTGCTACTATGAAATAATTATCAGAGGGTTGAATCAATTGCTTAGATGGAGGAATTAAAGTTAAGTGAATAGAATATATGTTCACTGGATGTAGTTATTATCATTAATGGAAAACAGGAAATTGCAAAAAAAAAAAAAAAATACAACAGTAATGGCATACTAGAGTTGTAATGAAATTTGCGAATCAACATGTAGAAATATATTAAAATGGCTTCAATCTCTTTAAGAACATAATGTTTTTTTTTTAAATATTGTATATATTTTTAGTATATATGCACACTCAAGGAAGTTTCAGTGATTAATGCCTTGATATATTCCTTGACATGTTGCTTGGTACAACTTTTTGCAAACGTTGCCTCTTCATCTAAGCTAATTTGTGAAATGGTTAGGTAAATACTTTTCCATTAAGAGTTATTATCTTCTAACATGGCTATCGTCGTACATAAATTCTTGTGGTTATGTGTTGCCTGTTTTCTAATAAAATATACAAAAAAATTATAATAGTAAATATTTAGCACTTATGAGCCCCGAAGAGCTGAGTGGCCTAGATTCTCTTCCATTACTGTTGTGTGTGTTAAATTTTGAACAGTACTAGAAGAGACCTACATATTTTAGCCGGTTTCGAACGGCAGAACTGTTGTAACAGACGCAGAGTTCCTTTGGAAGCTCTTACATGGCAACCACAGAGCTATGGCATCCACTAATAAAACATAATGTGTTTTAATAACAATCAATCGATTTTTCGAGGTTCTAAATTGTAAATACATATATATTTTCGTACAAATATTGTTTCATTATATAAATGATTATAAATAAAAGAGATCCCATCTACTTTTACACATAAATAGTGACACATTTAGATCATAGTATGCTTCAAAGGTCACACATTCTATCAACATAAACATTACAATCTTCAAAGAATCCAATTCAAAACTATGAAAACCATGCTTATTCAACAACAACAACAACATAGGATAAGTGCAATTTTTTTCTGTGTATAAAAAGAAATCTATGCGATCTATACGATCAATCTGTCAATCATGTCAAAATATTTCACCGGCAGCATACAAATAATGTTAAAAAATTATTTGTTTATTGAGCAATTTTTCACAAAGTCGATAATATTTATTTAAAAGAAATGCACATACCATATGTAATATACTATATTCTGGTTTCTGTTCTTTTTCTTCTTCTTGTACATTGCACAATGGTACTGATTAGAGTGCTGCACGAGCATAATTTTTGACATTCGATTCGATTCAGCCAACTGAGTGGAGAATGGTCAGTGAAAATCGTCCAAAGCGACTAAAACTCAACAGTCAGCTGGAAAGGTTTTGACCTCTACATTTTGCGATACACATGGTATAATATTCATCGACTAACTTGAAAAAGGAAGAACCATCAATAGCGAATATTACATAGCGTTATTGGAGCGATTGAAGAATGAAATCGCACTAAAACGGCCTCAACTGTAAAAGATAAAAGATCTTTTCCATCAAGACAACACTCCGTGTAAAAAGTCATTAGTAGGAATGGACAAAATACACGAATTACATTTCAAATTGTTTCCGCACCCACCATATTCGTCAGCGACTACTGGCTGTTCGCAGACCTGAAAAAAAAATGCTCCAGGGAAAAAGATTTGGCTCAAATGAAAAAGTCATCGCTGAAACAAATGCATATTATGAGGCAAAAGTTAATATTGTTCTACAAAAAGGGCATCGACAAGTTAGAAAAGCGCTGGAATGATTGGATTTGCTCTTGAAGGGGATTATGTTGATGAATAAGGAAAAAAACTATTTTTTTAATGGTTTATTCTATTTATATTTATATTACATATTATCTCTTGTTTGGCTATTGTCATTCTTTGAGTATCAATATCAATTGAATATGTCATTATTGCTATTATCAAATCAACTTACTAGTCATATATGGCACATACATATACGATAACTCACTAAACATTTAAAGTGATTTTGTGTTCAGTGCGTGAGAAATACTACAAAATAGAACATTTAAAGCACACAATCTACCCTATAAATATACATATAGATTAAAGAATATTAGCAAAAGCAAAAAGTTTGCAATGTCAGAATTAACATTATTCTGTGCCACTCCAGCAACATACTCATATTTTAAGCTGTTGAAGAATTTCGAAACAAAAAGTATTCTTAATCCTCTAACACCGTTAGAGAAGTTGCAGAGAAAAAAACCTTCATTCTACTATGCACTCAAATTAATCAGATAAATGGGTATTCTCTCAGGTCATATTACAAATTTTGATTGATATTCAATAGTTTGTTTTTAAAAGTATAAATAGGTAAATACAATATAATCAATAAAAGTAACACTTATTATCCTGATATTGGTCATCCATTTTGTAGTTTAATCTGAAACTTAATGAGATTTGTCGCAGATCGAAAATTAACCATATTTCAATAATTTTGTATTAAAGTATTTTAAATGACAAAAAAAATGGAAAATATAACCAAATTGAATTCCAACAGAGGCAAAAATACAAAAATATAGCTATAGCTATATTTAATTTCTTTTATATTCAATTTGTCATATTTATATTTATCAAACTTAAAATTCTAATACGTATAGTAAAAATTTATTCAGTTCAAATGCTTGCCTATATCTACAGTTCGCATTGTCGACACATTGGCAACTGTGGCTGTACGAATATTTCTACGAAATATTACGATATTTAAATATATATGCTGCTTTATTTCGTTGTTGCCATTGTTAATATATATTTATGTACAACAAAAATGTTCTTGATAGCAAGTCTCTGGCAACATGTACAAAGTATTTATACATACAAGTACATACACATGTATATGAAATTCGTAAAAACAAATGGCAATGTAAATAAACTTCAACATTTCTCTCACTATTTTTCTCTCTTTTTTTCTCTCTCAATTAGTGTTTTTTTTTTATTTATTTATGTACATAAACATATATACAAAAGTACGTTTTCATCTCTCCAGATATGTTTACAACAGAAAATAAAGTGTTGCTAAACATTTCTTGTTGAAACATTGTTTATCAAACTAAAATGTTTATTAATTTTCATTACGCTACATATTATTGAATACTCGAGTTAATTTGTTTTACTGAATTTTGTTGCTTTTTTCAATTTCTAACATTCGTATTTAGTTTTTTGATAGTATTATTAAAGTGTTATTTTGTTATGTAGATGTAAATACGCTAGCGGATGAATTTAATTACAACAGCAAATTGCAGATATAATAAAAACTTCAGCGTTTTACTTAATATGCAGATGCAATTTGGATTTTAGGATATTTTGAATTTAAATTGCATAAGCATAAGTAATGAAATACTTTTTCGTCTTCTCTGCGACAATGTATGCATGCATCTCCTACACATGCGAATCCCTAAGTCTTAGGATTGTCCTAAAATACTTCGAGTAGCCGTGATGGATCCCGAAATTGATTTAAATAAATATTTTCATATAAATAATAATTTAAAATCGAAGTGAAAATTAAAAGATAGGAAATGGGTTCAGTGGAGAGATGACTCAAATCCTCGAACCCACAAATGTTATCTGAAATTAAAAAATTAACCAATTATATATTGTACATAATTGATAAATGTCAGTGCACGGTAGGGATCACGAAGTATATAAAATCGAATAATTTTGGATACTCTCAAGGGTTAGCAGAGTTAGAGAGGTAGAAACAAATATGCAATTTGTTTCTTTCGAAAGACGTATAACTCCTCATAAATAAAATCATCATGAGTATTTAAAATGAGAATGATAAAGCGTTAAAATTTTTTATGCAATAGACGTGCATATACAAGAATACTTGCTATTTGTATTATCGTAGAAAAATATTGTTTTTTCTTTTATTACCATTGTGCATGAATTACTTTTGAAAATCATGAAAAGTCAGAGGCCATGAAAAGTTATGAAAATTGTAATCCCAAGCGCCTTCGTAACTAAATATGCCGTCTTGTTAACTTATTATTTTAATATGTAAAAGGTTTGTTCATCTGATCAATTTCTTAAAAAAATATTAGCATAAAAAATGAGAGGTCTCATTTGAAGGTTCTACCGAGATTTGAACTCGGATCGCTGGATTCAAAGTCCAGAGTGCTAACCATTACACCATAGAACCGCTTATCGAATTTTGCATAATATTGAATTTCTTCGAAACATGTATGTGGTTGTATGTATATATACATACTATATGTTTCGTAAACATCAACAGTGCTTATAAGAAGAATTGTTTAAACCATTGTTGAAGTACTATTTATAACTAAGCAATAAATCATAATAGTAAGATCAGTTGAAGAGTTTCATAACAAAATTTAATAATTACATTTGGATAGTGATTTTGTATAAATAAATAATTTGAAATAAAATAATTAGCATATGATTATTAATAGTTGCCTAATTTAAAATAAATAGTGGCTAGAAAGATTATGACATTCAGAAATAAATTTGGTCAATAAAACTAAATCAATTTTATTTTTAGCGTTATTTATTTTTAACTTATTAATACAGTTAATAATTTTGTCGAATGCTCGTTTACGTGATATAAATAGTCCATGTTCGAATTACATATTAAAGAAAAAATGAAATTATAATACACTAAGTTATATGCGAGGAATGGCATAAAGGCCATAGAAAAATCGAACAACATAGAACAGGAAAACAACAAGCAATTTTTTAATTGTTGTACATGTACACATTTTAATAATGCCAGCACGAATTAAGCTTCATTGACTGGAATTGAGGAGTGCAATATAAATGCAAATTACTTCGTTATATAGTGCAGATGTATTTATACAACTCCTGTATATAAATATATGAAAAATAATTGTTAGTATAGAGGAAACAGTTACGTACAGATATGTAAATAATTGAAAGAACCTTTAATACGATAGAACTACATGCATATACACAAATAAAATGTAGCAATGTACTATACTATGTACTATTAATTACTAAGATGCTGGTAGTAGGTTTGAAAAAAAAAAAACCAGCTCGAAATTAAATATCTACTATAGTAAGTTCGATTGTATTTTATTTTTATTTTATTTTTTATTTTTTATTTTCTTAGTTTCGCTTAGATAAACTCATAGACTATCGATTTGATGCACTCACTGAGGAAATAGTCCATAGGAGTTAGATGCCTTGATTTATGTGACAAGTTCATAAATCTATTTTGCGATATAACTGATTCGTGGCAAATATTTGCCACAGTAGTACAATTGTATGCCTCATATCCTTTCCTTCCTTCTTCCTTTTCGCAATATTCATGCCACGAATAATTTAACGCAAAAACCCAAACAAATCGTTTCAGCAACTAATTTCTCTTCTAAGCGCAGTATCGCATACACTCATAATCCTCAATGATGGGCCAATATGTCAACGAATAGTTGATTATATTAGATCAAACCATGAAATAGATATTCATCTCTCTACCAAATATATATGTATACTAACCACCCCATCAAAATTACTTACAAAAGAGTATTAAGCCATTTGTATTACAAATTGTCGACATGACAGTTTTGTTCGATAATATACTCATTAATATGTTTTCAAAATGTCAGCAGAAACTCCACATATGTAAGATGCTCATATAAGTTCATATGTAGATTTGACAAAATTCAATATAAATCTATTGACGGAAGACATTTTGAATATATATATATATATTTTTTATATACTTCCATGTATACAACAATCTCCATATGATAATAATAATATCTTCGATATCATATATGTATGATGCGTTTCAACTTCATGACTTGAACAAGGATGCAAAGAAATGCAGCTGTTTATAATACGATGCGATAGATCGCAAGGACGATGTCATTAGCATGAAATGTTATGTTGTAAACAAAGTGCTAAGAGATTGTTTGTATGTTACATGCATGCTTGCTTAGTGTCTTACTGTTAGTATGGGAATGCAGATGGATGATGGTTGGGTAAAAAAGTTCGTTGTTCGATTTACTATATACTTATTGGAAATTAACGTTACGGAAGTCGTGTAAATGTATGGACAGAATTATAAAAATCAATTGACGCATCATAATATTTACATGTATTATAATGTTAATGAATGGAGAAAGTGTTATTTTAGCATATAGGGCTAAATGTTTGATATGAATGAATTTTAGTTTCAAATACATTGGTAATTTTCAATTGTTTCATCTCCCACAAAGATATAAAATCTTTAACAATTCGTACAATTGAAAGGAAAAATAAAAGAAAAATATATTGATATTATTTGTAGACCACAAATGAACTTGTACAGAGTGCTTGCGTCACAACTTATATACACACTTACGTATTCTATTGTATATGTGATAACTTTTCATGGTAAATTTATTTTATATCGTTTGGGTTTAGTTATTCAAACCGTACACCTACACATTTGATGTTTTGTATATTACGAGCATAACACCAGCAGCAATTCTTTAGCATACAAGTGCCCCCATCAATTGCACATAAACGTACAAAACCACATAGGGTATACTTTTGTTTCTATGCACACATATTTTTGTGTATATATACATCCCTCATATAAATGTAGCCAACGACGACAATCTTTAACGCCATGTCATCTGTAAACAAATTGTTTTCACATTTACCAACCACCATACCATAAAAGAAAAGCAAGTTAAAACAGCTAGCACTCAACGGACATAAACATGAACACTTTATCATGCTTGTTTTATAGCAAACATTAGTATAAATCTTGGTGCGATATAAATCAGTGAGAATTGCACACAGCTTCTGCATCCTGAAATAAAAAGTTAAAATTGTGTAGCCAACATTAAATTAGTTCAAAGAATGTCAAATTATTGCATCTTGGCAACATCATATTAATTATTTTTACATGTGTTAATAGGATATAATCGTATACATTGTAATTTAATATTTAGTAGAAAATCATTCAAAAAAATTACATATCTCCAAGATGTATTGTGTTACTTTTTAGTTGTAATTTGGATATATTTAATATACTTACTTGTAATATAATATATGTGTGTTTTCAAAGTACTAGAAGTTGTTGTTTCTTTCCATAATGATAATGAATTGCTCCTTCAAATGGAGTATCCTTATGCATATAATTGGACTCCTGCATTTGTTATACTAAATCTGGAGTTAATATTTAGTTTATCACTTGGTTCTCTTATTCGTCTGGAAAATTCCGAGAGCACCCAGGTCCTTTAGTATTTGGTACTTCTCAAAGAGCCCTATGCTCAACAACCATATTTACGATATTAGTGTGGTTTCAGACCTGGAAAATCTATCATCGGTCAGATTTTCGCACTGTGCCAAATCCTGGTGAAGACAAAAAAAAAGATCGACATACACTACCTATCTGTTGGTTATAATGCCGCTTTCGACAGTTCGGTCAAGGATTACTTCTACACAACATTTTCTGAGTTCAGTATTCCCGCGAACTCCCGTTGTGCAGTGAATATTGGGAAGGACCTCTACCTGCCGTTTAATACTCAATGGGGTTTCAGACGAGATGATTTCTTATCGTGCAACTTCTTCAATCTTAGTATAAAGAAATTAATACAAGCCGCAGATTTAGGATACACTATCTTCAACAAAAGAGTCATACTGTTAACGTATACCTTGATGTTGGCATAATCGACATGAAGTCGCGATCACTCATTGGTCTTATGGCGAACAAGGGCAAGGCGAAGTACCTAGTGTCAGCAAACAAAGAGCCCCGGCATCTTGCTACATGCTACTTTGTACTAAGTAAGCAATTGAAAAGCCAAACATTCTCTCGAGAAATGAAAACCACACTCTACAAATCTCTTATCATGCCTGTCCTTCTATATGTCGCCGAAGCCTGAACAATTTTCACCTCAGATGAGAGAATGTTCGAAGTTTTCGAGAGAAAAGTCCTACGCAAGATTTTTGGATCTATTTGCGTTGATGGCGATTATCGAATAAGGTACAACCATGAGGTGTATGAGCTGTTTGACAACACCGACATAGTAAAGCGCATCAAAATTCAGTGGTTGGGCTGGCTAGATTATGTCGAGCGAATGCAAGAACATGTTCCAGCTAATCAGGTGTTATATTCGGAACTCGCTGGAGGACGACGCAGAAGACGAAGACCTAAAATCTCCGGTGGAAAGATCAAATACTGAAATACATGACGGGGCCAGCTACTGAAGGACAGAGCTAACCGGCGAAGCATGCTCAGTTCGGTTTAAATCGATTTTTGATCGTAATGGCCACATAACAAACGTCAAAGAGGTTTTGGTTTCACCCTTCGCCTAAATATTTTAATCCGCTTAATCAAGGTCTTCATTGGTCGCCGATTTTATAACCAGGACGCTCATACAATCAGCAGTTTTTCACAAGGAAATTTTTCCAACAGTAAAGGCTCATCCGATTTGGTGTTCAGGGAGGAGCAGTATCATCTTTTGGAAAGACGACGGAATACCTCCCTACGTCCTGTTGTCTCTGACATGACAATATATATGTATTTCAGATCGCAGAGCTTGCCCCCCCGGTCAACCCATTTCTAATCATAATAAATACAAAATGAATAATACTATGTGTGCAAAAATTGTATTTTTTCCATCACTCTCTTGCTACATGTTTTCAAAAGTTTCAAAACATAAACACCTGGTTTGTGCCTTGGATAAATTTATTCTAGTTAAAAATGTTTCATAGAAGCTTTTTCAATAAATTTCACCTCTAAATGTACACTGCGCACTCTGGTTGCAGAGCTTTTGTTATTCTATCTCCTAATCCATTACAGTTACGTATTATGTATATTAGAGAGCTGCATGTATGCGTTTTCATACATCTTCAAAACACTCCTTTCAAATTGGAACAACAGCTATCTTTAATTTTTTTTAGATACTATGAATATGCTAATATGTTAAATACGAAAAATGCTTAAGTTTGAGAAATAGAATGTAATGGAGTGAACGTTTTCTTTTCATAGAATATTAATATTGTCAAAGTATTTGAGAATACTCCAAATATATACCGCTGGATGTTATTAGGCTATTGATAGTGCTATTAAAAATTCAATTATTCTAAATTGGTGTTATTGACGTCAGTCTGGAAATATTGCGAAGGATAATTCTTGAAAAACAGTGGTACTTTGAGCTAAGTAAGCAATTGAGAAGTCGAGTTTTCCTCGAGCCCTTTACTTAGAAAAGCTAAAGAACTAAATTATCAAATCATTGACAACATGTCATAACATGGCAACAAAGTCGGCGATATACTCTATAAAATTCATTTAAAATGAAGATTATAAAATATTAGAATAACAAAAAATTCCATATTTCTCCATAATAATCATATTTACGGGAAATTATTGAAAAAATTCCATATTTCTCAATAATAATCATATTTACGGGAAGTACTTAGATATAGTAATAAAATTCCACATTACACATATGTACATACATTATTAGATATTGCAAAATGATTGCATTAGCTAAATTTCTGCAAAATTTGTATAATAATCGTAATCTTAACTCCTAATTCAGTAACCACCTGATTATTGAAAAATAACATTTTTTATATGGCAATCTTAATGCGTTTATCAACATAACCTTGCATCCAAGCGAGAGTCAATTGATCCTTTTAGTTAATTATAGAGACAGTTAGACATTAAGACCAGTAAGAGAAGTGCCGCCTTGTAAATGGTGTAGTATATATTTATAGGTATGTGATACCTACGAAAAAAAAATATATATATTTATTTCATGCTTTCATTTTATTTATATAGGAAATACCAACCTAGCATTTGTACAAGTTATTTGTTCAGTTCGTAGAGCGTAATAAATTTAAACGATTAAGAAAGAACATAAATAAAAAAATAAAAAAATAATAATAACAATAAAATATAAAAAATACAAAGTGCACCAGTTTATCAGATAATAAAGTCCAACTGGGGTGTCCGATAAGCTGCTAATGTTTATAACTATCCTATATAGATAGATATGTATGTACTTACATATGTATGTATTGTATCTACATATCTATAAATACTATACATATGTACATTGTATATTGAATATTGAATGGGAAAAAGTTTATTAAAATTGTACGATTGTATATATAATTCGATTGCTTTTAAATAGTTTTTCAGGCAGCGATGTGGCTTAAGTGTGACGTTATGGTATTTCCACTGACAATCAAGCAGCTATCAAACCCTTAGAATTAATAAACTTGAATATATTAGTAGCCCATAATTGCAACACATCTCTTAGCTCAGGGCACAGGGATATACCGGGGAACAAAATAGGAGATGAGTTAGCAGAAAAGGTGTAGGCAAAACTTTCTAATAAAGAGAATATTGCTATTCCAATGGCGATATGCATAAAGTGAACGTCAGATGAGACTGAATCCTTAATAAAACGAACAGAGAGCCTGCTACAGCTAAACAGATGGTCGGGATTTCTACGGAAATCCACCCTGGTTAGGCCTTGCAGCACTTATCTACAGCCAAAGCTATGAAACGGAGCACCTGGCTCTCATCCGAAGCAGTAACTTCAAAGTTAGCCAGTAATTTCAAACATTACCGCATTGAGCTGGATCAGAGGCAGCTACAAAACATTTTACGAATCACTTGAAGCTCGGGTTGGTGTTCAAAGTAAATAAGGTAGCCCAAAGGTGGTACCAGAATGGACCCTACTTGGCCTAAGTGAGCGGATAGCTGATAATGTAAACTAATTTGAATGGCGGGTAAGTCAGGGAAGAAAATTTGGAAGAATATGAAATCTGAAGAAAAAATATATAATTGCATTAAACAAATCTGGAAATTTTATGATACTATTATTTGTTTCAATCATTTATTGCTACTTACTATATGTACTAATTTTTAATGGAAATTTAATTTTTAATAAAATATGGTGTGATGTACTAAAATTAACACATAGAGTCCCGCAACGAGTCAGAACTCGGATTGCATAACTTGGAATGCGGTGAATTTTGAAAAAAAAAACTGGTTGTTCATGGATTTAAGGGAGAGTCCATCATCACTCATATAGTTTTTTTCGATTTTCACAAGGCAATTTTCACGATGACTTTACTTCACATAGTTTATATGTTGGAAGAATGCATTTCAAATGCATTTTACAACTTGAGAATCATATTTTAGATAAGGGAAGCTCAAACATGCGGGTATATGATAAACAAATATGATTGGATTTCGTTCGAGTATACAATATAATTGTAATTAAAATTTTTTGTTTATTTTTGTAATGTACCAGCTTAGTGATGAAAAAAAAAAACACAAAATTTTGGGATTTAATCTGGTTTAATATATCGCATAGTGACTTGGGGTTTAATGTGTTAATAGAAAATTGATGCATATTCTTATCAGTTAAACAAAAAAACAAGAATTACAAATAAAAGTAAAAAATAAAATTTTTAATATAGAAAATACACAATAATAAATTCAAACAATAAAGAAAAAAAAAAATATTGAAAACTGGTTGAGAGCGAAATTTTAAATGCATTTAAATGTAAGCGGATAATTAAGTATTAGTATGAGTAGTGGTCTCTGTAGATTAGCGCAATCATTGCATAGAGAGAATTCCAAGAGTAATAACAAATAGAAAAAATGTAAATATAAAATGATGATAAGACTGACCATTTCAATGTCATAGTACATATGGATCAGGCTATAGTAAACCGGTAAGCACGTGGATTACAAAAAGAGAACGAGAGAGCGAGAGAAAGAGAGGAACAACTAAGTTAGTAATCGGAAGAGTGATAATGAAAGTGTGTGTATGTATATGGAGTTTTTATAAAGAAAAAAAAAATCATTCTCGCAAGTTGAACTACTTCAGCGATGATCTCAAATAGAAAAGAACAGTTTTCATATTGAGTTTACCGTGTTTGGTCTAACTGGTGGCTTTGTGGGGTTTTGTGGCTTGATCACTTTTTCTCTTCTTCATCCATATTCTACTTTGCTGGTGTGTAGAACTTGTATCGTATGCGTCCTTGTCTAGCGCATGTGCATTGCTAAAAAGGTGTAATAAAATTTTTCAAAAGGTACAAAAATAAAAAATTAAATGCATCAAAAAAGTGTGTCAAAATTAAACAAATACAAATTAAAATAATAATGACATCTCTTCAGTATTAAGTTCTAAAAAATCAAGTTGTGATGCCGGGAGAGGATTTTACAATATATAAAAATTTAAGTGTAATTAGAAAAAAATAAGATTAAGACAATTCAGATTTGAAAATAAGCTTATTTTGCTTTGCTAATTATATTTTTCTAATTAATTGCCATAAATATTGTTTAAGACGCACAAACGTTTAGATTGAGACGTACATTCGATTCAATTTTATTGTGTTCTATTTTTCTTATATTGTGACGTCACGATCATCATGTGCAAGTTGTCTATTATATGCGATATGGGTGCGAATACCGGCTTTTTGAAAATGTTTAACTAAAATTTTCTCCATTTGATAAATGTACATGGTTATCTGCAGTTAAGAGTTATTGAAGCTATTAGGGATTAATTGAAGAACGTTTTCATTGATTTCAAACCGCTAAATCTTACAAATGTGGGATTTCCAATTGATTTCATTAAGAAATTCCATACAAGTCATCTTAAAAATGGCATTCATGAAATAAAATACTGCGAATTAAAGAAAATACGCAAAAATTAATAGATTAATTGTTAATATGGTCGAATATTATGTGTCAATTAAATAAGATGACTTATTATATAAGATGACAATTTTAGCTTCAAATAAATAATCCTTAGTATTCATGTAAGGTGATTTTTTTAGGGAAGATCATGTCAAATTCCAAATTTTTCAGACTTGTGTTCGTTGACAATACCCAAAAACAATAGCACTGTAGTTATAATCAAACTTAAAATCATCTTAAAGTAAAAAACACACTTCTTTGACATATTTCCCATACGAAAATCTCTCAAAAATGATTCTAACTTTAATTAAATTACGGTCCATTGAATTTAAAAATGATTATTCGACTCTTCAGTAAGTAAACGAAAAACGTGTCCCACCATGCAAACGTGCGACCTGAATTTGAGTTCGAACTTCAAAAAATGTATTGTACTTTGCTCAATATTATTTTTCATATCTCATTTTAAATACTAGTAGGTATATATTTACAAAATATTATTATGTTACCTACCTAAAAATTATACTATCACGTTTGTAGTCTTAATTTTTTATTGCTAGTTTAAAATATAGGAGAACATTCGTGCAGTATGTATTCGAATGGATGTAGTACTTACTCTCTATAATCGTATTAATTTAGTTGATATTCATATCAATTTATAATATTTAATTTGAATCATTTTGAATTTTTAAATATTAAAACTATGCACAGACAGACATATTGTACATATGTACATACCTACATATATGAAGTACAATATGTTATCGAAATATTGAAATACTAATGAGCATGTTTACCGTACTTATATGTATGGCTAATGCTAAGTAAGAGGTTATCACAACTGAACTGCACCAAACTGCACGGCTACTTGATACACACTTGATAACATTTTATTCCGTATTTTTGTATAGTATATATACATATATACTATATGAATATGTTTCTCGCACTCTCTATTTCCTTTGACTATTTTATGTAGTTCACTACTATAATATGTATGTAACTAGTTAGAGAATTGAAGAAATATGCATGATTTCAATGCACTTGAACAAAACATCGATTTACAAATTTTTATTGCCGCCATTAAATGTTATAAAGCGTGATCCATTTCGAGGTTCCCTACTTTTTTAAAGAAAAAAACACAGGATATTCAAATTGAATGGTGAATGTTTATTATCATTTGAAATAACATTCTTTGGCATTTATTTTTTGAAGATTATGTCTTTCAAATGTTGGCCGCGGCTACGTCTCAGATGGTTCATCCATTGAGTCAAATTTTCGATGACTCGCTCGAGCATTTCGACTGGTAACTGGCGAATGACATGCGTGATGTTTTGCTCCAAGGCCTGAATCGAAGCGGGTTTGTCCGCTTAAACTTTAGACTTTACATATCCCCACAGGAAAAAGTCTAACGGTGTGATATTATACGATCTTGGTGGACCGTGAAATTATCTGCTCACCGAAGTGTTCTCTCAATAAATCCAATGATTGATGCGATGTGTGGGAAGTGGAGCCGTCTTGTTGAAACCAAATGTCGCCGAGATTACGAGCTTCAATTTCACCGGCATCATTTTTGAAGAAATATGGACCGATGATTCCACCGGCCCACAAATCACACCAAACCGTTGTTTTTTCTTGATGAAGTGACAGCTGTTGAATCTCTTCAGGTTGCTCTTCGTCCCAAATGCGGCAATTTTGCTTGTTTACATACCCATTGAGCCAGAAATGGCCCTCATCGCTGAACAAAATTTGGCTCGAAAACGTCGGATCTTCTTGGAACTTGTCGCTTGGGAAGGTCGGGCGACTTTAGTTATAGCTCAAGCTGTATTTTGTACGCTTTCAATTGAAGATCTCGACGTAAAATGCGCCAAGTCGTTCCATACGTCAGTTCGAGTTGCTGCGAACGGCGCCGAATCGACTCTCCACGGTCTTCGTCTACACTCTCAGCTACGGCCGCTATATTTTCTTCACTGCGTGCTAGACATGGAATATTATCCAATAATAAATGCTGGGTCTCAAGATGGGTGATGGTGTTGCGAATAGTACGATCAGTAGGCCGATTATGTTGACCATAAGTTGAGCGAAGTGCACGGAACACATTCCTCACAGAATTTTCATAATAAAGTTGAACGATTTGTAAACGTTGTTCAGGAGTAAGCCTTTCCATGATGAAATGCCAAACAATACTAAACAAAAATAACATGACAGCATGGCACGACTCACACGTGATCTGTCAAAAAAAGGCTGTTGAAAAAAGTATGTCTACTTGGATCACCCAATATTACGATTAGGAGCATTGAGAACGATAGTACTAGAACAAGCACTAGTAACAAGAAGCAGATGTTAATTGAGAATATCGAGTCTCGAAATGTATTAATAGAGATTCTCGGTTGCTAGTTTATATGAAAGCAAAAAAAAAAAATTAATTTAAATAAATAAATTGTATATTTTGAAACATACTTGTAGCTAATTACAATTAGTTATAACTACATACTAGGCATTATTTTATTGTTAAAGATTACTATAAATTGACGTATTGTAAATTTCAGCCAGCTTACGATAACAGATTTTATAATTATTAAATTTATATACTTACGTAAATATTCTATATTAATATACTAGTATATGTGTGAGTGTGTAAAAATATTGTTTTGAGTATAGTACTACGTTTTGAAAAAAAAAAAGAAAAACATATCACAATTTATTATATTGCATTGTATTTAGTCATGCTAGTATTTATTTTCAATATTGTACCTATAGGAAATGAAAACAAATAAAAGTACATGTTTATAATACAAGATATTGTGTATATGACAGAGTGTTCAGTTTATGACAATCGGTGTATGCTACTTGTTGTTCGCAGTTTAGATAAATACTCATAACAAGCTACCTACAATCTGAACCTGCCTTGCGAAATATTGAAAAATTGCGTCAAACTCCAACAGATTACGCCCAGAGACACTTGTCATTAGTTCTTAGAGTAGTAGTAGTAGTAGTAGTTCTAAGAAATAATTTTTTTTTTTTTTTGCTACATAAACATTTTTCTATACATATTTTTTTTCACATTAATAGTCAATTTTAGCATAAATATACAACAAAATGACCAATAACAACGAAACAGCAATTTACAATCGTCCTGGTCCAAATCGTTTAAAACCATCCGATGTAACACGCACCAGTGAACCCGGTCAACCTGTGATGATACGATTGGCCAAAGATGGTTTGGCTGCTGAAGAGCCCCTCTCCATACCTGGCCTGCTGAAGCGTACGGTGAACAATTATGCCGATTTTCCAGCATTAAAGACGAAAAATGACAAAAAAGAATATACAACTGTTACATTTAGGTAAACATCTGGCAATCATATTTTACTATTTGTGGGAAGGTTTTAAAATTTGATTGAAATATTAATTTTTAACTCAATATGAAGTGTAAATTTTAGCAACCATCATATCAATATATTTTATCCTTTTCTATAAATTTCATTCTGTACCGTAATATCGAACAGTATCATACTTATGCATACACATACATATGTATATATACAATGTCGAGCCCTTTCTGCTCTGTCACGGTTTGAAAAACTTTCCGCACATTTAAATACTACGATATTTGTCGCCATATTTTCACACTCCACTTAACCCTGTCAGACAAATTTTATTACATTTCATATTACCATTCGTTCGATTTCTATGTATGTGTGTGTATGTGTATGTGGTTTTTTTTTCTCACAGTATTTTTCACTTTTATTATTTTTTTTTTACATAATTTTTCATTTCTTCATTTTGTTTTTCTCTGTTTGTTTCTTTTCATGCCACGCTTTCTGCTGTCTCGTGCTTCGATTTAACTTTGCATAAATGTGCAACAACTCTCAACATCGTTTTACCCGTTTGTGAATCGTTCAGACAATATGAACAGAAAGTGCATCAGACTGCGAAGGCTTTTATTAAACTTGGCCTGCAGCCGCATCACTCAGTTGGAGTTCTCGCCTTCAATTGTGCCGAATGGTTTTATTCGGCAATGGGCGCCATACATGCTGGCGGTATTATTGCCGGCATCTATACGACAAATTCGCCAGATGCTGTCCTACATGTATTACAAGATTCACGGGCGCAAATTGTTATCGTTGACGATAGCAAACAAATGGAGAAAATCCATGCGATCAAAGATAAGCTGCCACTATTGAAAGCTGCCATTCAAATACATGAGCCGTATGCAACATTTATGAAAATTGAAGACGGCTACTATAGGGTATGTACATATACATTCATATACATATGTTCATATTTATGATGTTATTGTCGCTACAAGCTAAAAGTGAGCTGTTCTATGTGGATTTGTTGAAAATTTATCAACAAGTTTTCTTAATATTTAACACCTGGGTATTTTAAATATTTACAGTGGTCCGAAATTGAGGCTATGGATGTTGCAGATGTTGAGGATGAATATAAAAAACGTTTGGAGAATATTGCCATTAATGAATGTTGCTGTTTAGTGTATACAGTAAGTTATGAAATGAATTATATTAGATCTACTTAGAGTTGAAATTGGGAGAGTCTATTTGGTAATGACCCCTTCACATTTATTACTTAAAGTTTTGTTCTTCCATTCTATAATGAATTCATGAAGAATAAATCTATATATATATAACTAATGGTTTCTTAGCTGCATAGCTCTAAGATGTACAATAAATTTTGAACGTCTTACTGAATGACTTCACATATATACGATACTACATTTCTTTTGATTTTTATTTTATCAACACTTAAACTTTTATATTTTATGCTTTATTTATTACATATATATGAACAAACATTTATTTTATTTTTTTTTTTCATAGTCTGGTACTGTTGGCATGCCAAAGGGTGTTATGCTCAATCATGATAACATCACCTATGACACTCGTGCTATCATTAAATCATTGGATCATGTTACGATTGGCTCAGAGGTGCTTGTCTCTTATCTGCCACTATCGCATGTTGCCGCTCAAACGGTGGATATTTATACGACAGCAGCGATTGCAGCTTGTATTTACTTTGCCGATAAAGACGCACTTAAAGGCACTCTGGTAAAGACACTACAAGATGCACGTCCCACAAGATTTATGGGTGTACCACGTGTCTATGAGAAATTTCAAGAACGTTTGGTTGCCGTTACATCGACTAGTGGCAGTTTAAAAAAAATGTTATCCAGCTGGGCAAAGGGTGTTACTCTCAGACATTATATGGAAAGTCAAGGGTGAGTTAATACAGACATTATACTTATAGATGAGCTGAATATCAAACATAATTGCATGTAGACAATGTAGTAATTGCTGTTAATAGTATATTATTGGCGATAAAATACATAGTTACAATGATAGTTTGAACGCAGTTAATGATATATTGCACAGTGGGATGACTTTATATATTTGAGTGCAAAAACTATAAGAAGCGCTTATGGAGTGATGCAACTTGGCACCGATCCTTTTCTGGACGCAATTAAGAGAAATATGACTTTTCACTAAAATCGGCCACGCCCATCACACATGGCCTATACAACTCGACACGAATTTTTCATATAGAATTTTTTCTTTGGGTCAGAAAATCTTAAAATTTTGCACAGACTTTAAAATTAACAAAATGAGAACATTTTAGAAGTTTCAACTTAATCGGTCACGTTCATCACACACCGCCATATCATACAAAATGCATTTTTCATAAAAAAATTTTTTTTTTAGTCAGAATATCTTGAAATTTTGTACAGAGTTTACAATTAATAAAATTAAAACCTTTTGAAAGTTTCTTCTTAATAGGCACTCCAATTACACACCGCCCATACACCCTCAAAAGGAATTTTTCTGCATTTTAGCGACAAAAAAGTATAAAAAAAAAAATTCACTAATCAATTATCAATTCCTTTATACAATTCTTTTGAATCGATTTCGAAGAGATTCCCTTCTTTAATTTTTTCACAATGAGAAGGAGTAGAAAGTCATTGGAAACCATGTTTTTTCGAATGAAAGTGGAGAACACTGCATTTTATAGTGCAATTTCGTTTTACTTATATCCATATAGCCATAAATTGATAAATATTTCAAATAGTAGAAGCAAAACTGCTTTTTGGATGATCATACTACTAAATTTATCGATAATCTGATCAGTTTTCTTCACAAAATCTTTGTAAAACTTTGACTAATTTTTTTGCAAATTCTAAATTCTTTTTACTGAAACATTTACCTATAAAACGGCATCTCTAAATTTTAGAATTTCAATAGTCGAAAATGGGTTCTTTTCAATTGAAATCCCACTGTGCGTTGCTTAAATAGTTAATACTCAGTATGCCTACAAGTATGCAAGTATTATTGTAATTTAAACATTTCTTAGTCTTGATGTTTTTCTGCAACATTTTTTTAACAGCGATTTATTGTAAATTTGTGCCTTTAATTACGAGTAATTTCATTGTAGAAAAAGCTCGGGCGGTTTCCGTTACAAAATTGCCAAATCTCTTGTCATGTCTAAGGTGAAGCAAGCACTTGGTTTTGATCGTGTTACAACATTGGTGAGCGCTGCTGCTCCCATGTCACCCGAAACAAAGAAATATTTTCTTAGTTTGGATTTGAAGATACTCGACGCATTTGGTATGTCAGAAACGGCTGGTTGTCATTCGATGTGCGCTACCGATACGCAACTTTTGAATTCAATTGGTCGAACATTGCCTGGGTGTGAGACAAAGGTGATCAATCCAGATGAAAATGGACACGGTGAAGTGAGTAGTATTGATTGCGTTTTTAAGACAATATTCTAAATATTCTATTCACAAGAACAGCTTCTTCTACGCGGACGTCACGTCTTCATGGGTTATATTGGCAACGATGAGAAAACTGTTGAATCATTAGATGACGATTGTTGGTTACATTCCGGTGATGTAGGCTATATCGATGATAAAGGTTATGTTTATATTACGGGTCGTTCGAAGGAAATCATCATAACGGCTGGCGGTGAAAATATACCACCTGTTCATATTGAGAATTTAATCAAAAAAGAATTAGATGCTATTTCAAATGCTTTCTTGGTCGGTGAACAGCGCAAATACTTAACCGTGCTTCTTACAATTAAGGTAAGTTTTGTCTGTGCCTTTGATTGACTGTATTTTCTCAATATTTACTATAATTTTGCAGACTGAAATCGATAGAGATAGTGGTGCACCATTGGATGAACTCACACACGAATCACTTAATTGGATGAAGTCTTTGGGTGTCGAACATAAGACATTGTCGGACATTTTGAATGCTGGTCCATGCCCCATTGTTTGGAAATCAATTGAGGATGGTATTAAACGTGCCAATAAACATTCAATTTCGAATGCACAGAAAGTACAGAAATTCACAATTTTACCACATGATTTCTCTATACCCACTGGAGAATTGGGTGAGTAGTTGCAAAAAATGCACATATCCATCGATTGATTGTAAATTATTACAATTTCATCTATTTTGTAGGTCCTACGCTGAAGGTAAAGCGCAACGTTGTTAATAAACAGTATGCTGATGTTATTGAAAAATTATACGTTTAAGTTAAAGCAAAACAAAAAGCATTTCCGCCCTAAATGTACGAAGCCACTACATAGAATTGCTTAATAATAAATAATAAATAATTAAAATTTATGAAAACAATATTAGATTCTTACAAATCGAATGAATTAAATTACAATCAATCTTGAATCAGCACTAAATCGTATGTAGATTTGTTTAATTATGCTTATAACAAAAAAATACTGTTTCGTCTACGGCTTATAATAAAAATACCAAAGTCCTATTTCATTATTAAATTGTATTTTTGATGTTATTATTCTAATTGAATAAAGGCTGAGGATGCATATACAAAAGGTAAAGGTTAATCACAAGGTGAAAAGCGTGAAAGAATTTTTTTAGCAGAAATAAGGACTCGTGCTTTCTCCGGTGGGGGGTTGTTTATGGAAATCTTGAGTACAGTTCTCGCCGATCTCTCGATCAATAGCCTACTAATATTAGAGATGTCTGCCGTTTTATTGTTGTAGTTTCCTGTATATGCAAAAATAAGCCAGTGTTAAAATGAACGTTTAATATTTTGATTAAAACATTCATATTAAATGGAATATTTTTATTATATGTATACAAAATACTTGAACTATTATAATCCGCAATATTATATGAACAACTCGATTTAAATTTGCTTAAAATTTGAAATAATTGCATTGTTATTGGCAGTGTTTTAAAATTAGTACTTGAAAACATTCACTTCAGACAGTCGTGTAATATTTATTCAAGATTATTGTATTTTTTTTTTTTTTTTTTTTTGAAATACAAATATCTACAATATGCTTAGTGATGAATAGAAAAGCACCTAAGAATGAGAAAATCGTTGAAATAAAATACTTACCAATTTTAGTGGATACTGAACGTCCCAAAAGTGATAAAAATAATGGTATTTAAATTAAAAATACTTGCTATTCAAGCAAAGAAAGTGTTCTTGAGTTAACTTACGCATCATTGGATTTTGAAATAATTAAAAAATTTTATATTATTGAATATTGCTGATAACTTGGGGAAAATGTATAATTTTTCTAATGATAGCTGTAGACAGCTCCTGCATTTACATTTGGAAAATATTTACATGTTTTTAGAAATTGGCTCTTTTCTTTAATATGAAATATAATGTCTGTCTATTGTCGTGGTATGTGAGAACATTCCATTCCATTATGTTATTTTTCTTTCAATGAATAAACACTTATTAGCCAATCAGTTTGATTGCTACAACTAACCATAACGCCAATCTTATCTACAAACATCTATGTATGTATAACCATTCAACAATTTAAATATTATAGGTGAAACAGAAAATGAATACCTTCCATTTTGAACCATAATAGAAAATAAAATTGTTCTTATAATCGCGAACATAAGCATACGATATGTCTGTTGTTGACAACAAATCACAACAAGAAGTAACTAAGTTCAATATAAATAAATAAATTAAAAATAAAATAATCACACACATGCGATTTTATATACAAACTATATATGAATGTTGAACAGGCTAACAGCAATTTGAACAGCTAAACTTAAATGCTATCTGTCTTTCATATGGGTTACATACATACGATACTATACATATAGCACATACATATCGTACGTGTATATGCGAGAAAAATGAAAATGTTAAACATTAGCGAAACTGAACAGCAACAACAACAACAACAACAATCAAAACACCAAGCTCATAATAATAGCAAATACAAAAAAAGAAAAAATAATAATAATAATAATAATAAACATAAATAAACAAATACCATAAAATATAAAATATACATATGTAGTATGTATTTAGAAATACATGACATATTAAACTAACTCATCCATGAGAGATGGTGAAATGAGTATGAGAATAGAATAAAGAGAGTACATACAATATTTATACATATGTATATCTACTCATATATGTTCATATATGAACATATAATAAAAATAAATAAACGCAAGCAATGCAATGTAACAGTATGCACATACGCACGTGTTGTGTGAGGTGTTCTCATATACAACAAATGTACCTACACATGTTTCAGAGACAATGGTAATGCTCAAGTCATCAAAGATGATAATCATGTTTCTGATGCCACCGATTCGAATATACGTAAATATACGCTAGTTATATACTAAGTTATATGCATCTAACTAAATACGTTGTCGTCAAAATATATTTTCTGCACTCGGAATAGTTAGTTGAATTGCTTGTACACATTCATTTAGCAACATAATTTTTCTTTTTAATCTGTTTGTAGAAATTTTCCTTTCCAGTAAGACTATTATTATTATATTAACAGACCCTTATGCACTGCGACCAGACTTGATCTATTGTGCAGCCTTTGGGTAACCCCAAATTTTTAGGCTTTTAATAAATTTCAGCACTTTGTTGGGTTCATTATTCCACAATTTATCTGGAGGCACTGTACTATTACCAAAGTGGTGTAGTCTTTGTCTGCCAAGAGCTTGACTGCAGATATCAGTGTCAGATAGATCTAACTTCTTTAAGTGGTATCTGAGGCTGCAGTGGCCTGTAAATGGTAATGCTCAAGTCATCAAAGATGATAATCATGTTTCTGATGCCACCGATTCGAATATACGTAAATATACGCTAGTTATATACTAAGTTATATGCATCTAACTAAATACGTTGTCGTCAAAATATATTTTCTGCACTCGGAATAGTTAGTTGAATTGCTTGTACACATTCATTTAGCAACATAATTTTTCTTTTTAATCTGTTTGTAGAAATTTTCCTTTCCAGTAAGACTATTATTATTATGTTAACAGACCCTTATGCACTGCGACCAGACTTGATCTATTGTGCAGCCTTTGGGTAACCCCAAATTTTTAGGCTTTTAATAAATTTCAGCACTTTGTTGGGTTCATTATTCCACAATTTATCTGGAGGCACTGTACTATTACCAAAGTGGTGTAGTCTTTGTCTGCCAAGAGCTTGACTGCAGATATCAGTGTCAGATAGATCTAACTTCTTTAAGTGGTATCTGAGGCTGCAGTGGCCTGTAAAATAACCACAAAGAATACGTAGGTCAGCTCTACCAAATGTGACTATCTTTTTAGATATCCCTTTATTTGGGATTAGGAACTATTTTGCTTGACGCTGTACTATTGAGCCAGTGTTCTGCAAATTTCTTTTCCTCCCATTTTGTGATAACCTACTTAGCGTGGCATCTTGCCAAACCACAGTAGGGTTCATGGCCGATCAGTGGGGTTTCAACGCCCATTTTGACTAGTTTATCAGCTATTTCGTTCCCCTCGTATTCTTCATGGCCATGTATCCATCTTAATACTAATTGAGTGCCGTAGCTCAGCGATTAGTGCGTTGGTTTTCTCACCTGTAGGTGGTGTGTTCAATCCCCGGCTGAAGCATAACAAAAAATTTGTTATCGAAAAGACTTTTCTTTCGAACGGTACCCACCAGCCGGCAAGAATTGACAATTTTTCCGGCAGTAACAATTTGCCAAAAATGTTCCATAAAAGAGTTCTGTGACAAAAACTAAGTTAAATTAATTTCACAAGAGTTCTACCGTTCGGAACCGGCTAATATAAGTAGGTCCCTTCTAATGACGATAAGACACTCCCGCATGCACATTTCAATGGCATGAACTTCCGCTTGGAAAATTGTTGGGTAAAAACCCATTGGGATTGATCGTCTGAATTGGGGGCCATAAATACCCGCCCCGGTCTAGTAAGACTAAAAACCAAATGTATATTAGCAAGCAAGTCTGAGTGTAAGTACAATACGTAAAACTACAGCGAAAAAAGTAGAAAGAGACAGTTGAGTGATTTAAACTCGTAATTATACATGTTCACGACAGCTATTTTCGAGTTTATGCACTTTCACTCGCTGGCGGTCCCGACGTTATTTTTTACCATTGCATATAATAGACAGAGTTGCATTTTATTGAGAAACATCAAGAAAAATCATAATTTTCGCCTATCTCTACTATGTTTTACATATGTGAATGTATGATAAAAAAATAAAAATAAATAAATATGTGGCACTTAAAGCCCCAAAGGGCTCATTGGCCGAGCTTCTCTTCCATTACTGTTGTGCGTCTTAAATTTTGGACAGTATTAGAATGGACCTACTTATTTTAGCCGGTTCCGAACGGCAGAACACTTGTGACATCACTTTTTCTGAGCTTTGCCACAAAGTTCTTTTTAGAAGCTTTTTCATGACAAGTTGTTACTGTCGGAAGAATTGCCAATTGCTTGCCGAAAGGTGGGTACCGTTCGAAAGAAAAATCTTTTCGATATTATTTCCCACGGTGCACCCACGGTGAATGTATGATACTGTGCGAAATAGCCAATTTCGATATTAATTCTTACAATGATCGGATTCTAATTTGGCAGAAAATGGACAAATAAAGCTTGTGTCATAATATTAGTTGTGTTTTATTCGACACTCGTACTTAGCTAGCACCGATAAATATGTATATGGCCCAACAACAACAAAGGTGATAATTTTAGCGAGTATAACCTCAGACGCTAAAAATCTTAGCCTACTCACTAAGTTCAGTGCAATGTACTAATTATTTTAATTTTTTTATTTTTTTTTATTTTACGAATATGTTACTTATCGATATATTTTTATTTAAATGTCAGAAAAGGAAAAGCATTGCAATAAAATTATTTCTAAAATTTCTTATATATTTAATCAATTATTATTATTATTATTATTATTAGAGGGTTGTATTGCACTGCGACCCTAGGTCTATTGTGCAGCCCATCATGGGCGAGAGTATTTTTCTAAATCCAGCATCCATAAGGAAGTTTAGTATAGATCCTACCCTAATGGACTTTAGCAGATTTTCCGGTATTATAAATTCCCCGAAGTTTTTCTTTCTTGTGTGCATAAGTGCTTATTTAATCAATTTAATATTTAAAACTTATATATAAAAAAATACGCCTAATAATAGGCGATATAGCATATTGGGATCACAAGTTTAGAAACGTAAATATTTCTGGCGATCTTATCACGTTGTAAGGGCAAAGGTCGCATCGGTAAAATATTAACGAGTTAAATTTTAAAAAAAAAATTTTTGGACTTTGCCAACCTTTTCCTTGATCCACCACTGGCTACAACCTACTGATTAAATACAATATTTGCAGTTGTAGTTAAATAGTCATTAGACATTTAATTTTTATTGAAACATCTCTGTACATAATACGCGCTACGTCACTAAATTTATATTTTAAATGCAATTTTTAAAAATATGTAAACACTGGAAACCAGGCATTTTGTTATTAAAACATTAGGTATGCAAATATTACAGTGGTGGTCCAGTAGAATAAACGAATTCTCGATTTAACAAAGTGTTGAATTTTTCGAATGTCAAATTTGATATAAAGAACAATTTTTTTTTTCCACACTCGTCAAGTAAAAGAAATTCAAATTGTTATTGTTTTTATTTGAATTTTAATATTATTTACAAAAATAAGTTTGGGTTCGTCAAGTATAATGTTTTAATAAAATAAAATATTTATATCGTTATATAGCATAAAATTCATTATATTGAACGTCTACTGTATTTGCATACATATTTATTGAACATACATATAAACTTCATACGGAACATGTTTTAAATATATATATTATACATACACATGTATGCATGTATGTACATACATCGTAGATACCTACTTGTCGTACATAGATTAGTGAATGACTGAAACAAACTACCTATACAATAATAATAACAGCAACAAAAATGATTTGAATGAAAAGCAAAAAAAAAAAAAAATTACAAAATTGAAATAATATAAAATAAAAATAACAAGTGATGTGTGAATGTTATGCCTTCCATCTACATACATATGAGTTCGAGTATCACAAGCTGACTGGCTGGCTATTAATACTGTGCACCTGTTCGAATTGAGAAATCTATATGTACAAACAGATCTATGTAAAAATGGCTCTTTATTATTATTAGTTTATTGACTCTGAAGATGGAAGAAGCATTTTAGAAATAAATAATTTTTAAAAAGAAATGAAAAAACCACCACTACCACCAACAAGCAATAGCAATTAAATAAACATTCTTACACATAAAGTGACAATTGAAAATATAATTTCAAGTAATTTGCAAAATTTATTAATACCTAAATAAATTCACAATAATACATATAAAATGTATCAATAAGTACTACTACATACTACTTCTAAAATAGAGTACCCACATTCGCATCAACATCCATATGTATATGAAAATATTATATGTATGCATGTGCGTATGTATGTTTATTGACATGTGTAAATACATATGTTTTGTTGTTTGCAATTTTTGCTATTCATCGTTATTATTTATTTTTATTATTATTATTATTTTTTGTTTGTTTTTTCATTAAATACCTCTTTTATACTCTACCCGTCCAACCGTAATACGTAATACCGTCTACCGTTTACTGTCTACCATAGAAGCTTGCTATAAGCATTTGTCTAATATTTCTGTGCTGCTGTTGTTTAGTAAATAATTTTATAATAACATTTCAACACAATTGTGCTTTTATGATTTTGAGTTGGGAATATTATGAAAAAAAAATACATAAAATATACAAAAATTCATATTTATTATCGATGATATGTAAATAATATTAAAAAAAATCTCCTTACAGTCGGCTGGGGCCGACCAAACTATACCCTGCATATGTAGATTTATATATAAAAAGTTTACTCGAATATCCAACTTTTCTTTTATTTCCACTTTTCGAGAAACAATTTTTGCATATACTACTAATTTACACCCGAAATATGGTTGACTTTGACGAAGTAAAAAGATTTTAAGATAATTCCGAGGCTTAGTATGGGAGCTATATAAAAAGTGGGCGTGTCTTACCACTTTCTAGTAAATCCAATTAATTTTTCAATGTTAATCCACACCTTAAATTTGGTGTCCTACGTTGAATAGTTTCTAAGTTATGGTGGTTAACATTTTTGTTTAATTTCCTCAACTTTGTATGGGAGCCCCAATAAGAAGTGGGCGTGGTACGCAGATTTTTCGCCAGATTATTTCCGACTACGATATTAATTTAAGTGTCAATTATGGTTATTGTAGACATAAGATTGCCTAAGTTACAGCTGTTTCAATTTAAAATTTGTATGGGGGCTACGATAAACACTGGGCATGGTGCGCCCATTTTCTGTGAGCCTAGTTGCTCAAACAATACTAATCCATACCCTAAGTCTCGTTGTCCTAGGCTAAATGGTTTGTAAGCTATGGAGCTTAAAATTTTAGTTTAATTCACTCGACTTTGTATGGGAGACCCATGAAGGAGTGGGCGTGGCACACTGATTTTCCGCCAGATTTTTGCCGACTACGATATTAATTTAAGTGTCAATTATGGTTATTCTAGACAGAAGACTGCCGAAGTTACAGCTGTTTCAATTTAAAATTTGTATGGGGGCTACGATAAACACTGGGCGTGGTGCGCCCATTTTCTGTGAGCCTAGTTGCTCGTACAATACTAATCCACACCTTAAATCTCGTTATTCTACGCTGAATAGTTTGCAAGTTATAACCGGTAACATTTTTTTTAATTTCCGCAACTTTGTATGGGAGACCCAAAAAGGAGTGGGCGTGGCACATTGATTTTCTGCCATATTATTTCCGACTACCGTGTTAATCTAAGTGTTAATTATGGTTATTCTAGACAGAAGATTGTAGAAGTTACAGCAGTTTCAATTTAAAAGAAGTACAGACACTTTGTATGGGAGCTACGCTAGAAAGTAGGCGTGGCTCATCCACTTTTGGTGAGGTTATATAATAGTATAATATAACTCTATGTGCAAAATATTGTTGTCCCAAGTGGTATATTGTGTGAGTTATAGCAAGTTAAAGATTTTGAAAATTTCGAGGTTAGTCGCTTTGAATGCTTGGTGTGGGCGTGGTTATTGACCGATCATGCCCAATATCAATCCCCTCCGTACCCTTGGATCATAGATTACTTATGCCAAATTTCATCGAAATAGCTCAATATTTACTCAAGTTATCGTGCGAACCAGCCAGGTGACAGACAGACGGACGGACGGACGGACGGACGGACGGACGGACGGACGGACATCGTTAAATCGAAAATTTAATCGACGCTGATCACGAATATATATCCATGTCTATATCTCCGGAGATTCCTTCAAGTGGACACAAACATCTGACCGAAATGAATATACCATGCATATTGCATTATGCAGGGTATAAAAATATATAAACAAGGAACGAATAAATAGAACATTTATTCTAATTGTCTAATCTTCAACGAGCATAAAGATCACAATGGTCATAATGCGTAAATATCAGACACAAAATAAACAATAAAGTTACAAAACTCCTAGAACGAATTGTCTCCAATGTGGGACGATAAAGCAAAAGGCAGCTAAACTATGCCAATAGGACCCAGACAGTTCAAAAAATTCCCGATTCTCACTTATTCGATAGTCACAGCTATTGTTTTTACCCTATCCTATTGTTGCCATACGCTTTTCTATAGCGAAAAGTTACTTTAAGAAACTCTATCGCATTCTAAGTACTGTGTGTGTGACGTGAACGTGACGAATCAAAATAGAAAGTAAGAAGAAAGTTGAAGTGTATCAGTAGTTGGGAATGAAGAGAATAAAATAAAATGTTCAAGTACAAAAAAAAAACTTTGTACTCGTTTGCTTTCATTTCTCATTGTTGTCTAGTTTTAAGAAACATAAATTTTCATATGTCATCATTACATATGTTTTTCGCATATCTCTTTCTGATCTGAGCTCAAAGTACACTAAATTCAACCAGTGGAAATAAATTACAAGTTTTGAATCATCGATTTGGATGGATGTTGTATCATTTCCACATCTTGTCAAAGTTGATCAAATATGATTGAAATCTGTGAATACCATTTTAAGCCATGAGAAATGAAATATAACTCTAATTCAAGTTTAAATAAAAATTTGTATATTATTTTATTTAAAGTCGACCAAATTTTAAATAAAATTAAACTTCATGAATACCATTTTAAGCTTAGAGAATAGAAAAATTTATTAAAATCTAGTTTTACTCACTTTAAATTCATATTCTTGCAGAGTCTATAATATTTAAAGTTTTAAATGTCATGCTATTAGCATTAGCGAGCAGTTAGTGCAACATTCGCAGAGTTGAAATTTGAAAGAGAGACAGTCCTGTCGAATGGGTATTGCGATGAAAGAAGGTAAGGCAAAGTACGTAATATCATTAAACAAAGAGTCTCGACCTTTTGAACAGCCCGTCACTATTGATAACTACGCTTTTGAAGTAGTGCGAGACTTTGTCTATTTTGGAATCAGTCACTTTTGCTTACAAATGCTACTTTGGGCTAAGTAAGCAATTGCGAAGTTCAGCTCTTTCTCGAAAAACGAAAACCACACTTGCCAAGTCTCTCATCATGCCTGTTTATATATATGCCGCCTAAGCTTGGACGATTTCCACCTCAGGTGAGAGAATGCTCGGAGTTTTCGATAGAATGGCGAGTATCGAATGTTGGCGAGTTGGCCTCTCTCGAGAAACGAAAATCACACTTTACAAGTCTCTCAAAATGACCGTCCTTATATATGAGCCTAAGCTTGGAAAATTTCCACTTCAGGTGAGAGAGTGCTCGGAGTTTTCAATAGAAAAGTCCCAAGCAAGATCTTTGGACTTTTTTGCCTTAATAACGAGTATCGAATAAGATACCACCATGAGCTGTATGAGTTGTATGAGCAACTGTCGAAGAACAGAGATAGATGGGGAAGCACGCTAAGTTCGGCATAAATCGATTTTTGGTTGTAATGCCCACATAAATAAGAAAGTATAATATTTAACATAGCATATGCCAATTTTACTGAAGAGCGGTGTGAAATTAGCACTTTAAAGTACAATATTAAAACCAAAAATGGTTAACTTTAACAGATAATAAAAATAAAATTGTTAAAGTGTACCCCTTAGTCATTCAGAAAAAAAAAAAAAATATACATCCAAAAATTATATTTTCAATTAAAGAAGCAAGAAATAAGAAGGAGAGAAGAAAGAAGCAGTTTTGTGCATTATCTATGTACTACATACCTTCAGTATAATATCATATTGATACTTTTTGTATGGGATCACAGAACTATGCAATAATACCATTTTCAAATAGTATTCATATTGATAAAAATCTTTTTCTCAAAGGGATTTGTTACTTATAAGAAGTTATAATACCAATGGAATCTCTCTGATTTTATAAAATTTCATTTTAAATATATTTTTAATATTTTATAAAAAAAAAATTTCAACAATCATAACAGGCGCAAAGCATTTATCACAGGTAGAGAAATCAATGAAATAAAAAAAAATGGTATTTTAAAAAATATATAAATAAATATATGCATAAAATAGAAACAAAGGGCAATGCAAATATGAATATTATACATATGTTTGTATACATATGTATATATACATATGTATGCATGTAAATGTTTCTCACAATTTGTTAAATACTTTTCAGATCTGTCTAGTTTATATATTTTCCATTGTCCTTGGTTATAGATATACGCAAAGGAAATTTTATATTTTGGCAAAATTCTTTTATCACGAGAATGAGTAGATACCTATTAATTTACTTAGTATTTTTGGAATTATTTATCTAGAAATATTACATCTTTAATTTTTCAACGTAAGTACATTGATTTTAAATTGATGTAATTTAACGGAATTGGAATTTAGAAATCGTATTTTTAGATCAATAATTTTAGTTGCATCTTTCTTGCATTATTCTCTAACACACTCGTGCAACACATCAACATCTATTATGAATTGTATGGTATGTATTACAAAACATTTAATTACTATTTAAAAAAAAAAAAAAATAAATTTTAAAAAAATTTCTCGAATATTCTGTATGACAATTATAATACATTATTGCGATGGTTATTATGGATTAAAGATTATTTAAGGCTCCAAATGCTACAAATTTTTATATAAATTTTTGTTCATCATCATAATATGAAAATTCAACAAAATTCAATCATATTAGTTCTACTTGTATTATTGATGGATTTTTTTCAATAATTTCCAAACTCATCAGACTCACATTATCAAAGTTACAAAAAAACAAAATGAACTGATAAAGAACATTTAGATTATGCTGAATTCTGTCTTATGGAATATTACTACAAGCGATTCCTTCATCCATTCATTATTCAAGTGTTGATCGTTGACGAGATCAGTTCACATCATATATAAGACAATCAATCCTTTTCAAATCTGGTAAGTCATTTTAATATAGACAATTAGATGGTGTACAAAAGTGAAAGATATATACTGCAGAATAAATTCGCCTAGTAGTTTAATTCTAAAAAAAAAAAACAAAGTAGAATTTTTGGTGTTTAAAATAAAGTGGATCAATGTTTTATAAAAAATTGTTTTTAATACTGTCAACATTTTTAAATATAATATTTAGTCCAGAAGTGCATGAATTCGCCTTTGGAAAATTCCTTGCAGAGTGGAAATTTTACATTAAAACAATTTAAAATTCGTTTTGGTTTTATATGAAATATACATAAAAAAGAAAAAAATAATAGAATTTAATACATTAAAAAAAAAATAAAATAAGTGAATATTTATGTATATTTAGAGTGTTGAAAAAAATTAAATATCATTCTGTGATTATTGTTGAAAGAGGTTTTACGATTTGTTTTGAAGAAAAAAACACACTAATTGTTGATGTAATTCAAATGTTATTTTATTAATGTGAAGTATGTCTACAATCGATACCACATCGAGGGCTCTACAGCCTCTTGTGCTAGAACGAATTCGATGAGCCTAATTTTCGAGCGCTTTTTTTTCTGCTTCGTCTTCCTCCCATGAGGCTCATGTTCAACTCAGTACATTGGTAAATTAATAAAACAAGGTGAAATCATCAGTCCGTACTTCTTTGAAGCTAGTGACACCGCCTCTGTCAATAGAGCGCGCTATAAATCTTGCCAACAACTGCTTTCAACATAGCAGGGCTACGTGCTACACAGCATGTAAACCAATCGAATTAAACGTTTGGCAATTCGATTACTTTAAGTAATTATGACATTGCATATTATCCAAGAAGTTGTGATTGAACACCATTGCATTACTTCTTATGAGGTTATTTGAAGTCATTGATCTCTGGGAATAAACCTAATTCTCTTCATGCTTTAAAAGGGAAAAGTGCTTAAAAATTGGATTCATCGAATTGGTTCCTGTAAAAGGAGCCGTGAATGCCATATGCATGGTGTTGTAAACAAATCTTAATTGTATCGATTGTACTTTACTTTGAATGAAAAACATTGTATTTTTTTTTAAAATCATATCACGCTGAATGAAAAATTGAATGAAGTTAGTTCAAATATATGAAAATTATATTAAAAAAATTGATTCTTGTCGTTCACGTGGAAAATCTTCATACATCACTCACTAACTTTATATATTTGCCTGCAAAATAGCATAGAAGGAAAATTTAAAATAAATTTCTTATTATTCTTCTTTTTATTCGTTATTTCTTCTTCTTTAATTCAAAATTGAAATTTTCTTTTTTTTTTGGAAAAAGAAACTGCCATTTTAGCAGCTTTATTTTATACAAATTTCTTGTGGTATAGCGTTTAGTTTTAGAAAGTTTGAGTTAAATATTATTTCAAGATTATGGCATTCAATTATTTATATACAAACATCGATATTATTATCGGTTGAAATAAAAAACAACAACAACAACAAAGTACAACACAGTTCAGTTAAATGCAGATTAATGTACTATGGAGTCAATAGTTTGTACTTATCGCGATGACTATTCAATTAAATATATTATTTAAATACGTTCATACATACATATATTCACATACAATACTTATTCTTGCTGCAGAGATAACAAACACCTCTTTGACGGAGACGGAGTAATGGCTGACCCTGCAAGTACATTAACCAACATTAATTTATCGACAACTGGTTCGCTTAAAGCGGCAACCAGCTACACTAGTACATCGTTGCATGAAGCCGTAAAGTTACGTCTCGGTACAGTACAGGGTGTACCAATAGTAGAACCACAAACAATACCACAACTGTTCCGTGAATGTTGTCATAAATATGCACATTTGCCAGCTTTGCAGTACGAAGTGAATGAGACTACAATAAATGCAACAACTAAAGGTGATACAAATAAATGGACAACACTGACCTACGAAGAATATTATGAAAAGGTTGAGCAGGCCGCATTGATTTTACTGCACATTGGTCTACAACCTCGCTCATCGGTTGGCATACTCGCCTTCAATTGTCCCGAATGGTTTTATACAGAGTTTGGTGCTATGCGTGCCGGCGGCGTTGTTGCTGGCATTTATCCAAGTAATTCAGCGGAAGCGGTTTATCATGTTCTCGATACATCGGATGCCACAGTATGCATTGTAGATGATGCACAACAGATGGCCAAAGTGCATGCGGTAAAATCGCGCTTGCCACGATTGCGTGCCGTAGTGCAATTATATGGACCATACGATGAGTTCGTTGGCATCGAAGAGGGCTATTATCGCTGGGAGGATTTAACACAAATGCAATTCAATGTTGAACATCTGAGGGTAGAGTTGGAACATCGCGAACGAGAAGTCTACGCTAATGAGTGTGCACTTTTGATTTACACGGTATGATTGTAATACATATTATTGTTGTATGCATTTACATTTCATTTAGCGAATAAAATTATGTTTCTCTCTTGCAAATCCAATACTTACAGTCTGGAACTGTTGGTATGCCCAAAGGAGTTATGATATCGCATGATGCCATCGTATATGATGCAAAAGGTCTTGCGGAAATATTAAAGTGTAACAAGGACGGTGCCGCATCAGCTCTTTCATATTTGCCACTGAATCATATAGCCGCACAAATATTTGATATTTTCATATCGATATTATGGGGTGCTTGTGTAACATTTGCTGATCGGGACGCTCTCAAGGGCAACCTTACCGATACGTTGGTGAAAGTAAGACCAACGAGTTTCTTCAGTGTGCCACGTGTATTCGAGAAGATTCAAGAGAAATTTGCCACCATACAGGCCAATTCTTCTAGCACCACACGATTTTTCATGAATTGGTCTAGAGCTGCGCTGGAACACTATCATTTGGATCTGATACAAGGGTACCTATACCATTTACAATTGATTGTTTTTCTTTTTAATATTGCTAAGCTGTATGTTTTTACAATGTAGAAGGACACCGTCTAGCATTAAATATTGGATCGCTTCAAAGGTGGCACATCAAATCAAAGTGACAATGGGCTTGGATCGTTGCAGAAATATCACTATTGGTGGTGCGCCCGTTAGTTGCGAATTGAAACGTTTCTTTCTGGGGTTGGACCTTATTCTGCATGATACCTATGGATTATCGGAAACAAGCGGTGCAATAGCTATCAATTTGGACAATCGTAATTTGAAAAGTGTGGGCAAAGTGATCGATGGTGTTGAGGTGAAAATATTCAATCCCGATGGAGAAGGTCATGGCGAGGTAACGTATTGTTGTGTTGGGCATCTGTAAAAATTTAATCACTTTCTATCTCCCTCTCTCTTTCACAATCCTCATACAGGTTTGTCTGCGTGGCCGTACGATTTTAATGGGATACCTCAACGATGAGGGAAAAACGAAAGAAATACTTCAGGAGGATGGTTGGTTTCATACTGGCGATATCGGCTATTTGGATTCAGAAGGTTATTTAATTATATCGGGTCGCATTAAAGAAATACTGATTACCGCTGGCGGTGAGAATATACCACCTGTACGCATTGAGCAATTAATAAAGAATGAGCTACCTGCTATAAGTAATGCACTTGTTGTTGGCGATCGCAGGAAATACCTAACAGTTCTCTTAACCATACGGGTAAGTTATGGACGATGCGATACACTTTGTATGACCTTCATAAGAATATTTCCCTTAGACTGATGTGGATGATGCTAGCGGTTTACCTTTGGATACATTACGACCGGAAACGTTGGAGTGGTTACGATCTTTGGGTTTACAATATACTCTTCTCTCGGAGGTCCTAAATATTCCAGTCGATCTAAAAGATCTGGATGCTTCGAATGTCATCGTCAAACCGGACCCCAAAGTTGTGACTGCTATAGAGGAGGCAATCAAAAGGGCAAATGCACATGCTATATCAAATGCTCAGAAAGTTCAAAAATTCACTCTGCTGCCACATGACTTTTCACTGCCGACCGGAGAGATAGGTAAGTCTGACCAGTTACAGTACAGTATAGTCATTTTAAAATGCATTCATTTGTCCATTTAGGTCCCACATTGAAGGTGCGTCGTAATATTGTCTTACAAAAATATGCCAGTGTCATTGAAAAGATGTACAAGTAAACATTTTCGCTTTCCTTGAAAGCGGTTCTATGCGAATAATATTAGTTAGTATAGGTTATTGATGAAACTGCCTTTATTTACTTTGATCTTCTCACTTTTTTTTACTTTTTATACATTTACATATATATAAACGAAATAAAAGAATAGAAATATTCATCAGAATCTTATAGTTTTACTTAGCTATTTCTTATCAAGAACTAGTTGCTTCATTCAAGTTTAATTTCTGCTGCTTCGCTCTGCATTGAGAGGCTGCTTTGCGCTGCCTTGCTGTTATGCATATATTGAAACGTTGGATATATGCAAATAAAATATTTATAGAAAATCGTATACTCACACATATATGATTTTTATCATACCTGTTCTTTCAATAGCAACATAAGCTTTTTCTGTTCCTTCTGGTCAATAATTTTACGTGCTACACGCAGAGCCGAGAATGAAATTGCAATGGCAATCAACATCCAGATGATTATCGAACGTGAGTCGAATTTACTGAAACCCGCATTTGGCCATATCAGTGATGGTGGTGTGGGATGTACTTCATTTGAATGCTGCAATAGATAGAATGACTATGAGTGACTGTAATGGATCACATCACATCAAATCATACATCACAATTCCCAATGTTTCCCATACTGGATGTCTGTTGAGCTATCCAAGCGCCACTGCCTGTATTCAATACAATAATACTACGTTTACTCTGCTCATCATAGCAATCGACACCGTTTGCCTCCAATAGTGCGCTACTCCATGCGGTGGCCAATGAAAAATTACGACCAAAGTGTATTGTCTGTGGCTTGCGCAGCATTTCTTCGATTAACCACTGACAATTCCATAAATTTCCCGCCAATTCTACACGCTTCAAATCCAACAGTTGGCTTATATTAAGCACTGTTAATTGATTATCGCTCAGATCAAGAGTGAATTGTTGACGATTCAATTCATCTGCGAAATATTCAATGAATGCGGCAGAAGATAATCGGTTCTGTGACACATCTACTGACATCAGATATGGCAATTTAGTCAGCCAGGTAGCATTGATGTCATGCAGTTTATTTGCTGCCACATTTATGTACTGCAGCTGAGTGGTACCATTGAATAAGTTCGCTGGCAATTTAGTCAAATTATTGGAGGATAAATCAATGTGTTGCAAATTGACCAGTTCATAGAAAGTTTGTGGTGACATATGCTCCAGGCTATTGTGACTAAGATTAAGGTGCTGTTGAAAGAGAGTGAAAAAGGGAGAGGCAAATGAAATAAATAAATTTTGAAGAAGTTGCATTTATAGGACCCGAAGAGCCCCTTGGCCGAGCTCCTGTTCCAGTACAGTATTAGAAGAAACCTACTGATATTAGCCGATTCCGAATGGCAGAACCCATGTGATATCACTTTTTCGGAGCCTTGTCGCGGAGTTCTTTTCATTGCAAATTCTTCCAACCGAAAGAATGGTCAATTACTTGCCGATATTAAAGTTGTGCTTCAGCCGGGCATTGAACCCACGACCTACAGATCAGAACGTCAACGCACTAACGCACTTGAGCTACGGCAGCCCGGAAAAAGTGACTATCCTTTAGTAAAGGAAATACTGCATGCTGACTCACCTCTAACGATTCGAGACCGGTAAATGTGTCGGCTTGCAATTCTTTCAATTGATTGTGACTCAAATCTAAATCTGTCAGTTCGTAATCCGTTGAGAATGTCCAACGATCCAATTGTTCGATTGCGTTGTGTGACAAATTCAAATACATCAGACGTACCAAACTTTTGACGGTCATAAATTCCAATTGCTTCAAATTGTTACCCTCCAAACGCAATGAACGCAAATGTGTATTCGTTTGTAGTGCATCACGCTCGATGCTGGCAATTTGATTGAAATGCAAAGCAAGATGCGCCAACCGATGCATACCATGGAAATTGCGCTCATCGATTGTCCGCAAGCGATTACGTCCCAAATTTAGATATTTCAAATGAGGCATCCAACGAAAAATGCCTTCATCGATGTCCTGAATGAGGTTCGCAGCCAAATTTAAACGTTGTAAATTGGGATATTGATGAAAACTCTTCAGCGATAGTGCTCGTATCGAATTGCGGCGCAAATCCAATGAGATAAGGGCATTCATCGGTTCATTGGTCCATGATTTCACTTCGGTAATATTGTTATGTGCCAGCGAAAGCGTTTTCAAACGTCTTAGGCCATGTAATGCGTAATCCTCTAAGACGGTTACTTTGCTATCGCTCATTTCCAGAGCTGTCAAACTATTGAAACGCATGAAAAAAGCATTTTCCAATGTTGTCACATTACAATAAGACACTGTCAACTCTGCAATGAGTGAAACATTGGGCAGCTGTTGTAAGTCCACCTTTGAACAATTTGTAACTGTAAGAATTTGTCCTGTTGCTGATTTGGATTGGCTGGACAATGGTGGCAGAATTACAGCGGCGCTAATAGTGTGATCAATATTATTTGTCAGAAATAGCAATGATACAAGGAAAGTCACCATTTTAACAAGCATAAATTGTTTAAACAACAATACATGTGTGTTTGATCACGTAATTACATGAATCTAGCGAGGTGAAGATAGTCTTTATTTATGACGCACGCAAGTTTTATCTACACTTGTGCATTTGTTTCTTTCAACCTGTCAAGATTAATTTCGTATTTGCCAAAGCAAATACATATTGTATGCAAAGTATGCAGTTGGACTTTTTTAAATGAAGTATGGCTACGAATCTTTAGCAATCACTCAATTTTAGGTTTTCAATTAAGTGACGTTGCAATTCAACTATTGTCATTTAATTAGAAAGGACATTCTATTGTTACACTTTTCTCTTTTGGATCAATGAAGTTGTGATTTAATTTTAGTTATTGATTTTTATAATAATTAAATAATTGAAAATATTATCGCTTCGGTTTAAATAGAATCCATTTCAACACTGCACTAAATCACCGAAAACTCTCACTAAATATTTAATTAGACAATTGATGTTGAATAAGTGCAGCTTTAAGAAAAACAAAAAAAAAAAAAACAATAAAATTATAATATTCCACTAACACTTGCTAGAATAGAATAATCACTGGAACTGTAACAGTTCGATTGTTGTGAATCGCTGTACCACAACTAGTAAGTAAATCACGATATAAGCATCAAATAAGCAGTATGTAGTAGGTATATAGCTGTCAGAAACTTTTGCTAAAAGTCCATTATCACAGACTAAAAAGTAAGCATGAATTAAGATATCTACATACGTGTGGTTGTTGCCGTTGCTGTTGTTGTTCTGCATTAACTTTTGTAGTCAAAGTTTATTTACATAAAATCTGCTGCTGAATTTGCCGTTGAGTTGCTAATACTAAAATAAATATTAGTATGAAATATTTTTATCTGATTAAAATAGCTATTACAAGTAGACAACTATTTATGTACACTGTTAAAATTTTTAATATTGTAAATTCAAAGATTTTTTAATATTTCCTAGAGGTAAAGTTATCGCAATTTTGACCATTTTTACAACCGAATGAATATATCGTAAAACATTTTAAATCATCATTAGGATTATTTTCGAAAAAAAATTAGATTAGTATTGTAGATAACTTATAGTTTATGATTTTATGGCAGTTGAACTATTTAAGGAATTTTTTTTTTTTAATATTATTGATTGAATTGTTCTACTATTCGGAGAAACTCACAATAAGTATTCAAATCTTACAAACTAAATTTGTAATTTTTAATTTTTAAACTAATTACCCATTTTGGCGAAATTTTGTTGGTGTAGAGAATATTGCAACCGACCTTTAGTGAACAGGCTCTATCGAAAACATGAGTATATGAATGATATAAATTGTTTCAAGAGGGACGATAAAGCATTGAAGACACAGAACGTCCCGGACGACCAATCGCATCAACTGATGAACAACAATTCAATGAAATCAATGAATTTATGCACGAAAATCACCTATTGAAAGTTAGAGATTTTACTGATATTGTTGGAATTGAAAGACCAGAAAGATAGGTGCCTGAGAAAAGTCAAATCTAGACTGGTTCCGAAAATGCTAAATTTTTTTGAAAAACAGCATCGCGTTGAAAAGCCTCTGTTGAAACAATGCTTTATAACTATCAAGACAAGATGAAACACATTATTACAGGAGATGAAACTTGGATCAATCAATCAAGCGGATAGTGTGCCAAAGGAGAGCCAAAAACAAAAAACCCACAAAAAGCCAATCAAAAATCAAGATAATGTTGGCAGTTTTCTTCGATTATCGTGATATCCTGCATTATGAATTCCTTTCGCCTGGCCACAGCGCCAGGCGTTAAGGAACAATATTTGAGTGTTATATGTCGTTTGCGTGTCAAAGCAATTCCCTTCAAAAGGCCAGATTTGTGGAAAGACAACTCTTGGTTTTTGCACCGCGATAAGACGCCAGCTCACAATGTTTTGTGACTATTTCGTGACGCAATGCATATCGTTGATTCATGTGACTTCTGGTTATTCGTTAAACTCAAGAGACCGCTTCGTGGACACTGTTTTGAGGCGATAGATGAGATGAGATCGAAGAAGGTAATAAAAGCTATCCCTGAAATCGAATTTAACAAGTGCGTTGATGATTGAAAAAAAAAAACCGAGGGCATTGTATTGGCTGGGGACTACTTTGAAGTGTATGAAATATAACAAATTTTCTAGTACTTTTTGCCCATAGCAGTAATTGCTTTGTGGGTGCCGTAGCTCAGTGGTTAATGCGTTGACCTTATGATCTGTAAATCGTGGCTTTAGTCGCCGGCTGAAGTACAACTTTAATATCGAAACAAATTTTCTTTCTTCCGGTAGTAACACTTTGTCATAAAAAAGCTTCTAAACGAGATATGTGACAAAGCTGTGACAAAGGTGATGCCACAAAAGTTCTGCTGTTCGAGAGCTGCTAATGTAAGTAGGTCTTTTCTAATATTGACCAAAATTTAACAAGCACAGCAGTACTGGAAGAGAAGCTGGGTCAAAGGGCCCTTCGGTGCCTATAAGTGCCACATATTTATGTTTATTTCTTTTTTTAGTCAATGCTTTGGGTCTCTAGAAAAGAATTTGAAAGTCTACACCTACTGATCATGTGAGTATAGATCATACATTTTTCAAGAGAATGCCAATTTATTATTATTCTGAAATTTATTGTCGATTTCATAGCCCAGTATTTCGTTACACAAGATGCTCGTATTAGGAAAATTAAGCATGAGCGAATGCAATAGCCATTTCTAAGTAAAACCTGAGGATCGTAGAAGCATCTTGCATGCGACATAAATCAAACTAAGGGTTGCTAATTAAATATTGAATTGTTAAAAAAAAAAAAAAAAAAAAAACAAATATTATCTAATAATAGGTACATACATTTCACATTTTCATCATTCATACAATGTCACATTATTATGTAATACTTGTAGACAGATAGCAACAGTACCAACATAATAAGATATTTATAATATATCATGCATACTATTACTACTATACAACATATGTAAGAACGGCGTTACATATTTACATATTATACATCAGCAAATGTAAGTATGTACTACTTACACACCACAAAATACATAATATCATTTCATCATGACACACAGATGCCAACCTAAAACATGAGCATACATGTATTCGTATACATATGTCATATAATACATATACAATATTTAGTATGTATAAAGATGGAGTGTATGTGGGAGTTTAATTGAAATCATACTTGTTTGGGTGGTTGCATTCATACATATGTATATATGTGTACTGCATCATCATACATCATAACTTTTCTGGCACATATCCAAAATAATATTAATAAACTTAATGTTGCAACAGCAATGATAATAATGACATTTACCAGCGGCTTTATATGGGGGCGGGGGCGTGGGAGAAAAAAAAAACATGGAATATCATGGGCAATATGTAATATTGAGCAGAGTTCTAATTTAAACACTGTTGAGCTGATGGTATTAAAATTAAAGCACTTTGAATGAATTTTATTCAGGTACATCATTGAAAAAATCAGTTGGAGATGAGAGTTAAATAAATATGAATTGCTAATCCGAGATGAGATGGAACATTTTGGTCGTGAGTACTCTATTCAATTTTGTCAGACGCCTTCAATTGCCTAAGCATGAGAATAGCCGAATATATCATAGATGTATACCAACAAGTTGTAAGTACAAATATAGATGCTAAAAATCTTAACATCCTTGCTAAGTTCCATGTTGTCAATTACTTTCATTTTCTCTATAGGACAGAGATGTTACTTATGCATATTTATGAATTTAAACGTCAAAAATATTATAATTTAGAAGAAAAGGAATCCTTTTCCTTTTCTTCTAAATTATAATATTGCAACAAAATAGTTTGACTATTTGTTATACATTTAATCAATTAAATAATCAGAATTTGTTCCATTTGAAATTTATACTCTGTCTAGGAAACTTAGCATCAACGATTGTTCATCCTCACCCTTTAAACAATTATACATAATTTGCTACAACCCAAGAGTTGCATCACATACAAATACACACTGACACTTGGGGAATTATAATGCTAATTTAGCTACAAGTCTGACAAATTGAATTTCACAATTGCCCCTTAAGTACATCAAAATTGTAATTGTAATCAAAGGAAAGAAAAGAGAGAAATAGTAAGTCGTTTGAAATATTGCATTTTTTGCAATTTGCTTTATTAATTCTTTAATATGTACTTATTAATGTTGTTTCTTTATATCCAATACCGATTGCAACCTACAATTGGCATTTTCAGTTTACTCTTTCTTCTGCTGTCATTTTTTTTTTTTTTGGCATTTTTCCAATATTTTCAAATGTTCAAATTCAAAGTTACACACAAGGGACTTGCTCTAATAATAACAATGACATATTGTATTTATTGGCATAAATGCATAAAATACGTACAATTTTCTTTTTGCCCTCGATTGCTTTAAGCCTTTTTATTGGAGAGTGTTGAATTGTTGAATCGATGTGTTTTTTTTTTTTCTCTTCACAATTTCTCACAGCCTCCAACAACAATGTGTTCACTCAAATGTACTTTGCAATAATCTATAATAGCAATTATATACTAAGTATCATATAATATCGTCTAATGCTAATCAGAAAACAATGAAAGAAAATAATAAAATATATAATAGGTAAATATGCAAAATTTAGGGTTATTCTATGAAATGCATAAAATTAAGAAAACAAAATTAAATCACTCTAACTATCTAATACATAAAATATTAGGATTTGGAGAAATGCCATAGCTATGGATAATTTTAGCATAGCCCTTAAATAAGTAATAAATAAAAATAAATTATTGATGATTGATACTATAAGAGAAAGACATAAATTGGCTTCAAATTAACTTTCACTTGCATTCATTTTGGTTGCAATTGTCAAATTCTATTTATTTATTTTCGAGCACAAGTCTATTCACATACTCGAAATATATCCTATATTTATAGTTGACCTCATACTATATGCTCAAGCAACATAGTAAGAATAGAGTAATTTAGTACAGCAACTACTTACTTACTGTTATTAATGTCAACAAGCAATAGCACTGCATACTGCTACACATTTACTTTACTAGTCACTTTTACTATGTTACAATTGCAAAAGTGACAGTCAACGATAATGTCAAAGTTAAATTTTCTATAAAGTGTCAATTTGACCGATTTTCTTTTTTACAATTTAGTAAGTATGAGGATGAGAGTGTGTATGTGTGTTATTGTGTATATATTCTGTGTGTATTGCTTTCTACTTGCCAACTGTGTTTGTAACTATACAGTTCGATCTCTATTGTAGTACATATTATGTTAGACGTACATAATCAAGTACTTACATGTCATTTTTCAAGTGAAGTAAACTAACTTCACTTGACAGCAATTGAGAAGTCGAGCCCTCTCTCGAAGAACGAAAACTACACTCTACAAGTCTCTCATCATGCCTGTCCTAACATATGGCGCTGAAGCCTGGACAATTTCCACCTCAGATGAGCGAATACTTGGAGTTTTCGAAAGAAAAGTCCTACGCAAGATCTTTGGACCTATTTGCGTTGGTGGCGAGTACCGAATAAGGTACAACCATGAGCTGTACGAGCTGTATGCCGATATTGACATAGTAAAGCGCATCAAAATCCAGCGGCTGCGCTGGCTAGGTCATGTCGAGCGAATGGAAGAACACGCTCCAGCTAAGAAGGTGTTATATTCGGAACCCGCTGGAGGACGACGCAAAAGAGGAAGACCAAACCTCCGGTGGAAAAACCAAGTACTGGAGAACCTGACGGCGCTTGGAATTTCTAACTGGCGCCAGCTAGCGAAGAACAGAGATGGCTGGCGAAGCATGTTATTTTCGGCCTAAATCGATATTCGGTTGTTATGGCCACATAAGTAAGTAAGTAAGTAAGTAGACTAACTACAAAATTATTGTATAATATTGAAAAACTTTGAAAATTAAAGTTAACACTTATTTTCAACATAAATATATTTCATTTAAGAAGACAAAAATTAATTCCACTATCCTGATTCTGTATATATAATCCAACTGTAGGTCGTGGGTTCAATCCCAGGCTGAAGCATAACCAATATAATACCGAAAAGATTTTGCTTTCGAACGATACCCATCTATCGGCAAGTAATTGGCTATTCTTCCGGTAGTAACAATTTGCCATGGAAAAGTGTCTAAAATAACTCTGTGACAAAGCTCAGAAAAAGTGATGTCACAAAATTTCTGCCATTCGGAACAGTCTACAATAAGTAGGTCCCTTCTAATACTGTCGAAAATTGAACACGCAAAACAGTAATTGAAGAGAAGCTCGGCCAAAGAGCATTTCGGGGCTTTAAGTGCCACGTATTTTTTTTTTTTTTAGAGGTGTCGCAAAAGAGCTCCGGCATCCTGGTGTAGAAAGAAACGCTTATTTTAAAGTGAAAAGATAAAAATATTTTATTCAAAGTATTGTCCATCGCTTTCTACACATATTGACCACCTTTCAGGCTACTTGTGGATACCACGCCAAAAAAAATTGATCGTCTTTCGATGAAAACCATTCAGAGATCCAATTTTCCAGTTTTTCATATGTTTTGAAGTGCTGTTCGCTAAGTGCGTTACTCATCGATGAAAACAAGTGATAATTGGAGAGAGCAAAGTCTAGTAAATATGGGTTGTGGGGTAAAAAATACCATCCAAGCAATTTGATTGTATCCTGAACATTATTTGCTTCATGTGCCGGTGCGTTGTCGTGCAGCACTAAAACCTTACCGTGTCTTCTGACCCATTCTGGTCGTTTTTCGATCAATGCATGATTTAAATTGATCCTTTGTTATCGGTAGCGATCAGTATAAACAGTTTCACCAGGTTTCAGAAGCTCATGGTACGCAACACCTTTCTGATCCTACCAAACACACACAGCATCCTCTTCTTTCCAAAGCGATCCGGTCTTGCGATCGATGTTGATGGTTGGCCTAGTGTAACCCATGCTTTTTTGAGTTTAGGATTCTTAAAATAAATCTACTAGTCAAAATTCGATGCAAAAAAACTCTTTCTTTCTTGTCTTTGAAGCAAAATTTCCCAATTCATGTGGAACTCATTCTCCATTCTTTTGGAACTTTCCCATAGCTTTTAAATAGTTGGAAAATTGTTTTTTTGTGTAACATTTAACATTTCTGCCATTTGTTGTTGACTTAAAGTGTCATCTTCGTCCAACAATGCTTGCAATTCGGTGCCTTCAAACCTCTTCTGTGGTCTTCCATGTTCTTCATTTCTCAAATCAAAATCATTACGTTTGAATCCTTGAAAACAATTTCTGCCTTCTTCTGAAAGAGCATGACCACCATAAGCTTCGATAAGCATTCGATGCCCTTCAATTGCATTTTCTTAAAAAAAATAATGCAATAAAACTTAGCGCAAATGATGATTTTCTGGTACAACATTTTCCATTTTTAACTTTAAAAAAAAATGTAATGTTGTTTTCATAATGACTTGCTGTATACTAAATATATTTGACAGATGACATAATCAAAAAACAAAAAAACAAAAATAGGACTCGTTCATAATAATCTTTAAAGGTAGAACCAAATCTGTGTTACATATTTCTATATCGTCTAAGAATATATACGTGGATCTCTTCTAGTATTGTAAAAAAAAACCAGCAAAAAGGTTGACAAGTTTGTAGTTGCCAAATCGTCATTCAGTCGGTTAAGATTGTATAAATTATAAAACTTTTTATAGGTACAAGATTTATCAATTTCATTTAGATTTATCCTCAAATTGTACGAACAATACAATCAGTTCAAAATGAAATTGAAATGGCAACAACATTTATATATTGTATATAGTATATACGAAAATATATTTGAAAATTTAAAATTACATAAATTATGCATCAACATTTTGGTAAATATTCGTATGTCTACTTTGATATGCTGCTGATATTATGCTATTTGTTAAGTATATAAATATCACTTCAATTTCCTTCAAATATACGAATGTAAATGCATCGTTTGTATATATAATACATATATATACTATATACTTTCCATTGAATATATCTGATATTTTTACATTTACCTGCTTGCATATTCACTTGTATGCAAATATGGTAAATAAAATAAAAGCTAAATTTCGACAAATAAAATCAAATGCATTTTTTGCTATATTTACTTACATTCTTGCATTACATGGCATACGCCTTCAATGAAGGAAGACATACATGCATTTACATTTACTGTATGACACCATTAGCTATGGTTACAAAAGTGCACATTGTTACAATCTCTGATTTAACAATTGCATGATATTGCATGAAGGAATTGCAATTTCTGCTGGTCGACACTTATATTTGTTTGAATTAAATTTACATATCGCGACACACAATGAAATATGGCTTAAACCCTTTTTAAGTGTCTATTATTTTGATTCACCTTAGATAGTCGCTTGACTCTATGATGAAGTATATAGATTTCAGTTAGAACACAGCTCCTAACAATTACGAGAGCCTCCTTAATGGGTAAAACTTCAACGTGGAATACACTAAAATGATCAGACAAGCGGAAGGATAAATGGATGCCCAACGCCTCAGAGTAGACAACCCCTTCCAATTGTTCATTTAGTCTAGATCCATTCAATTAAATTGAAGAGAAAATTGTAATAAAGGATTTGCTTACATGCAGTTTCACCGAGCTACGAAAGTCAGTGGTGATACTGGGAATGAGCGGAAAATTTCCAAAGATGGGTGAGTGTCCTCTTGAATAGGTTGGCCTAAAGTGAGAATTCTCTTAGGTTTAATCAGCTAGCTGTTTGCGGTGTCGTAGCTCAGCGGCTAGTGTGTTTGCCTTCTGATCTGTAGGTTGTGGGTTCAATCCCCGACGGAAGCATAGCAAATTTAATATCGAAAAGATTTTTCTTTCGAACGGTACCCTAACGTCGGCAAGCAATTGGCAATTCTTCCGACAGTAACAATTTGCCATGGAAAAGCTTCTAAAAGAATTCTGTTACAAAGCTCAGGAAAAGTGATGTGACAGGGGTTTTACAGTTCGAAAACGGCTAAAGTAAGCAGGTCCCCTATAAAAATGTCCGAAATTTAACGCACACAGCAGTACTGGAACATAAGCTCGGTCAAAGAGTCCTTCGGGGCTTATAAGTGCCACATATTTATTTCTTTGCAGTATACGCAAGAGATGCAGCATGATATTTAATGCTATTGTTGGATTGGTTTTGTGAGGCCCTCTTTTTCTTTGCGGTATACACAAGAGATACAGCATGATATTTAATGTTATTGTTGGATTGGTTTTGTGAGGCCCTCTTATACATAAGCCGGCCACCAAACTAGAATGTCATATGTTAGAATTGGTCTTATCATCTGCTGCATTTAACCAGTGTACTATATGAGTATAATATCTTAGACCCCATCTTGCTCCCATCGCCGTTTTATATGAATACAATGCTATAGCCACCTATCATATCTCACTCCATTATTTATGGGGCTTTGTCACTAAATGACAATCTGATACCGTTCAATATCAGTGGTCTAACATCAGTTAACCTGTGCTTCCTAGGAAACAATATAAGTTCTGATTTATGGGAGTTAATACCTAAACCACATGATTTAGACCATAAATCTACTTCATTTGATCTTGCCTGTCTTCGGCATAAGAACAATTTTCGCTTCTTTCCATAAAGTACAAATAGAATTTAGGTATAAGGCACTTTTCAGTCATATACCTTATACGTTTTCAGTTATCAGCCAATACCAGAAATGTACCCTAATGAATGCCAGAGCTGCCCTGGAAATATCCCACAGGACCCAGATGATTAAAAAGTTTTGAAGTTCCTCATATAGCCCAATCTAGATCGATAGATATATAAAACATTTAAAATATTCAATTTTCAATAATTTGAAGCTTATAGATTCTTTATAAGCTGCCAATTTATAGCTTTTAGCTGAGCAACACGGTCGTATTTAAGATATGTATTCAGTGGTGTTATAATTCCTAGACTAGTCCATTTGATTACATCGACTCCCTGTCGAAGATAGCTAGTATTAAATTTCGTTGAAATATCTTAGCGGTAGTTCAAGTTGTCATTTGTGATCCAGACAGGTGAAAGGCAGATAGTCTCACTTGTTTAAATTTAACCAAAACGAATATACACCCTCCTTCTTGAATATATACCATAATACATAAATCATCACAATTCATTTGAAGTCAAATAAATACAGAGGGAGAGCTAGGGAGGAAGAGAGCGAGCGAGCAATAGTTACTTGTGTGGAGTATGTGTTTGATTTATTGACATGCAGCATATACAAATTGAGTAATCGCATAGCAAATAGCAATCTATTTTTATTCGTTTCAATTCAAATGAAACTTTTAGCATTCAGTTGACAATCTGTTCTTAGAAATTATTGCATATTGCATCCGTAAGTAGGTATTTCAAATCATTTGTATGTATCAAAAATTTAATATAGAAACTTATAGGAAATTTCTAAAGTAGATCTCAAGGTGTATAAACAAGAAGCAGAATAAGTGTACCTTTATAGCTAACCTTATGTGGTTCTTTTACTTTCTATGTAAAAACATTTTGTTTGTATATATAAATATAATATTCCTATTATGTATATAACCCAATGAGAACATGTATTCAAATCTTTATTTTAGGCTGTTGCCTACTTTGTATTACACCCTTTAACGGCTAGCTACATTTCCATTTATAATAGAATGGTTGTTGAGTGTTTTATCATTTATCATTTGAAATTGAAAATTCCTTATATTTCTTTTCGTTTTTTTTTTTCTTTTTTGGTTTTTTGTATAATTTCCCATTAAGCAGTTGTACTAAGCTAACTTGGCACATGCAAAGATGCAATACGATATCTCATATAGTACAACGGATTATATTGTACGCGCAAGCACAATCATATCTGTAAATCGTTCTATTGTTTTTATACAAGTTTTTATATAGTTATTCGGCGAAATTTGTCTTTCATCATACACGTATTATCCTATAATGCAATAAGGTTTTTGCTTCTACACTTCTGTAGTTTTTATTTTATGTAAGTAAAATATACGAAATGCATAAATCGCTGTGACATGTTGTATCTACAAAATTCTCTTTATGAAATTGATTTCATTTGAATGACATAATACTTTGTTATTATTTCATTAAATTTATGTGGGCTATGCAAAATACAATACTATGTTCTTTTAGGGATTTGTTTTAATTGTTATTTTTTTTTTTTTTAATCATATAGAATCAAATTAAATAATCATCAGTTTTTAGTATGTTTTGCATATACCTTAAAATCTCACAAGTTATACTGACACTATGTACAATATAAACGGCTCTTATTCGAATTCTGGAAAGATAACGTAAGATATTAGGCTCAAGAGTTGAATTGGAACGTAGGAACTCCTCTTCCAATGTTGTTATACGGACGTAATTAGAAAGGATTTTACGCCGAATACATAGCAGAATTCTTGTGCATCATTGTTGCAATAGTTTTCTCATAAACATTGTCGCGGCAACATTTTTGCTTTTCTAAATAAATGTTTACTGAAAATTTAAAATAATTTTTCTGTATTCATGACAAATGAGTACATCAAAAAAAAAAAAAAAAAAATCTGAATAAGTGGTTAAATCTAAATAAATGAATACGATTGAAATTCGTATAAATCCGCTACAAAATTAGAGTATTTACTTACGCAGGCAGAAGTAGCATTAGAGTAATCAACCAATGCTTATTTCACATGATAATACTCGAGCATATTACACAAGTATAAGAGTATATTGTATGTGAATTAAATACTCACTAACGTCAACCAATGCCAAAAGGAAGAGGGAACAAAAAATTGCATCATATAATACGATCGACTTTAATTCAAGTACTTTTATATAAATAAGTATTCATATGAGCACGAAAATTTATACTAAGTGGGATGATAAATCTTAGATCAAACAAAGAAAATGCAATTTTTATACCCTGCAAAATGCAATATGCATGGTATATTCATTTCGGTCAGGTGTTTGTGTCCACTTGAAGGAATCTCCGGAGATATAGACATAGATATATATTCGTGATCAGCGTCGATTAAATTTTCGATTTAACGATGTCCGTCCGTCCGTCCGTCCGTCCGTCTGTCTGTCACCTGGCTGGTTCGCACGATAACTTGAGTAAATATTGAGCTATTTCGATGAAATTTTGCATAAGTAATCTATAATCCAAGAGTACGGAGGGGATTGATATTGGGCATGATCGGTCAATAACCACGCCCACACCAAGCATTCAAAGCGACTAACCTCGAAATTTTCAAAATCTTTAACTTACCATAACTCACATAATATACGACTTGGGACAACAATATTTGGTACATAGACTTATATTATACTACTATATAACGTCGCCAAAAGTGGTTGAGCCACGCCTACTTTTTAGCGTAGCTCTCATACAAAGTGTCTGTACTTCTTTTAAATTGAAACAGCTGTAACTTCTACAATCTTCTGTCCAGCATAACCATAATTGACACTGAGATTAACATGTTAGTCGGAAATAATATGGCAGAAAATCAGTGTGCCACCCCCGCTCCTTTTTGGGTCTCCCATACAAAGTTGCGGAAATTAAAAAAAATGTTACCGGTTATAACTTGCAAACTATTCAGCGTAGAATAACGAGATTTAAGGTGTGGATTAGTATTGTAGGAGCAACTAGGCTCACAGAAAATGGGCCAACCACGCCCACTGTTTATCGTAGCCCCCATACAAATTTTAAATTGAAACAGCTGTAACTTCGGCAATCTTCTGTCTAGAATAACCATAATTGACACTTAAATTAATATCGTAGTCGGCAAAAATCTGGCGGAAAATCAGTGTGCCACGCCCACTCCTTCATGGGTCTCCCATACAAAGTCAAGGGAACTAAACTAAAACTTTTAAGCTCCATAACTTACAAACCATTTATCGTAGGACAACGAGATTAAAGGTATAGAATAGTATTGTACGAGCAACTAGACTCACTTGAAATGTGCGCGCCACGCCCACTGTTTATTGTAGCCCCCATACAAATTTTAAATTGAAACAGCTGTAAATTCGGCAATCTTCTGCCTAAAATAACCATAATTGACACTTAGATTAATATCGTAGTCGGAAATAATCTGGCAGAAAATGAGTGTGCCACGCCCAATCCTTAATGAGTCTCCCATACTAAGTCAAGGGAATTAAACTAAAACTTTTAAGCTCCATAACTTACAAACCATTTAGCGTAGGACAACCAAATTTAAGGTGTGGATTGATATTGAAATATTAATTAGATATACCAGAGATACGTCACTCCCATTTTTTATATAGCTTCCATATAAAGTCTCGGATTTATATTAAACATTAAAACACCCATAACTTACTAATTAATACGCCTAGGTCAACCCATTGCAACCTATGTAGTTTAGTATTATAGGCAGAAATTGATCCTCCAAAATTGGTGAGGTACGCCTGCTTCTTATTGTAGGTCCTATACAAAGTAGTGGAAGAAAAGGATGGATATACGAGCAAACTTTTTATATATACCTACCTACATATGCAGGGTATAATTTGGTCGGCCCCAGCCGACTGTAAGGAGATTTGTTTTTTAATATACATTGCATTTAGCTCATTACCCATTTTTCAGTCACTTTCAATTTTCTTAATGCCAGTCATAATAGTGGGATTACGGAAGGTCTGCGAAATTGAAATTTGTTTCAGCAATAACCATCTTGTTTGAGCCAAATCTTTATGCTGGAAGCCATCTTTACAAGTTTGGACAAAAAAAAAAAAAAACAGACTGACGTCGCTTTATCTGGATATCACGATGCGTAGCAGATTGTTAGAATGTAATATATTGGTGGTCTCTACCATCCTGCAAAAACTAAATATTGAGTGATATAAAAAGTCACCGTGATTTTTTTTTTTTTAATTTTTCAACGAAGATTTTCTTTATTGAAATTCAATTTTAATCAAATACATGAATATGAATATGTGGTACTGATAAGTCCCGAAGGTATCTTTGGCTGAGCTTATTTTCCATTACTGTTGTGCGTATTAAATTTTGGGCAGTATTATAAGGAACTTACTTATTTTAGTCATTTCCGAACGGCAGAACTCTTGCGACATCACTTTTTCTGAGCTTTGTCACAGAATTCTTTTGGAAGCTTTTCAATGGCAAATGGTTAGTACTGGAAGAATTGGCAATAGCTTGCCGATAGGTGGGTACCGCTCGAAAGAAAAATATTTTCGATATTAAAATTGTTAAAATTGTTGAATCCATGACCTACGGATCAGAAGGCCAACATACTAGTCCCTGAGGTACGGCACCCACAATCAAATATATATTGGCCTCTGTTATTTATGACCCTTTGCTATTTTTCAAGTAGCTTCATAATTTCATCGATGTAGAACTTTTGTGGTTTATCGACAAAAGACTTACCGAAGTTATTTTTAGAGGCTCTTCGGTCTGTAAATTTTTCACCATCAAGAGAGTTTTGCAGAGATCAAAGCAAATAAAGTTATACATACGGTGGATGCATCAAAACTTCAAAATCAAGTTCCATCAATTTGCTCCAAGTTATCAAAGCTATATGTGATCGGGCATTGTCATGATGAGACACAACACCTTATCTGTTAGCCAATTTTGGTCTTTCTTCCTTGATTGCCTCTTTCAAACGGTCGATTTGTGCACTGTAGATAATCGAATTTACCATTTTGGCAGGTTGTAGTAGCTCATAATGAACAATTCTCTTCCAATCCCATCAAATACTTAACATAATCTTGCTTGTCGACAATCCAGCCTTCGATGTCGTTTGTGGTAGACCACTGGCCCGTGACGATGATTATTTTCATTTAATATTTTCGTATTTAATTCATGATGATTCGCTTCAGAACTGGTTAGATTTCGTTGAGCTTCAGCTGCGCCTCTCTGATGGTAATTCGGTTAAGCTAATCTGTTTGCGTTACTTCAGGTGGCAACCAAACATTAAGCTTCTTTGAGTAGTCAGACTTTATGAAATTTTTTCAAACTATCACGTGATTGATATTTGGTGTCTGCACAATGTCTTGATATGTAGTCTTCACCAGTTGCAAAACTGAATCGACTTTTTTAATGACGGGCCGGACAGAGCCAGTTGCATCTTTGTACCAAAGTTGAATGGTATACTCTGTTGAAACCTGAAATGTATCAATCGGATTTGTGTTGCCCGATATATGGACATTATAAAAAATTTATTTTGTAAATCAATTGGCAAATCCATTTTTGTTTGAATGTTTGATTCGTCAAATCAGTATGGCATACCGGTACATTACATTGCAACTTTACCAAGACAATATTAGCCGCATCAAAAATTCCACTAAAATGTATATAGCAGATTGAAAAAAAAAAATCGACGAATATCAGAATAAAAGTGCACTGATGCAAATGTATTGATGGTGGCGTGACATAAAATAAATAAATCAACATATATATATATATATATAGCTATATACACATATGAGCACTTATATACATAATGTATATTTTATATACAGACACATGTAACATATATACTTGCCCCAAACAGAGACACTAAAGTCTCTAAACGAAGTCAATTCATTTTGATAATCAAATATGGTAATTCATTCCTTGAACACCAACAAAGGCAATCACAATTGAGAGCAGTATTCTTCATTGAAAAAACAAATGAGAATACAACAACAACAACAACGAAAGGTTCCTTATTCGACACCAATGTGTATGTATCTACATACGAGTATATGTATAGATGATGATGATGATGATGATGATGAAACAATACAATATATATGCCATACTCACTGAAAAGGCTTTCATTTTCTTGCTTTTTAGTTCATATGGTCATTTCGATATGTTCATATGTATATATGTATAAAATATACATATATGCGATATATTGCAAAATACATTCATATGTATATATGTATGTATGTGGTTTTGCAAGAAAAATAGAAATTACATCTAAAAGGAGTCAAATGACCAAAGACAAATTCAAATTTAACGAAACTTTATGTACATTCATAAGTTCGTGAGTATATGTATAGTATAGTATATGTAAATATGTAAAAACGTATGTCACCATTCTGAATGTCTAATACACACAAAAATGAAAAGAACAACAAAATACAAGTGACAGGATAAATGCGTTGGCATATTTGATGCTTGCGCAGGATGCCAACATGCCCAATGTATCTATGTAAATACTTGTGTATGGGTGTGTGTGTGTGTGTGTGTGTGTGTGTGTGTGTGTGTGGGCTCTGGCATATATACGCACAGAAATACCTATTTACATGTGTTGATGCGAACCGATACCGACCGTATGATAGACAGGTACGAAGCGAACAACCAAACAACCAATCGACCAGCTAACCAACCAACCAGCCAAACTTTATTTTTAAGGATTCGTTCAGTTTATTGCATGGAATATAACTTTGGAAAACTGGGATACTTGCTAATGGAAGGCTCTGTGCGAAGTAAATGAGTAAAATTTCAAAAAGAGAGAGAGAAATTGGAATTTTAAAAATGAGAAAAAAAGAGAGAGTGTGTATGTATGGCAGAAAAAGCTTTTATTTTGGATAATTTTACAGTTTGTACAATTGTTAGTGGCAACATAAGTCAGGCAGGCACCACCTCCATACACACCATATTGTATATGAATGTAGGTCTGTAACTAAGCTAAGTATGATTTTGTAAGTTCATACATATCTATGTATTAACTGGTCGCTGATGTTATTCACTGACTCACTCACAACCATTAACTTCATAAATTTGTTGTGCATGAGTGGGGGGAGGGTGATGGGGTAGAAACAATTTTTCATTCACGGACATTTTTTATTTCAATTAATATTCTAGGGGCAGTAAATCATCAACTTTAAGTACTTTTATGAAATTACGAAAATCATACATGCTCCAATTGGTGCAATTTATTTTCTGAAATTCATTTAGTTTCGTTGCAAACATTTTTAGCTTATGTTGAAAGTGAAAAAATCAGTATTTCAGTAGAATCCATAAGCAAAATTGAACCACAATATTTTATGAGATTCTATGGCGGTAATGATTTGCCATGGGAAAGCTTCTAAAAGAGCTTTGTGACAAAGCTCAGAAAAAGTATTGTCACAAGAGCTTTGCCGTTCGGAACTGGCTAATATGAGTAGGTCCCTTCTAAGAAAGTTCAAAACGCTCACAACCGTACTGGAAGAGAAGCTCGGCCAAAGTATCCTTAAGGACCTATATTTAGGCTATTTATTTTTTTTGTAAGCCAAAATTGGAACCATTGGGATGAATTGGGCATACAATTATTGGATTCAATTATTGCAACTATATTCTATTATGCATCGTACATAATTTGGCTTCTAATTTTATTTTCGGTGTATATTATGTTGCACTATTTTACTACTACTTGCTTTAATCATATTTTCGCTCTTAGCTAGAGAATATTGTTTCTCTTTCTGTTCTCTTTTATTTTTGGTTTTTTGAAAGAGCTTTTTCGCTCACGACTATATTACTTATAGTCGTGAGCGATTGAATAAAAACAAAAACAAAACTTGTCAATCCTCATCGCCATCACCACATATACACACAGACACACACACACACACACATACATATGCAGCACACTGGCAACACAGGCATTTCCAACATCTGCAAAGGATTTACCATCATTATTTGGTTGCCTATATTGGCATATTGGTTGGTTAATTTCCAATAGCTCCACAATGTTCCTGGCTTAAGAACAGAACGTTCAGTTGGTGTTCCGGTTTCGGGTTGTGCTGTTTGTTGCCTTTTCCTCCTAAAAATTTAAACGGCGTGTCGTTTTCTTATTACAATTACAACTACAACAACAACAACAACAACTATATAAGAACAGAGAAAAGCAAAAACAAAGAACAAAAATCATGAAGTAGCACAAAAGAGGAATATATAACTTCATAGACATCAAAATCTAATTGATATAACTCTCAAATGATGTTAATAATAATAAATAAATAAATAAAAAATAAAAAAAACCAATAAATTAATTTCTCGAAGGATTCTTAGATTTTTTGAATTTCAAATGAAACGAAAACGTTAAAATAAAATCCAACAAAGTGAAAAAAAAAAAATTGTGATCTGTTCATATTGAATATCCTGGAATAAAATCAATTTTGAGCTTAATTGCAAACTACGATGGATTAAAATTTAACAAAATAGAAATTGTGAGTTTTAAGATGCCTCTAAATTGGCGTTAATTTAGAAAATTATTTGCAAAAGAAAATTAATAAAATTATAATATAGTTTTCTTTCCTTCTGTTGGCAATATTGGTGTGTAAGCTTTAACTTGGTTTACATATTTTCCAACAGTAGCAGTTCGCGTCACTGCTATTGCTGCTGCTGCTGCTGGTGCTGTTGCTGTTGCTGGTGGTGTTCCACAGGAAAGCAGCATCCTTAAAATTTCCCATGCTGATCAGAATGCGAACACCAATACCAACAACAACAACAACAACAATAAATACTCACGAAAAAATTCGAATGAAGTAGACGCACAGAGTACACACACACACACACACCGAAGCACATGCACACGCACAATAGTCGTGTGGTTTGCTCTCGTGTCAAGCTTCGTATACGTAAGCACCCATTTAGACGAGCTGTTGTGCGTATGCGTTTCTGTGTGTGTGTGTGTGTGTGAGTGTGTGTTTTTATGATGCGAATGGAATAATTTGAATTAATTTTTTTTTGCATTTTTTTCTTTTTATTATTATGATTATTATTTTTATAATTCTGTATTTTTTTTTTTTTTTTGTACAAATAAAAATTCTCTACTCGCAAATGTTTCATATACATCGTGCGCATATTGGGCATATGGGTATATGGAATTGACTGTTTGACTCACTGTTGCATATTTTATTATCATAAATTGGTTGGTTTTTCTTCTATATATTTAAATTTCAATAAATTTTTTTGATAATTTAATTGATAAATTTGAATAAATTTCATTATGGTTTTTTTTCCCCCACCTTGTCACATTTGTGCTGCCCAAGGACGCCACTGATAACAGTTCTTCATTTCAAATGTGATAGGATGGAACAGGTACCTGTTGTGAGCGGTTTTTTTTTTTGTGTGTAACTTTACATACACATACAATATGTATGTATGTATTTGCCAGCGTGTATTTGTATATATTTCCATATAAACTTTTTGCATAATTTATCATTCTACAGAAATATGCATAAAATTCCTTAATACCTTAGCAAATATACTTTTGAATCATATTGAAAATATGTAGAAAAAAAACAGCAAATAATTTCTCATGGAAATTGGGCGTATCCTGCATACTTTTTCAACTATAGGCGATTTGCTTTCGATATAATATTCCGTTTCAATGGCTTGTTAAAAGTAGCTGAGCTCTAATAATATTCATTATTTAAATAATTATATTATTAGTAATATAATTTTAAGCAATTATTGGCCGTATATATTCTCTTTATTCTTTGTGGTCAATTGCAGTTGCGAGAATATCAATTTTTTTTTCAAACCACTCATGCAATATATCGTATGAGTATTGTCGAAAGTTGACCTCTGCTCTCTAAGAAAGAAAAAATAACTATTTTGAATACATTTTTAAATATCATTAGCTTTATCATTAGCAATATCATTGACTTTAATACACATTAATTTTGAAAACTGTCGTAAATAAACTACAAAAAAAAAATTTAAAAAAAAACCGCTGATGAATTAGGCACCCTTTGGTATCAAAAGTGCAATTTTGAAATACATAATTGGACCTATTTCTCCAGAAATGGAGTTCGGCAAATAAATGCCATAAATATTTACAATTTTAAAATAAGTTTTATGAAAACCTGTTAGGACCGTTTTCCAATATAAGCAATAAAGTTGCCTTTACTAACTGAGCGGATAAATTGTTCCTCACTTTAAAGTGCGTTTTAAGTATTTTCGTTTTCTCATCTCGCCCATTAAAAACTAAATTTATTATTTTGATATTATGGCAAGGCCAATGTAACAATTCACTATATTGGCTAATTTAAATACTAGCAAGGCCATACAATCACATAGAAATTAAAATAAATTTTAATAACATTTAATTTATGTAAATAAATAAAAAATTTGAGTTGGCAATGCTTCACTTTAAATCTGGGAACAAATGTTAAAATACACATCAATTTTGCCCTATAAATTTAATGGCACAATAAGGGCTTGTGGAAACTAAAATCTGTTTATCGCTACGATAAAGTGGCGTTTAAATTTAAAGGTTAGTTAAGAAAACGAAGCTTAACAAGTAGAAATTTATTAGGAATATTTTTTTTTTAATAAACCACTTTAATCCTTTTATCTGGACGTTTCAAAGATTAACATTTTATGCGAATATATTTCGTTGGCCGGTGCCGTAGCTCAGTGGTTAGTGTGTTGGCATTCTGATCTGTAGGTCGTGGTTCAATCCCCAGCTCTTTCGAACGGTACCCACCTGTCGGCAAGCAATTTGCAATCCTCCGACAGTAACAACTTGCCATGAAAAAGCTTCTAAATGAACTCTGTGACAAAGCTCAGAAAAAGTGATGTTACAAGGGTTCTGCCGTTCGAAACCGGCTAAAATTAGTAGGTCTCTTCTAATACTGTCCAAAATTTAACACACACAACAGTAATAGAAGAGAAGATAGGCCAATGAGCCCTTCGGGGTTTTAAGTGCCACATATTTATTTTTTTATGTTCCGTTGGCTGTCTGATCCGTAGGTGGTGGGTTCAATTCCCGGCTAAGGCTGATCGCAGTAACAATTTGCTATGTAAAGATGTTTCTTAAAGAGCTCTTTGAAAAAGCTCAGAAAAAGTGCTGTCACAATGATTCTGCCGTTTGGAATCGGCTAATATAAATAGGTCCCTTCTATTACGGTCCAAATTTAACAAGCACAGCACCGTACTGGAAAAGAAGCTCGGTGGTATCACAACGGGGCTTTCTGGTCTAAGTGTGTCCTCTCAAAGAGAGAGAGAGCAGCTGTAATAATTTAACCTAACAATTTTTTCCGAATTTCGAATTTTCCCAATAGTGGCCATTAGTGTTGCAAAAAAAATATTCTGATCATTTGAACTTCTCAGGACCTACTCTTCTATTTACTGTTATTTGAATAAGTGTCGACATTTGATTAAATTATATTTCTTTGGCATACATTTGATTTTACAGGAACAGGAATAACAGAAAACGAAGTAAAACGACAGCTAGAACAACAACAACAACAACAACAACAAGAACATCACAATGATAGAAACTCAATAGATGTGCAAAGGGAGGAGAAGGAGGATAAAAAGAAGAAGAAGAAGAAGAAGAATAGCGGCTGCAAAATGAAATCGTATTTGAAATGAAGCAATAGAGAAAACGTGTCAAAGCGATAAAAACATACAGAAAAATTTGTAAAAGTGAAATGTGCAAAGTTTCTACAAATTAATAGAGTGGAGTGTATGAAACAGAACGAAATATATATATAACATAGTACGTAGATAATATGATATGTATGTATATGATTAAAGAAGATTTCTAAAGTTTATCGCAAAGTTTGTTGTGCTACAAGTACAATCGCAAAATGTATGCTCTCATAAGCGTGTTGGTACATACGCACGCATAAACGCATGCACGAACGTATGTAAAAATTTTAAAGTTGGAAATTCTAAAAAAATCAAAAAATATGTACTACTATCGATTACATTACCGTGTTGTGTGAACGTGTTGGTGCGTGTGTGTGTGCATTACTGATGTGTAATAGTAGTACTTGTATCGTAAATGGTGAAAATTGCAATGAATTTTCTATTATATAGAAAATTAGAGCAACAACGAGCAAATTGTTTTTTTTTTTTTTTGTATATAAAAATATGTATGTAAAACGTAAAATTAATTCAACGTCAATACATACATGCATACATAGTACATATTAATGTCGCTTTTAATTTCTTTAATGCAATTCAACAAAAAAAAAATCAAAACAAAAAAATTATTCAAATAAATTTTGCATAACAACTATTGTATGGGTAGCTTTAGTCAAATGTGCGTCATTTAATTACAAAATATTACAAAATATTTAAAACAAAATTTTACTAAATAAATTTATTCAGTCAAAAAAAAAAAAAAAATTATAAAAAAAAAGAATAAACGCACACATTCATAAATATGATAAAAGTCAATAACAAAAAAGAATCGAAAATATGAATTCATAAAAAAAACCTACTTAATAGAAAAAAAAAAATAATACTAAATACAAAAAACCATTATTGTAAATAAAAAATGTTTTAAATCTTTCATAAAACAAAAATACAAAAACGAGTACGATAATTTAGAATTTAAATTAACACACACAAAAAAAAAAAAAAAAACAATCAGTAGAAATTTAATTCAACATTCTTTTCTCAAACGTCGCACACATACATATTAAGGATACCAATAATACAAATAATAAGAATAATAATTCAATAGTATATTTAAAAAATCACTCAGCTCACTCAGCTAATTTTATACCGAATTACTGAAGAGATATCAATCCAATGCTATCGAATGAAAATTATATTGAATTTGCCTTCAAATATAAATACATACGTATGGATTAAATATGGTTTAATGGGACTTAATACAAAACCTATAGGTAAGTTCAGTTGAATTATTATATTTTATTCATATTTTTTCCAATAATACATTCGATCATATCTCGAAAATTTACCTCAACCTAGGAGGTAGATGCAATACGCACTCAAAATTAAAAATTGCACTTTATCCTATATGAAATGGCAATGTAGAAAATGCAATCTCTCACATGAATTTCGAAACATCAAAATATTTCCAGTTCTTATTGATTTCAACTGTTCAATTGGTATGGGCTGGTTTTAATTTGTCTATTTAGGTAGGTTTTATTACAGTAGCTTTTCTGAGTAAATACAAATTGTGATTGCATTAGGCGAATTTCAGGCTACATTTTTTTTAAAGACAGTCTTGCAATTCGTCGCTTGTGTAAAAAGTTATATGGATTTGAAAATGATTGAAATCTTTGAAGAAATACACAATGTGATGCTTTTTGACTTTAAAGAAGGCAAAACCAGAGCAAAACATGCAGAAAAATTCATGCGATTTGAGGTGAGATTACCTTGAAGTCACTTGCGATAAAGATTAAATTAAATACGAGAATATTGAAAGAAAAAAAAATCATAATCAAAGGTCAATAGTCCACCACAACGATCGTAAACAAGATTAGGTTGAGTGTTTGATGGGATTGGAAGGGAATTGCCCATTGTGAGCTGCTACAATCTGACGAAATGGTGAATTCGATCTTCTATTATGTAGAACTGGGCCTTTTGAATGAACCAATCAAGAAATAGCGACCAAAATTCGCTACGGGCAAAGGCAACTCCTTTTCTATCATAAGAATGCCAGGTTGCACACTGTTTTGGTGATTCGGAACAAATTGACAGAACTTAGTTGGGAAGTTTTGATGTATCCACTGTATAGCATGTACCTTTCACAATCCGACAACCATTTGTTTTTCTCTCTGTAAAACTCTCATGATGGTAAAAAACAAATTAGCCGACCGAAGAGCCGCTGTAAATCACTCGACCATGTTTTTCGTATATAAATCACAGAAGTCACACCGATGGTTTTATGAGACTACTCGAAAAATGGCAAAAAACCATAAATAATAATTATCAATATGTACTTGATTAATATTGATTTTAAATAATGAAAATTTTTGCTGAAAAATGTACCCAAAAGCCACGGACACATTTTATATCATCCAATATTTTTTCAAACTAAAAAGCAAATAATCTTCTCTGCTAGCATCGTCCCTTAATGTGATCATTTATTTATGTTAACGACAATAGAAATAACATTTCATTGTACATAATTTATGTACTTATTCATTGACGTTAGCCATAATTAAATTATAGTCAACTTTAAAAATGATACTACTGTATGGAAAATTTCTAAAAAAAAAAAAATTAATATATTCTATATTTAAAGAAGACTTTATTTTTTACTATGACTACGTCATATTGTGTATATATATGAGTCTTGTATTACAATAAAACTAATACTCCTGGGTATGTGGACAAAATTTGGCACTTAATCTATAAAACGTCTGGTATCTCATTACTTGTTTTATTATCATATTCACAATAGAGATCATGTTTGCCTGAAATTAATGAAATAGATTATAAAACAAATTTATGGAAAATTTTGTTTGATATAGCACATACCTTCCACATCTAATCGGCCACTTTGTTGACGCAACAATTTCATTATGAGATAAAAAATGGCACAAGCTATACAGAATAATCCAATTGCAATTAGAAATGCAGCTGTCCAATTATGATCATCATCATCATCATCATCATTAGCAGCATCATCACTACTTAGAGCTCGTATATTTTGTAAACGTTCCTGCACTTGTAGCTCTGTTAGACACTGCCACTCTGAAGTATCATCTAAATTCGGTTTATACCATATGAAACCAGTCAGGCAAATGCAAGTTCCATTTGATTGACAGTGTGCATTTTGAGTGCACGGTTTAAATCGACAATCGACTTCATTGCTGGCAAATATTTTCGAACGACACTCGCCATTGTAGTATATGAAATCGGGTTCACACGTTTCGGACACATCAGTTGTATCATTTTCCATGGCAATATCATCGGAATCTGTGGCAAGTTGAAATGTTTCCGGACTAATGGTGTTCTGCATTTCTAAAGTTGAATATACTTCAGTTGTACTGATGATATTTCCAAAGCAAAGCTCCTGGTTGGTGTCACATGGTAATGCTTCGCATATCTCAGTCTCTTCGTTTTTGGAATATCCAACATTGCATTCACATGTCTCTGTCTCAATACATACACCATTTTTACAGCCATCACCTTTTTCACAAATGGGTACGCATGTACCAGCCTGCGTACGGTAACCTTGCGTACAAGAGCACTCCTCAGGGCGTATGCACTCACCGCCGTATGGGCAATTCGAGCTACAGTATGGCACACATCGATCGTCTATCACATGAAAACCACGCTCACATTCGCACATATTAGGTGCTACACAATGGCCGTGTTCTGGACAATTGTGTCGACAAACAGGCTCACAATAATGCGTGCCATTTGTCGGCGATGTGGCCGAAACATAACCATTTTGGCACTCGCAACGATTTGGTTCTATGCAGTTAGCATTCTGCGGACAACCCATTGCACAAATCGGTTCGCATATTTGCAAAGCAGTCATCCGATAGCCCTCACAACAGCCAGAGATGAGTTTCCATGTGACGTGCTCTTCATTGTCTGTGTATTTTTCTGTATACGTTTTTGACTTTTTCACAAATTTAAAAAAGCCAGTGGGTGGCTTTACGATTTGACGACTCTTAGTAACAGGTATATATGTAACGCTTGTCTGGTTGATATCACAGTAAGGTTTGGTGGCGTTTGAAAATTCAACGCAGCTGCATAAAAGGAGTAGATGCAGAAGCATTAATCCGCTGAATTTGATATTCATCTTATGAAATGACATTCTGATGATGACACTATGGAATGATGATAAAGTATTTTCACTTTTACTTTGTAGTCTGTACTACTGCGTACGTATGTACGTATACTCTTAGAACATCCTTATATGACGAGTTTTGTATTTGAACTAAATTCCCATTTCGTTCATTACATGTGTCATGATGGAAAAGTATTTTTATACTTTTTATACTTACATTCAATAACATCCGGTTTAAGATATGTAATTTATCAGAATACTCATTGGTAGTATATATATAAGTAATACGAGTAGCTATAATAAAATACAATAAATGTATTTAGTGTGTAAAATAATTGGCTTCACAGGGTACGCAAATGAGTTCATAAAAATATGGTATAAGCTAAGTTCTCTAAATAATAAGAATGATAAATAAATCACAATCTTCTTTCTGTCACTTTTCTTGGTTACTGAAATTTCATCCTCAGACAAAAGTAGACTTCCAAGCTTTGTCGGAATACCCTGTTTAAATCATTCTTATCACAATATATGAACTAATGTGTATTTCTTTCATTTGTTGACCTCTAACCCTCTCTCCTTCTATCACTCTCTCTCTCTCGCGCTCACACTCTATCTTGTTTATAATCATTGACATTTCTCAGCGATTATTAACCAAGGATAGTCTAAATGCTATTACCATATGCATTTACATATACATATACACATACGTATGCATTACCGAGTATATATTTTTTATTAAATAAAATATTTAATCTCTTCTTAGTAAAGATTGTTCTTTGTAGAGAGATATGAGAGATATACTGGTATTTTGAAATTAAAACATATGAAATGGATTTCAATATACGAGTACATGTACATTATGTGCGTGGTTAAAGTTATTTTTACATTTATTGAAATATATCACTTTATCAACATTTCATGAAAATATTATACTATCAAAACGACACAATACATCGTATATCGATAGTTGCATTGGACTATGGTCAGTTTTGTGTGTAGTGTGTGTAGTGGAACAATGGAAAATTGAATCATATCTTGAGAGCATCCCGGCATCATAAAAATTTTTTTACTCACTGTAAATGTTTAATTCGAAAACTCGTTATTTTTTCTGCCGATAAAACGACATACCTAGATGTTAAGTTTCCTAAACAGAGTTGATTTGATTTTTATTTTATATATAAATTTCAAATAGTAAGAATTTTGATTATTTAATTGATTAAATGTATTAAAAATAGTGAAATAATTTCTTTGTAATATTCTACCTATACCTCTTTTTAGTAATTAGAATATTTTTGACGTTTAACACCGTGACATCTCTGTAGAGTAAAAAAAAATGACAGTAATTGACAGCACTGAACTTAGCGAGTATGCTAAGATTTTTAATGTCTATAATTTTCCTCACTTTATTGTTTTTTGTGCCACATATTCATCGATGCTAGCTAAGCAGAAGTGTCTAGTAAAATTATATGAAAATAAACATTTCACCGTAATATTGCTGAGCTTAAGGCCTTGGTACAAAGATGCATAATTTTTTCCATATCAAAAAACTGTCTTTTTTTGGCTGTTTTGGCAAAGATTAAATCGAAGTCGGTTTCTAATTAAGGAGTGAATATTTCAAACTTTTTTGTTTTGATAGGTTGTATGGGCAGCGGCCCAGCGTGTATTCACAGCACAGTACGCTCACTAATTGTTCTTTCAAACTCAAGCATATTTATATTTATCATATTTATATAACATTTTATGTTTTTGTCTTTTAAAATTTTTCACAAATGTAATTTTCTAAATGATAACCCATTATTGTCGATAAATAAATTATCGATAAATCTAATAAAACATTTTCCATATTTTTGGAAGAATCATACTTTGAATTTACAAAATTTAATTTAATTATGTTCTACGGTCGATGTCGATTTCGCCAAAAATACCAACATAATTTTCAATGTCATTTAATAGAAGGATGGAATATAAAAAATTTAACAGATGGAATCGAAGACAAATTAATAACTAAAATGACCATGACAAAATGACAATGGCAATGACTGCAAAACTGAATTTTTACTTATCTAAATTCTATTTGGAATTTTATCGAAATATATAAATATGATTCGCTGAAGATTTAATTCAAATGACCAAAGTTTCGTTTTAAAAATCTTACATTTAATACAAAAATTGATTCAAATAAATTACTAAAAAAAACATTAAATAAATATTTATCTAAAAAATAAAAATAAAATTAACTAATAAATCGGTTTATATTTATGAAAAACAATGCCTTAATTTTTTGATTATAATAGTCAATTTTAAAAGTATCAATATATTAAAGATCCTTGGGATTCACAACCCTATTTTAAATATGTATAGAGTATATGACGCCATATACATATGTAGGTGTGTACATATATAAATAAAAAGAAACTGCAACCAAAATACAATTATATACAAAGTATGAAAGGGAAAAAGCAATTAAAAAAGAAATAGAAATAAAAATAGACACATGAACAAGAAGCTTAGAAGAAACAAAGGCACAAATAGCAGCATCAGCAGCAAAATCCTTCATATGTGAAATGAGGATAATGAAGCAGTCAAAATAGAAAACATTCACACAGTCATATGTTCACAATTCATATAAATTTTATGTAAAGACATTTTAGTTTAAACACACACACACACACACACATGTACAAATGTTATATGAATAATTACATACATATGATGTTACATTCAAATGTAACATAGTAATGGGCACACAATAAAAAATTGTGTCATGCAGGATATTATGATGATTGTTATAATTATTGTGATTATCATCAGTACTATTTATGCTCAAAAGTACAACAACAACGCCGACGCCGAGTAGGTACCTATGCTAACGCTATTATTCAACTCAACCAACATTCGACGTTACAATCTTCATAAGGAAAATTGTATGCAAAAACAACAATGTCGTATTATGAGTAGAACAACGACGACGACGACGACGACCATTGCAAGGGACAATGCATTCACTCAAGCAGTAGCGTCATGAAAAAAAAAAGAACAGTCTCATTATCACGAAATGCCACAAACCATAACAATTTGTTTACATACATAACATAACATACCCTGTGGCAAATTAAGCTTTCTATTACTCACTTATGTACGACTATCATGAATGCAATATTTTTGACATTTATTTTGATTTGAGCTGCACTTGTTTCATGATCCGGTTGAAGCGTATTTTTTCCATTATTGGTTGATGGATTTTTCAAAGATTTATTGTAAATACGAATAAATTCGTATCGCAAATGAGATGGTATTAAATTCACATACACATACACACATAAAGTCATCAAAATAATAAACCACATAAAAATTACAATGAATTTAGAATATTAATATTCAACGCTGATGTTTTTCTGGAAATTGTAGAAAATATTGGAAGTTTCGTTTCTCGCTTTAGTCGGTCAGTCACTGAAAAAGTCTATGAAATTTTGTAAACGGTGGAGATAGACCGACACGTAAGTTGTCAGGAGATAGAGGAGATACTAAACAATAACAGACTACTCAAAGACGCTCTATGTTTGGGTGCCACATGAATTAACACGAACAAATTCGATTGACCGAATTACCAAATTGGCGCACATGAAACACAACGAAATCGAACCATTTCTAAAAAAAGAATCATTACGGACGATAAAGATTGGAATAAATAGAAAAATATTAAATGAAAAAAAAAAACATGTTTAAAGAAGAGCCGGTGACCATCCATAAACGACTTCAAAGCCTGGTTGATGGCAAACAGTGTTATGTTGAGTGTTTGATGGGACTGGGAGGGAATTTTCGATTATGAGTTATTAAAACCTGCAAAATCGGTTAATTCGTTCCCCAACTGTGCACACCTCGACCGTTTGAACAAAGCAATCAAGAAAAAGCGACCAGAATTGGCCAAGAGAAATAGAGTTGTATTCCATCATGACCCAGAACACATCGATGGAACTTGGTTGGGAAGTTTTGATGCATCTACTATATGGCCCGGACCTTGAAATCATCTGACTTCAATTTCTTTCAGTCTCTGCAAAACTCTCTTGATGGTAAAAGATTGGCCGACCGAAGAGCCTCTGAAAATCATTTCGTCATGTTTTTCATCGATAAATCACAGAATTTCTACATCGATGGCAAAAGGTCGTAAATAATAATGGCGAATATGTACTTGATTCAAATTAAATTTCAATAAAGAAATTATTTGTTCAAAATTTTAACAAAAAGCTGTGGACACTTTTCGTATTACCCAATATAAATATAATTTTGGCCTGAAAAAAGATACAATTGTTAAGGAAATTCAAATGTATTTCTTTCAATGTTAAGTACAATCGATACCATTAAAGTTTTGAATGCAATATCACTCAAATGGCCTTAATACCTCCTTAAACAGTAATGTATTTGATGAACCCAATTTTTGAGCAATTTTTCCATTAAATCGGATCATATGTCATGAATAGCGCATTTGTACGTTGGCATTTAAAGCAGACGAAGAAGAGAGTCGGGTTTATCCTCAGATGCCAATGACTTCAAATAACGCCACAAGAAGTTTTCCAATGTTGATAAATTACACAAATCTTGAATGCTATTTAATGCCACAATTTCTAATAAATAGTCGAACTGTCAAACTTTTCCCCACAATGTCGATTATTTCACGCACTGTGTAGCAAGTAACTCGGTCTTTGTTGAAACCAGATGTTATCAAGATCAACTTCTCCCAATTTCGGGTATAACAAATTGGTTATCAATGGTCTATACCGCTCTACATTGATAAATACAGTGATACTTGCTTTATTTTGGAAGAACTATGCACCGATGATTCCGTCTAACAAAAAAAAAACTACACCAAACAATCAGTTTAGATGAATATAATGATTGATGGTGACCATGAGATGTACGAGCTGTATGCCGATATTGACATAGTAAAGCGCATCAAAATTCAGCGGCTGGCTGGATTTTGGATTTTGGATCCAGAGATGGCTGGCGAAACATGTTATTTTCGGCCTAAATCGATATTCGGTTGTTATGGCCACATAAATAAGTAAGTAGTAGTGAATGATTTATGGATTTTCTTAGCACCAGAACTGACAGTTTTGCTTATTCATCGAACTGCTGAGATGAAAATGACCGTCATCGAAATGGAAAAAAATGTCATTCTTGCAATTATTTTGATAATAAAATTGAATGATTGCATGATAAAATTGTTAACATGCTTTTGAAAAGCCGTTATAGTATATATATATGTATCTGTTATTTACGATTTCAAAGCTATTTTAAACGGTTTCACAAGCTAATCGATAACTACTAAAATACTAGAAATCGGTGGTGCTAGAAGAAAGTATCGAATTTGTGCCCGAAAAAAAAATAGATTACTAATTTAAATAATTTATTTGTATATGTCAAATATATACTACCAATTGACCAATATTTTGAATTATTACTTGCTCCAATAATCACTAACATTATCAATGTGATAATTATTATGAATGCACTTATGAGTAGCTAAGCTGCATTCGCATTATTGACAAATTTCCTTATGCATTGATATCATTAAGGCAAGTGCAATCATTAATATACCCTACCTACTTATCAATCTCTCTCTCTCTCTCTCTCTCTCTCTCTCTCGTATACATACAATATCAATTTGTCATGTTGTTGAATTTAGTTAACTAACGCAATATTTTCGAATGCATACATATATTTTTGCAAATATTTGCATTTGAAAAGCTGTATATATATATAGAGTGAAAATTTTAACAACTAAAAACAAAAAAAAAAAATAATTCGGATAGTTTAAGTGAATTAGTGTGTAAAAAAATATACATTCATACTTAGGTTATGCCACCCTTTCTTTCCACTTTTGGAATTGTATATATATTCATTCATCATATACTACTTATTGCTACTATGTACTACCACTACATAATTAATTCTAGTTACTTCTCGACATAGTCTATAATTTTTGTCGTTCTCTCTACATCATTTTTTTTTTTTTTTGTATTTCATTAATTTCTGTGAACATAATTTATCGTCCTTTGACCTGTACCACTATAGTGTTTCTCACCTGAGTATGTTCATTAATGCATAAATTTTCATACATGCATTTCCGGTTCGACTAAGTCAAATATAAATCATAAAATTAAATGAGTATGCAAACTGATATGCGTGAGTGTTTAAATGCATGTGTGTGTGCGACTGTGTACATCTGTGTGTGAATGTATGTAAAATAAATGAATTTTATGATAATCATAATGATGATGATGATGATACTGTGTTTGATTAAATTTACATTTGTTGAATATGCAATTCTATTCGACAAATTGAAAGAATGCAACAGGGTAGAGCACTTGAAATTTTATTGCATTTCATTTCAGCATACATGGGATAGGTAGGATGACTAAATGAAGGTAGGTGGATATAGATGTGCCATGCAGTAGTAAATTTCACAAAAATTTCACACATGCATTTACATTTGCACAATGTAGCTGCAATAACCTCAATAGCAATAGTCGTATAATTTACAAGTATTTCCCTAAGATTTTTCTATTGTAATACTGGTTTGTTTTTTTTTTTTTTTTTTAGAAACGACAGCAACAATATGGTATAAATAAAAAATGGAACATTTATAATGCGAAACTTATTAACGTGTGTACAAATATAAGACATACATACGATGGAACATTATAAGCGCACTTCAATCGTATCCTGCCCACTCGTGGGCACGTTTATGTTCATACAATATTCTAGTGTGTGGGTATATATGTATGTATTTGATTGCCGTTGAAGAAATGAGCAAGCACAAACACATCATTATCATCATCATCATCATCATCATTTTTAGCATTATCATCAGCATAATCATCACATTTTACAGGTGAACAAGGGAATTAGGGGTTGTCAGTGGCCTTGCAAGCACGCCTATACTACATAAACGGTACTTGTACAATATGTAAAATATGTATGTAGGTATAAAATTATGAAAATAACACACAAGGCGGACTAAAATTATTTGCAAGTACAGATGTGTACTACTAAAAAGGGCGAGTATGGGAGTACTCTTGAATTTATCAAATAGGTCTATGTATGTATATACATTTGTGTATATGTGTATTTCGTATTTATGTATAAAAAAACCACACACACACACACACATACACACATACTCATGTTGTTTGAATATTGAAGTGCTGAAAAATAGGTCAACTGTATGGCGTACGCTGCTGCGTACATGCAACGCCACAGTAACAGCAACAGCAATGACAACAGCAAGCAACGTCAACGATAGCGGCAACGACCAACGATATACCAACATTAACGACGACCAAAAACTCAGCTAAAATGATTGCCGATGTTTGAAAGTAATATGTAGTATGTAATGGATTCCAGTCCAATAAATAGGTGAATTCTATGTGTACACTGCATCAAAATACACCATTGTGCGCGCTTGCTGAATTATTCCCCAAAACAACAACAACAACAACAACAACAACAGCACAAGTAATGCGCACAGAAGAACTGCAAACATTTATATTTTATAGCTGTGTGTATGTATGTGTGTGCATATACAGTTATACACATATGCATCTACTCATTTATGTACCATATCTATAAAGTGGAGCTAAAGTTGCAGTTAGAGAGCGCAATAAAGCTTCAAGCTGCAGACGTTGTCGAATGAATGATAACAATGGCGCTAACGGCAACAGCAACAGCAACAGCAACAGCATCATGATGAACAAATGCATATATTGCAGTCATCGTTATTGTTCTTTTATCGTTGTTGTTGTTGTTATTGTTGTCGTTAACGCAAGTAGTGTTACAAATATCCGATGGGCGTGTATCTATGTCTTTGTGTTTCAATGATTGACTACAAACAGTCTTCAGTCAATTTTTGATGTACCTTTATGTACCAGATTTACATTAGACCGGGTCATGGGAACGTAGTGTTTGGGGGGTTTTAACGTGGATGCCTACCAGTTTTGTATTTACACCATGACGCACAAATGTGTCACAAATCGTGCCCCGCAGTAGAGCGAAATTCCAGTTCTGCGGTACCAATGTGGCTCATAAATGATCATCCTACCCTCTTTGATGACGATCGAGACCTATCTGACAACTCTGCTGGTCTAGGGGTTCCCGCGCCCGTTTTCAATGCCAATTCTCACCGAGCCACGTTCTCTACCCGCGTACTTTAGGGTTTTGTACTGGAAGAGCCGTTCCAACCATCAAATTGGAGCGATCTCAAAGGGCTCCTGAGTGCCGTGGTACCAAAAAATCACCAATCAGACTTCGTAGCCGAAGCTACTAGCAGTTTGAGCTTCATTTGGCTCAACAAAAACAATAGCAAAACTCAAAATACAACTAAAACAAAATAAATAAATAATGACACTAGGAACTAGGATAAATAATGAACGACAGCGGGTCATGGGAAAGTTGAGAATATTTCAATTACCGAACAACCACAATTTTACTTAGGAGCTATTTTTCATTACAACCGAGAATGGATTTAGGCCGAATTTTGCATGCTTCACCTGCCGTCTCTGTTCTACGCTAACTGGCAAAAGGATGACCTTTCAAGCCCCGTCACGTTCTCTAGTACTTGATCTTTCCACTGGAGGTTAGGTCTGCCTCTTCTACGGCATCCACCAGCGAGTTCCGAAACCAAAAATCTTATGTAGGATGTTTATCTCGAACACTCTAAGCGTTCTCTCATCTGAGGTGGAAAATTTCCAAGCTTCGGCACCTTATGGATGATGACAGACTTGTAGAGTGTAGTTTTCGTTTCTCGAGAGAGAGCTCGACCTCCCAATCGCTTACCTAGCCTAGACTAGCACCCGTTAGCAAGAGTGACCTTTAGCAATATCTCCAAGCTGACGTCATTAATGGTATTACTGCTGGTTCCAAGATAGACAAAGTCCTTAACTACTTCAAAAGCGTAGTTAACAACAGTGACGTGCTGTTCAAGACCTATATACTTGTTGATTACAATATGTAAATGTTGAAGATTGTAATGCAGCTGAAATGAAAATGAGGTTCGCGTCGAAGACCATTTAAGGAGATATGCTTGTTCAGAGATATTCCAGCCCATTGCCAAGTGCGAAAATACAGCTCGAAAACATTTCCAAAGTCTGATTTCCATATGGGGACAAACCTGGTTTATTTGTGTGAATACCGACCCAGCTTAACAAAATACAATACTTAGTACCTATCAACACTACGTGTTTTTTGTCCCATTAGTATTATTGTGTGCATACACCCCGTTGCATACACTTAATATATCACACTGTTGCTCCATCCGTTGTTATTATTACTGCCATTGTTGCAAATATTTCTTACTACATACATATCGTACGTAGATGTTGCCACAGGGCGTACGAGTATACGAGTACACAATATATTCTCGTACTCGTATGTTTTTTATATAAACCTACTTGTACTTGTAGTATTACAGTAGTACAAGTTTAAAAAGAAAACCGTCAGTAAATTGCTATACAAATGTTGCAACTAGTGGTTAATATTTAATGCAGATTTTACTGAGTAAAAGAGAATAGTAGAGTGAGAGAAAGACACTGAGAGTAAAGTAACATCAAATGAAAGAGAGATCAGACTGCAGCAACAGCAGCAGTAGCAGCAGCAGCAACAAGTACTTCTTCCATCTACAACATTGTACTATACAATATTACACACGATAGCAATAGCAAAACAATTCATTGTTGAAGTTTTAACATATGGATGTGTATGGTAGGTATGTACATATATTCATTAAGTGTGCGGGCGTATGTATATGTAGGTGGATATATGTGTGTGTGTGTGTGTGTGTGTTGGTTTGTGTGTCTGCGCAGAATGTTGGAGCCACAACAAAAATTCATATTCATAAAATGTACTATAATATTCTGTGGCATGGCACGTTTGTGTTGCACAATATCAATAATAATTACACAAAAAACTCAAGACAAAGAAACGGCAGTGCCAGTGCAACCCCGAAACACTTTTAAGTAATAATATGTATACTCAGAGTTATGTATAAAATATTGAAAAATACTTTGCTATGTGAGTTATATCTGCATATTTACTTATATTACTATATACACATTTATAGAATTATTAAGAGGAATATGAATTTTTAATGCATCAAAGGGAATTTGTACTCACCTTAAAATGCATCTGACATACATCAAGGTTGATTTTGTTAAATAGTTTTGCACAATATTATACTAATGAGAATGACAATGAATATGTGAAATATAAAATACTTAATTAAGTAGTTGCATAGGTACTAGGGCTCTATAAAATGCAATTTACAATATAATTACATATTAGCATATTAAAATTGTTTTCTTCTATCGTTTTATAATTCAATTCAAAGTCAGTTTACTAGGTTTCTGGCACAATGGTCATTTACTAGAATATTTATGTTCTCTGCTTTTCGATGGTGGAGCATTTTCGCGTTGTCCTTGGTCAAGCAAAATATGGCTCGTAGAAAAAAAAAAATCCTGCTTTACAGTACAAGTACAATAATTGTAAGATATTTTTTTTTACGGTGAGGAGGTCACTAAATGGCTGACCCACTGACCTGTAACTATCGTCACAATTACAGAGTATACTGTCGCAGACACTAAAAAACTTCTACCTCCATCAAGGAACTTTAAACCTACCCCGGAATCAAGTTAGTATTACTTCGAGGTAGGGCCCTAGTGAGTCTTTATTAGACTTCACTTGTTTTGACCTGCCTTCAGGTCGCGCCTTTTTCTTCTGAGTACGTATTCTGTATACCACGAAATAGCGTTCCAGTTTTCTTCGCTGTGTAACAGTTTTCGAACAGGTTTTCAACTGCCCATAGCCCGATTTGCTGCTCCAATATGCTCCTTTCATTATTCCACCTTACGCAACTGAAGAAGGTATGCTCTGGCATGCGCTTTCTTCCCCATTCTATGTAAATATTTACAGAAACAGCCGTAGCCAGATAACAACTGAGTTAAGTAATAATTAACCTTTCCGTGTCTTCGCCCAATCCATTCATATAGGCTTGGTATAATTTTTATGGTGTAGTTCTCCCATTTTTCTTGCCAGATAAACTGTCTGCTCTCTTATTTGTTTCTCAGCTTGTGGTGTAAAATCTCCAGATTTTTTTAGTAAGTATAACTTATTTCCCTCTTCTGCTAGGCAATCAATTGGTGATACTCCCGCTATTGCCAGCACCACACTATACGACATTGTGCGATAGGCACATGTTATTCGTAGGACCATAGTCCTTTGTACAGCTGATATAAGTTTCCTTCTGCATCTCGTGGCAATTCAAGACATCATCATCATCATCATCCAGCAGCACAAAAATATTCTATTGAAATAATTACCGACATAAAAGTATTACGGTTTTTGCAATTACAAGATGACGATATCGCATTGTTTCACATATTACAACGCCAAGCTCTTTTTCCTTTTCTTTATTCTGATAATCCAACAATATCAATTAAATTTCTAACTGTCAATCGACGATTGACTTGATCTAAGAATCAGTCTGGCGTCTTCAACGGTTTCGCAACACTCTTTGAACAATTTATACCATTCATATACTCGTGTTTTCAATAGAACCTTTTGGTCCTTCGCAACGTTCTAATGTCATGAAATTTCACACAGATGACAGAAACCATACTACCAACAGAGAAAATTAAAAAAATTGTTCCTATCAAAATACCAATGCCATTTGCTTTGACAACAGTTGTAATCATATATGGTAATAGCTATTTAATAATGCAATTTCATGATGCAAATTTATTGTGAAAATTGTGGACCTTTTTTTAGAAAAATTCCTAACACATATAAAAAAAAGCCAAAAATGATCCACATGGCTGGTAGTTAGAGGATTAAAATGTTCCAAGAAAATATTCCTCGGGTAATTTTAATATAGGTCTCCGAAGACATCCGAAGAACTATCCCAAATGTAATTTAATGTATATATGATTTTTGAAATTCCATGATTCTAATTTTGTAAAAAAAAAAAGCCAAATTTTAAACCACTTTAAACGGAAATTGTGACGTAGTGGAGCAGAAAGGATTTAGGGCTTTTGTTACTGAAGTCAAATGCTATCGTATGGGACTAGTTTTGTTCTTCCCTGAAACAGGGACCCCTAAATTGTGGAATGAAGCTATCACACAATGCATTAGATGCTTAAAAATAAAGTACTTAAACATTTAATTCGTCTTTTACATAGTACCTGTAAGTGGTACACATTTTTTGTCTTCAGAAGCCCATAGTGAAAATGTCCGGAGAATATTTTCATAGAAGACCTTAACCCTTGATCTACTCTCAAATGTTGACCTTTGTGAGAGTTTTCAGAATAAGGCCAAAATGACCCATACGAGTGATAGTTAGAGGGTTAAAATATTACAAGCAAATAATCCTCGGAAATTTTTAATATAGATCTCCGAAAACAAGAACTATCTCAAATGTAATTTTTTAATTTTTCACATAATTTTTCAAATTCCATGATTCTACTTTTGACCGAAAAAGTCAAACTTTAAACTACTATAAAAAAAAAAAATAGTAGAACATAGTAGAGCAGAAAGGTTTTGTTTTTGTTTCTGAAGTCAAATACTATTGTTTGAGATTAGTTTGGTTCACCCCAAGACAATGACCCTCAAATTGTATCATAGTGTTATTTATTTGATTAAATGAAACAAAAATGATGAAAAAAGTTTGTTGCAACATTCTTCATAGTTTTTTATTTTTAGTTTCTTCTCTTTTTGGTCTTAAAATTGACATAAGTTCACAATTTCTGTCCACACTCGTTCTTTTAAAAATCAAGTCCAATCCGCTTCACATAATCAATAGTTGAAAGAAATATTTCAATTATTATAGGCAAAAAAAGGAAAGACAAATTTTCTCATATCGAATTTTAAATATATACCATAAATTTTATTATATACCATAGAATATAGAAATTTTATGTAAACAATGAAAAATACACTCTAATACACAAACAAAAATCCCATACAATCTCGACAATTTTTGTATTCTTTGTCATAAAAATTACGACATTTTCTCAACTGTAATTCGGAGCCTTTTCAGATGAGGTGATTTCAGAAAATTTGCTTATTTTCCAGCATTCACTATTATCCTTTATAATTTATGCAACACATAAAAGTATGTAACGGTAAAATGTATAGTATTTGTAAGTACGTACGACTGAATGAGTACGATATGTACGATATATTCAGTGGGTATGAATAATGTAAAAAAAAAAAAAACATAAAAAATAATGGAATACTATGAATGCTTCACAAGAATATATTAATAAAATATAACATCTAATTACAATATAAAATACTTATAATATCTATGTTGTAGAGCAAAAGGTGAAGCACTAAGAAATAAAAATAAAAAAAAAAGTTCAACACTAATGGACAAGGAAACCTTAAAATCATAGTGCAGTATAATGCTTAGTTGCTCAACTATAGTATGTATATATGTAATGTACTTATAGTACAAAGGTACTTACTTGCATGGAGCATAGTGCAAAGAACACACATTCGAGTGTAGTAAAAAAAAAATCTGAGCACCTTACTCAACAGAAAAATATATTTTATGTGAGGATATATGTAAGCCTTTGCTAATACTCGTTTTACAAAAATTTTCATATTTTCTACACCATTGCATACTCATAGTACATTATAAAGAACATGCTGATGAAAAGAATGATAGATCGTTTCTATTTTTTGCATTTTTATATTCAAAAAGCATAATACAATAAATCTTCTAACAATTGGAAAACTAAGAAAAAAGAATAACGATTTATATATAAATACTGAGAGAGAGATTAAAACCATTTGTAACAAATTCATAGATGCATCAGCAATTGCAGCTGTCGCAACTTCAATTGAATACAACTGCAAAGCATGAAATACGGTGTGAACTTGGAGAAATGCCAAAATGAATATGAAAACTTGCAAACAATTAGAAAGTCTTGTGGTTGGCTATACATATGTAAATACATGCTATACTACATGTACGTCAAGTGTCAACCATAACAAAGAGTACTTAAGAATTAGAATTACTATTTAATCAATAAGTATTCGACCTATACAATGTGTTAATGCACTTGTACTATGAGCAATTTCGTGTCATAAGCTACAATACATAAGGGTGCCAAAAGAAGAACCAAATCACTTCTATGGTTTTAGACAAAAAAAAAATGGAGTAAATAATTTTTGGCTTGTCACTATATTTACATACATAATTATACCCTTTTACATTATTTGGCACTACTTGGCATAGCTTCGAAGAACCTTGGCCGAGTATAGTTTTCTATATTTTAGTATCGAATGCTGTGGGTAACATTTGAAAGTAGACATGTTTAATTTAAAAACTGGAAAAAAAATATATTGATTTGGCTGAATAGTGAATTGAATTGGAGACTAGTATTTTGAAAATAAAAACCTACATCCGAAAAGTCAAGGGTATATTGAGCTTGTTCTACCGTTTTGTAACATTCATATGGAGTGCTAAATGATTTTAAAAATTGTATAGAGTATATACATATGTGTATTATTGATCAGAATCACACCTTCGGACGATAAATGTCTTAATTATAGAGCTATCAAGCTAAAAATTGGTACATAACAAAAATTTCGCTAGTTAATAGACGAGTTCGTGAATGGGTAAAATCGCTTGGAAACTCCGGCTATTTCCTATACTAAAGCATGCTCTCAAATGGGTTTTTTCACACATTATGGATGAAAAATTAAAAGCTATCAAACTAAAACTTTGCACATAAAGTTATTTTTAGGTTTTTCACACTTTATGTGTAATAAATTAAATGATATCGAATTAAAACTTTGCAAATAAAGTTTTTTTTAACACAGAATAGACATATTCAAAACTGGACATAATTGGATGAGTACCACGCCTACCTCCCATACAAAAGTATGTTCTTGAAGATGTATTTCAGACTTTACTCACGAAAGATTAGAAGTTATAGAACTAAAAGGTTACATACATACATAGTTATTTCGATCACATAATGAACATATTTTAAAATGGGCGAAATTTGATGAGCACCACGCCTACCTACCATACAAAAGTATGTTGTAAAACGTGTTTTTCCCATCTTACGCATGAAAAATTAAAAGCTATTACTTCGCTCACAAAATTATTTTGATTGTATGATAGACAAATTAAAAAAAAACTGCAATTAGATGAAAACAACGTGTAGCTCCCATATAAAAGTATATTCTAAAATAGGGTTTTCACACTTTATACGTAATAAATTACATGATATAGAATTAAAACTTTGCAGATAAAGTTTTTTTTTATCACAGAATAGATATATCCGAAAATAGGCGAAATTGAATGAGTACCACGCCTACCTACCATACAAAAGTATGTTGTAAAATGTGTTTTTCCCATATTACGCACGAAATATTAAATGCTATCAAACTAAAACTTTACACGTACATTTATTTTGATCACAGAATAGACATATTGAAAAATAACTGCAATTAGATGAAAACAACGTGTAGCTCCCATATAGAAGTATGTTCTGAAATAGGTTTTTCCCACCTTATACGTGATAAATAAAATGATATCGAATTCAAACTTTACAGATGAAGTTTTTTTGATCACAGAATAGATATAGTCAAAAATAAACGTAATTGGATGAGAACTACACCCATATTCCATATAAAAGTATGCTCTGAAATGTGTTTTTTTCACTTTTGACTAAGAAAAATATAAAGATATCAAGCTGAAACTTGATATTTACAAATTGGAATTGCTAATGGAAAATGGACTGAATTGGAAGAAAAAGCATATCTGCCACTCATATAAAAGTATGTTCCCGACTGTAGAGTGCGTAATCTTTTTTTGTAGATATTGTTAAGAAAAAATATCATAAACTAACTAATAGCAGTTTAAATAGATTTTATTTTGCATTTAAATATTTTAATATTTCTGTAGCAAAACGAGAATTAATTAATTGTTCTGCTTTCTAAATGTTTTTCCTTTAACATGTCGTGCGTTGTCTGTTGACATAACATATATATTCGAGAATATTGCTAATTGACTTTATTTTTTTTATTGAAAAATGTATGCGAAAAAAATAATAAATAAATAGGCATCACATAACTTAACCTATATAGTAAATGCGATTTAATTGGCACTGTGTTGGTTGGTTAGGAAACAAATATACTGTGCTTCCCGTCTGCAAATACATAATATTGCTATTGTTTTTATTTTATGTTATTTTTATTTTCATTTTTTTTTCAGATTTTGCACAAAATTGTAAACTCAATTGAAACAAAATACTTTACTTTAATTTGCCACTGAGCTCAAATGTATGTATCCACATATACATACATTTATATACTATGTATATATCTATACGTATGTACTTATGTATATATGAAACTTATATATATATATATATATATATATATATATATATATATATATATATATATATATATATATAAACTATATATGTATGCATGTATGATTGTGTGCTTGTTAAATGTAAGTATGTGAGGCAATGGAAGCCAAAGCATTGCAAAGGTCTAAATGTTCTAAAGGACATTTCATTTTCTTCATTTCGTCTTTGCGTTTTTATTTTATTATTATTATTTTCCCTCTGTTTCTGTTTGCAGCCATAATCATCATCCGCAGCAACAACAGCAACAACAGCAACAACAACAACAACAACAAAGACGTATTCATGCATACATATGAAATTATGTACAATATGTTTAGATATGTGTAGGTAATGATTCCAATGCTGTAACGCATTTACGTACGCATTTGCGTTCCTTTCTATCCTTAACAGCAAAAATATAACCCACTAAAAAGAAACAGCAATAATGAAGAAAAATCTGTACATACAACATGCAGTCGTACCTATATATAAATTCCAGCAGCAGCAGCCGCAGCAGTAACAGCGGCAGCATCCTGGGATAACGTTTAGGGAGAGCTTTCATATTCGGCTCCATTCGCAATCGCTCTTCTGTATTCCTGTGCTCTTGTTTATTGCTTTTCGCCTCTCTCTCTCTCTCTCTCGAGCTCGATGCACTCTTTTTTGGTGTTGTATTAATACGCACTCTTATTTGCTCACTGTTTTTCCAATACATAAAATTCTATGTGGCATTTCTCATATTTTGTCACACACACACTGTTCCTATTACTGATAATTCAATTTGTATTTGGCATATTCGTCAATATCTGGTACACATATACATATGTAATGGCATCATGTATTTGCTAGTCGTACACACTGCACTCACACAAATACACACACCCACGCATTTTAGCACACGCAAGGAATTTTAACCATTCATCACAGCACCACCGAGCATCTATCCAACGATGGTATCACATCGTTCTCCCTGCGTTTAGCTGCGTATGCTCGTGTGTGGTATTTGTGTGGGTTTCTATTTGCACGTATAGACATAATTTCGCTATGTACACACACTGATTAAGCTGCATACGTAAGATTTGTGTGTGTGTGTGTGTATGTATGTACATTGATATATATTCGTATTTGCTGCATGATGTTAATTTTCACTTAACTACAATTTATTTCGCAGCTTCTGCTATTTTTCTACATACGCTTATTGATTCACATACATACATATGTATGTATATATATAGTATCATACATATTTGTGCTTTCATTACAATCATCTCCCATATATTTCCTCTGTTTTGTAGCTTTTTATTGTGTTTGGTATGCTTCGACTACTTTATCATCCTTTTTTCTTCATGACTGCTTATTTTTTTTGTATGCTTATATTATTATGGTGTGTGTGTGTGTATGTGTAGAAATATAGGTCAAGACTTTTTTTTTCATTTGGCGCTTTTCTGCAAAAGCAAGAACAACAATGGCAACATGCAAAATGACATGATGAACAAATGAATGAAGTGAATTGAAAAAGAAAGAGTATAAACAAAACGCGCTGAAAAATTATTTGATGGAAATATATCCATTTGGATTATCCCGTGTGGATTCTGTGTACGTATGTTGATCAAACAAATTCACACTTGTGCTCGTTTCAGTTTTTCATTGGTCGATTCAGTTGTAAAATATAGATAGGATGACAGTGAAAAAAAAAGAGAAAATGATGTTGTTTATGGAACCGATAAAGTCACAGCTAATTAATTACTTACTTACTCACTTATAGTATGTGACCATTACAACCGAAAATCGATGTAGGCCAAATTGAGCATGTCACTTAGAAAAGCCAAGTTCCATCAAGTTCTCCTATACTTGGTCTTTCCACCGGAGGTTAGGTCTGCCTCTTCTGGGTCGTCCACTATTAGGTTCCGAATTTAACACCTTCTCGACATCACCTAGCCAACGCAGCCGCTGAATTTTCACTATGTCGGTGTCGGCATACAGCTCATACAGCTCATGGTAGTATCTTATTCGATGTGCGCCACCAACTCAAATGGCTCCAAAGATCTTACGTAGGTTAGGTTAGGTTATGTGGCTGCGCTCTCCTTGAGAAGACACACTTAGGCCAGAAAGGCCCGAGCTTCTCTTCCAATACTGTTGGGGTTGTGAAATTTGAACAGTATTAGAAGGGACCTACTGATATTAGCCGGTTCCGAATGGCAGAACCCTTGTGACATCACTTTAACTTAGTTTTTTCACAGAGCTCTTTTTTTAGAAGGATTTTTTGGCAAATTGTTACTGTCGGAAAAATTAATAATTCTTGCTGAGAGGTGGGTATCGTTCGAATGAAAAATCTTTTCGATATCAATTTTTATTATGCTTCAGCCGGGGATTGAAACCACGACCTACAGATCAGAAGGCAAACGCACTAACTACTGAGCTATGGCACCCACTTCTTGCGTACGACTTTTCTCTCGAAAATTTCTGAGGTTGAAATTGTCCTAGTTTCGGCGCCATATGTAAGGGCAGGCATGGTGAGACATTTGTAGAATGTGGTTTTTGTTTCTCGAAAGAGGGCTTAACTTCTTAATTGCTTACTTACGTTAAAGTAGCACCTATTAGTAAGAGTGAACCTTCGAAATATCTCCAGGTTGACATCATTTCTGATGTTAATGCTGGTTCCAGGATTGACAAAGTCCTTCACAACTTTAAAAGTGTAGTTATCAACAGTGAAGTGCTTGCCCAAGGTGCCGGGAATATTTGTTTTTTGACACTAGGTAGTTCGTCGTGCTATCGTTCATCGTAAGACCCATTCGACGTGAAGAAGAAAATGGGTTCAACATGTTTTCATTATGGATGCAACCAAAGCAACAAAGCAACGAGCATCGTTAAGCTCTTTGATATTCTAAAAATGTAGTTTTTCTTTCGTTACTCTACTTTTGGCCAAAGAAAGGGTCATAAATTAAAGTAATTTATATGAAAAACTTCAGTATCTTCATATCTATCTTTACTTGTTAATAAACAAGTGTTGCAAATGAGATATTTCATCGATGGCATACAAAATATAATTTTTACAGTTTTTTTTTACAGTGCTCCAGCTCAAGAATATCTCTCGCAAGCTAGCCGAAAATTGACGGAAATCGCTATATGCTAAAATAAGAGTAATTTTTAATCAGTAACGAAAACAACTGTTGTCGGTAAAGCATCGCAATATATTTTAGGCACATACAACTTCCATGTATGTACTCGTACTTTATATGCTCGTTGTTGTTTTATGAAAAAAAAAATTAAAAATTTAATATACATACATTGTTTGGTTACTGCTATTTGGAGTTCTCATTCGATATGCTTTTGATCGCATAATTTATGAGAAGCTCATATTTTATAGCACTTCGGATAAAGTGAAATATACATTCTGTTTTAACCATTGTTATCACTATCATCATCATCATCATCATCATCATTGTTGTTGTTATTTACTATTACCCTTGTTTGATTTGTAAGCAATGATCAATAAATGTCATGTTCTGTTTATTGTGACAGCCTCTCTACACTGTAGTACACGCAGTCATGCATTCTGAGTTGCTGTATTGTTTTTTGGGTTTTATTTGCTTGTTTTTTATTTTATATGCATGTTTATAAAATAAAAAAGTTATATATATATATTGCTAAATACTCGTATATTATTCATAAGAATCGAGAATTGAGCATTTTCGTTGTCATTGTTTTTGTTTGTTTTCTGTGTGTGTGTGTTTGTGTTTCAGTAGATATTCGAATGAATTATGTTTGACTTTTGTGCATATATATGTACAATATACATATATATAATAATGTATCATATTTTCTACATCCTGGAATTGTAAGAATTGTTTTTCGTAGGCATCTACTTACACTACATACGAGTATGTATCGTATATTGTCGTACATGTTTAATGGATTGAAATGAAAAATGATATAGAACATGCACGTGCATATATGCAAATGATTCTGTGTAGTATATATATTGGTTTTTTACAATCTATCACTTTTGCTGATATGAAAACTTGGATTGGTGGTACATCACTATATAATTCAGGGACAAAGAACAGCCGAAATCGTGGACAGGTGACTTATGAAGAAACGCAATAATATGAAATTGGCCGACAATATGATGGAGAAAGTACAATTATAAATGATTATTAGATTTTTTTGCTGTCAAAAACAATTTAGTGGTGACCAATATTAATTATTTTGCAAAATTTGTCGATACTTATTACCGTAAAATCGAAAAATTTTGTATAATTAACCTAAGAAGAAGGTGATGAATTTAATTAGATTTCTATTTTTATCATTTTTTGAATTTTTTATCAATTAAATAATCTATTTATCCATTAATATAATAATAAAATCAATATCGAAAAGAACTCTGATGGTTGAATCCAATTGTGAACCTTCTTCACTAAATACAGTTGCCAGTGCTGCCAAGTTAGTGTTTAGGAAAATTTACAATTGTCTCACAGATAGAGAGAAACTGTTTGACTTTGTTGATCCAGACTAATGTTGAGTCATTCATAAAGTGACATTCATTTTTGTTTTTTTTTGCCCTCGAATTGAAGCGGAAATAGTGTAGTGATGCCATGGAACCATTTGCTTATAGAACACTGCTAGCAATTTCCAGATTATTATGAGAATGGTTAGTTGGTATTTGGATCTTTCTTGCAGTTAAACTACCGTGGGCAAAAAAACATCAGGAAATTTGTTAAAACTTAGAAAATCAGTATTTTTTCTTCCAAATCAATTCCAACGTTTTTTTTTTTTAATCATCAAAACACTTGTTAAATTAGATTACTGGAGGCTATCCCCAACACCTTCTTCTATTCGGCTTGTATCTCATCTATCGACTCATAACGGTATCTTGTGTTCTTGAGGGGTCTTTTGAGTTTAACAAATAATCAGGGGTAACACGGAGTTAAATCAAGCAAATACGGTGCTTCGTCACAGAGAACGAGTGCAGTGTGAGAGGACTTTGTGACGATAGTGTGATTTTACTTTTCTTAAGCACAAAAGGGCATTCAAAATGCTTTTCACTTATCCTCACAAATCTATTACAAAAAGAATTTGACAGCTCTAATGTCTCATTAAACAAACAAACAAATAAACAAATAGTTCAAAATTAATTTCTAAACACTCAGAGGTATATGAAAATGTGAAAAACTATACATTAGAGTTGTTATTTTGGCCACAACTGTCCATCAATGTTTAAAAATCTAAATAAATATTTAACATAATGACAATATGTATTAAATATTTATAAACCTAAACCACAAAATACTAAATGGATAAGTACCATATAAGACATAAATGAAAGTACATATGTTTGGCATTTGGTTTCCATTTGGGTATGTTACTTTAATGTACATACCATTCAGATGGTTAATATCTCATTCTAAAGCTATTACCCACAAAACAGAATAGATAGATGTGATGAATATGAAAAAAGGTAATGGTGGAAAGTAAAGGGCATAAAGAATTTGAAATTTTTACTCACACACTTAATCACCAACCAATGCCTGATATCTGTATGTATAGCATTTTTGCACATCACATATGTACATATTCCTATAGTTACATCCATGTTACTATATAAATAGACACACGCATATGTTTGTGTATATTGTGAGATTGACTCAAATAAATGTTCGGAATCATATCGTCATCTAACCAAAGCTGTTATGGCATGTAATTTATTTTTAGCCATATTGAGTTTATGTTTGATAAGAATATAATGGTCATCATATAATCTCTTTCTCTGTGCTAGCACGCACAACACGCACCAAACACCACGTCACCATTGTACGCTCATGTGAGAAATATTTATGATAGCCCTCATGTATTGTTTGATTTTGGAATGAAGAAAATACAAGCATAGCAACCATTTACGAGATGACAATTGCCCAACCGGACTTATCCAAGTGATTCTTTGTAGCGAATTTCTTAGTCGACTTTCAATAGCAACTGCAGTGATTCAGTTAAAATATGAGCATATCTACATTGTACATTGAGAAGATATCCTTTTTAGCATTTTAACCATTTCTGTTGGAATGATAAAATGATTGTTAGTAGAATGTATGTAGGTGGCTGTGATCTGTGTGTAGAGATGACATAGAATTCCTAACGTAAATGTTCATATTATCTGCTGTACTGTGGGTACTATGTTAAGGTCGTGATTCTCACATTTGTTTAGGTTAAATTGAGTTGAAGTAACTGTCTACTTTGATACTGTTTCGATTTGTGCACTTACATTAATGTGACCAGATATTTTTTTTTTTTTTTTTTGGAAAATATAAGAAGGCCGGTAAGAAGAATAGTTTGACATTTAACATGTAGAAAAAATAACTGAAATGTTTATAATTAAACCCATAATTATAAAGAAGAAGAAAAGAAGAATAAGTTGCGAAAACAACTAATATACATGAAGAGAAGGAGAAGAAAAAATAATAAAATAACAAACACATAATTTTGACGTTAGTATTCGTCTCGAATGCGAGAAAATATTATATCATCCCGACATTTTCAAAGTTAAACGTTGATAATTCGTGATTGTCTAAGAAAAATATTGTATAACTGAAGCATTTAGGCATTTGTTTGATGATGATGATCAGATCCAAAAGGTACAATATATGAGATTGTTTTTTAATTCTAAGAGTATGCTCTTACTATTTTTCATAGTGTTAAATCAAGGAAAATTATACACACAATTATGAGATATGATAAACAAGGAAAAAAGGGAGGGCAAATTGAATATTAAATATTCAATATTTTCGATAATATTTTTATACCCTGCATAATGCAATATGCATGGTATATTCATTTCGGTCAGATGTTTGTGTCCACTTGAAGGAATCTCCGGAGATATAGACATAGATATATATTCGTGATCAGCGTCGATTAAATTTTCGATTTAACGATGTCCGTCCGTCCGTCCGTCCGTCCGTCCGTCCGTCCGTCTGTCTGTCACCTGGCTGGTTCGCACGATAACTTGAGTAAATATTGAGCTATTTCGATGAAATTTGGCATAAGTAATCTATGATCCAAGAGTACGGAGGGGATTGATATCGGGCATGATCGGTCAATAACCACGCCCACACCAAGCATTCAAAGCGACTAACCTCGAAATTTTCAAAATCTTTAACTTGCTATAACTCACACAATATACCACTTGGGTCAACAATATTTTGCACATAGAGTTATATTATACTACTATATAACCTCACCAAAAGTGGATGAGCCACGCCTACTTTCTAGCGTAGCTCCCATACAAAGTGTCTGTACTTCTTTTAAATTGAAACTGCTGTAACTTCTACAATCTTCTGTCTAGAATAACCATAATTGACACTTAAATTAATATCGTAGTCGGAAATAATTTGGCGAAAAATCAGCGTACCACGCCCACTTCTTATTGGGGCTCCCATTCAAAATTGAGGATTAAACAAAAATGTTAACCACCATAACTTAGAAACTATTCAACGTAAGACACCAAATTTAAGGTGTGGATTAACATTGAAAAATTAATTGGATTTACTAGAAAGTGATAAGCCACGCCCACTTTTTATATAGCTCCCATACTAAGCCTCGGAATTATCTTAAAATCCTTTTATATCGTCAAAGTCACCCATATTTCGGGTGTAAATTAGTAGTATATGCAAAAATTGTTTCTCGAAAATTGGAAATAAAAGAAAAGTTGGATATTTGAGGAAACTTTTTATATATAAATCTACATATGCAGGGTATAGTTTGGTCGGCCCCAGCCGACTGTAAGGAGATTTTTTATTAATGTAATTATTAATTTTTTTATTTTTTTATTATTTTATTATTATTTTATATAAAAAATTATAAAAACCAGGATTTATTTGGAATCAATGATATCATTTTGATGAATTTCGCAATATTTGGGACAATTTCGTGGCCTCTTTGGAATGCATATTAACAGCAATTTGCTGATGTGACGTCATCGATAATCCCCTCATAATTAAACATCAACAAGTCAATATACTCCTTGTAATATTGCAAATAATGTAAACAATTACTGAAAAAAAAAATTTATGAACATTTTCTTCTTCTATTTTTTTCTTCTATTTTCTTTATTGTTCAAAATCCAGGCCAAATGATAAAATCCGAAACAAATTATAAAAAAAAAATTGTCAATTCTAGACGACTGGTCACATTGATTTACATACATGTTCGAATATACAATTTACTACTCCTTACGTATGTGAAAATATATTGAATATATCTATATCCTGTTTTTGATGATTAATGAAAAATTATTTTAGTATGCTTAGCAAGCATTAAACGATTTCGGTTTCTTCAAATAATATTTTAAAGGTTCGTTAAGACTGTAATGAAAGTCAACTTTACAAAGGTTCAAAATACCTACCCACACACACACACACACACACACACACACACACGCTCACAAATTAATGTGTGAAAGAATCTTTTAAAGAATTAAATCAAAAATTACCTAAACGAAGTATATGAAATATGGAAGTAAGGATAGAATTTAAGAACTGGTCAATTGATTGCCATTCATTTTATTTCTATGCTCAATTTATCCAATAATATCTTAATATCATGTTATTAGACAGATGAATTTGTTTTTTTGCTAAGGAAATATGCAGATGCAATTTAAAAGAGCGAAGGCTTTTCCTATTAATTATGACCTTATTATTAATGATTAGCATTGATCTCCATATTTTGTATATATTTTAGTTTTCTTTTTAATGATACTCATTCTCTATTAGATTTCCTATGTAAAATTTCTATATATATTAGCATATTTTAACTATTATGGCAACTTGAAAGAAAAATTATATTTCATCCAAGCTAATAATCAAATCTACAATATATCTCTATTCGAAGAGATTTTTTCTTTTATTTCCATAGTGAATTTGGTATGATGGATTCCCGTTCAGGATATAATAATAATGCCACTGCAAAATATTACTATCAGCCTGTTGTTATTATGTTGGTGTTTGCGCCATATACATATATGTGATATTACTTATTGCTAGTTGACAGTTGAATTTGTTGACAATTTTTTCCACTTAAACATTGTTGTTGTTGGCGGTATGATACAGTTTTATTTTTATAGATGTAGTAAATGTCTTGTTTTCGGCGCTTCTAAACTATCAGACGAAACGATTATATTCCCATATTTTATCGGTGGCTGGCTGTCTATTTATCGAATTTTTTTTTTTATTTTTTTTTTTTTTTTGTGATGATATTTTTGGCAGTATGCCAGCTAGTATAGAGGTGCAAACAAACAAGTAAGTACTTGTTCATGATATGCTCCATTCATAAATATTAACATATAGGTACCTACGTACATATTAGTATTTACACAGAAGAATTCATTTGAATATAATATGTATGTTTTCAGCGATTTATTGCAATTTTCATTAATTTTCATTTGTATTGTAGATGGATACACGAGTTCATGAATTAATGTCGAAAAAATATTAATAATTTTCTACTATACTTGAACATATGATTTATTATCCATTACACCAATTTAAATTATACTATATTTATGAGCAAACGTTCATTTTTTTGTTTTGACAATGGCAAATTTTTACATTGGAATAATCATAAAACTAACTTCATAACCATGACATATAACATAGTGTTGCATATAATAGGCTTGTAACAATTCTAGTCGGCATATTGATGATGATTATAATAAACTGCATCAAAGATGCTCTGAATGTTAGAATTTTGAACTTTATGTGTTTAGCAATTATTATTATAATACAGCATATTTTTAAAACAGGCTCTATTTTAGAACTCTAAAGCATTTTTGCTTGTCTCGTTGTATCATGAATTGATGGCCTAACATAAACCTTCACATCTGCGTGTTTTTTTTTTTTTTCAACGAAACAGTATCATCAATATTGTAACGATATAACAACTCTTATATTTCATGTTCAAAGTGCAGCACAATGGCAAATTATTCTCTTGTCAATTTCCCTGATACACGTGAAAAACAAATAAACAAAAATATTTTCACAGAAAGTGTGTTTTTTTTTAATATCTTTACCATGTTTTGGAGTTCCTTTTAGTGATCGCTTCTGAGGCAAGTAACTCAGTTATCTCAAAGTCAAAAGGACTCTGCAACTTGCTTTCAAAAAATTGTCTATACGTTTTGAGTATTCATTTATGTAAAGTATATTGCGAATGATTGTAAAATATTAAATCAAATTTATTTGAAATATGTCGCATTGCAGAGAAATATCACTTGAGGTTTTTATTATTATTTATTTATTAATTTTTTTTTTCATATTTTCTTCTCCTTCCTCTTAATTTTTATTCTTTTGTTCTATTCTTCAGATAATTTACATTTTATTCAGAAAATTCATGAACATATATTGGTGCACAGGAACGTGACTAAATTAATATATATGTGCGATATGTGCGTGATGTGGATTAAAGAAATCTATTTTTCCTCTATATAAATATCATATTATATGCACTCATTGGTTTATTTGTACTCGAGTATATGACATACATAGATGGGTTACTATTGAAAAACATAGAACTTCTCTGAAATTGAAATTAGTAAATAAATTTGCGCTTTCATTAGTTTTACACCTTTTAGGAGTTGTCGCTTGCACTATAGTTATTGTCGCCTTAGTCACTTAGTTAATAAGTCGTGTTGGATCTTTTTTTTTGCTTCCTCGACTTAAGATTTAAGCGTACTTGTGTATTCTGACCAAATCGGTTATGACTCTCGTAAGAAATCTAGATATTTAAAGCATTTACGAAATTTAGTTCGTTTTATATTTATAAACAATGACATCAAAGACTCAGCATAATCGTACAAAAATCAGGATGTTTCGCTTCAAACTAGAAAATTTTTTATATGCAGATGATGAATTATTACACACTTTCGAAGCTTTATGGATTGGCAAGTGTCAGAAGTAATTTGTTCAAAAGCGCACAAAAGATCTTTGAGGTCGCAGTGCCCCTCGAAAATAGATCTAAAATAGACTATAGGCCAAAAGAGGACTCTTTCCGATTGATGTTTTGTAACGAATGCGTCAACAGTTATGAATTACAAGTTCGTAACTTTATACCGTTATGGTGAATAATTACTTAATTATAATTTGTATGGAATTCGTAATGAATTTTTTTACCGAATCCAAATTAACTGTATTGATAAGAATTGATATGTGCGTATAAAATTATACGCATATGATTGGATCTATGTACTTATAAATAAGCATGTTTAAGACAGTAGAGTACATGCATTGAAGTGGTCGTGATAACATTTTCGAAATGATTGCTGTGAAGGTCTGTTGCATTATTTTCATACTATTTCAGGTTGTTTATAGTGAACCTGAAAGAAGATTGAGGAGATCTCTGGTAAACTATTTACAATGGTTATATTGTTTTTGAGGTTAATTTAATTTTTTTGTTTGTTTTTTTTTTTTTTTTGTACTCCAGTCTTCTACAACCTCGACTTCTAAGCCTTCGTCTGCTGGCCCTTGTACGTTTCGTTGTGGTAAATCTTATATCCAAATGAACGAATGCAGTGATAATAATATATACTACGGATTGACAAAAGCTGGTATCAAAAATCCATCAAAGTGTGAGCGAGTTACTTCAGCAGCAGACTAAATTATTCCTGAAGGAAAGAAAATCAAGTCAAGTCAAAAGAAAACATATTCATATCAAATAAAATCGAATAAACATTTATTAAAAATCCTTCCTATTTCTATATTAAACGATTTGATCAAGTGCTTTACTTAAACAATGATAATAAATGGACGCAAAATAAATATGCTTGTGGTAAACTCCTTCATATTGGAAGGAAATTAATTTTATTGTTTACGTAAGTAAGTATTTGAAAGGAATTTAAATTATAAAATATTGGGTGTCATATATAGTCTCCAGGGGTTTTTGTGAAATTTTTCAACGAATATTTTCATTATTGAAATTCAATTTTAATCAAATACTTATTGGCCATTATTATTTATGACCTTTTGCCATTTTTCGAGTACATTCGTCGGTGTAGAAATTGTATGGTTTACTGACAAAGAACTTAATCAACATGAGAGCTTTGCAGAGACCCAAACAAATTGTAGTTAGACGGTAACATCGAACTGTTTTGAACAGCCAGCACTTTTAAATGATTCCAAACTTTGATAAGGGAGATTTTTAGTGCCTCTGCTATGTTGTGACACTTTGTGTATCTGTCCAGTTCCAATGACATCGAAAAAAGAAGATGACAGCACCTGTTAATTACTTTAATATGAAGAAAACTGCTGCCGAAAGTCATCGTGATTTGGTGGAAGTTTATGGTGAGCATGCTCTAGCTGAGCGAACGTGCAAAATGTGGTTTGCACGATTTAAAAGTGGTAATTTTGGCTTGGAAGACCAAGAACGTCCCGGGCAGCCAAAAACGTTTGAAAATGAAGAACTGGAAGCATTACTCGATGAAGATTCTTGCCAAACACAAGGAGAGCTTGCAGAATCTTTGGGAGCAGCCGTTTAAAAGCAGCCGGATACATTCAAAAGCAAGGAAATTGAGTGCCACATGAACTGAAGCCGAGAGACGTTGAAAGGCGATTTTGCATGTCCGAAATTCTGCTGGAACGCCACAAAAAGAACTCATTTTCGCATCGGATTGTTACTGGCGATGAAAAATGGATCCATTGTGACAATCCCAAGCGCAAAAAATCATATGTGAAACCCGGCCAACCAGCCAAATCAACGGCAAAGCCGAATATCCATGGCGCGAAGGTTATGCTCTGTATTTGGTGTGATCAGAAGGGTGTGCTGTACTATGAGCTGCTAAAATCGGGTGAAACCATCAATGGAGAACGCTACCGAACACAATTAATCTGTTTGAAGAGAGCAATAGCCGAAAAACGCTCGGAATATACGACCAGAGGTGAGTGCAGAATTTTCCATCATGACAACACTCGGCCTCATGTTGCAATACCGGTCAAAAACTATTTGGAAAAGTTTTGGCTAAACCGCCTTATAGCCCAGACCTTGCCCCGTCCGACTACCATTTATTCCGATCGATGCAGAACGACCTCACTGGAATAAGGTTCACATCAGAACAGCCGGCGCAGTTCTTTTGGGATAGAAACCACACCACAAATTGCCGGAAAGATGGGAAAAAGTCATAGCTTTGCCAGAGACGTTGAACACCATTCGTAATTTAGTGGTTGAGTTATCGGGATTCAGAAGACAATGGTGAGGAAGGAAGGAGTCAAAGCTCACTTTCGCTAATCTTTCGTACTCTCTCCAACTACACACCACCAACTACTCCTCACCTGAAGTATCCAGCTTTAAATTAAAATTGAATTGAATTGCAAATGTTTGATAAGCTACTCTGCTGCTATTCAACTTGTTTTGCCAACTTTGTCGTTGTCATCATTTGGGGATAACAAATTTCTCTTTACCGGCGAGATGAGAAAACGAAAATACTTGAAACTCACTCTAAAGCGAGGAACAATTTATCCGTCCAGAAACCAGTTGGCTTTTTTTTTTAGTTTAGCAGAACGAATGAAGTAATTTAATTTTGTTTGATAAATTACTTAATTTATTACTTGAATCAGGAATGAGACCTAAATTCAGTAAGCCTTCTACTAGTAGGTTCACATATTCTAGTGGTAGTCTTACTTCATTATGGTACTGAATTATTCCACAATTTTATAGCTTTGTAGATTGGCAAGAGTAAGAAGGTAATTTATTCGAAAAGCCCCTCAATAAAATAGATCTGAACAACAATGGACCAAAAGAGGATCAGGCCACTCTTTGCGATAACTATTGACTCTGACTCTGAAAAATGCCCCGGTATATTTATGTTTTATGTTAACAGTTATTAATTACAACTTCGTGACCCTATGCCTATGCTATGGTAAATAATTAATTATAATTTGTATGGAATTCGTAACGAAACGAAATTTTGTACCGAATCCAAATTAACTATATCGATAAGAATACATTGATATGTGCCTATAAAATCACACGCATATGATAGGGTCTATGTACTTATATATAAGTGCATTAACCATCTGTAATATAGTAGAGTACATCCATTGAAGTGGTGGTGATAACATCTTCGAAATGCTTGCCGTGAAACTCTATTGCATTATTGTCATACTACTTCAGGTTGTTTATAGTGAACCTGAAGGAAGATTGAAGGGATGTCTGGTAAAGTATTTACGATGGTTATATTGTTATTGAGGATAATTAATTTGTTTTTCTGTACTCCAGTTATGCTGGATCTTTGATATTCCAAAATTTTCACGTAAACGTACTACTACTATTGGGCCTCGCTTGCCTCCTTGGTGGAATGATCCGCCTCCTTCTCCTAGACCTCCACGTTCAACCACTACTAAAAAAACTACTACTACAACAACTACTACTACGTACAGACCACCAACTACTACAACAAAATCTACTACTACGTACAGACCACCAACTACTACAACAAAATCGACTACTACGTACGCACCACCAACTACTCCAAAATCATCTACTACTACGTACACACCACCAACTACTCCTAAAGAACCGACTACTACTAATTCCCCTCCTAACCGTTCGCCTCCTAGCCCTTCGCCTCCTAGCCCTTCGCCTCCTAGCCCTTCGCCTCCTGGTGCACCTTGTGGACTTGAATGTGATGAAGCTTTTATCCAAATTAATGAATGCGGTGATAATAATATGTACTTCGGAAATTCTTCAGCTAAATGCCAGTGAGTTGATTCATCACGAAAGTAAAGTATTCCTCAAATCAAATCAAGTCAAATCAAATTCATCGAATTCAAATTCAAATCGAATTCATATCAAATAAAATCGAATTTATTGCCAAAATCGAAAAAATATTTATTGAAACATTTTCCTATTTTTATATTGAACGATTTGATCAAGTGCTTTAAATGTTTACTTAAGTAAGTATTTGAAAAGAATTTTAATTATAAAATATTGGGTAAAATTTGTAATATACAAAGTCTCCAGGGGTTTTTGTGAAATTTTTCCATGAATAGTTTCATTATTGAAATTCAATTTTAATCAAGTACATATTGGCCATTATTATTTATGACCTTTTGCCATTTTTCGAGTAGATTCATAATTCCATTGGTGTAGAAATTGTATGGTTTACTGACGAAAAACTTGATCAGCATGGGAGCTTTGCAGAGACCCAAACAAATTGTAGTCAGACGCTTACATCGAGCTGTTCAAAAAATCCAGCAATTTTTAAATGATTCCAAACTTGGGTAAGGAAGATGTTTAACAGCACTCGTTTTTCGGACGAAATATTTGCGATAGAGATGCATTCAGTTAGAATTTTAGAAAAGCTTGTTTGTTGATTGAAGTCCTCATTCCAACAGTCTTGAGGTTACTTCTTTTATAGCACCTTCACATTACAGTGTAAATTATTTAATTTAGTATAAATTACTTTGCACAAATTAAGCACGTTTATACGTTTTATTCAAAATTTATTGTGGCAATGACCATGTAAATCTTAAATTTTAACCCTCATTTTGCTATGAGGAGCTTTTCGCTCCGCTCTACCCGTAAATTTCGTTGCCAGGTGCCCTTTAGGAGGCACCGGTAAAGATGTGTAGTTGTGTCGATGATGATAGTTCTCTATTGAGTTTATGTCTGGCTATAGATTTTATAAATTGCTCAACGCTGGAACGCTGTCCATGTGACGTCGAGGTCTGATAGTAATACTTCATCCCAGAATAAGTTTACTTGCCTTAACAATGACAGGCGCTACTATCCAAGCGGTTCAATCATTTGTGCTAAATCGGAACTAACCGTTCGTTAGGTATTGTCAACACTGGGGTCAATGTTGTGCTGACGCATAATACATCAGCCTTCGGTAACCACATCAAATGAGAAATACAAATTCACTTCCTGGTCACTATTTTTTAATAGTTGGGTATGATTGCCCATTGAATGTTATGTCGTAGTTTTGGCGGAGGCGTCGAACACCATTCGTAATTTAGTGGTTGAGTTATCGGGATTCAGAAGACAATGGTGAGGAAGGAAGTAATTAGGAGAGCGTTGAGTCAATGCTCACTTCTGTTAATCTTGCGTACTCTATCCAACTACACACCACCAACTTCTCCTCACCTAACGTATATTTTAAAAATTTGTATCCAGCTTTAAATTAAGAATTGCCAACTAAAATATTTTATTAGCTATTCTGTTGTTATTCAACTTGTTTTGCCAACTTTGTCGTTGTCATCATTTTGGGATAAAAAATGTATCTTTACCGGCGAAAATACTTAAAACGCGCTTTAAAATGAGGAACAATTTATCCGTCCAGTTCGTAAAAGAAACCTAACTGCTTAGTTTAGCAGAACGAAAGAAGTAATTTAATTTCGTTTGATAAATTTCTTAATTTATTACTTAAATCGGGAATGAGAGCTAAATTAAGTAAGTTTGAACATGGTATTTCCCATTTAGTTGTACGCCTTCTACTAGTAGGTTCACATATTCTAGCGGTAGTCTTATTACTTTCAGGTGCTGAATTATTCCACACTTTCATAGCTTTGTAGATTGGCAAGAGTAAGAAGGTAATAGATCAATAAATAGATCTGAACAACAATGGACCAAAAGAGGATCAGGCTACTCTTTGCGCTAACTATTGGCTCTGACTATGAAAAATGTCCCGGTATATTTATGTTTTGTAACGAATGCGTTAACAGTTATTAATTACACATTCGTAACTTTATACCGTTATGGAGAATAATTACTTAATTATAATTTGTGTGGAATGCGTAACGAAACGAATTTTTGTACCGGATCCAAATTAACTGTATCGATAAGAATACATTGATATGTGCCTATAAAATCATACGCATATGATAGGGTCTATGTACTTATATATAAGTGCATTAACCATCTGTAATACAGTAGAGTACATCCATTGAAGTGGTGGTGATAACATCTTCGAAATGCTTGCCGTGAAACTCTGTTGCATTATTGTCATACTACTTCAGGTTGTTTATAGTGAACCTGAAGAAAGAGTGAAGAGATGTTTGGTAAAGTATTTACGATGGTTATATTGTTATTGAGGATAATAATTTTTTTTTTCTGTTCTCCAGTTAAGCTGGCTCTTTGATAGTAGTTCAGAATCATCATCATCATCAGAATCATATCTATGGCCTCCCTTGCCTCCTTGGTGGAATGATTCGCCTCCTCCTCCTAGCCCTCCATGTACAACTACTACTACGTACAGACCACCAATTACTACAAAAAAAACTACTACTACGTACAGACCACCAACTACTACAACAAAATCTACTACTACGTACAGACCACCAACTACTACAACAAAATCTACTACTACGTACAGACCACCAACTACTACAACAAAATCGACTACTACGTACAGACCACCAACTACTACAACAAAATCGACTACTACTACGTACGCACCACCAACTACTCCAAAATCATCTACTACTACGTACACACCACCAACTACTCCAAAAGAACCTACTACTACGTACACACCACCAACTACTCCAAAAGAACCTACTACTACGTACACACCACCAACTACTCCAAAAGAACCTACTACTACTAATTCGCCTCCTAGCCCTTCGCCTCCTAGCCCTTCGCCTCCTAGCCCTTCGCCTCCTGGTGCACCTTGTGGATTTGAATGTGATGAAGCTTTTATCCAAATGAATGAATGCGGTGATAATAATATGTACTTCGGAAATCCTTCAGATAAATGCCAGTGAGTTGATTCATCAGGAAAGTAAAGTATTCCTCAAATCAAATGAAGTCAAGTCAAAGGAAAACATATTCATATCAAATAAAATCGAATTTATTGCCAAAATCGAAAAAATATTCATTGAAAAATTTGCCTATTTCCATATTGAACGATTTGATTAAGTGTTTTGTATGTAATTAACAAACAACTTTAATAAATGGACGCAAAATGAATATGCTTGTGGACAACTCTTTCAAATTGGGAGGAAATTAATTTTTCTGTTTACGTAAGTATTTGAAAAGAATTTAAATAATAAAATATTGGGTGATATAAAAATTGTCCGGGGGTTTGTTTTTTTTTTTTTTTGTAAATTTTTCAACGGTAAATTTCTTGATTGGAAGTCAATTGTAATCAAGTACGAGTACATATTGGCCATTATTACTTATGTTAAATGGTTTTAAGAATTGCAATAATAAATACTTAATTATAAATTATACAAATAAGACTACAACATGAGAGAATGTCCAAATAAAAAATTTTTATATGATAGCTAATAGTCGAAGTCCATAGAATATTTTGTTCCTTTGCGTTAAAGCATATAACTGACAGCGACAGAAAAAATTATGTAAGCTGGCCCAATCAATACGTCAATATCGTGGCGGGGGCAGCAGTCATAAGCTTCTTCGAGGCGCTGAAAGAAGCTCTCCTTGGTCACATTGTCCTTCTCATCCGTCGGAGCGTGGGCACATATAAGGCTGATGTTGAAAAATTTTGCCTTGATGCGGATTGTGGCCAGCCGTTCGTTCACAGGCGTGAACTGTGAGACAAGATGTCGTAGTCTCTTGCTGACCAAAAATTCACATCCTAATTCGTGCCTTTCAGCATGGCAACTGTAGTAGATGTCACAGGACGCTCTTTTGGAGCAGCCCTGTTCTGTCCATCGCATTTCCTGGAGAGCGGTGATGTCAGCTTTGTATTTTTCGTGGACATCAACCAGCTGGATAGAGGCACCCTCCCTATAAAGGGACTGGACATTCCAGGTGCATATCCGTAAATCATTGTCCTTTTTTCGTTTGCGGGGGTCATCAACAAAAGCGGTAGTCCTTATCCGAGGCATATTTGTTTTTTTCTTTGGGGGGATTTTTATGTGGCGGGTCCCAAACCCAACGCACAACCTCTAACCGAGGAGATTTTCGCCACTCACTTCAGCCGCCTCCCAGCGGGTGCCAGGAAGACGTTGCCCGGTGGTCGCCACATGGAGGGCCCCCATTAATAATAATTAAAGCGCCATCACATAGTAAGCAGAGCAAGCTATATGACTACCCCTCATTAACAAATAAAGGTATCATCACATAGCGCTCAGATCAAACTACATGACAGCCAATGAGTTGACTTGCGATGAGTTCAACAAGGATTGCGCTAGACCCACCCGGTTGAGGCAGTTAGACACGTTACCTTGCGAAAACACCACCAGACATTTAGTGTTTGATTTTTATGAAATGGAGGACGATATTTTTGAAATTATTTTATTGCTTGTAATGCTTTATGAAGTTCGCTAGTGCCTTAATATAATAATAACCTAAAAACAATGAACAATTCAGCTGTCAAACATTTCTAGTATTTAGTTCATATTCAAATTTACTATTTGGTATTTATTCACAAGTATGTATTTTATTTAAATGAAATATGTGTATAGCACTTTTATTATACATTCAATAACTATTTGAACATCCATTTAATGCAATATTTAATATTTTTTTAATTTTATAATAATTATTATTGTTAAAATGCAACCCTGTTGGTCATCTTTTATACTTTGCGTTGAAGGACACGGAGTGATTGGGCATCACTTCATACAAATTCATGTATTTTAGCTCAGCTGTCAGTTGTGTGTGTATGACGGATTGGCGTATATAAAGTATTCGATGGGCTTCGGCTATAATGGAAAAACTCCATTAAAAATCATTTCAGTAAATAACACGTTACGATATGAAAAATATACAGGATTTCTTCAGGATATAATAATAATGCCGCTACAAAATATTACTATCAGTCTGTGGTTATAATGTTGGTGTTTACGCTATATGTATGTGGTATTACTTATTGGTAGTTGAAGGTTGCATTTGTTGACAATTTTTTCCACTTAAACATTGTTGTCGGTGGCGGTATGGTACAGTTTTATTTTTATAGACGTAGTAAATGACTTGTTTTCGGCGCTTCAAAACTATCAGACGTAATGATTATATTCCTATATTTATTATCGGTGGCTGGCTGTCTGTTTATCGAATCTTTTCTGTGATGACATTGTTGGCAGTATGCCAACCAGTACGAGGGTACAAACAAACAAGTAGGTATCACCTACTCATAATATGTTCAATCCATGAACATGAACATGTAGTAGGTACCTAAATGTTAGTATTTACGCAAGAGTTAGTTTGAATACTTAATTTCAATTTATTTTTATTTTTAATATAAAGCTAAATTGATTGATTTGAATTAATTTGTGTAGACAGGTACGGCTTTATGAATGAATATCGAAAAATTATTAATCTTTTTTTTTTTTCAATATCTGAATATACGATTTATTATCCATTTCACTAATTTAAATTGTTCTATATTTACGAGAGCAACAATCAAACATTTTTGTTTTTCTTACAATGATAAATTTTTCCTTGGAATAGTCATAAAATTAACCTCATAACCACAGCATGTGCAGCTACATATAACAGGCTTGTAAAAATAGACTAGTCGTCAAATTGATAACGATAATAATAATCTGGAATAGCGGCATCGCAAAGAGGTGCGATCGTTGGCTCTGAACGTTAGCATTTTTCCAACATTTTGTTTTTCTGAACAAGTAGGATATTGTTTATGATTCTTTATGTGTTTATATATTTTATACCATAATTTAATGAGTAAAATCGTAAATTGTTGGGCTAACTTGAACCTTAAGGACTATGTGCTTTTTACTTCCGACGTATTATCGCTGTTATACTATTCCGACATGAATCGTACAATTTTGTGCCGATATAACAACCCTCTTACATTACGTTATCCATAGTAATTTTGCATTAAAATAATGTGTGTGTGGCCGGTTTATGGATGGGGCGCACAATGGGGCGTCTTAGTACTAAGTGCGGCCAAAAATAGAAGGAATTGATCTAGAGCATTAAAATTTTGCATATATCATTTCTATGACAATATTATACTTGAGATGAAGAATTGTCAAAATCGGCTTACGAATACGACCACCTCCCATACTAAAATACGAAAAAAAAAATTATAACTCCACAACTCATATCTTTAAATGGAACTTTGGGTACTGTGCATGTATATTTATAATTAGCATTACATTTGTAATGTTTAGATTTTCTTTAAGATAAAATAAGTCAGAAGAGAACTTACTTACTTACTTAGTTATATGGCCATTACAACCGAAAACCAATTTAAGACGAACTTAGCGTTTTTGAAATACTAAGCGCCGCCCAGTTTTCCATTTACAAAAATTCATCTGGTCGCATTTCTGGTCGTTCATTGCTCTATACTCAGTTTTTACAGCATCAACTATCAAGCTTGCTTCTGTTTTAAAATTTTATTGAATTCTCTTTTTTTTTTTTTGTTTGTTTTTATTTCTGCAGTTGTTTCTGTTGCTAAAGTGGTAGTGCTTAGCTCTTTTTCAAAGCATAGCACTAGCTAGCATTGTGAACAGAATTAACTAAAAAATAAAATAAATGTGTAGCACTTATAAGCCCCGAAGGGCTCTTTGGCCGAGCTTCTCTTCCAGTACTGTTGTGCGTGTCAAATTTTGGGCAGTATTAGAAGAGACCAACTTATTTTACTCGGTCCCGAACGGCAGTACCTGTGTCACATTACTTTTTCTGAGCTTTGTCATAGAGCTCTTTTAGAAGCTCTTCCAAAGCAAATTCTTATTTCCAGAAGAATTAACTACCGATCACAGAATATCATAATTTTCCTTAGATAAATTTAAATTAAAAAAAAAAGTAAAAATAATCCTAAATCATCATGAAATGATATGCGATTTTGAGCATTTGTGCCAGTCTGCTCGATTGATATTGATATTTCTCTTGCAGCTTTTAGCACTTTTTCTGAAGACTTTGATGATATTAATTAGATAACTCTTTGCTCTTTTTGGCTCTTCATAACCAACATTTGACCTTCCACTGCGCTGAGAAAAGGTTAATAAGATGTAAAATTGCAGCTGAAATTTTCTGTATTAAAAAAAATTATAACGAAAGTTGGTGCAACTCTTTTTAATAATTATCCAAAAAAAAGTTTTCACCAGAATCAATCTTTAATTTCAATTTATTGTAAAATTTAAGTAACAGTAAATCGTTAATGTCAAAAGTCAAATCATATATCAACTTAAAACCGCATAGTTACCAAAATTGAAATTTCGAAAAAATTTGTTTTTGCAAAAAATGTGTTCAAAAGTATTATCCAGTTGATCTTGATGCATGGAAATTAATTTTGAATCTTCCTTTCCGATTTTCGGATCCAATTTTCTTTTTCATCGCACTTCTGGTAAAAAAAATCAATACTCTGTATTTAACTGTTTGTGAAATTTTCGAATTTCGACACTAAAAAGCTATTATTTACTTGGCTTCATATGTTCATATATTTCATGTTCGACATGCCGGACACGAGCAAAACAAACAAATGAAAATGTTTTTAAAGAAAGTGTAACATCTTTAGTGTTCCTGTCTGAGGCTGTCCTGTTTCAGTCGTCTCACAGTCGTCTCACAGTCAATACCATATATGTGTATGTAAAGTATATTGCGAAAAACTGTAAAAGAGAAAATTAAAAATTATTATAAATATATCGCATTGCAGAGAAATATCACTGGAGGTTTTTATTTATTTTTATTTTTTATTTTTTTTTTCTTCTCCTTTCTCTTAATATTCCATCTTTGTTTCTGTTCTTTCAATAATTTACATTTTATTCAGCAAATTCATGAACATATTGGGCGTACAAGAACGTGACTAAATTAATATATGGCAGTATGTGCGTGATGTGGATTAAAGATAATAATTTTTCCTCTATATTATATGTAACTCATTGGTTAATTTGTATATTTGAACAATTACATTGCTGCATTATGACACACACACACACACACACAAAGTCTTATATATTAGATTGGCAAGATAAGAAATAGATCTGAAAAATGTAGATCAGTAGAAGAGGCCAAAAGAGGAACAGTCCACTCTTTATTTATTTATTTATTTATTTAACTTATATTTTATAAATAAATTTATACAATTTTCATTGAGTGCTGGGCTATGAGGTCGCTCTGTTGTTTAAAGGTTCGTACGAGTCTATTTTTTTGACTCTTATAAATGCCACATAACATGATGCATTGTAACGAATAATTACAAATTCTCTGCATCTCTATATCGTTCTAGAAAATAATTAATTATACGTTTTATGGAATTCGTAACGAAACGAATTCTGACCGGAACCAAATTAACTGTATCGGTAAGAATAGTATATTCACATGTGTGTATCTGTCCGGCAAACCAAACAACTCTATATAAAATTATACGCATACAAAAGGGTATATTTACGCACATATATATATAAATACTATATATTAAGCATCTGTAGTATAGTATAGTAAATATAGTGAAGTGGTCGTTATAACATCTTCGAAATGATTGTTCTGAAGGTCGGTTGCATTATTTTCATACTACTTCAGATTGTTTGTAGTCAACCTAATGGAAGACTGACAAAACCATTGGTAAAGTATTTACATATTTACGATTATATTGTTTTATTAACTATATATATTGTAAAATATTTTATTAATTTCCTGTACTCCAGCTCGACTGGTTGCTCAATGACAGCTCGAGCGATGAAAGATCATCATTTACATGGTGTCCGCCTTCAACATGGGAGACTACTACTGCTACTACTAGTTCGCCTAATCACACTTGTGTGTTTTATTGTGAGAATGCCATTATCCAAATTAACGAATGTGGTACTAATAAGATTGAAGTCGAATTGAAAACAGCTGGTATCGAAAATCCTTTAGTTATATGTCAGGAAGTTAGTTCGCTAGAAGAGAAAATTATTCCTGAATGAAAGAAAATCAAGTAAAGTCAAAGAAAAAACATAAATAAAATCGAAATGCGAAATAGTTATGCTTGTTAAACTCATTCAAATTGGGAGGAAATTAATTTTACGTAAGTTTATGTAAGTAAGAATATGAATAATGAAATATTGGGTTATATACGATGTCTCTGCGGTTTCTTTGGCACAATTTTCAACGAAAATTTTCTTTATTGAAAATCAATTTTAATCAAGTACATACCTTTTGCACATTTTTCGAGTAGCTTCATAATTCCATCGGTATAGAACGTCCATGGCTTACCAACGGTTCTTCGGTCGGCCAATTTTTCACAGTCAAGAGAGCTTTCCAGGTACCCAAGCAAATGGTAGTTAGACGGTGCACAGTCCGGACTTACCAAGTCAATTTGTTGCGAATCATCAAAAATTTTTGTAGCCTGGCATTGTTCTGATGGAACACAACACCTTTTCTGTTGCAGAATTCTGATAGATTCCTCTTGATTACTTGATTCCATTGATCTAGTTGTGAGTAGTTGAGATCAAAATTGACCGTTTCGACATGTTATGACAGCTCGTAATAGACAATTCGCTTCCAATCGCATCATACCATCAGCATCATCTGGTTTGGCGTCAATCCAGGTTTCGATGTCAGCTGTGATGGATCACCTGCCTTTTGGCATGACTCTTTTCGTGAAATGTTCTCGTATTCTATACATTCCTTTTCGCCGTCATGATTCGCTTCAGAAATGATTCGATTTTGTTTCATTTTATACGTTAATTCAGGTGGCACCCATATAGCGAGCTTTTTGAGCCACCAGAATTTTTGAAATGATTCCAAACTATCATGTGCCTCTGCTATGTTCTGACAGTTTACATGGCAGTCTAGCTCCACCAGTTGTAAAATTTCATTTTCTGCATGTTTTTACATTTATTATAGTAAAAGAACATCATAGGACACATTTCTTCAGAAATCTTAATCTAAATGTTTCATGCTTCTCCTTTCCTTACCGAAATTAATACAAATGCTAAATTTCAATGAAATCAAAACACTTTTATTATTTTCATCAACAGCTTATATGAAGTTGCAACACTGTGCGTCGTTACTTGACATATGTACATGTCACTTAACAATGACATGATGCTTTTATAAAATATGTATGTATTTATAGAGATTTTAAGAGTGAATATTCTCAAAATGTTTGCGACTTATACAGACTTAGTAAATGTGTGTTTTGTTTAATTTTCAACGTGAATGCTTTTGTTAATTTGGGCATAATTAATTACTTTTAAGTAAATTATACACTACTTATGTATGCTGATGTCATGCTATGTCAAATTAAGTCATATTACTCATATGTCAGGCAATGTATTATATGATTATGTAAAAGAAATTGCTTTAATATTTACAATAAAAAAATCAAATATTTTCTGAATATCTTCTGAGTACAATATGAGAGAAAGTCCAAAAGAAAAATGTTCACATGGCAACTAGTGGAAGAGCTCAATGAATAATATATGCGTCTATGTATTTTATTTAGAATTACTTTATTTAATGTATTTAAATTAGCATAACAAAGATGTTTAATTGCTAGAATATTAATTTTATAAAAAGAAAGATGTCCACAGTTTTTGAATGGCGAAAAGAGAGAGATAATCTCTCTATACAAAAAGGTTGCTTGGCGGACGAAAAGTAGTTAATAGTTTATTAGAATGTTTACACATTAAGATTACCACAACTAGATGACGAAAATCTATCTACCCGTTTACACAGTAAGATTTATTTCTAAAGGGATTGTTAGCTGTCAAAACGCCAATTTTGATTTTACTCCCTTCTTCACAATATAATCGATAAAAAATCTCCTTACAGTCGGCTGGGGCCGACCAAATTATAACCTGCATATGTAGAGGTATATATAAAAAGTTTGCTCGTATATCCATCCTTTTTTTCCAATACTTTGTATAGGAGCTACATTAAGAACCAGGCTACCTCACCAGGAATAATTTCTGCCTATAATACTAAACTACCTAGGTTGCAATGGGTTGACCTAGGCGTATTATTTAGTAAGTTATGGGTGTTTTAATGTTTAAGATAAATCCGATATTTTGTACGGAAGCTATATAAAAAGTGGGCGTGGCTTACCTCTTTCTTGTATATCTAATTAATTTTTTAATATCAATCCACTCCTTAAATTTGGTTGTCCTACGCTGAATAGTTCGTAAGTTATAGCTGTTTAAATTTTTTTTAATTTTCCAAGTTTTGTATGGAAGCCCCATTAAGAAGTGGGTGTGGCATGTTGATTTTTTGTCAGATTATTTTCGACTACCATATTAGGGGAAGCATTAATTATAATTGTTCTAGACAGAAGTATGCAAAAGTTACAGCTATTTCAATTTAAAAGAATTTCACTCATTTTGTACAGGGTCCTAGGCTAAATGGTTTGTAAGTTATGGAGCTTAAAAGTTTTAGTTTAATTCCCTCGACTTTGTATGGGAGACCCATGAAGGAGTGGGCGTGGCACACTGATTTTCTGCCAGATTTTTGCCGACTACGATATTAATTTAAGTGTCAATTATGGTTATTCTAGACAGAAGATTACCGAAGTTACAGCTGTTTCAATTTAAAATTTGTATGGGGGCTACGATAAACAGTGGGCGTGGTGCGCCCATTTCCTGTGAGCCTAGTTGCTCGTACAATACTAATCCACACCTTAAATCTCGTTATTCTACGCTGAATAGTTTGCAAGTTATAACCGGTAACATTTTTTTTAATTTCCGCAACTTTGTATGGGAGACCCAAAAAGCAGTTGGCGTGGCACACTGATTTTCTGCCAGATTTTTGCCGACTACGATATTAATTTAAGTGTCAATTATGGTTATTCTGGACAGAAGATTGTAGAAGTTACAGCTGTTTCAATTTAAAAGAAGTACAGACACTTTGTATGAGAGCTACGCTAAAAAGTAGGCGTGGCTCAACCACTTTTGGCGACGTTATATAGTAGTATAATATAAGTCTATGTGCCAAATATTGTTGTCCCAAGTCGTATATTATATGAGTTATAGCAAGTTAAAGATTTTGAAAATTTCGAGGTTAGTCGCTTTGAATGCTTGGTGTGGGCGTGGTTATTGACCGATCATGCCCAATATCAATCCCCTCCGTACTCTTGGATCATAGATTACTTATGCCAAATTTCATCGAAATAGCTCAATATTTACTCAAGTTATCGTGCGAACCAGCCAGGTGACAGACAGACGGACGGACGGACATCGTTAAATCGAAAATTTAATCGACGCTGATCACGAATATATATCTATGTCTATATCTCCGGAGATTCCTTCAAGTGGACACAAACATCTGACCGAAATGAATATACCATGCATATTGCATTATGCAGGGTATAAAAACAGAGTTGCATAGAGGAAAATCTAACGAAGGTATCGGGATTTGCACAAAATCCTAGATTATGATGGTAGTAATTTTTAAAACTAAATTTGAATCAGTTTCGCTTTACTACTTTGCACTTGTGAGTTTAGTGTCGTTAGTTTTAGTACTTTGAACTTGTGAGCTGCCACAAATGTAATCCATTTGATTTTGTATTGTCAAATTATGTATTCACTTGTGCAATTTATTAACAAATGAATCGACTTATTAAATTTGCCTATTTACATTTATTCTTCTGCTTTTTTTTTGCTTCTTTTCAGCCCGCATTGGATTTAGCAGTCAGTAATGAGCTACATATGATTCACATCACTGCCAAATAGTAGCAAATTCATATGTTGGAAAGGCCATTATTTCGAGTCCCAATCACACACGCTAAAACTATGTAAATGGAATTATAACAAAACCATTTTAAATTCATTTCGTCAACTATAGCACAAATAAACATAGAAACATAGAAGAAGAAGAAGAAGCAGAAAACGAAGTAGAAGAAAAATTCACATGAAACGAACTACAAAAAGCTCTTGGGTTGTATAACTGTAATAATGAACAAACGTTTTTAACATAAGAACACAAAACAAATAAAAATAATAAAATAATTAAAAAATTATATAAAAGCAAAAAACAATAAAACATATACTCGCCATATTGTTTTAAACTCCAAAAATAAAACCAGACAGCATCAAAAGAAACAATTTATATGTACATATATACTATTTAGCTATCTAAAAATATATGTATATGTATGTATGTATGCATGAATGTGATGAAATGAAATTACGTAAAATTACGAAGAAATTTCAAAAGGTAAAAACGATGAAATTACATTGCATACATACTATATGGAAAGTAATCGAAAGCATTACAAGTGCAGCACAATTACATCACTGAAAAGCTGCACAACGCACGCCGCACATACATACAATTTAGTACTGAACTTGATGCGAAATGATCGCTCTGCGAATGAGACACTAATGAGAACATATAGTAACATATATGTACGTTAAATAATGGTGCTAATCGATGAGGACGAACATTTAGCACGTCTATTGTATATTTTGCGAAAGACTCGAAGAAAAATTGCATGGTATACAAATGGCGCCACGAATGCTGTAAAGCAACGGACATATGATACCGGCCGATCAGTGCTGAAGAGGAAAAAGAAGAAACTAAATCAACGCTATACGCGCACAATACTATTTAGCTTTAAAAGCTTCCATGGAGTTAATGGTGTAGGTCGAAGCTTTCGAAATTACATAGAGAGCAATAATAATCTAGTGAATAATGTAGGAACTGAATGTCATACAGTACGACATAAGCGATGGAAAATCGCCCATAATGCCATAAACATCGACCGCCATAGTAATTGCCAATTGGAAGTACATAAAATTCACAGCAAGAATAACTGGCAAAAAGATGCTCACAATATGAGAGTAATATTACATTCGACCGCTAGGGACAGTCATGCAATCAGCACTAGTTCAATAATCGGTTCAATCGAAACCACCTCATCACCAGTAGCAGAAGAAGCAGCAGCACGACATTTGTTAAGCAATAATGGCAGCCGTACTAATTACAGGCTGCAACAACAACAACAACAACAGCAGCAGCAGCAGCAACAACGGAAATATTTAAGACTGCACTTAGGCAAAAGACGTCTACGAAAACGTCGAAAAAGAAAACCAACATCAACGTTAGCAACCATAGAGAAATCATCAATAAGAAGAGCAAGAACGTTTTGCAACTACACGTGCACATTAACAGATTTACGTAGACAATTGTTACAATTTGATAACGCGCACAATAATACACCGACAACAGCGACTCCATCAGTTGCCGCATCGTCATCGTTATCATCATCACCATCACCACCACCACCACCACCACCAAAGTATATTGATGCTGCCGAAGTGGATGCATCAAAAGAAGAGGAGAAAACGAGCATAGAAGATTCTACAAATATTTATTCTAGCAGCCAGAGCAGCACCAACGCTATCTATTGCAGTGGCATAAACACCATTATATTGCCAATCATTTATATTATTGAAATATGGCGTTTAATATCGGCCACGATCAAATCCAGTTGTACTTCATCGAAAACATTTGATCGTCTTTTGAATAATATTGCCATAATAGCACTGCCCACATTGATACAACAACGATTCCAACGATGTAATTGGGATTGCAGCAGTTTCCCTACTGGTAGACTCAATAAATGCTCATGGATATTTTTATTGATATATTTGAATTTATCTGCTAAAGGTAAGTCGATAATGAAACATTTTCTACTCATACAAATAAGGAAAATAATTAGTAAAAAAAAAAAAAAAAATTTCCCACTAACCGACTGTTTATGGCACATGGTTCACCCTCAAGGAAGCATAACAGAAAAGTAACATTTTAGAGCACTGTTTGGCGGATGGTCAATCAATTAAATTTTTCTTTTCTACTTTCTATACCTTCTTTCTTTTAAAACGTTTCTAAAAGCCATTCCAATTAATATATTTCTACATAAAAAGTATATCACAATTATTTTCTCCAAATACTTTTCCTATGATTTTCACAGAAAGTTTCAAAAACCTGTTGACCGTTTTCAAAAACGACTCAAGTTTGCATATCTACGCGCCAACTGTCCAATTGAAATATAATTAGGTGGTGTAATAAATTAATTAACCCTCCATGGACGTTGAAGTCAGCCAAATGATGTTTGAGTGTTTCACAATAATATTACTTACATCAGAGTGGGAAATATGCATAACAATAACTCAAATTAACGCACACATCAGACGTCTGAAGGTCTTGTCTAATCAAATATTTTAATATGTGCACTTTCAATTTATCAGTGCTATTTAAAGACTAATGAGAGTTAAAATATCTAAATCTTTCAATACTTATTATGGCATTAAGGCAATTTCGAGAAATCTCGTAGATTATAAAACGAAATCAGGATGGTAAAAATTTACTCCAATTTTTATACCCTGCATAATGCAATATGCATGGTATATTCATTTCGGTCAGATGTTTGTGTCCACTTGAAGGAATCTCCGGAGATATAGACATAGATATATATTCGTGATCAGCGTCGATTAAATTTTCGATTTAACGATGTCCGTCCGTCCGTCCGTCCGTCCGTCCGTCTGTCTGTCACCTGGCTGGTTCGCACGATAACTTGAGTAAATATTGAGCTATTTCGATGAAATTTGGCATAAGTAATCTATGATCCAAGGGTACGGAGGGGATTGATATTGGGCATGATCGGTCAATAACCACGCCCACACCAAGCATTCAAAGCGACTAACCTCGAAATTTTCAAAATCTTTAACTTGCTATAACTCACATAATATACCATTTGGGACAACAATATTTGGCACATAGACTTATATTATACTACTATATAACCTCGCTAAAAGTCGCTGAGCCACGCCTACTTTTTAGCGTAGCTCTCATACAAAGTGTCTGTACTTCTTTTAAATTGAAACAGCTGTAACTTCTACAATCTTCTGTCCAGAATAACAATAATTGACACTGAGATTAACATGGTAGTCAGAAATAATATGGCAGAAAATCAGTGTGCCACGCCCACTGCTTTTTGGGTCTCCCATACAAAGTTGCTGAAATTAAAAAAAATGTTACCGGTTATAACTTGCAAACTATTCAGCGTAGAATAACGAGATTTAAGGTGTGGATTAGTATTGTACGAGCAACTAGGCTCACAGGAAATGGGCGCACCACACCCACTGTTTATCGTAGCCCCCATACAAATTTTAAATTGAAACAGCTGTAACTTCGGCAATCTCCTGCCTAAAATAACCATAATTGACACTTAGATTAATATCGTAGTCGACAAATATCTTTCAGAAAATCAGTGTGCCACGCCCACTCCTTCATGAGTCTCCCATACAAAGTCAAAGGAATTAAACTGAAACTTTTAAGCTTCATAACTTACAAACCATTTAGCGCAGGACAACGAGATTTAAGGTATGGATTAGTATTGTACGAACAACTAGGCTCACATAAAATGGGCGCACCACGCCCACTGTTTATCGTAGCCCCCATACAAATTTTAAATTTAAACAGCTGTAACTTCGGCAATCTGCCGTCTAGAATAACCATAATTGACACTTAGATTAATATCGTAGTCGGCAAAAATCTGGCTGAAAATCAAAGTGCCACGCCCACTCCTTCATGAGTCTCCCATACAAAGTCAAGGGAATTAAACTAAAACTTTTAAGCTCCATAACTTACAAACCATTTAGCGTAGGACAACGAGGCTCACAGAAAATGGGCGCACCACGCCCATTGTTTATCGTAGCCCCCATACAAATTTTAAATTGAAACAGCTGTAACTTCGGCAATCTTCCGTATAGAATAACCATAATTGACACTTAGATTAATATTGTAGTCGGAAATAATCGGGCAGAAAATCAGTGTGCCACGCCCACTCCTTCATAGGTCTCCCATACAAAGTCGAGGGAATTAAACTAAAACTTTTAAGCTCCATAACTTACAAACCATTTAGCGTAGGACAACCAAATTTAAGGTGTGGATTGATATTGAAAAATTAATTAGATATACCAGAAAGAGATACGTCACGCCCTCTTTTTATATAGCTTCCGTACAAAGTCTCGGATTTATCTTAAACATTAAAACAACCATAACTTACTAATTAATACGTCTAGGTCAACCCATTGCAACCTATGTAGTTTAGTATTATAGTCAGAAATTGATCCTCCAAAATTGGTGAGGTACGCCTGCTTCTTAATGTGGGTCCTATACAAAGTAGTGGAAGAAAAGGATGGATATACGAGCAAACTTTTTATATATACCTCTACATATGCAGGGTATAATTTGGTCGGCCCCAGCCGACTGTAAGGAGATTTTTTTTTAATATATTATATATATTTGCATTGCTTAGTCTTTTATTTTTCATTCGAAAGTTCAAGTGAATTATTTTCAAAATATATAAAAAATTATGAACGCCGGAATTTAATACCTAACTTGAAAGAAAGTAGTAAAAGGAAGGACAAAGGAAGGTTGACAAAATGCCCATCCCTCCTTTAGGCAAAAGATGAGGCAAGTGCTGGCTCTTCAATTCATGCCTCTGCAAGTATAGTTAATTTTACAAAACTTGGGAAAATCATGTGATTGGTGTGAATACTTCCCAATCTGCACAGAAGATCTTCAGGTCGCGGTGCATCATAGCCTTAATAATAATACTCCCCAATATTTCAGGATGACAACTGCAGCAAGGGTAATATTTCGCTTTTGATCGAAGTATTCAAAGAGTCTTCAATAACTCTAATCTCCCATACAAATACAGCAGACTAGCACCATAATCATTTGCAAGCTAGGATTTCCTATAGATTGTCCTGATACTGTGGTAAGCATTTACCACGGTTCCATTAGTATGCATTAATGGAGCATTTCATGGAGCAGCTGAAATTCTCACAACATTGAGATCGTTAGATAATTGCATTGCAATGAGTTTCCTTTGCGCGACATTTAGCTTTTAAAGTCTGACGGATATACTATAAATAAAAAAAAAATATGTGGCACTTAAAGCCCCAAAGGGCTCATTGGCCGAGCTTCTCTTCTATTACTGTTGTGCGTCTTAAATTTTGGACAGTATTAGAATGGACCTACTTATTTTAGCCGGTTCCGAACGGCAGAACACTTGTGACATCACTTTTTCTGAGCTTTGTCACAGAGTTCTTTTTAGAAGCTTTTTCATGGCAAGTTGTTACTGTCGGAAGAATTGCCAATTGCTTGCCGACAGGTGGGTACCATTCGAAAGAAAAATCTTTTCGATACTGACGGATATACTGCTTGCCCCAAATTCATTCAAACAGAGTTGATTTGGTTTTTATTTTATACATAAATGTCAAATACATAGAACAAATTCTAATTATTTAATTGATAAAATTTATCAATAATATTGAAATAATTTAGTTGCAACACTCTTCCATTTCCTTTTCTTCTTAATATTAACATTTTTCTCGTTCAAATCAAAAGATATCGATAAATAACATCTCTGTACAGTACAAAAAATGAAAGTACATAGATGTCAAATTGAAAGGTGAAATTGTTCTTCATTTATATTATTTTTAAAACCAAAACAATTTAGTATATAAATTATTTTATAAAATTTTTTTTAATACAAAGAGAACTAAAATTGGATAAAGGAAAACGACTAGAAATGTTTTCCTAAATTAAAGAAATAAATAAATAAATTGAGAATATTCACTTTCAATGGAGTAAATAAAGTTTGATTCTTGAATGAAAACAATAGGAATAAAAATATGTGCAGTATAGTAAAAAAGCCCTTAAGAAATACTTAATCGTATTGAGAAATCTCAAGACCTGGTTATTCAATTAGGTTCAAACTGTGCAAATCTTGTGTATGGACTATTCAAAAAATTCGTGTAATTCTTGAAATGCTATGCAGACACCAGACGAAACTATATATGTGGGTTTACATTCACTAAAACACTGTGCACTTCATTTGCGCAGTGAGCGCATTCTATACATGAAGATGAACGTAAGAAGCTTAAAAGTTTATAAATTTTCGGCGGCACACTTTTACAGTACAATAAATTTAAAAATACCACTTAATTTACGTTGCATTCACTAGTGTCACCTCATTTCAAGTACTTATGTATCTCACAAGAATTTATTTCTTGTTTGAGAATCGTACAACAGATAACAAAGCAACAACAACAACAACAACAACTATAGCTTTTAGAAACAACTTTCTATTTTTGCAACACATAAATGTATGCAACAAATGCTTAGAAACAAAACGGCTTCACCTACATTTTAATCGCAAACAAACAAATGTTAACCTATACTTAACATCACGGCACGTGTCAGACAGTTTTTCATACAAAGCAAAAAAAAAACATTTGTAGCGCTATTATGTAAGTATCTACAAACATATATTATATACGAGGATGTATAAGTAAATTGCATTTAAGTATATAGCAACCGCAGACATTTTGGAGTGCTCTGATTGTAAATACTCTGTAGGTGCGCATGTGTATGTGTGTGAGAATTACACGGTACATTCGTGTGGTAGAGTGATAATACATTGTTGCATTTCTGCCTAAAATCCCACATAAGCTTTTGTCTGTAGGAGTCAAAGTGAAGGCACTTAACCATTCACCGAGGATAAATTGCAATAGTTGTCTATCCCGGTTGCGATAATACGAAAGATTCCCGGCAAATTATTAAACAATTTTGATATGTAATGAACGAAATCCTGAAGTCAGTGTGTGACCATTAGAGTGTATCGATTTTACTTAGAATCTAAAAAAAACATTTCTACATAGGCATAGGTAGGTGGTCCTGTTAAAAAGATCAGGAAAAAATAAATTAATAAGGTCCAGAGATTATGATTAGGGTTGCCACCTCGCGAACTTCTGTTTTGGTTTCAAAGATATATAGTTCATTGACCATTTTTATGTATTAATATAAAATAAAATAATATAAAATCTTCCACAATGTAGTAATTTCATAAAGAGATTTAATGACTTTTCCAACAAGTTATTAAACATCGAAATCGGTTAATATTTAATATGTTTTAAGCAGAATCAATTTTAGTCTATGATTTGATAGAAAACACGGTTTTGGGTATTTTTGGTATTTGGTGTTTAGCAAAAAAGAAATTTACTAGTCATATTATTTCTAATAAGGTCCCTAAAGGTAGACAAGCTAACGCTTCCTTTGGATCCAAGAACGTTCCAAAAGATCTAAAACTAGGTTGATGTTTTTCCTTAAAGAAATATCTTCAAAAATTGGCAAACTATGAAAAGTGCTTTTATTTGCTGTTGACATAGCAAAAAAAGAAGTGTACTTGACAATCGAGTTCATTAAAATTTGACAATTTTGATATTTCAAAGCAAAATTATTGTATCGCTTCGCTACTCCCAATACAAAATAAATAAATTCGTGTGAAGATTCATTCGCTTCGGAACTCATAATACCATCCTCAATATTTATTCTTTGTTCCTTATACATACGAGGGTGGTCCCAGAACTACCCATATAGATGGCGGCAGTATTTTGAAAATAATTACTTTGGTGAAAGGTGGCAACCTTATAAAACATATGTTTTAAGTTTCGAAGCGTCACATTGTTTAGTATTTTTTTTCTTTGGAGCCATCGAAAGTTAATGACCTCAGTGAATTTGTAACCATGGAAAAAATTTGTCACCGTTATGTAATTCAATACTTTCATTTGAAAAGTCTCACTCCACACGAGAAACGTTTAAGAAAATCCACAAAATGCTAGGTGAAATTACAGGCATTTCAAAAAGTGCTATATATCGTATATTGACCGAAAATTTGGAGATGAAAAAGCTGTATGCAAGATGGGTGCCGCGTTTGCTCACAATAGAACAAATACAACGTCGTGAAGATGTTTCTATAGAGTGTTTGGCGATGTTTCACAGTAATAAAGCCGAGTTTTTGTGTCGATTCGTAACCATGGATGAGACATGGGTCCACCACTTCACACCTGAGACAAAGGAGCAATCAATACAGTGGACTGAAAGGGGAGAATCGTGTCCAAAGAAGGCGAAGACAATTCCATTTGCAGGCAAGGTTATGGCGTCTGTTTTTTTTTTTGGGAAGCCCGTGTGATAATTTTTATTGATTATCTTCAAAAAGGAAAAACAATCAACGGCGAGTATTATGCTAATTTGTTGCAGCGTTTAAGTGATGAAATTAAAGAAAAAAGGCCGCATTTGGCAAAAAAGAAAGTGTTGTTTCATCAAGACAATGCACCAGTTCACACATCCGCTATTGCGATGGCCAAAATCAATGAGTTAAAGCTCAAATTGCTTCAGCATGCATCTTATTCGCCAGATTTAGCTCCTTCGGATTACTTTCTATTTCCAAATTTGAAAAAATGACTTGGTGGTCGAAGATTTGCAAAAAATGAAGAGGTGGAGTCTGCGGTAGATGGCTATTTTAATGAGCTAGACAGTTTATACTATAAACAGGGTATCGAAGCTATAGAACATCGCTGGGAAAAGTGTATTGAGCTAAAAGGAGATTATATTGAGAAATAAAGAAAAATTTTCCCAAATTTGTTGTGTTTCCTTTGTTAGGTCGGGTAGTTCTGGGATAGCCCTCGTAAATACATTTTTCAACTGATGCTGACTACTGACCATTGCCAATCCGGACTTTTAGCTTTTTGTATAAATAGATAATTTTTTAACTCGATCAAATGACGGTGTGTAATGATGTGTTGTGTATTTAGCCTTCGGTGTTGGCATACCTATTTAGTCTATGTATTTATTTTTTTTATTACAAGATATATAAGTGGTACTTATATAGTGTACATACACATATGTACATATAAGGGTGTGAAGTACATTGTGATTCTTTTATTCAGTGATGATTTTATGTTATAAGCTTAATATTATCTGTGAGTATATATTGTGAGATTCTTTATATTTTATTCTTCATTGTAAGTATGTTTTAAGTTGCACCCAAAATGTTGATGTTAGCGTGTTGATGAATAGTAAATATATGTATATGTAACATTGTACCTACATTCTACAGTACTTAGTTAAGAAGAGTTTACTTAGATATTATTTTATATTTTAATTAAATTTTTTAAAAATTTAATTTATCATATTTATCTCATTTAATCGATGACCAACCTTTAAATCATTATGAATGAAAAACTTTCCAATAAATCGTTTGCTTAAATAACATTAACCTCATCAAAAGGGAATTCGTCATAGAAATGTGAGGCATGGTGTTCACTAAAGGGCTAAGTGTCTCATGTCGTACATGTCGAATATTTTGAATGGATATCATCGAACCATATCATTTTAGTAGCTTTGGTTTCAAGTAAAGTACATTATATCTTCTATTTACAGTGGTATTGGACTACAAATTATATGAAATTCGCGATTATTCAACAAAGGGGACAGTTTTTAGAATAAATATAATACTCCGCTTTGTTCAATAACCGCACGAACATAAAAAAAATTGACGACTACTTCTGGTACTTGAGTAAGTGTTCTAGCATACGCATAAGTATGTGTTGTAGTTCAATCCACTCAACGAAATGTTCAATGAATTTGCCTATTTGCCTATTTGCCTATCATCCTTCACCTTTCATCCTTTATGCTTGCAGTCTAGTCACACGTCTATTACTATGAGGGTGAATATCATATAAGCATATTTTTGGGCATACAAAACTCTGCATTCTACATGCATGCATATGGATGTTATATACAAAAAAAAAAAAAACGAATGTGTATGAATTAAATTTTCCGCCTGATGCGCTTAAAAGCTTATATTGATTTTTCTTGCGCGTTCCCTATTCTACAATATATGTACTCGTATGTAGCATATACTTTATATGGTTACATAAAGATCATGAGATACATATTTTAAAAAGCGTATATATTAATATATATACTTACACATGTACATATATACAAGTATAAAAAAATATATATGATTTTCTATTTGTTTTTTTTTTTTTTTGCAGAAGGAAATTTAATTTGAAATTTTATTTTAGTGCTTTGCATCTTCTTCTTCTTCTTCTTGTTGTCATCGTCATCGTAGAGTAAACGATAGCTCTTGTTATTATTGCTGCTATTTGCAGTGCTACTGTATATGTTATAAATATATTACTTTTTACTTAGAATGTCATAAAAAAATATGACAGTGTCATTTTGCAAGGATATAGCCACCACTAAAAAGTGAAGCATGTGTATGGAGTGCCAATTATTAATCGTTGATGATATGTAGTTAATTAATATGATCCTGTAGGAAATTAGGAAATTAGAAAATTTAATTGTTTTCCTTATCTATCATATTGCTTTTTCCTTACTTGCATTTTATATTGTTTGTTGTTTATTTCGAAGAAGAAATGCCTATGCTCAAGCAGCATTTGGATTTCTGAAATTTTAAATAGAACAAATATATATATATATTTTTTTTTTTTACCAGAAAGCCTAGGTTTTTCTTTGTTGAATGTGTCAATGAGTAGTTAAATTTTCCCAGCAAAATTCTATTTCCAAACCCCGTCAAATTCTCCAGTATGTGCTATTTCCATCAAAAATTAGGTCTGCCTCTTCTGCGTTGTCCACCAGCGTATTCCGAATATAACACCTTCTCAGCTGGAGCGACTTCCTCCATTCGCCCGACGTGGCCTAGCCAGCACAACCGCTGTATTTTGATGAGCCTTACTACGTCGGTGTCAGCATACAGTTCATATAGCTCATGCGTGTATCTCATTCGATACTCGAAACCAACGCAAATAGGTACAAAGATTTTGCGTAAGGCTTTTCTCTTGAAAACTCCGAGCAATCCCTCATCTGAAGTGAAGATTGTCCAGGCTTTGGGGCTATGTATAAGGACAGACATGATGAGAGACTCGTAAAGTGTAGTTTTCGTTTCTCGAAAGAGGACTTGACTCTTCAATTGTTTACTTAAACCAAAGTAGTACTTTTGCACCTAGCTAGAGTGGCCCTAATGTACATAGTCTAGTCTATTTGTTCAACAATAATTTATTTCTCATGTTCATATTTTTGTAATGTCAATGAACTTGTTCATTTCAAGATCCTATCTCAACCACTTAAGTGTTTCGTATTTACTCATACAGGGTGTTTTTAAACGACATAAAAAATTCTTTTAAATACTTATAGTACTTATAGTGTTTCAAGTAAAAAATAAAAAAAAATAAATATGTGGCACTTAAAGCCCCAAAGGGATCATTGGCCGAGCTTCTCTTCCATTACTGTTGTGCGTCTTAAATTTTGAACAAATTGCTGTAGCCATTAACGGCAACAGCAAAATTTTGCACCAAATCAATGGCTGCGAGCCAAATTCTTGTGCATGATGACAAAGCGATGGATTTGGATCATCCTTAACACTGGCGATATTTCCTTCGTGATTACGTAAGATAGGAGTTCATTTAGTAAATTGTGTTGCGAAAAATCGTCTCAGTTGGCCCATAATACGAATATATGCCGCAAATTGACGAATTAAATGTCAAATGGCCATAAAGTCAGCGTTTCTCTCTATTGGATTAAAACACCCAGTATAATTGCATACAAATAAATAATAAACAACAATTTTAATTACCATAATTTTTTAAATATGCAAATGAAAGCGTTCGTGGACAATGAAAAACATGCAAAAGCTCAACAACACTATATAAATTGTGGCGCTTAAGAGTACCACAAAGATGGAAAAAAAAACGAAACCGAAAAAAAAGAATTAAAACAAACAAACAACAACAATAAGAACAAAATTGAAGCCGCATAAGCCAATGTCCTGAGCGACACGCATTGTAATGCACAGACATTTATGAGCATGTTTGTCATTGTTACGAGTATTACTGTTGTGTTGACGTTCAACTTGCTCGAGTGCGAATAGCAAATTTAAGAATGCAAAAAATTACAAGTAATTTCAATTAAAACAATAACAACACAAACGCTATTACTGCATATGTAGTCAGTCAGTTATGCATTTGTACGTTTGTAGGTAACAATTCAAGCAAATTGTGGGTACCTACAACGAACCTAATGAGGGGTAACACAACCAGACGTCATCTGGGTGAGTGTGGGTGTTGATGATTGCAAAAAGAATTAAGTGTTGCCAGTTTGACTTTAAGTTGGAACAAATACGAATAGAAGAGGCGAAATATGATATAATACTTAGGTGGTAAGTAGGTGTTTATGGAAAGAAAAGGCAAATACAGTGGAAGAAACGTTTGTGGGTGTATGTGGGTGTGTATGACAGCAACAGTGAATTTGTTGCATGCAACAATTCCACTCTGTTATTTTTATTGCTGTATGTTCTTATATAGTATAAGGCCTTACGAAAAAAAGCTGCTTCTGCAGATTATGATTACGAATTAATCCTGTCTTGAATTTTTGATTTATTAGATTTTGCAGAATTTTTTTTTTTTTTTTTTGCAAAGAGATTTCCTTGCAATTGTAAAAGAAATTCTACATGAATTTCCTATAGAATATTTAAAGAATCTAAAAATATTTAAAACATTTTTGTTCGCAAACAATTGTTCTTGTATATGACGTAAAGCCCTTTAATGCGAGCGCATACATCCTTTGTTATTATATTATGCTTTGTGAGTAGGCTGCAGCATAAAGCAACTCTCTGTATATCTCTCTCTCTCTCTTTCTCTCTCTTTCTCAACGATGTCAATGTTTTGCCCTAAAGTTTTTCCTTTCCATCAACACTACTTCTACATGCCTTAATACGTTTCCCTTTCGCATACAGGCAATAAGGCAATGCAAGCGGTGTTGTCCTAGAGACGCCTAAGGAAGGCTTTGTTGAATATTTTTCATTTCGAAAAAAACTACAAGAGAAAATAATTTTTGAAAATATATAAAATGAGCGAATATATATAAAATAAAATACGCCGCCACAGTCGCTACTTTTTTATTTATTTTTGTTAGTTCTTCAGTCGTATAATCGAGCAATACTTCTTCAAAAAATGTCAACAATCGAGCAATTTGACTAATCAGTTGTTCCCAAATATGCGTGAATATGATCTGTAAGATCTTTAAATTTAGCTGCAGGGCGCCATAAACTTTACTCGTATGCAAAAAATTACAACATTATCTTCAGAAATGGACTTGTACACTAGGCTTCAATATCATGCGGTTTAACGCTTCTCAACTCTCCAAAAAAAATCTCCAAATTGAAAGAAGGGGACCACAAAAGGCACCTGAAAATACTACAGTGACTCATACCTGGCAAATATATGGTCGGGTGTAGTGATTGGAAAGTTCCAACCCTGAGCTTGGAAAAAATCTATGAGGTGATAGAATTAATTGAGAATCCACTCCAGTGCGGTTAAAAAAAAAAACATGCACAAATGTGATATACTGATGGGTAAAAAGGTTCCAAGGTATTGGGGCAGGAATGACAGCACCTAGATGGAAATTACACTTAACTACAGACAATATTTTGACGTAGCTCAGTGGGTTAGTGTGTTGGCCCTCTGATCTGTAGGTCGTGGGTTCAATCGCCGGCAGAAGCATTACAAATTTAAGATCGGAAAGATTTTTCTTTCTAACGGTACCCACCTATCGGCAGTAACAATTTGCCATGGAAAAGAATCTAAAAGAACTCTGCGACAGAGCTTAGAAAAAGTGATGTCACAAGAGTTCTGCCTTTCGAAACCGGCGAAAATAAGTAGGTCAGACTATCAGACAGCTAAGCTATAATTAAAGCAAATATAAACAAGCAAATAGTGCACCACTAATCAGTCCTAGAATGCCATAACTTCCTAAATTAACTGGATGATAGGAATAAGGTGCCACTTATCTGAAGTTGGCTTTACGAGAGCAAATATAATCGAGGAAATAAAAAAAAATGGTCGATGAACCCGAATTTTTAGATAGTTCTCTGAAATAGTTTTATTGTGACGACCATTCAAAATAGTCCCCTACGAGCATTTTCGTAAAATTAAGACAAAAAACTGAATTTGGGTGCTCCTTAAACACTATTTTTTTGCGCGAAAAAAACCATAATGCAAACCAAACAAAACTGTGAAAAGTATTATGGGGACTCTACAGCATTGATTGGAATCATCTACTACTAGTTTCCTCAATTTCGAAGCAGTCGTACCAGCACATATGACTACGACAATGGGTTGAAAAATAAAACAGCCGAATAGAGTGTTCCTTATTTCAATTTTCAGTAGCATATTAACCCACCCTCGCATGCTCGCGTACTTGTGTGTGTTTGTGTGTGCGCTATTTGTAAAAACAAAACATTTCATTCAATTTCGTGGTGTATATTGTATGCTTATGTGCTCATTCCTTTGCTCATTTTGATCGGTATTTACAATATTTCCATAAATTTAATTTATTGCTTCCGTCGGTAATGTGTACATTTTATGTGCACGCCTCTTCATATGCAAAAAACATTTGGATTCTATCGAATATAATTTATAGCAAATTTTATTTAATACTCATATGTAATTTGTACTTAAAATAAATCCAGTTCTGATAAAATATGATGTGTGCCTTGTGATATTATTTATTTACGAGGAATCTCGTACAAGTGGGACCAATAAATTTGTTCATCTCATCTTCTCCGTAGTTAAGTATGTACATGAGTTTATGGGCATCCCTTTTATGCATTAGTGTAATATGTTCATAGTTCAGATTTACACGGTCATTTTCATTGTTGCAAGTAAATCTATCTGATACAAGATTTTATAGTCTTACTTAAATCTATACGAGATTTATATTCAATTTGAAAAGAAAACACAAAAAAATTGTTGAAATAACTATGGATTTATTGAAAATACTTTAAGTATGATACTTTGAATTCACTTCACCTCACCTACATTCGCAAAAAATCTGTAAAAAAAAAGCATTTGTAACTGAACTATTATAATCGCAGCAACACCACAACTGCTTAGTGGCCTTAGTAATCGTTGCATCCATCCCACCAAAATCAAATTATGTGCAATTTTCTTATTTTATACTTTGGTTAAGATTTTGGTTTGGCACGCCATTTGAGAAAACCCGTAAAAAATATGCGCCAAAACTATTGCGCTTGTCGCGGTGGGAATAATTTCGCTGTTTTACTGTGTATTCACTCATTTCGACTGCACTGCAAATGTTCTGCAATGCGGTAATAAAAATTACTATTATTTCGGTTATTGCTCTAGCTTATATTAGTATGAGTATATGTTTGTTTTATGTACTACCAGTACATACGTACTATATACATATGTATGTAGATTGTGTAAGCGCGCCATTTTATTGCCTTGACCAGAGCAATATTGTTTCTGTTTCTGTTTTAATGTTCATTTTGTGAATACACTAGCATTACTATTTATTGCTAAACAAAAGAAAAACTAACAATTGTAATAGCGATAATTCTAGTAGAAAATTTGCTGGCTGATTGCAATAAAATGAACAAATTTTATTTAAATCTTGAACGAACATTCTGAGTTATTCAAAGAACCCCTTGAAAAGTTTTTATCAGCGACAATTACATATGAAAACAACAACACAGTGTCAGACATAGTGTGTATAATTATGTATGGACGGAGTATGTCGCTTAACTTCTGTGCGGTGCCAACCTTTTACAATTTTTCGACAAAGTACAGGGATGTTACTTATCAATATATTTTTAAATAATAGCGAAACCTGAGAAGAACCTAAATTGAGAAGAACAAAATAATTTCACAATTTTTAAAACATTTTATAAATTAAATACCAGAATTTATGATATTTAAACAATTTTTATATATGAAATAAAAACTTAAAACAGCTCTGTTTACGGAAGTAAACATCTTTGACATTTCATTGTCATAAATAAAATGGTTTGGTAAATAATAAATAAAAATGAAGTAAATATGTTGCACTCATATACTCCAAAGTGCCCATTGGCCGAGCTTCTCCTCCATATGTGTTAAATTTTTGACAGCATTAGAACGATTCTACTTATATTAGCCGCTTACGTACTTACTTATGTGGCCATAACAACCGAATATCGATTTGTGCCGAATATAACATGCTTCGCCCGCCATCTCTGTTCTTCGTTAGCTGGCTCCAGTTAAATCCAGCGGGTTCCGAATATAACACCTTCTTAGCTGAAACGTGTTCTTCCATTCGCTCGACATAACCTAGCCAGCGCAGCTGCTGGATTTTGGTGCGCTTTACTATGTTAATATCGGCATACAGCTCGTACAACTCATGGTTGTACCTTATTCGGTACTCGCCACCAACACAAATAAGTGCAAAGATCTTGCGTAGGACTTTTTTCTCGAAAACTCCAAGCATTCGCTCATCCGAGATGGAAATTGTCCAGGCTTCAGCGCCATATGTAAGGACAGGCATAATGAGAGACTTGTAGAGTGTAGTTTTCGTTCTTTGAGAGCGGGCTCGACTTCTCAATTGCAAAAAGTAGCACGTGTTTGCAAGAGTGATCCTTCGTAATATCTCCAGGCTGACGTCGTTACTGCTGTTAATGCTGATTCCAAGATAGACAAAGTCCCTTACTACTTCAAAAGCGTAGATGTCAACAGTGATGTGCTGTCCAATATGCCGGGACTCTTTCTTTGTTAACACTAGATACTCCGTCTTGCTCTCGTTCACCGTAAGACCCATTCGACGCGACTCTCTTTCCAACTGACTGCTCGCGTGTTCATGCCGATTATACCAATATCGTCGGCATACGCCAACAGCATGACACTTTTGTTGTAGTTAGTGTCATTATGTAGTAGATCAGCAGCTTGTATTATTTTCTTCAGTTTCTGATAGGGAGTTCTGATAGCAGTTATCAAATCTGGTAGCGCAAAAGTCATTTGTACCCAGCAAGGTTTGCAATTTTGGCATGGAAAGATTGACACCGCAACAACGCTTCCAAATTTTGAAATTTTATTACGAAAATCGTAGTTCTGTCATCCATACACAAAGTTTGCACTTTGCGCTCAATGGGTACAATGCGAACAAGCAAAATTGTAGCATTTGAAGGGAACACAATGTACAAGAAATTCTGCAGGCACCATTACATCCACAAGAGCTTTATGATAAACCAGCAACTTTATAAACTTTCGTTTATGTTGATAAACTAGCAATTTGGGATGAATTGTAAGACATTATTGAGTGAACTATTGCCGGGATTAGGTCCCAGTTGCTTGAAAAAGTAACCGAAAGTTGGGTTTCCACATTATACCGTGACCGAAATCATATTCAAATACTAATTGCGTAAAATTATCCTTCAAATAAAGCCAATTTTTACTTCAGAATATTACATTTTGTATTTTATTTTTCCAAATGTGAAAGTGCTTCACTCTAAAAAAAAAAACACTCGTTCCTTTATTCACCGAGAACATAATAAGGTTCAAAAATCTTATACAGAATTTTTCTGTTACCAAGCATCCTCTCGTCATAGCGGTATAATATCCAAACAAGCGTCTAAGTGTGGTTTTCATTCTTACCGAGACCGGGCTCATCTTCCTGTTTAAGTTTTAGACCAAGGCGTCCGAGTCTTCTTCAAAAAATCTTAATCTTTCTTGTGAATCGGCAAAAAGTAGAGAAAAGAGATGATAGAAGCATGATTTTTTCAACTAATAATTTTGTCTACAGTCCCATTGGAGCTTTGTCAGACGTTTATATGGCAAAGTTATACATCTCTGAGATGTCGGAATACCTTTATTTATGAGATATCTATATATTTCTTTACTAAAAATATTCCTTATGTCTTCGCTAACTTTCAAAGTGCTAATTGAAAGATATTAAAACTGCATCATCTCCTTTCAGAGCTTTGCGATTCTCTTTGAACTGAATATACAAGCGTGCTTTATTTGGTACGTGAATATTTTGTTGAATTTTCAATATTATGACGTCATCAACAATATCTCAGACACATACACTTGTGCCACTATACATAAACTATACAATTATCTCTGTATAATGTACTAAGTAAGAACGATTTGTAGAAAAAGTAATAAGCAAAAAAATCTTTTTCAATTCAAACTCAAATGTATTATGTAAATATTTAGCATTCATCATAATAACATAACGTTAACTAATCAATTTTTATTATTTTCTTTTCTTTCCACATTTTTCTATTTCTTTCTTTACAGTTTGTCTAGCAGGATATCATGAAAAGAGACTGTTACATGATCTTTTAGATCCCTATAATACTCTAGAGCGACCGGTTTTAAACGAATCGGATCCATTACAATTAAGCTTTGGTTTAACTTTAATGCAAATAATTGATGTGGTAAGTACAAGCTGTTAATATGTTGATCTTATTTTAGCTTTTGAAACTAGTCGAGCACTAGTTATTTTTTTGGTTTCTTCTTAAAACATTCACATTATCAATACATAACTTGATATGACCTCATTTCGGTGAATTATAGCAGTGTGTTTTTATATACACACTACTGTATTAGACAGTGAGAGAGAGAGAGAGAGTGTATCATTACACCAGATATGGTGTCAAGTGGACGCCTCTTTATAATGCTCATCGTTGATATGTCATCATCATCATCATCATCATCATCCTTCAGGAAAAAGCATCAACAGTTTACACAAGAAATGTAAGAATGAAAATTTTAGAAAGAAGGGAATAAAAGCAGCTCTTACAAAAGAAGAAAATAAATAAATCGCTAAAATCAACACGCCCAAAAGTAGACCAGGAAAAAATAAAGCAGCAAGTGATGCATTTTAATTGCGTTGTGAATGCTGCTGAGTTAGAAAAATGGCATTTTCCAAATGAAAGAGAAATTTTAATTATTTTTACAGCCACTTTATAATTCACATGATACATACATGTAGGTAGGTAGGTACATTCAAAAGCAGACCTATGTAGGATGTAGCATGTCCCGTTTTCTATTTCATTTCATCCATTGATGATCTCTTTCACACACGCTCGACTTAACATCATTTCAAAATTTTTGTATGCAAAGTCATGTGTTGCCACGTGTACGTACGATTTTTTATATGTTTGTAGTATCTATTCATATTATAATAAAAATGTGTCTGTGTGTGTGTTTGTATGTACATATATATTGCGACTCCAGCACTATGCATACTTGCAGGCGAAATCCCCTAAGTCACAAAGCAAGCTGCTGCATAAAACCTGTACGCACAAAAACAAAATATGTATATAGACACATGCATATGTAGAATGTATGTATCATGTGTATGTGCATATGTATATGTACATATAAGACAAATGGGAACTTGGGATGAACAAAAGGCCAGAATGGAAGAATGTTGTTCAGGTGCAGAGGGCAGCATGGTTTTGTGTGTCATGTGCTTCGTCGTCGTCCATAGTATAAATATGCTATGTTTACTTAAGACAGTGTTGTTTTTTGTTTCTTTTTTTTTTGCTTTTTGCGCCCCGTTCTTTTATTTCAGCCAACCTCAATTCATAATAAATTTGCACAAAAGTAATCCCAGTTAGAAAAGTGCCAAGGGAGTGTGAAAGAGTGAAAGAGAGAAAGAGTGAAAAATAGCAGATGGAGCACAACAAGCACAAAATGGAGCAAATAAACAATGCCTATAAGCAGGCTATGAAATAATGTTGTAATGAATGTTGCTCACCAACGCATACCATCGCACGCATATACACTCACATTTACGTGGAATGCAAATAAAAAGGATAAATGAAATTTCACACTACACTACTACAGCTCATACATATATGCAGATGAAGAACTCGTAAAATCAACACACTCACACACTCAAACACACACTCAAACACACACTCAAACACACACTGTTCAAACACAATACAATTAATAGGGAATATAAATGGATGGGCTGAAAAGGAGTTGCCATCTGAAACAATAGTTTCTTGCATGCTTATTGTTTGTTGTAATACAGCATTTGTTTTTTTTTTCCTTTTTTTCTCTCCTTCATTATTTGTGCACATTCTCACTTTGGTCTTAAATTATTTGCTTCGTTCTACAATAATATACATTTTTTTTGTTGTACGCAATACTCGTTCAATGCATTAATACATGAATAAGTATATGTGTAGCATGGTAGACTATACTATGATGATACGAATACGAATACGCATCAGCAATACTTATGTATTACTGATGAGTCACTCTCAATAATTGTTTTAATTTTGTTAAATGTTTTGGCATTCTTTAAATGAAAATGTGATGAATGTGAAATATGTATGTTATATGCAGAATGCTTATGGAAAAAGTTTAAGTAAATTGTAGATTGTTGAAAATGTTGTTAGCACAATTTTTTGAAATTATTTGATTATTATTATTTATTCAATAATAATATTATTATTAATTTTACTAAATATTTCTATATAATTTTTAAACTCATAACATCGGTCGTCATATGCTTGCACACATGAGCAAGAAGTATATACCCTGAAAGTAATGCTAAAAAAAACTTAGCCATACTTGGCCGTCTTTCTAGATCAATTCGTTAACATTGTTTAGGACAGAAATTGTTTTTAATTAATATTACTCATACGTCTTGTTTTTAAAAACCCCAAAAAAAAGTGAATTTTAGCACTTCAATTTTGCAATTTTGAGATCACTTGATTTTAGGGATAGTACATATTTTTATCTAATCATTACCAATTGTTATGGTATTTTGCAATATTCCGGATTAAAAATAAGTTCTTACTTAAAACTTGAACATTTCACTAATTCTATTTGATCTTATTTGGATTTAGAAGACAATTTTAAATTGTAATATTTACAATTTTGACTCAAGGAAAAAAATTTTGTTGTTATTATACTCAAAAGTCGTATGAAAAATATTAACTAAAAACAATTTCATTTCTAAAATGCGCAAACGAATTGATCTAGAAAGATGGCCCGACACTGGTATCCTTCTTTAGTTCTACTTTCAGAATATATAGGTCCTGATCATGTGTGCACACAAAAGTTGAATTTTTTCGGACGATGTTGTATGGAAAAACATTCTTAACTTAAACTTTATATTCTTGTATATGTTGAGAGTTAGTATACGGAAAATTTGAGATAATGAGCTAAAATTGTAATTATGATGATTACAATTCAAACCTAGTGCGAGACAAGTCATGTCAGATTAGTTTGGTGGACAGAATTAGAACCAGTGCTTACTACTACTTATTTACTTATGTGGCCATTACAACCGAATATCGATTTAGGCCGAATATGACATGCTTCGCCAGCCATCTCTGTTCTTCGCTGGCGCCAGTTAGAACCAGTGCACCCGCTTAAATAAGCATTGCACCCAAATCCATAAAAGAAAAAGCATATAAAAGAACAGAAGAGAGAAAGAGAAGAATAGAAAGAAGCTATAGAGTAGAGAATATTACTATACCTCAAACGTCCTAGTACCCATAAAGAATCTAAGAAGATCGTATAAAGGGAGAGACTGAACTGTGTTCACTTACAAAACATCTCCTTCTAACAGTCTCAATCTTGTTCGTGCAAAGGCAGCACAGTGACAGAGAAAATGTTATGTTGTGTTCACAGTTGTTGTGCCCTGTGATGATCCCAATCATCATTCAACTTAGTATGAAAAAATTAATCGAAATTAAAAGTTTCTTAAATGGAACACATGGAGGTTGTCTTTTGTAACTAGGGAATTAAATTCGACGAAACGGTCTGGTGCTATAAAATTGTTTAGTAAATTTACTGAAAGATAAACCTGAAGCCAAACAAAATGTTGCGAAAATTCTACTTTCTGCGGTATATTTACCACAATAGCTAGAAGTACTATCACTGATATTTGAATACCAATTTGTATTAATCTGTTAACTTGATGGATTTATGAAAAATTGCAATTTTTTTAAATAAATTGTTTTGTTCACTTAGTTCTCATATTAAAATTCATCAATGCATACTAATTTTATAGTGGTACATATTTAAAAAGAAAATTATTTTGCATTACACTTTTCCTGCATCCATGTTATTAATATTTTCTTCCACTATTCCATTATTTGAAGTGTGAAATAACAATTGCATTGCAATATTGCCAGATCATATGAACAAGAAAGTGACCGCTTTTATGTTTTCAGTATTGCATACTTTCAAGCGCAGATTAAATGCAAAATTGACTTCCTTGACATATTTCCAATCTGTTACAAAGCCGATTCTAACTTTCAGATGCTTCTAACTTTGACTATAACTAAGGGTGCAGGATTTAATATACTTTTCTATGCTTGTCAATGGATCTGCAGAAAATTATGCATTTATATCTCTCAGATGTTTGATTTTACATACCATAGGCGTATATAGCTACATTTGAATGCTGCTTAAAAATATCTATGAATGAATACAATATGAATGAAAATATGTTAACACAGTTCTATTTTGTTTTTTATACCCTTTTTATGTGGTTTAGTTTTACTATGATAATTTTTTACACCATCAATATCAATTTTATGACTAACACAAGGTATGAGGTACTTGTGCATAATTTAATTTCATCAAAAATTCCAATTAAAAATATTATTGCATTCAATTCGACACCATCAAAATGGAAATTTTCTAACTAAACCAATTTTCAACGACTTGCAATCATTTGTAATATTTACATACACTCATACATAGTAGTTGCACACACATACACACACATGATATGCATATTTAGTACTTATTCGTGTCAATGAACTCAATGCTCCACTTTTCACATTTCGCTTCTTTCAACCTTTACCCAATGCAATTTAATGCAATTCTCAATTGTACCTACTACTACGATACTAACGTAGTATACTTAAAAGACGAATAAGCTTCATTTATTTACAAAATTTCAGCACCTAACCACATATTTACATCAGGATTCGTTGTATTTGTGTATACCGCATACATATGTACGAGCAAATTTCTACAAGCTTTTTACATGCAATCCCTTTTGTTAGTGGTATCCATAACCATCAACCAAACATCAACCATCAGTCAACCAAATCAAATATCTACATTAAGAGACCAGCTAACAGTTTTTGTGGCACTCTTTTATCACCGATGGCAATATGTTTGATGAGAGTATATTTTAATTAGAATATACATATATATATATGCAGATAAATTGTAGTATAGCTATGGCATCTATTTATACAAATTATTTTTTATTTTTGTTATTGTGACTAAGTCAAAGTCATAAATATTGTAAAATCAACGCAAAATCGAAATCATAAAAAATTCTTATGGCTTTTATTTTTTATGAAAATTCGTTCTGAAAAAAATACAAAAAATAGTGAATTTTCAATTTCATAGATCAAAAATTACAAAATTATGTAATGCACAATTGCAAAATGCACTCTGCTCTATTCTTGTAAAATTTGCTACAGCGCTACAATCTCGTACAATGTCTGGATAAATATTGACGAAGCTATTTTGTTTTAATGTAATTTCAAATATTGAGTTTTTAAGTATATTTTAAAGGATTTATTGAAAGTATTGGGTGTGTGAATTAGTAACCGGCCTTTTTTAGTGTTCAAAAATCATTGATTTTTAAGAATTCTGTAAAACACATGTGATTCAAGATATTGACCATCAGAAACTATGATATTTCATTGCCATCTTTCTGCCAATTTATGGATTCCACCTCAAAAAAAACTTTGCCGACTTGGCGGCCAAAGAGGAATCGAGCCATTTTTTGATTACGGTCGTTCTGCATGGACCGGAATAAGTAGTAATCTGGGCTATAAGGCGGGTGGGGTGAAACTAAAACTTCTCATCCACTATTAGCAAAACAGTTTTTGACCGGAATAGCAATTTGTGGCCGTGCGTTGTCATGGTGAAAAATTACCGAATCATGTCTGGTCGCATATTCCGTAATGTTCGACCAGGCCTTGGTCGTGTAATGACTCCAAATCCTCGTCTTCGAACTTTTTCTTCTATCCAAAGTGTTCTTTGTCTTTGACTACTCCTTACACCATATATTGGATAGAGTATTGTCGCCATGCAATTCCAGAAGAAAACGTTGACTTTCAGCCACACCTTCGTTTGAAAATAGTTGAGTGATTTTGACAGCCACTGGCATAGAAATTTAAAATGACATTTTGAATAATGATGTACAACATTGCGCTTACGAGTGGCGTCATATAACGTAAACGGCCGGTTACTAATTCATACACCCAATATTTTCTTTTCGTAAGCTACAACTTTTTCCCCATATTTGAGGAAGCGCATGAATTTCGTCCCAATAGAACCGCTCATGTTTTGAGGCCAAAAACGTATCGATCCAATTTTTGATACCTTCAACTAGAGTAAAGTGTATTCAGTACAAGTCATTCTGCATTGATCGAGAGAAGTGGTTGTCAGAAGGGGTAATGTTGGGGCTATACGGCAGTCTTACCCCTTCTTTCCCCTCGACTTCCCATTCACTAAGTTCCAAGTAGAATTTAACAGGTTGTGCCAAATGTGGCCGAACACTGTCATGATGGAAAATCAATGAGTCATATCTGGTTGCGCATTACAGGCCTTTTTGGTGCAATGCTCGTTTGAATTAACTTTTTGTTGACGGTAGAGTTCCGCCCAATAAAGGTTTCACCCGATTTAAATAGCACATAATACACACCATATCCTTCTGATTCCACCAACTACCTTCGAACTACGAAGTTTGATGCTTTGAAGTCAATTTGTCGAGATATATTGTCGAATAGAAAAAAAGTGTTTTTTTTTTTCGCCAGCAATACTTCGTGGAAAAAATACTTCCCTTTGATGCAAAATCGTCTTTTGTGCCTTGGATTCAGTTGATGTGGAATCCAATTTCTTATTTTCTAGATTTTACAAATTTCGTTAAACACAATAAAATGTCTGATCAAATGACTCCCAAAGATTCAGCAAGCTTCTTTGAGTTTGACACGTTTCTTCATTCGAAGAGCCTCCAATTCAGCGTCTTCAACCGTTGCTGGCCTTCCGTCATGCACTTTATCGCTTGTATGAGAATTACCACTTTTAAACTGTCTAAACCATAAGACCCTCACAATATGCGATGACTTTTTGTATTACACTACACTTTTTTTCAGATGAAAACAAAAAAGAAAAGCTTGCCCCGAATGTGGTATTGTATTATTGAATTTAATACTTCTAATGATCTCTATTGAAAACCCTTTAAAATATATTTGTGATTATGATTATTCGTACATAAATCTGAGATTTTCCTCATCAAAAAGCCCTTTGCTTTTGTATCAACTTCGGTAAATTTATTTCTAAAGCAATTTTAGCCATTTTAGGAAAGCGTAGCTCTTTTCGTTTCCTTGGCCATTTAAGGAGTTGAAGCAGCTGCATAATTATTTATTTAAAATCATAAAATTGCATGATTGCATGTTGTTCGTTTGGTTAGAGAAAAAAAAATGCAATTTTTGTTAACACTCTTAAATTTTAGCCAAAAAAATATTTAAACAAGAAATTAATTTGAATTTATTACCATAGTCCAATTTAAAGTACTTTTATTTATTTACCTTATTTAATTGTTGGCTTTGCGTATTTCTCTATACGTTTTCTTATTTTGCAAATGAGCTGCTTTGCTTTACTTAAGCGCCCAACTGGGTCATTCAATGTGTTTTACGTTATATACACATACATATGTACGTATGATAGTACATGTGCCTGTGCAACAACATATTCAACAACACTGCATCGCAGCACTCTACTTAAATTAGGTCAATTCCGCTTATTGGCCTGTACCACGAGTGCATACATACCTACAAACCTACATTACATATAAATATCATATATACGAGTATAAATCGTATAAGCACAAGTAAAAAGTGTGTGTGTGTTTTTTTTTTTGTGGTTTTCTAACACGATGAAAGGTAATCACAAACAAAATGGAAGAATTGCAAAGTGCAAGAGAGCATATAATTTTGTTAACGAAACTTGCTTCATGTTAAGAGTTTTGTTAAAAGCGCCTGGGTATGACGAATGTATAGAATATAAATGAATAAATACTGTAGGTAGTGGAATGTATATACATACACATTTCTATACGTGTCCGTGCATCAGCAATATGCATATATGCAAGTACATATTCTATGATATGAAATCACTGCGCTCACATAGCGGTGTAAAATTCAGTGAATCGGTGCGTTCGGGTTAATGACTGACTAGTTGTAATCAAAAGCATGATGACGACAATGATCACTATGACGACAAAAGCAAAAATGATGATGATTATGGTGATGATGATGATGATGATGATAATGGCGATGATGTCCGATACGAGATGGAATACTGTGGTGTATCGAATTTATTTGTATACTCAATTAAAATTTAAATTAAAACCGCGATTGAATTTTCACCAAATATATTCGTAGCGAGCATTACCATGCAGGAGAATAATTTTATCATATTGTTACGTTTTTATTTTGTGAGCGTTTAATTCTACTCGAATCAACCCTGTTCGATCACTGGATTCTGTTAATAATAATTGCAACACTTATTTTGTACTAACTATATCCAACAACAATTTATTTAATCAACTCTATTTAATCAACTATCTACAATGACTCTTTAATTTAACATGCAATAGTGTGATGTTGTCTCGATCACTTGATGGCATTATATTGCCTCTATCACTTTCGAAGTCGAATTTGCCAACAACTGGTCCTATTTATACAATGTGGCAACACTCCAGAATCTTCCTTTATCGTGGTCGAGTTTCTTCTCTTTCTTTCTCGTTGGCTTGTTCTGGATATCACCTATTTCTTTTTGTTGACATTCATTTCGATGTTGCCATTATTCGTGCCATTCACAATTAGTGATGAATAACCAACCATCGATACTCGTTACAATATCTAATTTCTTAATTTAGTCGTTCTGCTTGATATTAATGTATCCAATTGTGATCAGAGTGGTAGATCTTTTCTGGAACTGAGGGTTTGGATATATACTAAGAATGGGGTCCTAGTTTTCTGTTGTCACACTTTGAGAGTCAATTATTAATTCATAATTCGAGATTTTGCATTGCCTCACTGTTTTCAGAATGAACATTGATCAAGTAAAGTATTTAAATCTAGATTTTAATGTATTCCACGCAAGTTCGAAATTGTTGTCACTTAGAGAAGAGGGTTTGAATTTTTGTAAAGACGAATTATAAATTCGTTCTTGTCTCACTAAGGGAGTTTTTTCTGATGTTTTCAATGCAGATGCTTTGGTAATTCTGAGACTTTCCGGGACTTTACATTTATTTGAGGGAGATTTTGTGATCGGTCATTTTGAAAATTTATCACAGAAGCATGTATTGAAAATTAGTGGAATGAGTTCGAAATTATTAAACAAGTCTATGGAGAATTGATTGAGTTTGGATTTTAAAAAACTTCACACGATTCCGCGCCTTAGGACACTTTCAAACTTCCTCTATATTATTTATTTAAACGTTTGCAATTTATTCAACTCTTATTTATTGTACAACATTTTTTTCTGTATCTTTCTAGGATGAGAAGAATCAATTACTTGTCACGAATGTATGGTTAAAACTGGTATGTTAAAAATTTTTGTCAGTTATTCAGTATTTCCAACTTTTATTTCGGCTTACCCTTACTTTATATTCCACATAATTTTAGTCAATGATTTTAATAAAATTATATTTGGCTACAATATATTTTTAGCTAAATATTATTGATTTCTTTTGACTTCAAGTGTATTCGTCACATCTCTTTTAGTGTCTTTTAGTGATGTCAAATTACAGTTGACATCACTTGATTTCAATTTAGTCATGTCTTTACAGTCATACTAAATAAATATTCCATCAATAACTTTAGAAACAATATTTTATAGTCTCAAGTCTGAACTTGTAAGAACAAAATTTTATAATTATGCCAATAAAAAAAAAGTGTTTATTTTACGACTAAACTGATATTTAATGTAATAGTTTTGGATGTAGCAGCGCTGATATTAAATTTTAATTTTTTTGATTCATATTCATTTTTTATGGTTTCTTTTTTTGTTGTTGTTGTGAATACAAAAAGGAATGGAATGATATGAATCTACGTTGGAATACTTCCGATTATGGTGGTGTAAAAGATTTACGAATACCGCCACATCGGATATGGAAACCGGATGTGCTCATGTATAACAGCGCCGACGAGGGTTTCGATGGTACATATCAAACGAATGTGGTGGTGCGCAATAACGGTTCGTGTCTGTATGTACCGCCTGGCATTTTTAAGTCGACATGCAAAATCGACATCACATGGTTTCCGTTCGATGATCAACGCTGCGAAATGAAATTTGGCAGTTGGACATATGATGGATTTCAGGTTTGATATATGTGTGAAAATGTAATGAAAAGCAAAATAGAGAAAGAGCAAAAAAAAAAAAGAAAACACATAAAATAATCATAAGGGAGTATTGCAATTTTACTACCATCTTTTACATAGAATTGTGTAGTGGATATTTTATTTTTCATAACCAAAGTTTTTAGTTTAAGCAAACATACGTGAAAAAAAAATCAATATTTTGTAATAAATTCTCATCAAAATGTCCCTCTTGACAGCTGGATTTACAATTACAAGATGAAACTGGCGGTGATATCAGCAGTTACGTGCTCAACGGCGAGTGGGAACTACTGGGTAAGTATACATGGTAGTGGTGTGGACATACTACAACAAACTAAAACCAGCTGAATTCCAAAGACATGTTTGCTTAGTAAAAGCACAAATAAAACCAAAACTCCCCCAAAAACCAAGCAAAAACTCAAAGTTAGAATAGACACATGCAGATTTCATATTAGAATTACCTACATAGGTGCATACTACTTAGGTACAATATATAGAAGAAATGTTGGCTGCAAATAAACAAACAAAAAATCATACATCATACTTGTATACGTATTCACACAAACATAACTCTCTCTTTTGGTTTCTCTTCACTTGTATGAAAAATAGTATGTAGTATGTATATACATGCAAGATTTGTATGCAAGATTTGTATGCATATATGAATTTAGTCATTTTTTTATTTATTACTTGAATACATAATTGAGCAAAAACTTTTGTAGATAGCCAGATGGACGGGATTATTGCACATACCATATTTTATGCAGTCTAAACTCACCAATAGAAAATTTACAGTGATAATTTCGTTTTGCCGAAAAAACCGATAATAAAACTAAATAAATATAATTATTCACACGAATTTTCAACATAATAGCATAATTCAGCATATCAAAGTCTAAAAAAAATATGTTCGAAAACAAACCTTTGTATGGAAAGTCCACCAGGTGTTCAACCGATTACGTCTATTTTTCACGATAATTATTCATTATAAAAAATTAGTATATATACTAATTTGCATTGTGATAGCTTTAGATTTACATGTTAAAAGTCCACAAACATATGTTCGAAAACGTATTTTTGTATGAAAGGTATATGTGCTTTTTGTCTGATTGCATTTATTTTGCTACCACAACTTCTTGTGGATCAATATAATTATACTTATCGATTATCAGTGCAATAGCTTTATATTTAGCTGTACAAAGTCTAGAAACATATGTTCGAAAACATATATTTGTATGAAAGGTGCACTTGATGTTTAACCAATTACGCCCATTTTACACGAAATCTAATAATTGATAAAAATAATAATATATTCCAATTTGCATTGAGATAGCTTTAGATTTACGTGTTAAAAGTCCACAAACATATGTTCGAAAACGTATTTTTGTATGAAAGGTATTTGTGCTTTTCATCCAATTACTCCCATTTTCTATCACATCTTGTTGCTGATAAAAATAATCATAATTTTCAGTGAATTAGCTTTATATTTAGCTGTACAAAGTCTAGAAACATATGTTCGAAAACATATTTTTGTATGAAAGGTACACTTGATGTTCACCTGATTACGCCCATTTTACACAACAATCAATAATTGCTAAAAATAATCATATATACCAATTTGCATAGTGATAACTTTATATTTATGTCTGCAAAATTTGAAAAAATATGTTCGAAAATATTTTTTTGTATGAAAGTTATATGTGATTTTCATCCAATTGCTCCAATTTTCTATGAAAACTTTATATATTGTGTATATAAGCACTTTTAAGTGGCGCATCGACGTGTTTTTTTTTTTATTCGGTTACCATCATTCTCGTAATTACGATATATCACTTACATAATCGAATGCTCAATAATGTGTTTAAGTATAGAAAACAATGTTTACATATGTATATCATACATACTATTTATACATTTCATCGATTTCATTTTAAAATGTTCCACTTTCATAATTTCATCTAGAAATAAATACTTGCAAATACTACAACTAGTAGTCGTCACACAAATGTTCCTATTACTATTATCTACATATTGTATGTATTTGTATGTAATGACATTTCATAATCATAAACACTAAACTTTGTTACACTACAATACATCAGTGCCACTTCTACTAATTAAGCAAGAGTATTTCCACTCATTTTCATAACTAACTACATACCTACCTACCTACTAAATACTATATGATAATATACACGCTTATCCAGAGTTCTCACAACCACCACCACGCTGTAAACATCATTTAACTACAATATATGTATAACAAAAATAACAAAAAGAAAAAATTCATTAAAAATTCATAATAAGTAACTAAATAATATAAATAATGAAAATATCAATCATAATAATAATTATGGGCGCTTTAACTTTTCAAGTCCGAAATAGCCGTATAAATGTTTCGCTTTGTAAATCATATCACAACAAGATTATTGTATTTTTGTTAATTAATTTAACAAATATATAATACATCTTGTTTGCAACAATATATGCATACGTTCATTGATGTATGTATTGATTTAAAAATAAATGAAAAAAATAGAAAAAGAAATGAAATAAAGGTAAGCTTATCAGTAAAATAGTAACTTTTTCAATTTACATATTGTACATGCATATTTTTGAGCTATTGTCAAATATATAGTACTTACTTATTACTTGGAAAGTTGATATGATCATAAAAACGAAGACCGTAAATAATTTGAAGCAACATATGTATATAAACAATTACGTTATATACATTCAAGCAATTAAAATTCATTATTTGCATACTTCAAATGATTTTCAAATTATATAATATAATAATAATATATAATTACATAATTTTTATTGAACATTTTTTTAATCATTTTTGCATATGCTTAACATTTTTATCTAAATATTATTAAAAGGCTTTTTTACATTTTTCATATCATATACCTATACATTTCTACATAACACAACATAGAAACACTTATATAAATTACATATTTTTAGATTTAGAATACACAAAAATAATTGTCCTGCGTTTTTTTTTTTTATTAATCAGACGATAGTATTTTGATATTTAGTCTTTGAATTTGATTCTGAGCGTACAAGGGCCTCTACTATCTTGAATATGGCGAACATATTTACTCCAAATTTTGCAGGAAACCAAATGATTTTGATGATCGAATACATTTTTCATATTTTTTCTTTCTTTCATTCGAATACTAATATGGGCAAAATTTTTTAGGTAAATTTAAAATTAAATTCATAATACTGTGTCTGTCATCCATATAAAATTTCATGACATTATCTCTACGTGTTAAATGTGTTTTGGGAACAACCAAAAGTGAATTCATGGATTTTTACAATGTCTGAAATTATTCAACAAAGAATTTTCATAAAATTTTGGGCGCGGAATGAATTTTTTACAGCTGTAACGTTGAGAATATTGCAAAAAACCCTCAGTGAATGGCATAAATTGTTCAAAGAGGATTGAGTAAGCATTGAAAATGCAAAAGGTCCCCAAATCAAAAAATTGGTGCTCGAAAATCGTCGAATCACATTTAGAGACCTTACTGATATTGTTGGAATATGAGTCAGAATCACTGAAGAACATTTTGAGAAACTTTTGTTCCTGAGAAAAGTCAAATTTCGATTGATTCCAAAAACGCGTCACGTTGAAGTGTGTGAAAAAATGCTTTCTGATTGTCATTACAAGATGAAACGCATTATTACAGGGAGTTTGGATTAATTCTTATGCTTTATGAAACAACCGATCAATCAAGCGAATAATATCGTTCTAAAGTTGAGCCTAATCATGATTATCATGGTGTGGTACATTATGAATTCCTTTTGCCTAGCCAAACTGTACATAGGGAATATTATTTGAATGATATGCATTGTGATGAGACATGAAGAGTTGCCGGTGAGGTGGTTGTTGTTGTGGCTGCCGTTATGGTTACTAGCGTCAGGAATATACGGCTGCTGTTGCTGTCGATGGTGGACTAGATCTCGTACTAATGACTCTTGACCTTTTTTTAGGTTCTAATTTCACACAGTATTATTAAGAACAAATCGATTGTTATTGCTTTCACTTTTTATTCTTACTATCGTTAATAATACACCAATTCTTTTCAATATTTCCTCAATTGTGACAATATTTTACTTTAAGAACTGCGTTGATTTTAAGAAAATACAATATTTACTGAGATTTTTTCACAATATTTGGTGACAAAAAAGTTTAAGATTAAAAAATTGCGCTCACTGTCTGCCTTTTTTTTTTATCAGAAAGCAAATGTCATATATAAAAAAGAAACAACGAACCACGACTGCTGAAGAGATCGCAACAGATTAAACCAGAAGAGAAAGTCGCGACGCGAGTAGCCAACCTTCTATAAAAAAAAGCAACGAAATACAGACAGTGCGTGCAATGCACCATCACACACTGCAATAATTTTGCGTGACTTTTTAACAACCACCATATTCGCCCAACTTAGCTCCGTGGGACTTCTGGTTATTCGTTGAACTCCAGAGATCTGCCCGTAATTACCCTATTGAGTCGATAGATAAGATACAAGCTGAATCGAAGAAGATATCCCGGACATCGAATTTAACTTGAATTTAATGATTACACGTTACTTTGAAAGTGATAAAATTAATTTGGAAGATTGCCCGGTATTTTTTGCCCATAGTAGTACAGAGACTGGAGGATTTTGATGATCGAACCAACAAATTTTAGAATTATTCGATAGATTTTATTCAATTATAGTTTCCATCACTATGTTGATTTTTGTAGCATTAACCTGCACAAATAGATTTAATGGGGGCCATTTCTCAATACTGCGCTCTACAATGTTTAAGTATGTAGTATGACATCCATTAAATGCACAATTTTTAATTATAATTTTTGAATTTTGAAATTTGCAAAATGATAAAATGTTAAATTATATGGAATATAAACATCATTTTCCTATAGATATTTGACTTTTGGATTATTATTTAATATCTAAAAGAAAGTAGGTCACCCTAAAATATTACTCTCTTCGTTGATACATCTCTTGTGGTGACATCATTCTATGCTAAGAAATATGCAACTACTCGTTTATCAAAGCAAAATTCCAGAAAACTTTGTTTAATGTGGAAAATATTATTTAATTTAATGTTAAAGTATAAATAAATGTTATTTTAGAATATTTTTGACTTTTAAATTCTTACTCTATGTGCATAGTTTAGCTTAGTTTGCATTTGCATATACAGCTACAAACTCATATTGCTCTTAAGATCTTAGCTTGCACAAAATTGCGATATTCCAAAAAAATCCTTTCATTTTCTAATTTTGCTTATATATCAAAACAATTCAAATAAAATAATATATAAAAAAAAAAAAGTCAAAAAGTACGCAAATACCACTCACTATATTTTGGGTGTTGCTTCTAGCAATAGTAATTTCATAGCAATAAAATATAGGTAACTACCGCACATATTTAAATAGGCAAGTGGTCTTGCCGCATATATTTAAATACTCAATTAACAAATTAAAAGCTAAATACATGCATACACACATACATACATGCATATATAGCTAATATATACCTATATTCATATATACATTAATACATACTCTTAACTAGTTATACTCCGCATCACTGCTATGCCTACGAGTGCTATACTCGTATCATAATAGCAGAATCCAATGTTTCACGTAAGCAGCGCAACAACTATTTTGTTAACTTAACGATTGGCAAGCATATACCACGATACATTAATGCATTGATGCTGTTGTAAAATTAAAAGTTCAAAACTCCAACTTCCTGTTACCCTGTCCATTTCATGTTCATCTAGCATAATAATCATTTTCTACATTTCACCCTACAATTACATATAAACGAGTACATTGTGTATGAAGGTACATACATATGTATGTGTGTGTGTGTATAGCCTGTTTATTGTTTAGCTTGTTTATTATTTTACTCGCATTTCATTCCATGGAAAATATATTATGTACATAGAGTACAACCCATTTTAAGCTTGATGGTAGGTAGCTGGTATTTTTGAGTGTTTGTATTTGTGGGTGGATGCCGGCATTGTTTTCTTTTTCTATTAACAATTCTATTTTTTTTTTTTTTTGTTTTTGTTAAATACGAGTATATATCTTTTGTTATTTAATGTACATACATATGCACCAGTATACAATATACCAGCTATATGTGTATTTGTATGCGTACATGTTGCATAATTTATTGGATTGGTTCACATAAATACATACTCGTACTTGTAAAAGTTCATGCGAATGACAATTTTTCGCAACATAAATAAAAATGATTAAGAGGTCTGTGCAATTCGTTTTATTGTGCGAAAAGTTTTGCCAAACAATAGCGCTGTACAGTTTTAAAGCTTAAAGAAACAAGCATTTCTATGCCAAAGATTTCTTCATTCTCAGATACATACTACATTAATGCATAATGGGCACTTACAGCTCCACAGAACCTTTACAGGCTTTCAAAATAATTTCAATTTTCGTTTCCAAAGCTTATTAATGTCAATTTTATACCATTATCATATACCAGTAATCTTTCTCATACTATACTCATTTATACATAAAATTATTCCAAACCTCCACTGCCAGTTGCATTTAATCATTGTGTCAAATTTGCAATTTTGTTCAAATTCATAAATATCTTCGGTTTTTTCAACAACAAAATTGCATTTTTGACATTCACAACTTGTCCAATGTCACATTAGTAAGCAATTTACTATCAACTCAGTTGACAACACTCCGAAATTCAATACTATCAAGTTATGCGTTGAGACCGCTATCTTCTTCAGCGCTCGCCATAATATTTTTCATGTGCACACAGGGACGCTATCAAAAATATTGGCGCCCAATAGTATCGTTTGGAATATCAATTGATTTTACAAATCATACATAAATAAATAATCAAAAAAATATTCGATATTTGAAGCATTTCAAATAATTCACGTAGAAAATGATTTTTGATCAATGAAATCTTCAGGCCACTTTTTTCATATGCTTCGGACTACATATTATCTGAAAAAATCAAAGTAACATTCTGAACCATTTATGAAATATGGAAAACTTTGTCGAATCCAAAACGTTTAAAAATTTCAGTTTCGTTGGGGAGCCCTCCAAAGGTTTTTACAATTGTAGATGGCATAACAATGGCATTTAAGTGCTTAAGGCTTTGTCTACCAAGTGCTGCATATTCGCAGAGAATATGCTCTGAACTTTCAATGTTCATTTCATAGAACAGAATCTAAACACATCAGTGGAATGAGAAATTCAACATGGATAGGTGATACCTTAGGCTGTACTAGTTTATAAAGTAAATAGATAGAATTCGTAAGTATGCTAGGATGAGGAATTGTTTCGCTTGCCGTTGACCGGTGCTGTTAAGCCAGTGATTGGCAAATTTCGTTGCTGCCCATTTTCCGATAGCTTCGGTTATGCGATTTTTAATATGACCACAGACACCGAGGGCTCCTCTATTGTCTAGATAATCAGCCATTTCATTGCTCTCATCATGTCTTTTGTGTCCAGAAACACACCTCAATGCTATAGCCTTAAATTTGCCTAGTATTTTAAGAAGGTTTCGACAACCATCTACTGATTTCTAAGTTATTGTAACCGATTGAATGGCTCTTAATGCCGCTTTATTGGGTAGACATCCATTAGAATCGATTTTTTCAGTCGCGGATCGTTACGCCCTCCCTTGCTCTGCCGCTTTCTAAATATGACCATCAGTAAACCAAAGCCTGATGGGAAGTTAGTACGTAGAATTGGTTCTTCACACCTCATGGTCATTGATATGATAATAAACTAAACATTCTTCAAGAAAACTAATTGTAAGGATAATGTATCAACTCTTTTTATATTATTGGGACTATTTAGAACATTTTCTAAGATCTTGAAATGACACTTAATGTCTCCACTTTTGAATTGGGAGATTCGTGATAGTCATAAGGCACAATAGAGTTATTTCTAAATGTTCTTTTTATTAATCATATGTATCACAAAGGCCCTCCGCTATCCTGAACCGAATTTATCCAATAGTCTTCCTATCAGCCCTGTGCGTTGATGTACTTAGTTACATACGAGTGCACTATATATTGAACTCAAACTCGAAAAGCATATTGTAAACATTTCAGAAAGATCAATATGGTTAGAGATTTTGAAAAAAAAAGTGACTACATAAAAGTGGCCACATAAATATAAAAGCAATAATGTAGCGAGTAGAACAGAATTTAATACTCTTCGAATTTTTAGCATACGTCATAAGCATTAGAATAATGTTGTATATAGATATGTATCAACTTATTATTGAGAATTAAAAATTAATTTTTTTTTTATAACTCTATGCTAAAGCTAGATGATTAAAAAAAACGAAATAAATTAAAACACTGTAAATAAACAGAATTTTTTTCTATACAATTCAATTAAATAACATCTAAGCATTAAAAACATATTATTACACAATCATATATACACATTTATTGACTGGATAATTTTAGTAAAACAAATGCTAAAAAAAATCTCATTTTACTAGTCAACAAAGTGTTATCGCTAATGTAGCTAAAATTTTTTTTGAAATTTTGCACATTCTACTATTCATATTTGCACAACATATCTATGCATAATTTACACGATACAAAAACACCTGCAACAATGACGCTGGAAATATTTAAATATGCTTTTATTAATATTCTAATTTATTTTCCATTCCTTCAATCACTAATGCAATTATTAGAAAAATATTGTCTAATTAAAATTCATATTCTATCCACCTTACAAAGACATACTAAAAAAAAAGTACTCATATATACTAGCTATACAATAAAATTTCCCACATTATATTAGATTCTATAAATATATGTTAATCATCATATAATAATCATATACTCTGTGTACCATTTGGTTTATGTTTTCATTCAACCAGGTGTACCAGGCAAACGTAATGAAATTTACTACAATTGCTGCCCGGAACCCTATATTGATATAACATTTGCCATCATTATTCGACGTCGTACGTTGTATTATTTTTTTAATTTAATTATACCATGTGTACTGATTGCATCAATGGCTTTATTGGGTTTTACACTGCCACCGGATTCAGGAGAAAAACTCTCATTAGGTAAGTAAGCATGAATATATATATATATTTTTTTTTTTTCAATATAATTTTAATATATATTTCAATATTTTTGTTGCTTTTACTGCTCTTTGACATCGTTAATCTTAAGTGTGTGTGTGTGTGTGTGTATTTACAGTTCACAGTATTCTACACATAACTAAATGGACATATGCTACAGAAAGAAAAAGAAAAACTAAAATATTTACAAAAATTAAGAGCTTTTTAGTCAAAGGAAATTATAATTCAGAAGAAACCATGGTAACCATAGACCTTGCCATTACCTTAAATATAAAGATTATTTACCAACACACATATACATACATACATACATACATACATACTAGCACTTAAGTTAAAGGCGAAAAACCACTAACAGTCACCAAAATGAACCAAACTACATATGTTTGTATAAAACTACTCGTACATTAATTTAAATCCACTTGCGTAATACAAATATCATCATCATCATCATCATCGTCGTCAGCACTTGTGACCTTTGCACTCGTCGCCTCTGTAACCCCTTCGCAGTATCATCATCATCATTATTATTATCGTCGTCATCATCATCTACTTTCATATGTACGCACACACAAACACACACACACACACACACACACATACATACCAACATACCAACATATGGAATACACTTGGTGTACCATCCATACCAAATAGCATTTTGTCTAAGCATTTTCTTAATACAAACAGTTTAAGTGGCGCTTGGTGAAAGTATTTGCAAAGTGCTTTTAAATACCGCTCCTTAGAGTAATGAAAATGTTGCGGCAAGAGACATTCATTAAAGTGAACCAAAAAATAATAATAAAATTAAATTTGAAAAAAAAAAAATGTATTAGTGTATGTACAGTTTAAATGTAATTCTGATGACGCTAAAGCTGATGATGACGATGACAGTGATTACGATGTTAACGATGATGAAGTTTAGAATTCAGAATTGGCCGACATCATAGTCTTTGTAGGATATTATTTATTGCTGGACTATTTACGGCTATTTCGACTATTCTCTTATAGTTATGTGCATTAGGCAGGGTGACACAGAAATGTTCACAAATGATTTATTATTTCATATCAACATATTCAACAAGAATTTATGCAATGTGACAATTTCTAACCACATTTTGTTGATATTCCATTTCAAGTTCGGTTAGTGAATTCAGTTTTGTTAGCTACATACCTTCATACATACAAAAGCGAAGTCTATGCACCGCCAAGATTATATATTGACAAACTTTCTAGAAATAGATGGTGCCGTGCCTTCAATAATGCCAAGTAAGAGGCTATCACTGGAGCACTGAGGCAACATGGTGTGAAGGAGCATCTAACACACTGGATAGATTGCCTTCTACTATGTAGAGTAATACCTTCAGAGCTAGGGGACTTTTCCCTTTCAACAAGAGTCAACAGAGGTGCGACATAAAAGTTTGTCCTCTCCCTCTGTCTCGAATTTAAAGAAGAGGCTAAATTTTTGGGGCTAGTCATAGATAAAAAACTAAGCTGGAAATTAAACATTATAAACTCTGAAAGAAAATTTCATGCAACAGATCTATAGATCCATCCTGACCTATAGTATCCTAGTTTGGTGGACTGTTTTTCAGGAAGCATCACAATAAAAAATATAAATAAATATGTGGCGCTTTTAGGCCCCACAGGACCTTTGGGCGAGCTTCTCTTAAGGTACTGTTGTGCATCGTAAATTTTGGACAGTATTAGAAACGAGTTACTTATATAAGCCGGTTCTAAATCGCAGAACCCTTGTGACATGACTTCTTCTGAGCTTTGTCACAGAGCTCCTTTGGAAGCTTTTTCATGGCAAATTGTTACTGCCAAAAGAATTGACAATTGTTTGCCGACAAGTGGGTACCGTTTAAAAGAAAAGTTTTTCCTATATTAAAGATATGCTTCAGCCAAGGATTGAGCCCACGACCAACTGATCAGAAGACCAACGTACGAAACTCTGAGCTACGGCAACCGATAACTACTTTGTAAAATACAAACTTCGGCATGTATAATAATTACTGCCTTAACAAGTCTCAAATTAAGAGCAGCACGTCTTTGGCTGTACCATCATAGTGGCCATTCCTTCGTAACCACTCAGATGACACATATATAGGGGAACTGGTCTATATCAACCCAACATTCAAGTTCAATAAAAGATTCACCACTCATATTGTTGGCAGGAAAAAGTGGAATGAGGAATCTTCTGGACTTGTAGATAAGTTAACTCTGATATTCACTAATGGCTCCAAATAAGATGGAAACTTGGGCGGTGGAGTATATTCAGATGCATTAGGTGGTAACCAATCCGTTTTTCAAGCAGAGGTTAAGGCTATAGATATAGCCCTCATCATAATCAATAATAATAATTTCTCCATGAGCGATATAGGGATCTTTTCTGCTAGCCAGGCTGATATAACAGCACTAGGATCGCACATTATGATATCAAAGAATGAGATACACTGCCGCATATTTCTCGATGAAATGATTGTGCAGAATAATCTGCACCTAATGTGGGTGCCGGATCATAGTGATGTTGCAAGTAATTGCATGGCAGATGATACCACTTTAGAGCACCTTTCTGAATTTGCAAGCTTGCAATGGCCATGTTCTATCACGAACAAAATGGCGTAACAGATCTGGCCAAAACTGAATCGAAACTGCACAAAAACTTTGATCAAAGCATTCCGTCTAGAGAATGTTTCTTTTTTCAATGGATACACTGACCCAGTTTAATATAAAATGCCATTTAGAGACCAGATGATAGTGAAACTCTTTGCATTTAGTTCAATTTTAGTGTATTAATATTTTATAGAATTTTATTTACAAAAGTTCAACATTGCATCGCATCAGTGAATTTCAACTTTTAGTAGTTATGTTTGCTGCAATCGTATCTTTTAAGAATATTGCTTCCTTTTTTGTTTGGACTTTTAAGAAATTTTCATTCTCTCCCTACTAGAAAACTTGCTACAAAGATTTCATTTCATTTGTTGCAACTTAACTGGCATACGACATACTTTGTTACTGTTACTTAGTTGGTCAAACATTTTTGAAGCGCTACCAAATAAATTGGATTGCACTTTGCACCCAGTGAAAATTTAAATCTTGGCATTCAACAAATTGGCTATGGCTGTGGCTGTGGCTCTTGGAATTATGCCACAATGACAATGTGAAAATTCAAATAAATATTATAATTAATATCTATTAAATTGTTTTTTGATCAATTGTCTTCATCCTAATATACCTAATGCTTATTAATTATGATATTTCATAATTATTCTTCTATGAAGTTTATATTTGAAGGTATTTATATTTGAGCACATTGGAAATAGAAATTGCGAGTACAAATGCAACTTCAGATAACTTCATATCTGTATCAGTCATTCTATTTTTCATAATAATTTGTCCCAAATAATAACGCCATATAATACATTGTACATTGTTTAAAACGAAAAACTTGTTTGTAGTTCACCAAATTTTAGTTATCTCAGCTATAGTTTACCTTTTCACTTAAAAGTCTTGATCAAAAACTAATATCACATCAATCTTAATTGCGGTTAGCGGCTTAATGTGTATTTGATATTTGATATTTTTAGTTTGAATCGCAAAGTAAATGTTAATTACACATTCGAACACATTCGAGCAGGTTAACTGAAAATGAAATGACCTTAAATGGGTCAATTAAGTCAATGCACAAAAATGAAAAACGAATAAATGAAAAGTAAATAAGTAAATTAAATGCCAACGATGAATCAAGGGCGATTGATCTGCTCTGTTGCCACATTGACCGTGTTCGATTAAATTATATATGTATATATATTGTATATATTGGAAATGCAATAGGTAGCACATTGAGTTGTTCACAAATATTGACAAGAATTCATTTAACATTTAAGTGAACCAGTCAAAATGATTTTCGTTTTTTTTTTTTTTGTTAAAAAAAAAATAAATAAATAAAAAAGAAACCTTGAAGAAACAAAAATATGCACATAGTAAAATGGAAACGAAGACGAAAAGCAAAAGCAAATCGCAAACGAAAAATGACTTAATATTACTAAAAAGAATGAGAGAAATTTATCAAGTGTTGAAATTGTATAAGTTTGCTTCCTACTTGAAGAAAGAGCGAAATTGAATAAAATAAAATCCAGCAAAAATATTACATCTTCTTTACGTATTTTTAAGCAATGTCTTACACGTTTATTTGACGTTTATTTAATTTGAAATCTAACCTTATTTTTTCTATTTTTTTTTTTTTTTATTCTACTATTACTATAGGTGTTACGATTTTGCTTTCACTTACTGTCTTCCTAAATATGGTGGCCGAAACAATGCCAGCTACATCCGATGCAGTGCCACTTCTAGGTAAGAACGACCAGTTTACCAATATTCTTGATCGTAATTATATATTATATATTTGCGTTATTGTTGTTGTTGTTTTCATGTTATAAGTGTGCGTTAAAAAAAAAAAAGAAAAAAAAAACAAAAGCCAAATCACAAACATACAAAATTTATTTCCGTCAAATTTAAAGTTTATATTTTATACCATTGAAAAAAAAAAACAAATATTATTTAAAAACATCATCATAAAATAAAAGTAAAATTCTATAAAATTATATTAAACATCATAAAAAATAAATTTGCAAAATCAGCAGATAAATGTTCATCTCTTTTGCAACTCATCAACACATACTATTCTACTATTCTATGTTCTATGTTATTGTTACATACAACACACTAGTTATCGCTGTTGTATTATCCTTTTTTTTTCTCAATTTTTCGTTGTCTCTCTTTACAAGACATACTCGTAGAAGTGTTTTTCAAGAGTATTTAAAAAACAAACAAAAAAAATTGATGATTTTATGATATTAAAACTTTGACACTCAAACATCAACAAGACCGGCTTCATTATTACAGTGGCTACGAATTTTAGACTTACTCTATTTGGTTTATACTAAAAAAAGTTAGTCTCGAATTTGTAACACATTAAGCTTGGTCACATCGCAAAAAGAAATGATTTACACGCAAAAAAAAAACAAAAAAACAAAAAAAGATTTAATCAATCGTTATATGCACCAATTTTAACTTTGGTTGAACATATTTTATTTTGTTACATGGTACACATTTTTTCATATTTCGTTCATCAGTTTAACAGAATCTACATACAATTTCAATTCCTATTTAACCCCAAATATTTAACCAAGCAAAACAAGCAAAAACAAAAAAACAATATAATAAATAAATAATCAAGATATTTGCACGTTTTAACTCCTTTGACATTTAATTTAACATTTTACTAAATAAATATTCAAATTCAGTAATTAAAGTGGTAGCATTAAAATTAAAAAATTATAAAAGCATAACTGTCATGAATATTTCTAACCTAAAAATGAGTTAAGTATCAAAATCAAAGCAAAAGTATCGATTTTCGATTAATAACAACTGTGTCTTATTCGACAACTTGTTATATTTGTGTCAATAAAACGATATACAGAGATGCTAAGATTCCTAAACAGAGTTGATTTTTCTTTAACCTTATATTACATTATATATAAATTTCAAATAGAACAAATTCTTATTATTAAAAGGATCAAAAATAGTAAAATAGTTTTGTTGCAATATTTTTTCTTTTATTTTTCTTCATAATTATAACATTTTTGACATTTAAACTAGTACATACATATCGATAAGTAACATCTCTGTAGGGTAGAAAAAATGAAAGTAATTGGTTAGTACCTTTATTGTATTTTGGAAAGTCAATAACTTTCGTCTATTTCCAAGTATTTGTATTTTTTACTTCACTTCATATGAATGAACAGATTCGAATGAATAAGGGCATTGTTGCATTCGTTTATGACTAGGTACGAAGAGTATTCGTTAGATCAAAATTAACCGAAGCAAAAGTAAAGCTGGAGCTCCATACCAAGCGTTTCAGCCGTTGTGGCTTTAGGCTCTAAAATTTGAAAAAAGTTGTTTTAATGCAATTGTAAGAAGTCTGAAAAACCTGAAAGTTGCTATATTTCGAACTTATTTCGAACTTATTTGCAGACGTCGTCTGACAGTTGACTCATTCGAACATCAGGGTTGAAATTGTTAGTGTACAATAGTGGCACTAGTGGTGGTACTAATACGTATAAAATCCATAAAATCGATTAACTCTTTTAGCGCCTCCAAATTTTTATATCCATTTTTATAAAATGTAAGTATAATAAATGCAAGTATAATATTTAATTCAATATCTAAGGAAAATGTTCCTTGTAAAAAGACATTAGGTTAGATTTGAAATTGTTACTCTACAATACTGGTACTATGAAGACAATACTGGTATTGTCGTTTAACTTAAATAATTTTGTTGTGGAGTTGCCTTCACCGCTTTCTCGACTCTCTTTGAACAATTTATACCATTCACTGGCTCGTGTTTTCTATAGATACTGTTCACTGAAGAACTCTTGCAACATTCTCAACATTTCATCTGCAGAAATTTCATTCATCCTTTGTTGAAGAATTTCAGACCTTGTAAAAATCGAAAAAATCACTTTTGATTTGAATGTGAGATATTTTCATGAAATTTCACATAGAGAACAGAGTCAGTACTAAAAACTTAAAAATTAAATTGTTGTATGTCCCTATCGAAATATCCATAGTACTAAGTTTAACTTGGCTGCACAATTTCATATTTAGCTAACAGGAAACTAATAAAATTGGGAAAAAAAAACTATTTAAAACTTACTCCTAAGGAATGAGTAGAATAATTCAAATAAACTACTGAACGGTTAGAAATTTGATGACAGTTTGAAGAAATTTATCAAAAAATCCTACAACGTAAATTATATAAATTAAAATTCAAAATTTGTAAACTTAATAAACTACATATAATAAAGTATTTGTTTAATATCCATTCTTCGTATGTCAATCATATTGTACTAACACGTACAATATCTCTCATACTTATGGTATTTAAATATTTCAATAAATTGTTGCTGAGTCAATTGTTGTTGTTGTTGTTACTTTATACTCTCAACACATCATACTTATGTACCCCAATTAAATAAATCTATATATATGTATGTCCTATCTTGTTCTTCCTCTTCTGAATTCCCTAATAATATACATATATTTAGTATACTAAATATTAATGATTTATAGTAAATATTATTCATACATATTATTCATATTAGCTACATAATTATATCTTGAAAGTTTTTCTCTAAATAATAACTACTAAACAAAAACTTGTATATATTCTACTCTCTCTTTCTTTCTTTCTTAACAAAATATAAATATATATATATATATATATATATATATTTTTTTTTTTTTATTTTCGACATTAACATGTGAATTAATACAATGTGAATTAATTCTCATTTTTAATTCGATTCTATCACATTTAATCTCGATACGTCACACGCCCTTTTCGTTTTTTGCATTTGCATAAAAATCAAACACTGCACACAATTACCTATACACTCTATATACACTCAATATTCTTCATGAATTAATTGGTGAAAATTATTTTCTATTTTATTTTCATATTTGAACGATTATATATGAAATGAAATTAAAAATTGAAAATTTACAAATCATCAAAAAAAAAACAAAAAAAAAATGCATTCAAAATCGCACAAAAAAAAATCCCCCAAAACACAAACAAAACAAAACAAATCGAATTTACACGCCCAACCAACCAACAGGTACATATTTCAATTGCATAATGTTTATGGTAGCTTCATCCGTTGTGTCAACGATTTTAATATTAAATTATCATCATCGAAATGCCGATACCCACGAAATGTCCGAATGGGTAAGTTCTCAATTACGTACAAGGTGTTTGTTATGCATACGTACCAACTACATGTGTAATTGCAAAAAAAAAAAACAAAAAAAAAAAACCAAAAAAAAAGAAAACAAAAGCAAAAACAACATCAATAAATATCTTATTTCGTATCAATGACAAAATTGAAATTGATCAAAATTTGCACCATCAGTGTTGCCAATCATTCAAATGTTTTTGTTCAAAATGCAAAATTATGTTTAGCTGTGTGTTTGTTTGTTTTATCTTCTTTTGTTTCATTATTATTTTTGTTATTATTATTATTATTATTTGTTTGCTGCTGTTGTTATTGTTATTGTTGTTGTTCTTGTTGTTGTTGTTATTATTGTTAGCTCCTCACTACTGATTACTACTGTGATCATCATTATACCACCACACATTGATGTTGTGTTCATCATGTTACTTATCGTACAACATAGCTGCCGTATAAGTATTACTTAATCAGCCATCAATAAATGTCCACTTATCATACTCGTAGATAAATATGTATGTATATGGAATTTCTCATCTGAGCACTGTTTATGCATAAATCGAAGACAAAAAGGACAGATGCAATGTAATTGTTGTGTGAAAAAGCAACAAAACAGCATTGCTACTTATAATTATCTTATTCGAAGATCGGCAATATCAGTTATTTGCAAAATTTTTATGAAAAAAAAAATGAACATCTTCAAAATGATCATTCGAAGGATGACTTAAATTTTTTTTTTCAATTCTTTTTTTTTTCGTATTGATAATTTTTTATTTAAAAACATGTTGATATTTCAAAATTCATTGTTGAGCATCAACATTAGGTGTTAGGTAAGGTCAGGTTATTGCGGCAGTCTTCTCAATGGGTGAGCTCAACGAGGTCAAAAGAAGCCCCTTTCGATGCCGCGGCTTGGATAGTGTCCAATTCATACCCATTGAATCAATTCGAGTTGTTTATAAACATCAGAATATTCCCTAATGGAATTTCTGCGAGTGCTGCCATGTTATTTGGGTAATAATAAACGAAAAATATTTTCCTTCCAATACAGTTCGGTATCCAGTTCATCTTCAACCTTGCAACTCCTACAGAAATAATTTGCCAATCCTAACAGTATGACCGGTTATGAGACTGTGGACCGTGACCACTCCTGCAATGGCAGAGATGTCTCGTTTCTATAGATCCAATGAATTGGATATTTTCTAATGGCTAGCCACAACTGCTGCGCCGTTTCACAAATGGTGGATTCTATCCATCTTCTTTGAACATCGTTGGGGGTTAATACTTCCAAATAGTGTTTGCGCGTTTATAGTCGAATTTCTAAATGTCTATTTTCATCTTTAAATGTTTCAGCAGTTCCCCGTCTTCGTCCGAGCTCGTCGGCTCTATAGTTCCTTATGAACGGGCACCCAGTATTGGAGGAGTGTGTTATGCCGTCTAAGATTTTATAAGAATGGCGTTCAGAATTTTTTTTTTTTTTATTCTGCAGGTAAAACATCAAAAATGGCAGAACCATCATCAGAGGTGCCGTCGCAACAGTGGTATCTGGAGCTTGCACCCAGTAACTCTATAAAACTCCTCCTGGCCTGGTAGAATTCTACCCCGGCACCGCATTAGCATTACTTCGGGGTGTAGCCGAGTTTCAGTATATAAACCACAACAGGTACATGTGTCCAGGTTTCTCTCCGGTAGGCGTATGGCGGTTCGACGCGATCTATAGTTTTCAATTGCTCGCAAGTGAGACATCGGAAAGTCCGATTGAGCTTTGCGCAGTATCGACTTGTCCCTGTTTGATACCGTCATGCCCATATTACCTCAAGCATTTAGCTTTCATTCCCCACTGTTGCTCTTTTGCAGGCATAAAGACAGTAGTGGCTTTCCTATTGTCTCTAAAAACAAGAGGAATACCTTTATAATGCTGGAGCAGTTATGGTCGATGTTCTGTTCTTAGTTGAAAACAAAATGAGCTCGATTTTTGTGGGTTTGCATTCCAGCCACTATCCCTTGCCCATCTTTATAAGACAAGGCCACTGAGAACTTCAAGATATTTCCCGATCAACATCAAAAAACTACTTAATTGGCTACACTCGGCTAAACTATTATAAATTTTAAATAGAAAAAAATCGCAGCACCATAATATTTTCATTATTATTTTCAATTTTAATTTTGTTTTTCTATGTCATATACTTTTATTTATATTTATCGCGAACTATATAAAGTGTCAGGGTATAAAGTACATATTCGTGCATATGTACTATATTTGTTAGATGAGATCTAGTAACAGCACACTACCAACCGACTAACTATGTGCTACATGTGTGTGTACTACTATAAAATTACTTATGTAATGAAAAATATCGTAATGTTGATGTTGGGCCATAGTAATGCTTATTAGACCTTGTACCATTACTTATTATGGGTTTATGTTCCATTGCATATGTTTGTTTCTCTTTCTCTCAAATGGAAACATTAAAAAAACAAACTATAAATCTATTTATCTACGTATCTATTTGAATAGACGCGCTGACTTGCAAATAAATATATATAACTTTTTATGTCTAAGTAGAAGTCTTAGTGTTAAGTATTTAGTATATAATCATTATTGGAATAGGTGTAATTAAAAACAAAAACTCAAAAAATAGTATGTATGGTATGTTGTTAGCTTCTTTTGTGTAGATGTTTATTTCTTTAGAAATTACCTATAATCTAACTTTATATTTTGCAGTTTTACATTGAGATTCTATTAATATTCAGCTTGTCTAATTCACTTTTTATTTCATCCTTCTGTAAATATTTATTTAATAAATAATTTTTGGAAAGTATTTTTACGCCTTCATATATTAAATCTCACATACTCTACCATTTTGATTGTACTAAAACAGTTGCACCTTCATTTTTATGTAATATGTAAGTTATAAGGACTTCTTGAAATATTAACACTCACGATCAATCCAAGGAAGGATAGCTACAAAAGACTTAGAATTAAAAATTTCCAGTTTTCAGGGCATTTAGTGCACTTTGACTGTCACTGTATACAGCAATCTGTTTACCGCTCTATTTATTTTCAATAACCCAGTCCGCTACTTTAAGCATGGCGAAAACTTCCGATTGAAAAACAGTTGACGTTCCGGTACCCGTATCCTATTTGGTCTTAGGCCAATGGGTAAAGAAATTATTTGTAAATCCTCCTCGATTCAGCTTTTATCTCATCTGATGACTTAAAACCATATCCACGAAGCGGTCTCTTGAGCTTAGCGAATAACCAGAAGTCACACGGAGCTCAATCAGGTGAATACGAAATGGTCATGAAGATGAAGTGCAGTATCGTATGGCGCATTATCGTTGTGCAAAAGACAAGAGTTGCTTTCCACAAATCTGCTCTTTTGATATTGTTCCTTATTGGCAATTTGGACGGGTGGACGGAATTCATAATCCACCACTTCACGATAATCGAAAAAAACTGTTAATATTATCTTAATTTTTGAGCGACTTTGGCGTGATTTTTTAAAATTTTGGCTCGCCATTAGTTCGATATTCGCTTGGCTGATCAGGCATCCTTAATATATATCCAAATCTCATCTCCCATGATTATGCGTTTTATCCCGTTCTGATAGTCAGAAAATATTGTTGTAGTTGTAGCGGTAGTGTATTCACATACACAAACGCGACACTGTTTTTCGAAAAAAAAAAAATTGAGCGTTTTTGGGGCCAATCAAGATTCACCTTTTCTCAGGCACAAATGCTCTTTCCAATTCGCCTTCACTGATCCTCACTTCTATTCCAACACTATCAGTAAGGTCACTAACTGTCAATTGACGATTTTCGAGCACCCACTCCTTGCTTTGATTGACTTGTTGACCATCAGTTGATGTGATTAGTCGTCCAGGGCATTCTGCCTCGTCAACGATTTCTCAACCCTCTTTGAACAATTTATATCATTCATATACTCGTGCGTTCGATAGAACCTATTCATTGATGGCCTTTTGCAATATTTTCAATGTTTCGAGTGTATAAATTTCATTTTTTGTTGAATAATTTCAAATATTGCAAAAATTGAATATTAGTTGCTCACAAAATATAAGCATAACTATTTAAGAAATGGAAATAATGTCATGAAAATTCACATAGATGAAGAAGACAGTGCTGCCAACTTAGAAATGTACCTTGCGACATTAAAAATTATGTTTATATGGATTTTGATACGACGATTTATCCATAAAAGAACACAGTCAACTAGCTTGAGGGGTTTCACCACCAAAAAAAATCGAAGAAAATTTATTGCTCTGTTCTTCAGTTTCCACGATTTATAAAATTTTGTTCACATAACATTTAAAAAGACTAATAGTTAGTTAAAAGCTAGAAGCATACGGCAAAGGAATGCTTCTAGCTTTCATCGTCATTACAATGTGCTTTGGTTGCTAAACTTAACAAATCCTACAATTGCTGAAAATAATACAGTAATAAATCTCTTCAAACATTTTTCACACACACAAAAAAAAAAAAAAGAGAAAACCAAAAAGAAAAAGAAAATGACAATTGTAACAGCAATAAGGACATATTCTCACCTTTGTATAAATTCTTCTGATAACTAACCACCAACCACCAGCACATAATGTAATTTTCTCACAAGTTAAACTTTGTATTTTTTTTTTCTTTGTTTGTTTTGGTTTTATTTTATTTTATTTTATTTTTTTTTTTTCATACCCAGAACTTTGAAGCACACGCTGATAACGATAACAAGCAAAAGTTATATATTGTATATATATGTATGTACATACATATGCATAAGTACGTACATATAAACTTTTATGGAACAATTGAAGCATACATACTACAATATACCATATATTTATACGGGTATACTCGTACCTATATATATCACAGACACCAATAGAGCTCACTCTTCTTTGTAACACAAACGATGTCATATCGTGTCAATTCTAATTTATGTATGTGATGTGTATGTGTAGTATGTATTGAACAAATGCTTCAGTGGGGGAGGGAACCAAACTAAATTAATGTTTTTGTAATCGTTGTTGTTGTTGTTGTTGTTGATGTTGTTGTTGATGTTGGTGGTAATAAACCGAAACTAGTAGGTACTTGTTATGGTTGAGTAAAGAAACTTGAGCACAAATAGAATATGATCATGTGTGTGTGTGTGTGTGTGTGTGTGTGTGTGTGTGCACAAAAAGAGGCAGAACGTATGTATTCTTCTTCTTTGCTTGAACACTAAAAGGAAAATAATAAAATGTATTTATTCTTACATACAAACCGAATACATACATATTTACTATCACGTCTGAAGCAAATGCTACAAATGCTATGTTTGCACTTGCAGGCATAACAAATATATGTATGTACATACATTTATTTGCACAAAATGCATACGTACGTATGTATGTACATACCTATATATTTGTTTGGTTAGTGCATTTTCATGTTGTTGCGACCTTTGCTTCTTATTGCCATTTTCTCTAGAAATAATACGCAGGTACCAGCAGGTACGTTTGTTTGACTCGTGTACGAGAAAATGTGTGTGTATGTGAGTGTTTAAGTGTATGAATGTGTTAGAAAAGTTGTAAAAGTTGCTTCGATTTGAAAATTTGCAATTTATCGATTTCATTAGTAGAAAAATTCGTTCATTTATAGTTTTGTACAAGCATACATACATACTCGTACATAGTACATACTAGTATGTATTGAATTTATGCATGCAATTTCCTCCTAGGTCGATGGCATGTCTTTAAAATTGTTGAAAATTGCATTTGTTAGTGAGAGCAAATGTCGATCATAAATATTCTATCAAATGGCTTCTAAGGCACATTATGTTTCTATTTTCATTCTCATCGATATTGTTCGAAAGTTTCATTTAGTTTTTCTCAACATTTTGCAGTCTTATTTTGATTGCAATTACTATATATTCGTACATGCTTGTACCAGCATCCTGTTCTATGGAATTGAATTGAATTGAATTTATAAGTATTAGCTTGGATTCGGTTATTGTGGCCACTCTGTCTAAAATAAGGTACACTTCGTCCAAAAAGGTCCTCTAAGTAATTATCTAGAAAAAATTTTGTTTTTCTGCATAGTGCTGAGCAGTCGCAGTAAGGTGAAATCCTATATGACAGCGTCACCTCACCACTCCCACAATGGTTGATGTGTCTCTTTCTTCCCAAGCTCAATGAGGTTTTGAGTGCGTTTCTTATTGTGTTGGGGCCACAGCAATTTAGCCGTCCATCAGATCGGAGATTTAGATCATCATCTTTGGAAAGCAGAGGACGTGATTTCTTCTAGTTTTAATTTACATGTGATACTGCTTGATACTGCTTTGAACCCTCTATTGCGAGTTCATCCGCTCTGCAGTTTCACTTCACACCGCTATGTTCGAATACCCCACGCAGCAATATTTTGTTCTACTCTGCCATCTTGCTAAAAGATCTGCGGCAGTCAATGGCGGTCTATGACTCTCAGAGAAACAAGTCAAGTTCTTTTATGACAGACTGGCTCAGTCACTCAGAATTCAAACTTCTCTGCAAGCGACATTGTTCTGCTTGATCCAAGCTACTAAAGCAAATATGCTAGAAAGGAAGAGGCTCAAAATGTGACAGCCTATTAATTGCTTTGATTTCTGCCTAAAACAGACTAAACAATGCATTACACTACAGATAAAAAAATTCCGAGTAAAGACCTCTGCTCACTTTTCTATCCAGTTTGGAGACGTGTAATTCGGCAAAAATCCCTCTTCCTCCCAGATGCTTCTGTCAGGAAAGGAAGTTTTTAAGAAATGTATATTCTAGTTTGACATAGTCAAGAGTATGACCAGAGGCTCTTGATGCCCATTAGTCCCCATCTTTCTTCTATCGCCCTTTTACAGGCGTAAAGTGCTATGGTGGCATTTTCAACCTTTCTTTAGTTTTCGATCTAACGATCTAGATAGTGAATATCCTCGCTTAGAGCGAGTGAAATACTCTCCAAACTGGGTGTAGTATTGTTGGCGTTCTGTGATTTTCCAGAGCTAGATGATTTCAGTGTGGGTGCCGTGGATCAGTTGTTAGTGTGTTGGCCTTCTGATATGTAGGTCGTAGATAATAAGTAAATAAGTAGGTCCCTTCTAATACTGTCCAAAATTTAACATGCACAACAGTAATGGAAAAGAAGCTCGGCCAACGAGCCCTTCGGGGCTTTAAGTGCCACATATTTATTTTTTTTATTTTTAGATGATTTCAGTTTTTTGTGGGTTCGTATTCAAATCCCTTTCTTTCGCCCATCTTGATAGAGTAATGAAATTTAGCTGGATTATTTATCTGAGGACTTTATGATATATACCGGTTATCATTAATACCACGTCATAGGCATAGGCTGTTTTTGTGAGCCTCTTCCTTTCTATTTAATTTAGTCGTCAATTGACCTCTGAGCTCCATAGAACACCAGGAAGGTTGTGGATTCATCTAACTCGGATCTACTCTACTCTCTAGTAGTTGTTCGACTCATCTGCAGAGCATTGTATCGGCTTCTAGACACGCAAAAATATTCGCCACGGGATGAACATTATTGTAGCCTCCTTCGATAAAAAGGCAGGCTGCGAGCATATACTCTTTGTTGTGAAGGGATCTCTCTATTGTCGATACGAATCGCCGTGATGTGCCGTCTTGGCAGAGTTCCCTTAGTATGAGTGGACAGAGTCCGAAAAGGTTTAGCAACTGTATACCGGTATGAGTATAAATCATAACCGAAGGGATTCTAGTCGTCGAACTTCTTACTCGCATGGTAAAAAAATGGGACCACCTTAAGGTTGCTTATAAATATCAATTGTTCTTTTATATGTATCACGTATGTATTGTATATGAAAGTTGTCGTATATTCTTGATAAATGTTTTTGTATTGAACTTCTCATAGACCAAATATATACATATGTCCTTCAAAATATATTTAGTCACAAAGAGTCAGCGCGTCTATAAATCATATGAGTTTAGGTTTCACTGATGCATGCCATACATAACATATGTTTTTAATTGTGTGTGTGTGTATTATCTATTTTAACTATGTTAAGCTGCTACTTTAAGACAAATCTACTCATCTCTATAATACGCAATCTATAAAACAAGTCAATTTTTTTTTTAAATATTATCTTCATTCATTTATAATTTGTACACAAAAATATAAAATCCATATCATTTCACACTCACATTTGGACCACCCATTTAAATGCAATATATGTACATAGATATTAACACTTTTGCATTAACATTGTAACTTGTGATATTTAAATAATATATATTTTAATAATATTCTATTAATAAATCATCTATCTGCCATATGTATGTGCAACATATGTAAATACCAACAGATACGAATCGTATTTTTATGTTGGCTACCATGGATTTTACGCATGAGTCGTCCGGGTAGACCATTAATATTGGAATTTCCAACAACACCATGTTCGGATACATCATCGGAAAGGAAACATCAAATATTGTCCGATGTCGAGCTAAAGGAGCGGTATGGCAAACATATGTTTTTTATTTATTTTCAAATTATTATATTTATATATATTTTCATCGAAAAATTCAGTATGTTGAACTAGAAAAAAATCATTTTTAAAAGTAAATTATATAATCTCTCCTTTATTCAAAGCTCATCAAAATCATTGCTAGCTAATGTGCTCGATATTGATGATGATTTCCGGCATAATTGTCGCCCCATGACACCTGGTGGTACATTACCACATAATCCAGCTTTTTATCGCACTGTTTATGGGTAACTGACATTTCAAGCAATATCACATAATTATCGATTATTTGAACAAATTTTTTGCGACCGATATTAAAATGTCTCTAATACTTGCAGTCAAGGCGATGATGGCAGCATTGGTCCAATTGGTAGTACGCGCATGCCAGATGCCGTAACACATCATACATGTATAAAATCATCAACGGAATATGAATTAGGGTTAATTTTAAAGGAAATTCGCTTTATAACCGATCAGGTGAGTTTGTTTTGTTTGAGGTCGTCTTTTTTTTTTTTTTTTTTTGTAACTTTGAATATGAAAAATTAACTCATGTGTAACTATATTGATTATTGAGTATCTGATTTTAACACGCTGGAGGTTCCTATTTTCCATAAAGCTCTTTAAATTTCTTCAAAAATATTGTATTATGCTTTTCTCTCGAAATATTTCACTCGAAATATGATCGCAAGCATAATCCAAGTATTCGAATTATTTGTCGTATACGACTCTTATTTTTAGTAATTGAATTTAATTAATAAATTAACATATATCTTCTTTTTTTATATATATCCTTTAATTCTTCTTCCATTGATTTAATTTTTTATTTTATTTTGAATATATTAAAACAAACAACAACAAAAAATCGATATAAAAAAAAATATGTATATATGAAATACAATAATAATAGCTACGTAAAGAAGACGAGGAGAATGACATTGCTAATGATTGGAAATTTGCAGCTATGGTCGTTGACAGACTGTGCCTTATCATATTCACAATGTTCACAATATTAGCCACAATAGCTGTACTACTATCAGCACCACATATTATTGTCTCGTAGCCATATGAGCGAGGTTATTGTTATTGGTTTTATTATAAAATCAATTTGTTAATTATTAAATTAATAACGAAAATTTTTAAGTAAACAGAATGAAAACCAAAAAAAAAAAGTAAAAGAACAAGAAACAAACAAATGAAATACCACACACTCACACGCACTCACACACACACACACATACACAAAAAACATTAATAGAATTCATCAAATAATATTATAAAATTTAATATTATTTAAAAAAACAAAAAAAGATATGGAAAAAAAAGCAAAAACCAAATATGCAGAAGAGGTAAAATGATTATTTGAAAAAAAAATCAATAACTTAATAATTACTTTTTAAATTAACAACAGAAAAAAAAAAACAAAATAAAAAAAAATCAAGCAAAAAAAAATCGAAAAAAATTTTTCATCCAAAAAATTGATAAAATAATAAGAAAAAATAAAATTTCTTATATTCTGTTGCGAAAACTTTACTTCCCAAAAAAATTCTCAAAGTTTAATTACAAGTGAAACTGTGAAATAGTAAAACAATAAATTCATATTCAAATCTGTCCCATAATCAGTTTCTTCCATTTATTCCATTTACTATATTTTTTTTTTTTTTTTTTTTTTTGTGAATATATATTAAATATTCCAATAATTTAAGAGACCTCTGTCACATTAAAATATATCCAAAATCTACATTATGCTGCATTTCACTTCTTCGATCGATTTGAACTACATATTTCCCAAATTGAATGCTTTGCATTTCGAATCGATTCAATCAATAGAAACCACAACCAATTCGATTATGAAATGTAGCGAATTTTTGAAATTTCTCCATTTAATTGCAGTCCATGTCTCGATGGAACTTTTGCTTCCGGATCAAATGAAGTGACCTCGATTGTATTCGACTTGAATCGGATCTAAGTCTTCAAAGTAATAATTACCTGGAAATAAGTTTTGTATTTTGCATAGAGAAAGGTAGTGACATGCGTGAGGTGACCCAAACCCATCCTATCAGCATGAAATCCTATGAGGCAATGTTCTGTAACCACTCCTACATCGGTTGATGTGTCTTTTTACCTAGAATCAATAAGATTTTGACTGCATTGTTTACTGAGATTCAATCCATCTTGTTTGGAAGGCAGAGAAGTTGATTTCTTCTAGTTTGAGTTTTTGAGTAGCCCCGTCTCGCGATCTCATCGGCACTGCAATTTTCCCGTCAAATATGCTAGAAAGACTTGAAACACTTGATATTCGTCTAATCTAATTTTGAGAATTAGTTTAATATGAGAATTCATTCTTTGAAAAATTAGATCAATATTTTCTTCACCTCTTCCCCCCAGATGCTTCTGTCAGAGAAGGAAGCTTGGATTTTTTTTTTGTCAATCGTGGTTTCGGTGAGAAAGCAAGTTTGAGAAATAGTTTTATGTAAGAATCCATTCTTTGAAAAATTAACTCAATATTTTCTGTCATTATTCTATTTCCATGTCCACTTCAATTTTTCTTTTTTCTGCCTATTTTCAAATTAAATGACTCCATATATTCATATTTTTAACTATAACTATTTCGATAGTGAAAATCCCTTTTGCAACACAATAGATTAGAATAACAAATCAATATGATATTTTGTTTGATTTTTTGATTCCAATACAAATATAATCATTTTTGTTAAATTATATTTTTATATTGAGATCAATTGAAAACGGTTTCCACAGAAATAAACAAATTGCAAAAACAAATTGATTAAATTTATAATAAAATTTAAATTTAATAAAAATGAAAATCAATAAAACAAAAATACTGCCATGATTATTTATTACTAACAGCAATACAATACAATGTATATTAATAAATAATTTGAAATATTTATGTCTGTTATAACAAATACATACTACATACAAAAACAGAAACCTTAAATTGCCTATTAAAAATAAAAATAAAAAAATGGCACTATTTGGTTTTTTTTTTTTTTTTGCAAAATAATAAAAGAATTTAAGAATTCGTTTCTTTAACACTGATTGAAAAATTTTATAACAAATATAAAAAAAAATATGAAAAAAAAAAATTAATAAACAAAAACAAAGGTATCATAACAACACCTCATTAGACTCATAACCGCACTGCTGTATTACAAAATCATTCGACATTTTGTATTATGGCAGTGTTGCCAATCATTCAATTGGTTCAATATTGTACCAGTGTTGGCATTAGATTTGTATGTGTATTAAACATCATAAATATGAAATGGTTGCGAGCAATAATATTTGCGTGTTGATGAGATTGCATAATTTTGGTGATATGCATAATGATCGATCGATTTGTTGTTTGAATTCGTAAGTAGTTAGGGATATATGAACATTTTGAATGTATGCATACATGCATACATTCAATACATACATATTATGTACGTGTATTTTATTCGCTGCAATATACTTAGATAATTGTAGATGCTAGAATTATCAATTTCAATTCAAATTAGACGTTAGAGAAGTCATTTCGTCCCGTCTGGATTGTCTCCATACAAAATTGTAGTTCTTGAAAACAAAATCAACAAATTTGTATGAAAAGTATCATTATTTTTGAATGCATTCTTCTGAAACTTGGAGTATATTATTTTTACAATAAAATTGTAAACTATCCAAATTTTTTGTGAGATCTTGTCAATAAATAATTATAGTCCCCATACATAATTGCAGTTTTCGAAAACACAAATTGACAAAATATGTATGAAAAGTATCATTATTTTTCAATGCATCATTCTAAAATTTTGAGTATATTATTTTTACAAGAAAATTGTAAACCACTCAAAATTTCAAGTGATTTTATTACTAAAAAAACATAGTCTCCATATAAAATTGTAGTTTTTGAAAACGAGATCGAAAAATTTGTAAGAAAAGTATCATTATTTTTCAATGTATCCATCTGAAACTTGAAATATATTATTTTTACAATAAAATTGTAAACCATCCAAATTTTAATGAGATATTGTCAATAAATGATTATAGTCCACATACAAAATTGCAGTTTTCGAAAACACAAATTGACAAAATATGTATGAAAAGTATCATTATTTTTCAATGCATCATTCTAAAATTTTGAGTATATTATTTTTACAAGAAAATTGTAAACCACTCAAAATTTCAAGTGATTTTATTACTAAAAAAACATAGTCTCCATATAAAATTGTAGTTTTTGAAAACGAAATCGAATAATTTTGTATGAAAGGTATCAGTATTTTTTCATACATCATTCTGAAATGCTACAAAATTTTAGTTTTGAAGAAATTTAACCACTAGAAAGTCAAGTTCCCAAACCAAAATTTTCATTAATAAAGTTTCCTGATGATTCTTTGCACAAAATATCTTTATACATATATTTTTCATCTTGTTAGATTTTTAAGTTAAAATTGAATTCATTGAGGCGAACATATACAGAGTACATAATGTGTATTAATTAGTTAGTCGAACAAAAGATCGCTCGTTCATTTATTTACAGCGAACATTTTTAGTATTTTTCTCCTTTTTTTTTTTTTTTTCTCTTAGAAATTTTTCATTTCATTTTAACAAGCAAATAAACCGAATTAAATTAAATAAAATAGTAAACAAATTTGGCATAATAAAAATTCTAAATTAAAAACTTTTAACTAAAATTTAATAACTTTAAATACTAAATACTTAAACACAAAAATACTGAAAATCGTAACGAATACGAATACGAATACACCAAAAACGCTCAAATCTCAAAAGCACATAAAATACATGGTATATACATGTGATTCTACACGTACATACAATGTGATTCTACATGTAAATTATGCGCTCTGACAAAAAAAAATCCACAAAAATAAAAATAAAAAACATTAAACAATAAACACATAACTACATAGATGCATGCATGCATTTACCTACAATACAATATTGCAATTTCTAACATTTCTCTTCAACTATCCAAAATCTTTTTTCCTAATCCTAATCCATCCATCATCCATTCTAACCTATGATGATATTCGTATGAACTTTTTGTCACACAGCTCACAATTTAACAAGAGAACACAACAAAAACTTAAAAATTTCTAATAAAAATGAAAAACTAAATGCAAAAAAAAAATGAAAATATGCAATTTAAAAAAAAAACTACTTAAATAAGCATAATTAATTTTTAAGTTACAGTTATTCTGCTCTTAATTGTAAATCTTGTGCAATAGATACAATCAGAATTTTCTTTGAATATAACAATAATAATACCTAATAATAAAAACAAAAATAATCATAATAATATTAATCATCATAATTACCATTATCATTAAAACAATCGTCTTCATCTACTAGAACAGTAACAATAATAACTTCTTGCATATAATAATGAATAGGATGTGCATTGATATATTTGCAATGTAATAATCAATAATACTATTAATGAGATTGTTGTAAACATATGTATGTATACATGTAAGCCATACCAAATACCAACAAATAATGAAAACAAAATAATAATAATAGTAATAATATTAGCGAGGATAATGCGTACTCGTATATAATAACAGAAGCAGCCAGCAGCATCAGTAGCATCAGTAGCATCAGAAGCATCATCAGTAGTACCAACATCAACAATGGAAAAAAAATCCACTACAAAACAAAGAATTAGTATGTATATGTACAGGAAATAAATTCCAGAAAATCCTTTAGTAAATAAATGTATTTGAACGTATGTACAGACGTGATCGTTGACATCATCGTCATCATCATCATCATTATCATCATTGTTGTAGATACATACATTACATACTAACATAAATAGTACCAACAACCATCAATTACATACATACGTACACCTATTACATATGTGTACTATATCCGACAGACAGAACAAAACAATAGTTAGGCAAAATACAATTTACTAAAAATGAAATTTATGATAATCTCTTGACAAGAGAACATACATATTTATGCATGTATAGATACATATAGTATATATACTCGTATATATGAAATGCAGGTGGAGGTGGCATTTAATTAAGTTGTTTATTTTAGAGCATCTTCTTTTCAATACGAGTGAGCAATATTCTTTTTTATTTCATACACTTGTCTTTGATGAGATTTTCAACTTTCAACACATTTAAATATTAGTTTGATCAATATGAGAAATTTAAATTATGATTACCTAATAACTGCATAATGTTACAAAGCTAAAACTACAGATTATTATGGTCTCAATTTGCCCAACAATATTGACAAATTGGGTGATATAAAAAGTCTTCACGATTTTTGCCACTAGTTGGTATTGATCCGCACATATCGGGCAACACTAATCTACGACAAGTGTTGCAACACCTATTTGAAAGGTCACATTTGAAAGGTGACATTTGAGAGATGACATTTCAGGCTACATTTTCTGTAAAGACAGTTTTGCAAGTTGTCGTTTGTGCAAAAAGTTATATTGATTTTAAAATGAGTTAAATATCTGAAGAGATACGCTAGGTGACGCTTTCTGAATGTAAAAAAGGCAAAACCGGTGCAAAAATATGCACACAAATTTCTACAATTTACGGTTAAAATGCTTCAATGGAACGTACAGTCCAATTTTGGTTCGCTTGCTTCCCATCTGGGAATTTGGATGTAAACGTTGCACTTCGCTCCACTGGTCGGCCAGATACTGAAACAATCAATGAAATTTTGCAACTGGTGAAGCTAGACCGACATGCAAAGTGTCCGAACATAGCGGAGATAGTACGAAACTTCAACCACATAATAGTTTGAAATCATCTCAAAGAGGCTGGCTACTCAAAGAAGCTCGATGTTTGGATGCCAAATGAATTAACGAAAAAAAATTAACTGGACTTAATTACCATTAGTGAAGCGCAATCGTAAATCATCGAATTCGAACCATTTCTAAAGCTGATAATCACGACCAATGAAGAATGTATTCAATACGAGAAAAGAAAATGAAAAAAATCATGGTCAACTATCAGCGGTCCTAGATTGATGAAAAACAAGGTTATGTTGAGTGTTTGGTGAGTGTTTGGTGAGGTTGATAGGGAATTTTCCATTATAAGCTACTAGTATAAACAATCAATTTGATCCTCTACTGTACACAAGAAAGAGCGATTTAAGTGGCAAATGGAAATAAAGTTGTGTTCCATCATAACAATGACAGGCCACAACCATCTTTGATGATTTGGAACAAATTGACGGATCTTATTTGGAAAGTTTTAATGAATCCTTCATAGAACATGGACCTTGCGCCGTCTGACTGCCATTTTTCTTAGGCTCTGCAAAACTCTTTTGATGGTAAAAATTTGACCGACTGAATAGTCATGTTTTTTGTCGATAAGGAGTTCTACACCGATGGCATTATAAAGCTACTCGAAAAATGGCAAAAGATGCTAAATAACAATGACCAATATGTACTTGATTAAAATTTATTTTCAATCAGGAAAATGTTAAATGTTTGTTCAAAAATTTACCCAAAAAACCCCAGAGACTTCTAATATCACCCAATATTATTATTGACATTAAAAGCTTCATTAAGCTTCATCAACAAAATCTGCATATAGTATATTTTTGGTATTAATAATAATATTACAAATATTTATTTTAAATCTAAAAGGAATTGGCTACATAATTAAGTCTAGTACGACTTTTACCTCGAAAACTATAATCATCTTCTTATCGGGGATACATATTAACTAATCAAGCTTCAGCAACATGTATATGGGCATACACAACACAATATATATCAGTCGACTTCGAATGTTAAGTAATCTCATCCACTAAATTCAAATTAATTTTTCAGAATTACTGAACTCAAATGCTTGAGATAATAGTCTTACAAACAGTGTAACTTAAATTCACACAACATTTCAACATCAACAATGTATATAACAAAATATGTTGCACTACAAGCAACATGTTGAGACTGATGGACACAAACTCTTCGTGTTGAGCAACACAAATTTTACTTGTAGATTATTTTTTGTAAGTTCAGTTAATTGAAACACACCCAATGAACACATGAATTTCACAGCTACTTGTATTGATAAAAATTGTAAATCATTTTAAAAAAATTTTCACAGAAAATTGCAAAAAAAAATAAAGCCAGTATTCTAAATTTGTATTAGCTAAGGGGAAATGAAATCTCGAGAAATAGAATGGAAGGAATAATGGTATGATTCACAATATGACAAACAAAAGAGAAACAATTTCGTAATTACAGCAAATGGGAAAAATGAAGAGAGAAAGAGAAGGAGAAATTATTGGAATAACTACAAGTATGTATGTATATACATTCATAAATAGCTAAAATACACACAACAGATCTCGACATGCAATGAAAATGGACTTGAATGTTTTTAATCACATTTCTTTACATTCATCACATTTCATTTGTAGTACTATGAAGCAAATTAATGGCAATTTTTCTATAAAATTTGCTTATTCATTTACCAATATCAATGTTTACGAACTTATGATGCGAAGGGGCTGAAACTCGGAGCATCTCTGCATATTATTATCAATGTGAAATTTCCATTTATCTTTGCTTCCCTAAATTATAACTAAAATGCATTGAGGCTTTTTCTTCATTGTGTGCCGAGATATTCAATTAATTTTCATTATTTTTTTTTTCTTTCTTAAAATTTTTTTTGGTACATTTAATATTGTACCAAGTATGTAGTTGCTGCAAAAGCAGTATTTAATAGCAAACAATAAGTGTTTAATGAAAATAGAAAAAATAAATATAGCGAAAATATAAATTGTAAGTTTTTTTGCTAGTGCAGATGGTCGTGAAATAATTTTATTTAAGAAAAAAAAAACACTAACAACTTCATTAACATATTTTTTTATGTTTCATTGAAATTCAGTGATGAATCTTTCTAAACATACATTAATGCATACATACATGAATCATCATACATCAAATATGATGATACTAAGTCATTAGTAATTGTTATTATAAATAGTTATTATTGCAAAATCATTAAATAGGCAATATACATACACATATTTATAGCAAAAAAAAAATGCATTCTCTTTTAAATCAAATTTATTAAGGTATATATTTTTATTTAAATTAAATCGTATTGATTAAATAAAAATATATGCTTTTTCAACAAAAAAAAAATTATATATATATGCATACATATATTCATACATACATAAAGACAAAATAACTTTTCCTCTAATATTACTATGTAATAATAATAATAATAATAATAATAATAATAAATAGATCATAATACATACATACATAAATACTAAATACAAACAAAGAACTAGTTGCATTTATATAAATTTTAATTATATTTAATAAAATAAATTTTTTTAATAAATATACTAGTTAATATTTATTGAAAAAAAGAAAAAGAAATACAAAACCAAAAAGAAACATCAAACCAAAAAGCACAAAAAAAGAAAATTGAAAATTGATTGAAAACAAAAAAACAAACAAAAAAAACCAACTAAAATAATGAAAATAAAAATCTTTCTCTACATACTTAACTTTAACAAATACATACAACAAAAAGTATAAATACATATTTAATTAGAAAATTAACAAATTTAATACTATTGTAGTTATTAAAAATTAAAATTGAATAATATGAGAAATACGAAAGAGAGTTATATATATATATATATATATAAAAAATCGTAAATATGAAATGAACACAAGCGCTGATTTTTTATGTCGTTATAGTATTTAATTGAATAAATTGCAAAACAAAAAAAAAATAATAAAACAAAAACCAAAAAAGTAATTAATTACATAAAAAATTTTAGCAACAAAGGAATATACTTAGTCATTTTGACTTTAATAGTAAATTGAAGAAAATTGCAAAAATTGCAAAATTGTACATTTTAATAATAATTTAACGAAAAACGTAAGTGTTATAATTTCAAGAAAAAAAAAACATAAAGAATAATAATGAAATTACTTAAATTGCTTGAATATTGCAATATTTCTAATTTCAAACTTAGTCATATAATAAATTAGATTAAAGAAATTTTTGAAAACTACAATACATTAAAGAAAAAAAAAAAGAAACACAACATTACACGAAATAATATTGGGTTGTTCGAGAGGTCATTGAGATTTCTAAACGCCACTTTGAGGTCACTTATATTGGTGGTACATATATGATGTCAATACAGGTCAAAATAAACTCTAGCAATTTTTGCCGATTGACCAAATTTTGTATGTGGTCTCGAAGTGACTCGAATTGATTCGCTGCAACACCGCTCTCCTACGATTGAGTAGCTCGCGAGGTTTATGTTAGCAGACCACAGTTGACATCAACAATAATACGGGGCGGTATCCGGGTTGTCAAGGAGGCGAATTGTTGTCATTTGTTGATCATGGTCAAGCGGAGTGGTTGGTTTCAGCAATGGCGCTCGTTTTGGATATGAATCGAGACTCAGCCATTCTGATAGTAAATCAACTACCTTCAGCGGCCTTACCGACACTTGGCATTTGATGTTGAGTGTGTGAGTGGATTTGTGTTTCGTTTTTTTGTATTATTTTTCGTTGGCGGTGACCAGTCCGGAGCTAAATGAAACTAAAACTGTTGGCAAATTCGGCTACAAAGTCTGACTGGAGACTTTCTAGTACCACCAGGTGCAGAAGCCCTTGGAGTTCGCTCCAACCTGATCGTTAGGAACGGCCATTTGAGGTGCTTCGTCGTGACTGTGGTTAAAACCCTGTGGTCAGCGAGTAGAGCATGTTGCTCAATGTGGAGTTTCATTGCAACCAATTGTTGGAACCCATAGACCGACAGAGGTGTTCGATAGACTTCGATCCACAACAAGGATAGCAGCACATACATTTGCTTGACCCATTACTAACTGAGAACGCTTGTTTGTGCTTTGTGCGCTGTGGTGTAAAAACAAAACTGGTAGGCATCCACGTTAAACCGCCAACACTTCATTGTCTATTGATTCCTTTCAATCTCACCACATTGATCACCGTTTCTTGATGAAGGTCCGCTTTAGCTGGCGTTCATCTGCCCAACTTCAACTGCTTTGTCGCTTCAAACCAATACGATGGCACTCACATCTTCCAATGATTCTTCTGCCATAATTGACATAAAAGTAGAAAAAAATAAAAGCAATTGGCAGCACTGAACTTAGCACCTTTGTTATTGTTTTGCCATGTATTTATCGGTGCTGGCTAAGTACGAGTGCTGAATAAAGCACGCCTAAAATAAGGCAAATATGACGAATGTGTTTTTCCATATTATCCATGTTTGCATCACAAGTAGAAGCACCTTATTATGATTTGATCGAGGAAAAAACGCAATGACTTTTTGAACAACACTCTACTAATCATCATCATTTTAATTCATTGTGAAAACTAATTAGCAACAAATAGAAGCAGAAACATAGAAAATTGTGAACCAAAAATATAGAAATAAAAATATGAAAAACCAAATAGAATTTTCGAAAAATTTTTCTGAGAAAAACAAAATTATATTTATGCAAACTTGGTTTTAATTGATTTAATTTTTTTTTTTTTTTTGTAATAAAAAAATTGATCAGGACTTGTATTTTGAATGTCTAAAAATGAGAATAATTCGTTGCTTTCGTAAGAATATGAATATACAATTTTTCAGATTCTCAACATGTAAGCTCTGATGATCAAAATTTGACATTATGTTTTTGTTTTTATTTTTTTGTGCATTAAACTGAACAACAAACAAAATATATACTTACAGAGAAATAAAAGAATACAAAAATAGTACTTATTTGTATGAAAATAAGCAAATACCAACTTCAACACTTTAAAACTTCGCCTCTCGATATTAAAACGGATACGCAAGGTACTGATATTTGTAGCTCTCTATATATACATACAATACATACATACATACATACATATATGAAATATATTTGGAATAAATAGCATAAAGAATGGGTAAAACTAAAAACCAAAAAAAATAAAACAATAAAAAGTGAAAATTTTTACTTTAATTTAAATTTAAGTATTACAAATTGATGAAGTAAAAACCAAAACAAAAAAGAAAAACAAACACATGTAAAATATAATTTTCCAATAATTTTTGTATTTTATTTTTAAATAAATATGCAATCAAATATCATGCATTAAGAAGAAGAAGAAGAAGAAATATAAAAATAATAAAAATCATAAATAATTCATTCATACATACATTTATATTCATTGAAAATTGAAAGAGTTCGATGCAATAACGACTCACTCAAGGTGGGCATCTTTATAGAAAATACAGCTTCTGTTCTATCAAAAAATCCTTCAGAAGATATTATTTTTTATATTCATAATCTTTTTACATCTACTGTGTATTTCAAAATGCAGCTTTAATATTATCATCAGTCATCTTATTGCATCTAACTCTTAAATTCCATATTTTTTTTTTTTTATATAAAACTTGAAAACGGGACGGTTGTATTGTAAAAATTAATAAATAAAAATCTATAGATACCAAAATTAAAGGACATAAGTAGAATAATATCGTAATTAATTAATGAAATTAAAAAAAAAAAATAATCCACTTCATATATTCAAAGAGTAAAATTCCTACAAAAAAAAACAAGGAATTTTACGTAAAATTCTGATGCCTGCGCAGTTTGTCAACGAGTTGTTGTACCAGTAAGCAAAAAAAAAATTGTTTTTTTTTTTTCAATTCCAAAATTCAATTACAGCAAAATCAATCAGAAACTATATATAACTCTATACAAAACAAAGCAAGCATTCAAAAGGATTTTTATACCAAATGTATGTATTCAATAATATTAAATTTGTTATTTTTCTGTAAATATTTTTTTTTTTTTCTTATTACTTTTTTAATTTGCTTTTTTTCTTATGTATACAAATTTTCTTGAATAATATCATATTTTCAAATAACTCTACTTTCTCTATTAATATACTCCGAGTACATTATATAATTGGTAAGTGCTTTATTGATAAAATATTTTTATATACTTCTATGTATGATCTGTCGACAACTGTTTTTTAGTTTCAAACCAAACATGTCGTTCTGATATTAAAAAAAAAAAAATGAACAACAAATATATTTTCAACATTTTTTAAACAATTTTCAAAAGTACCTGACATTATTCATACTTTCTAAGTATATCAAAATGCGATATGCATAGGCTGTCACTCTGCACCCGTTCTTTTCTATTTCCTTCAGTAGTTCGTAGACTACTAAATTGCATAGAACAGTGAGGAGAACACCTTCTTAAGGCGTTCCTCTTCTTACTCGTTTAATGATTGTGGATTCTGCTAAATCGGAACAGACAACTCTATCTAATAGTACATAATTGCTCGATCCAGCTGTAGAATGTTGTGTCCACTTCTAGACACTCAAGAGCATCTAAGATTACACTGGGATCAACATTGTTGAAGGTTGTTTCTATATCTAGGAAGCGCGAGATCCTATACCTTTTATTGTGAAGGGATTTCTATACTGTCGTCCGAACAGATTTACCCATGGTATAGGCGTACTGTGAAGGGAACAGCAATTCTTCGCCTATGAAGTAAATGAATGCTTATTTCAATTTTTATCAAATTGTTGAATAACTAAAAAAATTTATGAAGTTTTTTGAGATCATTTTCCCAAAAAATTTAAAGGTTTCTAAAATGATAATGGTAATAGTAGTACGGGTTAAGCTAAGGCCTTTATGCACTGCGACCAAAAGGTTTCTAGAAAATAAAGCAATCTAAAAATTAATTTCAATTAAAAATTTCTTTTGGAAAGTAAGCAAATAAATTTGTAGGATTCTATGTTTTTTTGGTAATGCAAGAAGATTGAATAATAAAACTTCGCTTTTTATGTGTTACCCCTTTTCATCAAATTTATTTATTATCTTTGGAGGCTTCAAATAGAATTTCATCGAAGACATTAATTTCTTTCGAACAAATTAAACCTTAACAGTCAATTCTAATAATATTTCAATAACAGTCCAATTTTTAAAAGTCATATTAGCTACGACTTAAATTGCTTCAAAGCACCATACAGTAGCACCAAAGCACAAGATAGAAAAATTGCTATAAAAATAGATTTGGAAAAGTACCAAAAGCTGCTTACAAAAATTTCCATGTACAATCTTTTCTGCAAACTAAATTATAAGCAAAAATTAATTCGAAGAACTCCAATTTTGTAAAAACTATGCAATTATTTAATAAACAATAAAAAAGCATGTTTGGTTTTAAACTCAAAATAAATTTTGTCTAATTGTAAACTTTTATACATTTTTAATAATTCATTTTACTAATTCATTTTTCATTTCCATAAAACTACTTTATAATTCTTAAGCATGGACATGACTATGTGGAGGAATTTATGCCGTTTTGCATAAGAGAAGGCATAAAAAAAGTTCGATATATGGATTTAACTACTATGTAAATGCTTCAAGATTGGTGGAGGGATTCAACAAGAACTGTATTCCAATATTTAACTTAAAAGGCAGAGAGCAGAAGGAAAACAATTGTGGATCAATCGAATATGGAAGAAATGGGAAGCAGTGATCAAACTCATAAATATAAGATACAATTTTTATTAGAATTATTTGTTTATACAAAACACTAAATATATTAAATTATTTTCACTTATTCATATATTTCACTAAATGATAATATGTCGGCATAAAAAACAAATTTCTACACTCTTGCTTCATATTAATTTGAAATATTGCTAAATATTGCTAAATATATCATAGAAATAAGTGCTTCATGCAAGTAAAATTAAATATTTTTGTATAAAATGTAAATAAATTAACAATTACTTGTAAATTAATTGTAAAGGTTTTTATTTTTGTATTTTTAAATTGTTATGCACATATTTGTAATTTATATATAATTATTTACATTTGAAATACAATAATAGTCGATTTAAGAAATAAAAGAAGAAAATATACGAATTTTCATTGTATGCAATAATTATACTCAAATATGAAGAAGGAGAACATAAACACCAACACTATTGCCTATACATAAAGAAATTGATAGAGGAAATTATATATAATCTAATCGTAAATCGATGATTTTGAAGATGATTTTGAATTTGGGCTTTTCATCTCTCTACACAGAATCTTATTGGGTCATCAAAGTAATTTTGATTTTTTTTTTTCGAATTAGATCCAAATTTAAATTGAATACTTTAATATCACATTATTCCTATTTTTTATCTAAACTGAATAGAGCAATATCACAAATGCTTCACTATACTCGCTTCATTGGGATATATATAAATCCTATGATTATTGCATAAAGTACGAAAAAGTACAAGTTACAATCAATTCAAATACTATACATACAAATATTTACCTTAAATACACTATGTATACTCGCGCATATCTGCAAATAGGCAAACTACTTACCCCAGTTATGAGCATATTCAATAAGGCTTGTAATTGCAAGGCAACCCACAAAAACTTTTAACGTTGGACTAACTATATCCACCCCATAACTTTCTAAATTAAAGAATTTTCGTTCTCCACTTATACAATACAATTCCAAGTGAGAGTTTATTTCTATACGTGCAATACTTACAGACGCGTAGAAGTATTTTTTTGTATTTGGGATATTGTTGTACCCAAAAAAAAAAATAATAATTCATTTAGAAGACATTTGAAAAAAACGCATCAATTGTATTTTTTAGCAAATGTCTTTAAGACAATTTAAATATAAAATTTTAATTTCATCTGGCAATGCTGTACGTTGTTTTTGACAATTGGCAGATGAAATTCATTATATTCATTATAATTTCTTTCAAATCTATGCAAACTATTTCAGTCTCAAAATTTCATTAAATTTTTTAATTTTAAGTATAAAAATATTGATTGCAACTAGCTATGCAGTACCTCTTTTTTGACAGTCGGCAATTTGAATTCAATTTATATCTATGAGAAGCAATTGCAAGCAGAGACTGTGAGTTCTGACAGCATGATGACAGAATGATTTTGCAAATCTACTGCGAATAACTAGTGCAACAAAATTGGAGGAATGTAAATTATCAGCAGAAAAGGTTTATATGTGATAGTCAACATACTCTTTTGGTGATTTGGTGATAAAGAACAATAAAGTATTCATGCGATTTTTTGATACTTTCGCTTCATTGTTGTTATTCTGCCCTAATGTTGAGTTGCTCTCAAAAAATGGGACTGATATTTTTATTTTTTTTTACAAGTTTTCAACCAAAAATTCCAGCATTCCTCTAAAAATGGAATAATCATACTATATATAGTAATGTTATAGCAATGGAATTATGATTCTACAGCAAGGAGTTGACGAATTCAATAACAAACATTTGATTTGGTAGAAATCACATTAAGTTTAAAGAAAAATTTACTTGGTTACTTTGAATAGAAAAGGTTTTTAATATTTTCCCCAAACCAATTGTAGTTTTAATTTCATCACCTTGACCGATTTATATCAAAAACCTGAATACCTTAATAGTTTCACTCCGAAACTCCACATCCCACTATAATACGGCCCTGCCTGTGTATGTATGTAAGTATGAATGCACTTAGTACATAGTACATATATTATATATGGTATATGCCTACTGGACTATTCAATGATGTTTCTGTTTTGTTTTTGTCTGCTTTTTGTGTTTATTTTTAACGCGATGACAATGAAATTGGAAAATAACAATACACGCAAATACACACTGACAAAACGAAACGTAATATTGTACAATATACTAAACAATACCACTTTACGAATGCCGAAGTGTCTGAATGAGTGCAACTGAAAAAAAATCGAAACTAATTTATTTGTTGTGTTTAGTATTTTACTTGATGGCTGATTAAAAGGATCAAATTAATGATGGTATATATTCATACGGTAATAAATAACAATAAATATAGAAAAACGCAAATGTGATCTATGACAAAACGATGTGAATAATATACATGCTAGCCAATTGACAAGACTACAGTGTACATGAGTAATTATTTAGGTAACTTAGTGATTTATTTATTTAATATTTATTTGTGAATTTTTGCATATACTTGTCTGTATTATTTTGTTTTTTTTTCCGTATACCACGTAATATGTATTTGTGAAAAATCTAAAAAACGAAGCACATCATCTGTATAACGAAATGCTACATTTAAAAAATGTAAACATGTGGACCATCCAAAAAGGTGAGTTTGTATTTAATTATAATTGAAAATTATTTCTCACGGTTTGATATACTAATTTGAAATTGTTTTACTATATGTTAATATATGTGCATTAGAGCCGGTCAAATTTAAGTATATTTGCCAAATAAATTATCAGGCCAAAATCAAAATGTGTTTTTGGCCAAATGTAATTAAAATCTACAGTAAATTATTGTTTAACTTCATAATTTGTCACGTTTTTTTTTTTTTTTTTTGCTATACCCATTTGATCATCCCTAATATGCATATTTATAAAGCTATAAGTACGAGCATGTATTTACTAGAGATGCCAATTTTTAGAACTTTTGCTGATACCGAGAATTTCAAATTTGCAAAAGCAAAAGAATTATAGATTCCACAAAAATGTCCATCAATTTATAATATGACGTAATGTAATTATCAACAAAAATCGTTGGGTTTTCCGCTATGTATGACTTTTTTTTTGTAGAAGGAGAATGAGTAACTCTATGCAGTACGGTGTCATATTTAATTTTTTTCAATCACAATCATTGCTCAATAAATTGTAATTATTCACTTTTTAAGAATAAAGATTTTGCTAATGTAATCTACGAGGTAAGGTATGAGCGGTATACAATTTCATGTGTGACATAGAAGAACCCGTTTCTATTTTCATTGATTCTGTCTCATTCAAGAGTATTCGAATAAACGTGTTTACACATTAGTCAAACTAGAATTGTTTTATTAAAATCGATTTCTCAGAGTTTATATGATTAATGCAAATAGTAGTTCGAACACATCATATCTTCTTTGTTGTCTGTTACTAATATCATGTCTTCCAAAAAAACCGAAAATAAATTATGACGTTTTCGGCCATGACACTTTTTTCATATATAACAACATACCGTCAAATGTAACTCTGACCAAACGTCACATTTCATACGTAATAAGTCGCATAAAAAATTCATATGAATTTGGAAAAGAAAATTATTGGCCATTAGTACGTGGAACCTTTTCAAAATTATATTTCTATAAATGTCATAATCTATAAATAATCAATAAAATAGACACAAAAACGCAATACTTTTTCATTCACATACATATAAATTTTGTCCTTTCTAATAACTACGTTATTACTCGCTATAGTATTCAGGTACAAAAGTGTAGTATGAGTATTTTTCCGGTAGATATAGTATTTCTAAAATTAGCATATTTCCATGGTCTAATTGACCTGTAATGTATGTGACAATTGTCATTACAAATATACCTTTTAGAGTTGTGCTAATTCCAAATTCTCTTGATTCTTGTATACAAGCACATGAGTATGCATCTATTCATATGTTGCTATACATGCATATATGCATATTGCTAAATATGTATACGATACAAGTACATGTGTATGCATCATAATGTTGAAATTATAATAAATGCTAATGAATATGAAATAATGAACATTACTTGTAAATTATGACGTAGCCATGGAATATAACTACATATTAATGGTAATAGACATTTAGGAAAATGTCAGCCTTGGAGGTCATGAATCACGCAGATTTTTTTATTCGTTCCTAAAAAATGTATATAACATATCGATATCGCCTACACAACCACGATATTTATCGAATGAGATATGAATAATCTGTGGATAAAGATAACATCGGATCATATATAAAACGTATGTTAATCAGCTTGTATAACCACACCATTTTAAATATATGCAATATCTATTGAATTTGCAGTAAACTATTTTAGAACCTCCAAATCGCAATAGAACGTGCGCAAATAGTGCAAATTGCTCTGATTAAAATGTGTTAATTAATAAATTATTAATCATACGACACGCATGCCTAGACTGTCAATTGTGAAATTAAAAATAAACAAAGAACAAACATACAAAACACTCACACACACACACACATATATAAGAGTAGGAGTATATAAACCTTTCACAGTAATTATTACTGCATAAATTTAAAAAAATGTAAAAATGTTTCCGTTGGAAATTATCACATACTAGCAAATATGAATGTAAATATATTTTTACACATTGAGGTGGGTCAAATTGTGTGTAAAAGAGATTTTGACAGCAAAATTTGAAAGAAAATTTTGAAATTTTCAACATATAAAATATGAAATATAAAATTCAAATCAAATGAAGAAAATAATTTTAAATTTAGGCCCACCTACTTTTATCTTATTTAAATCTTCCCACTGTAGCGGTGATTTTCTAGGTATTTTTAAATTCTTTTTGTATCGAAGCCCGTCTAAATGTTGTTGAAGATAGAGGTTGATCATTAGAAATATTAGAAATATTGGGAAGAAAAAATGAATATATTTCATAATTTTGGTGGCGATGTCGATTTTCAGTTTTTTTTTTTTTACATTCATTATGTAAAGGAGCCCGTTTAAATATTGAAGATAGTATATAAAAATGTTCGAATAAAATATTTGCAAGGAAAAATTAATGGGGCTTGATCTTTAATTTTATAATTCTGTCGGCGATACCTAAGCACTTATGGGGTTATTTGTCTATTTTCGTATATTTTTACGTTCATTTATATGAGAGCCCGTCTAAGTATTGCGCACAGGTGGCAAGTATATTTTGAGGAAATATTGGGGAGTAAAAAACAATTAGGATGAATTATACATTTCACCACAATAGGGAAATTTCCTGAGCAACAATGGAGTTATTTATCGACTTTCATGTGTTTTTACGTTTATGTTGTATGGGAACCCATCGAAATATTGAACGTAGTGAATAAGAAGTTTTGAAGGAAACATTTTGATGAAAAATTAACAGATGTCGGCCTTTTATTTCATAGCTCTGGTGGCGATACCTGCTCAGTTATGGTATTATTTGTCGATTTTCGTGTTGTTTTTTATATCCATTTTGTATGGGAGCCCACTAAAGGACTTGTGATATAAAGTAAGTATATATGTTTCTGTGCTGAGAAAATAATAGCAGTCTATTATGTATTTTGGAGCTTTAGGTGTGATTTCGAGGCAGCTATTTCGAGCAGCTATTTCGTTCGGATATTCGAACTTTGACCTTGGCTACAACTTATGGTATCATGATGTATAATATAAAGTTTTACGAGGCAATTTATATTAAACGAACCTCAGTTCTATTTTGCTCCCAAATTGACTATTTTAAATAATAGACGTATCCAAATATGACATTTCGATTGGCTTTTTTAGAAAAAAATTATTGAAATTATGCAAATTTTATATTTCTGAACGTCTAAAAAATTTTACTCACCTTAATGTGCATACATACATATTAAGTAAAATGTAGAGGTATGATAAATGAGCAAATTTAGCACTTTGATTTTTTTCTTCTTCTTTTAATAAAAAGAGTGAATTTTTAAAATACATAAATAGAACATTTTTAAAGTAGCTACAATATAAACTGATAACAAGGTGAATATACGTATATGAGAATGGAAGCCCGCAAAGTTGGTAATGGAAATATCAAACTTCCTTTGTAGGTACAATTAATGTTTTCAAAAACTACAACAATTAAATAAGTGTCTAATCGTAAGTTGATTGCGTAGTCAGTTTGGGAGTTATTTCAAAAGTGATGAAAATTATTTAAAATATTATTCAAAACTTCTCATACTTAACTTAATGGTACAGAAGTCAATATAATACATTTATATACTGTAATTAAGACAAAACTTGTTGTATATATAAATTTCAAATATTGCAAAAATTCATTAATAGTACAAATTTTAATATAATGCATTTAAATATAATCAACACAAAACACCACATTTAAAATAAAAATTTTTGAATAGACATAATTTGCAATATTGCAAAAATTCATTTAAAGAAAATAAATCATAAAAATTGTTATAGGTACGAGTATTTCTAATTAAATTGCATAAATAAATATAGAATGACAAAGCATATATAATTTGTATTTATTCGTTTATTTTTTTCATATTGAAGAAATAATAGAATTTTCAGAAGAAACCCGACTAACTTAAATAAACAACAATAATAAACAGTGGCAAAATAAACAGTGATAGTAAAATAGAAACATGTACGAGAATGTAATCTGACTGTATACTACTTGGGTAATGCATACACATATTCGTATGTGTGTGTGTGTATAATTAATTTGTCTATGCTATTTTGTTCATTTAACAATATAAGGAAATGTAGATAACATTTGTAGAAATGCTTGCATATAAAAAAAAAAATGTTTTTTTTTTATAAATTCAATAGATGCCAATTAAAATACTCGATACTGATTTATCATATCTCATGAAACCAAACTTTTCAGTGGTGGACTATTCAATTTCATATCCAAAATCTAATTTATTATAATATATGAAAAGAAAACATTGTTTTTCAGCATTATTTTTCATTGCGATAGATTTAAATTTTACCTTTTGAAAAAATGTCTGACTAACCACTGCAGAACGGCAATTAAAATATTAGCAAAGCTAGATTGATGTTCTACAGAGAACTAATAATCAAAACGATACCAAATTCCATGATTGAATGATTGCCAAATTTGATATAAACCTTCATTCATTTAATCTCTATTCAAACGAACGAGACTCTAAAAAACACCCTCTATAAAATTGCAAAAAATATCACAATAGATTATATATATATATACCAAATAGATGGAAATTCTACTAGCTGGTAACATTGAGCTTTAAACAAAAAAGCTTTCAAAAGCTTTCATAACATCTACCTGAGTAGTTAAGCGACTGTCGGCTTTTACTTTGTCGAATTACGTACGCAATAAGAATTTAGTAGTTTATAAAACGTCGTTGTAACAGCAGAGTTCTCACTATTTAGTGTATTTTGCTTGGTCATTTTAATTCGCTATGCGCTAAATTCGCAGAATACATTTTCAATGTGATTGGCAATGCGCATCGAAGACATTTCGTGTTTTTGGTTGTTGTTTTCAATATGTATACAAACACCGTACTTAGGAGAATACAAAACGAACAACGAAATTGCATCTACTTACAAGAATATTTGAAATTTTTGCGCCATCACGTTAGATAGCAAAAGCCAAATGTTTACTAGCGTGTATGCAAACGTAATAGTGTACTACACAAATAAATATTTAACATGTACTAAGGCTATATGTTAGTGCGTTGATGAATGAGCAAATATTTGGCCATAGAAATGTATGCAAAGGATATTTGTATATATATTTGCATAAGTATGTGTTGTTTGTGTATGTGTTTCTATGTGAAATTAAATATTAAAAGGTGTTATTCTTTTGAAATCAGTTCTCTTGAAGACATTGTCAGTTCAGGTTTATGTACTACACTCTAAGTGAAAGTTAGGGTTAGCGTGCAAATTTGAGTTTTTTTTTTTTGTATTGGAAATTTTACAAAATTTTGTTGAATTGGAAATATAAAAAAATTAATAAAATAATACAAAAAAAAATTGTGAAAATAAGAATTTTATAAAAATAAAAAATAAATTACAAATAATAAAAAATGCAAAAATTATGTTGAATTTTTTGAAAAATATTTCAAAAAAAAAATAATTGAAAAAAATAATAACCAAATTAATAATAATAATTAAAAAATATTTATTCATATAATAAATGATACAAACAAACTTAAATCTAGGCACAAACTACATCATAAGATTTTCAGCCTACTGCCTACAGCATCCAAAAAAAAATTACAAAATATAAAATTTAAAACAAATATCTACAAATCTATTTTGAAATCATATTTATCTTATCTTATCTGAATGCGGAAAAATAAAAAAGTGACTTATTTCTTGTGACTTCATAAGAAGTGACAACATAAATGAAGAACCAACAAATAATGCAACAACCGACTATAATACAACAGTGATATATTTCAAATAAAAACATAAAAATAAATTTACTCTATGCAAACTTATTTTGTATGGGGAAGACATATTTGCCCAGTAGAAAATGATGTCATCTAAAAATTAAACTTTGAACACTCCAATTGGAGCAACTGATTATTACCCATTGTTTTCAATATCATACACTTTTTTTTATTTCTTTTTATTATTGAAAATTCTATAAAAAACAAAAAGGATTATCATATCGCTCTATTTTTGAAGTAATCGTTTTGATTTCTTTTTGGAGATATATTGGATTACTCTATTGGACCTTCTTTTTGAGATAAACCGAATCTTTGTCGAATGTCTCTTCTCAGCGCGGAATAAAGCAATTTGGATTAATTTTCAGTGCTCCCAGATTAGATTAGATTAGATTGGGACTCTCTACAGTCAAGTAAGGCCCAATGTGATGCCGCAGTTGGGCTACCCCATTTACCCAAAAAACCAACTCGATCTTCGGAATTTCATTTATTGTAATTATATTTAATTAAAGTCTCTTTTTTCTCCATATGAAGTACAATAGCTTGAAAATACTCCTCTGTAGAGATCTAATATTCCGTGTTTGTGGGGTCATTCAATTAAATTTCCTCAATATTCTGTAAAATTGTAAATTAAACCTAAAGAATTTATCATTATTAATATTGAGAATTGAATTTCAAAATTAATGAAATTTATTGCATTTTTTTTTTTTCCTCAAACAAGAATTAAAGTAAATAAATAAAAATAATTGAAACTTATATACGAATTTCTTCTATGAACAATGGTAATAATGCTCTCTATTTTATTTACAAATAATTATTTTCACAGACACTTGTTACAGTTCGAATCCACGAAACTACACTTCCCCCACACATTTTTTTTTTTTTTGTTTTTAGATAATTTATTAGATATTATTATTTATTGAAGATTATCAATATGCATGCATACGAACACGTATATATTATGGTTTTTCTTTTTTTCCCCCTTTTTTTTGTATTGTTTTTGTTTTTTTTTTAGGACAAACTGATAAAATGAGACATCAGTTTGTAATCAACACATTCAACACATTCATATTTAACAAATGCTCTTTCAATATGTCTTCAATATGTGTATATGCATATGTTGCTATACAAAATGAATCAACAATAATTATTACCATATGGTATTTTCATAATTTGGTGTTTACACCATAGAGAGGTCGAGATTGAATAATCACAATAATATTTTTGTATTTATTTAATATTGAATATTCGACAATTATTAATATTTAAAATTTATATTCAATTTTATATATACATAATTATCGGTTGATTTATGTAGTTGAATTTTTAATTATATTTCATGGTACAAATTTGTTCATTATAATGCAAAATCATGTACCAAAACATAGCATATAAATGTCTGAATATTTCAAAATTCCCAAATTTAATTCCATGTGAACAAGATCACTAAATTTAGTACATTAGTCAACCCTCAAGACTACAAACTTCTTAATCTACATTCCAGTCATATGAGTACTATTCTCCTGTATTTGACAAAATTAAGTTTCTGCTTACAAATAGCATGGTCTTTTTAAGATATTTTTATATAAAAGAAAAGTCCAAACTCTTTTGAAGTTCAAATTGAATTTTAATCATAACAAATATACGTCATCATTTTCAAATTAGTTGAAATAATTACATTATTTAAATATCCATAGAAAAATAAAAATCCTAATTTCACATAAAATAATCATAATAAGAAAATATACGACCAATAAATTAATCAATCAATCAATTAAAAGTGAAAATTATTGAGCAGTGGTCATGCATGATTTAAGTGTAACCATTATTGATGAGCATACAAAAGAGCTGAGCAAAAACTTAGTATTAACACATACACGACGACGTACAATTACTATTGAAGACGCTCCGCCAAAGTTAAAAAACAATAATAAAAATATTACGAGTAGCAGTGGCAGAGTAGCTAACAGCAGTAATAATGGTGACGGCGGTGGCGGTAGTAGTGGTGGTGGTGTTGGTGGTGGTGGTGATGGTACAATAGTCACCACAATTAAGGAGCTGATACCAATCAATTCGACTAATTCAGATATAAAAATTTGGACTAATCAAAATAATGCGCAAAATATTTTATTACATATTAAAGCGGCTGGTAATAAAACACCAAAAATTATACGTTATTGTTTGCCCGACAGCATTGTAAAGGACAATACAAATACTAATACGCGCAAAAAAAGTTTCAAACTCTATATCGATTTGGACTGAAATATTATTTATAATTATTTCATATTGTGTCTGCGTGTGTGTGTGTGTCTAATCTATTGTATTTATCTTACAATTTATATGCAAATTTTATTCAAAACCTCAATTATTAAGTACATATATTAATTTACGGAAACTAATCATCATCATCATCATCATCATCATTAAAATTCTACATAACAAGATTACATTTAATAAATATGTAAGTATTGCATAAAATAAATTCAATATAATTACACAATATGACAAAAATGGTATACATAAATATTGTATAAATTACGTTTCTAAAGAAAGAGGCAACAAATTAAGAAATAAGTGTAACGGCGATTTATTTCTGAAGTCTCTATGGAATGTAATTGTACTGCGTCATAGGTCAATTACTCATACAAATTAAAGTAATAATGTTTCGAATAGCTTGATTAAGTGTAGTGTGTTATTTATATAAAACAAAAACAATAAATTAAATATTGTAACTATGTAATTAAATGATTCAGAGGTAATTTCATTTCGAGCTGATTTCGAGTTATAATGTCACTGTATATAATTTAATATAAAACAATACCAATATGATTGATTTGAAAGTATTGTAGTAAGCATAACAGTAACAAAATTATTTACTACTTAGAGAGATTGTCTTTATTCTTCAATATATGGTCCTTCTAATCGTCCTTATATCGATTCCAATAATTTTCCAATTCGCTTATATTATTTTTACTATTAAATCCCAGAATTCCAGTGTGTAACATAGGTCCCCAACGAATTTTTTCACTTCAAGTTTGTTTTGCTCCAGTCTCTTAACTTTTTTTCAGCTAAGTCGCTTGGCATGTGTTTTCAACTCCAGCAGTCCAGGGGGTTTCAGTCAAATGCGATCTTCATTAAATCTCTGCTTCCACTGCGCAGTACTTGGCCAGTTTATCCCTATTTTCTTCTCCGAACCCCCAGTTACACTGGCTTCTGCTGTATTCTGACCCATAAGTCAAAATTTGAGATAATATTTGGCCAGAATTGGGGATTTTTATAACCATATAGAAAAGATGATTTAACATTAGAGTTGATGCGTTCCAAATTGATTGCAGCGAGCCAAATGCTGCCGATACCTTTTTTAGTCAGGTTTTGATGTCTTCGCTCGAACCGCCAGTCGCCGGGATAACACTGCCACAGTAGGAGAAAGATTGCACCTCCTTTATTTCAACGCCATGCATTGCTAACTTTTGCTTATTTTGTGCGTTTATATGCGTACTTTTGATTTTTGGAATATTTAACGTCAGACCGTCAGACATGGTTAAATCTGCCATCCAGAACTAAATGCATTATCCGGCAACCTGCTTCAGTATAGAGTGCCTCAATGAGTCGAATCAGTTTTAATGGATTCCCTTTTAAATCAAGATAGTTATGAATAGCACAATAAATGCAACTGGCTGTTCGACTTTTTTGCTCTGAAACCTGAATGCTCCTATCGGAGTTCTGTTTGCAGTGCCTGAGAAAGCCTTTTGTTTGTAATATGCGCGATTGTTTTGTTGATCATATTAAGCAATATAATGTCTGTAAGGTGGTTGCCCTTCTGTGGGATTTCGATAATCACACCTTCTTTCTGTACATCAGGGAGGTCACCGGTTGCTCAAAATGCGCTGATCTCAAGATTTGTTTTTAGCAACTCCAGTCAGATGTTATATTGTGCATGAGCTCCACTTTGTGCAGTCTGTAAAGTGGTTGCCCTTCTGTGGGATTTCGATAATCACACCTTCTTTCTGTACATCAGGGAGGTCACCGATTGCTCAGAATGCGCTTATCTCAGGATCTGTTTTTAGCAACTCCAGGCAGATGTTCTTGTGAGATTTTATGGCCGTCATAACCTCAGAGATGCTTGAACAATCCGTTGGAATGTATGCTGCGAAATTAACAAATTTCTCCAACAACTCTCTGTGATTTGGAAAGCATGTCTGCTGTGTAGTATTGGATCCAGATGACCAGCTATTGCTCTGCTGGTATAACCAGTATCTCCCCCCCAGTGTTTTTATTGGCCCATTTCCCCTTAACGCTTCTCCCACTACATTTAACTTCGCAATCGGCTTAACTATATGATTTTAGGCATGCCACGGAAGCATTTTGTACTTTGGCCGCGTTTAGCTGCCCTTTCTTCCGTTTTCGCAGTTGTACAGGTTGTTTTTTTGGCAACTTTCTTTTTGGCAACACTGTTTTTGGGAGCTCAGTTGTAACATGTTACTGTTTATATATAATTTAACCATGAATCGACTTACAAACGAGCAACGCTTGTAGATTAATAAATTTTATTATCAAAATTCATGCTCGGTTAAGAAAGTGCATCGTGCACTTTCTTGTGTTCAGCGACAAAGCTTATTTCTGGTTGAATGGATACATGAACAATCAAAATTGCCGTATTTGGTGTGAAGAGCAGCCAGAAGCATAGCAAGAACTGTCAATGCATCCCGCAAAATGCCATGTTTGGTATGGATTATGGGCCGGTGGCATCATTGGACCGTACTTTTTCAAAGACGTCGAAGGCAAGAACATTACTGTGAATGGCGAGCGCTACCATGCAATGATTCTAAACTTTTTTTTTGCCCAAATGGAAGAGCTGGACTTGGCTAACATGTGGTTTCAACACGAAGGTCCCAAATGCCACACAGCACACGAAACAATGGCCCAATTGAGAGGCGAGTTCAGTGAACAGTTTATTTCACGTTTGGGGCCGACCAATTGGCCGTCTAGATCGTGCAATTTAACGCCTTTAGACTATTTTTTGTGGGGCTATGTTAAGGCTCATATCTACAGCGACAAGCCCACAACGGTTGACGCACTGGGAGCCAATATTGAAGAATTTATTCGTCAGATACCGGCCGATATGTTGGAGAGAGTATGCCAAAATTAGACCCAGCGTATTCAACATTTACATGAAATCATCTTTGAACATTGAATTATATAGATCGTTCTATCAACTCAAATAAAGATTTCATACATTTCTCTATATTTTATGTGTTTTTTGTTTTTAATCAAATCCAAAGGCTCTTAAAAAATCACCCTATATAAGTTCATATTGCTTTCATAATTTTCACGAGCGTGTTATCGATGGCGTGTCTGAAACAGTCTGTAAATTTCTGAAGCACAGAGGCGTCTTGTAACTTTAGGGACACTGTACGCATTTAACCTCATAATCACTTGAAGATATCCCTGTAGCTGTTGTTTTTGGTAAATATTTTTCGCTAATTATTTACTAAGCACTTTTCTTCAAATAATCCGTAAATTTATTAATTTTTTTTTTTTATTACTCTTTCGAGGCAAACGTTTCCATTGTAATAATAAGATAATGTATTGAGACAATTTTAACTAAGTTTTAATATAGAAAAGATTAATAATTAGATGGTACATAAGAATAATAAGAAATAACCTTTTAAGTATACATCCTGTATGCAATATACAGCACAATGAAGGCCTTGTGAATAAAAGCAAAGAGACAGTTGCTTTTACGAAGTTGCTTTTTAAGCGTATTCAAGCATACAATACACATATTCTAAATGGAAGGACATTTTGATTTCTATTTTTAAAACGGAAACATTTGGCCTTAGACCGAACACATTTGCAAATCGCCCCACTTATATACGTAAGTGTTTATGGAGACATATTGGTGTCACCATTCTTAGAAGCCATAAGTAATAATTTAACAAGCTCGTTTATATTGTAATGCTTTTCTATGAAGTTGCTAATATTTGTTGCCCTTTTCGCAATTATGTTATACATACATACGCATTAAGTATTTTGGCTATAACTCAAACCTCAACAAATGCATATGAGTACGTTTATGTATATTAGCATTTTTGTGCGAGTAAGTAAAAGCTCATAACTTGATTTAATATTCATACTCCATTGAATAAATATGAATACTTTTTTACTCGTTTCATTTCTAAGCATTGTACATAATGTAGTCACAAAAAAATTATTGTCAATGTATTGTACTGTGAACTCCAGATCGTATGAGTAATTACTAGTTATAATCAAAATATTGTTGTATATTCTACATTCCAACATTTTTTTTTTTGTTTTTGTTTACCTTACTGTTATTATATTTGTTTAGCTATTTATAAGCATTCATACAAATGCTACTTCATAAACACCATGTGATGATGTGATATCTCATAATAAAACCGAAAAATAGCAACCGAAATTGTAACAGTTACGTGTTGTTAAGATAAATGTCTAACTATTATCTTTGAGGGACCAGAGCAGTATGAACATAAATAATTTGTTTGATTTTGTATTTGTTTTTTTTTTTTTTTTTTCATACACAGACTTGTCTGATTATGTTTGAAGTAGATAATATTTATATACTCATATTTTTCCATATGAGTATGCACAGAAGCTTTAAAAGTAGATAGAAATAGTTTATGAATGCTCTAACAAGAAATTCATAATTTCATTATTTTTTAGATATAAAATAATTCGTATATTATTAATAATAAACGTCGCTGTGGTATTTAATGATTCTAAATATTTAACAACTTCACTAATACTTATAAGCTGTTACTAATGCTAATGAGTACAGTCAGTCAATCAGTCAGAAAACTAGTATAAAAACAAATTTCAATTTTTCAAATTTTATTAATTACTTTGCAATATATATTATGTTATTTGAGCACAACAATCTGACTGTCATAAAATAATAATTAATTTCATTTTATAACGCGAAATCTATAGTGAGCAATCGTATTGAATGGCTACTTTAAGTAGAGCTACGTAATACGAGTTTCAATTACATATCATTTACAAATGAAGCACACATTTCTATTGTAATAGATGATATGAGAATTGCTTACTGACTACTCTTATTTCTGCTTTAATTATTACACAGCCGAATGAAAGAAAAATGTATAAATATGGACTCCTTATAAGGGCTTCGTTATGAAATGAGAGTTTTTAGTAAATTGTAATACCATCTTTTTTATAGCGAAAATTGGTGAGAAATTGGTGAGAAATTGGTGAGAAATTGGTGAGAATTCATTTCCTCACATTAGAGACAGTTCATAGGAAATTATGAAAGTATTGCCATATACCAGGTGTTTTACAGCTAAGTTTATAGAGAAAATTCCATAAACGTCGATCATAAAATTTACCCCTCCAAAAGGCACCCCCTAAGAGCGATGGAAGCGAAATTTATAATTTTGTATTGGAGGCCTTCTAAGGAATAGAGAAAATAAGGTATAGGCATTTAAATTTAACGGAAACGGGACGCTTTACGCTTGAACAAAGGTGGGAAATATTGAAAATTTACTTCTTAATTAGTGAGTCTTCCATTGAAAGTGTTAGAATTTACGAAAAAATGTTGATATAAATCGAATTGCCGCATTTAAAGATCAGAGTTTGTTGAGGAGCTACAACGAGTGCGGTGCGGTGTGGTTTTTGACGATAATAAGCAAGGAACCTCCAATACTCATCATCATCATGTCATGTTAAATGAATTTTTGTTTTCAAAAATTGAAGAAGATGAAATGAATGCAGTTTGGTTTCAACAAGAACAGGGCCAGATGCCACACAGCCAACGTAATCATCGACCTTTTGCACACTGTCTTTGAATATCGAATAATCAGCCAAAGTGATGATGTCGATTGGCCGCCTCAGAGCTGTAATTTGGCCTCATTCGACTATTTTTTTTTTTTTTTTTTTTGTGAGGAGCCGTTACACTAACCTCAAAAGACCACTGAGGTCTTGCAACACGAAATCGAAGTTGCCATTCATGAGATTGAAGCCCAAAACGAATCGAATGGGGTAGTGTAAAGCCAACCATGGCAGTCACTTGAATGATGTTGTGGAATGATGATGTTGGGAAATCAATTCGCATTGATTTTCCCAATAAAAATAATGTAGAAAATTTTTATAGTCACAACAAAAAAAATGTATATTTTAATTCAAAAAAATATCGTCTTATTTAATCGTCTTATACTTTTACTGCGGTTGTGATTTTTATTGTCAAAAATATTTTCAATTACCTGACGACATGTGGACAAACTTCTAGTCAAAATTGTGAATAATTTATATTGCGAAAAAAATTTCTGTATTTCTCATTTGTTGATGTCTTCTACAATAAGACGTGTAATGCAAGAGGCACACGTTTTCAGATTACATTTGTACTTACAAGTAATCATTTCATCTGCTATCTACATATGTAGATATCAGTACATATACAATATACATATATAATATATATAATATATATATTTTTTTTTTTTAGTTTTCATACCATCAAAATACATATAACATAACTACGTAAGCAGTATTTTCACCTGAAACAGACAATATGAAACCGGAGCAAAAACAACAGAAAATGTAAACAGAAATGAAAACAAAAAATATGAATAATAATAATAATAATAATAATAAAAGAAAAAAAAATGAAAATTAACAAATGTGTAAATAAGCTTAACACGCGAATTAATTATCACATTTACTTATATTTTTAAACGTAGAGCGTATCGAAATGAGTGTAAACAAAGGCAATGACAAGCACATATAATACAAAATATCGGTACATTGTACATACTTGTACCTTGTACGTATATAACATCATAAACTTAAGCAGAAAGGGAAAAACCTTCTAGATTCCCCAAAATAAAGTAGCATTGATACATATTGACTGTAACCATGGATGCTGTCCTACATATAAACATATATGTATACAACATGTATACTGTAGTATGTATATAAACATGTTTATACCCATGTATACGTACAATCAACGCAATAAAGGGCAAATTTACTTTTACTCTTTTTTTTTATTGCTATTTTTATTTTGTCATTACATTATCTCAAATTTAAAGTAAATGCAAACAGACACAGAGCTAAAGAGAGATAGAGAGGGGAAGAGAAGTGAGACAGATAAACCCATTAATATAGGTATGATAGGGCTAAATTTACGTGATTTAAATGATTCCAACAAAAAAAAAATTTACACTTACACGATACGGTCAATTATTCGATTAATTTCAAATAACAGGTTTTGGAATACGAATTGTTGAAACTAATCGGCTTTAACTCACATTAAAAATAAATTAAATTAAATTGTGTTCATATAAAAGATAAAAAAAGCTTGAAATGCTTAAAATATTTCTAAAATGTTCCAAGAATGGTCTGAAGTTTTAGTAATTCATACTCAAACTTCATTGGCTTATATTTGTATAAATTTAATAATTATGCCAAAAAAAAAAAATCCAAATTTTGTATAATGCTCTCTTAAGATTTTTTCATATTCGAAATTAATTTTTTAATATTTATTATGTTTACAGTCCTGCACTAGGTGGCGCTGTAGTGTAATTTTTATATTTCTCATGCTTAAGTGGAAAATGTCTATTTCGACTGACTGATATATATATTTTTTCACTTTTCACCTACTATTGGTAGCTATGGTCTTTGCAATTTTGTCTTATGGGGCACTTAGGCCAGTTATGGTCTATTGTGATACCACGGGAACTAATCCTTATTCTACTGGGTCCTTTGTTAATTTTATGTTTGCAATTTCGATAATGCTGTCAAGAGATTTGATTATGAGCATATGAAATCTTCTCCCCCACAGAACTCCTACAATAATCGTAATGCGGAGCCCCTAGTCTACTGTCGCGCCTTCCAATAAGACAATATTCTGTTAGAACTTCGTTTGCTCTTCTAGTGTCCAGCCTATTGAATTTTAAAAGCAGTTTGACTTTAGCTCCATTTCAATCAAGTTAGTCTACTGGCTAGACAGGTTGCCGTCTGCTGCCAACGAATGTTAGCAACATCGATGATGCACCTATCCATTAACAATTTGTAAGCTGTCAACAGCATTGGCACCAAAACCATATTCAAGTGTAGTGGTAGCGTTGTGCCGTGCATGGCTAATTCAACCGTCGTGCAGTTACCCACGATATTTTGATAACCGGGAACACCAGGCTACGTCCTCAGCAACTGGTGATGTTTAGACGATTTTTGTAAAGAATTTTACATAAGTTACACTTTTTCCCATATAAGATTCAATTAGTCGCCGTTTTCACTCAGAAAACAACGAGTTTATTCACAAACGCATTATGAGCGATGAGGCCCTCGTATAATTTTGATGTTGTCAGTGACTTGAAATATCTTAGAGTTAACACCAACAACAACAACCTGTCATCTGAAATCAGCAAAAAAAAATACTGTCAGCAAATCGCTGCTATTTCTCCCTATGTAACCGCCTCAAAAGCCGCCTGCTTAACCGGAGCACTAAGGTTTCCCTATACTTACTTACTTATGTGGCCATAACAACCGAATATCGATTTAGGCCGAAAATAGCATGCTTCGCCAGCCATCTCTGTTCCTCGCTAGCTGGCGCCAGTTAGAAATTCCAAGCGCCGTCAGGTTCTCCAGTACTTGGTCTTTCCACCTTCTTACCTGGAGCGTGTTCTTCCATTCGCTCGACATGACCTAGCCAACGCAGCCGCTGGATTTTGATGCGCTTTACTATGCCAATATCGGCATACAGCTCGTACAGCTCATGGTTGTACCTTATTCGGTACTCGCCACCAACGCAAATAGGTCCAAAGATCTTGCGTAGGACATTTCTCTTGAAAACTCCAAGCATTCGCTCATCCGAGGTAGAAATTGTACAGGCTTCAGCGCCATATGTTAGGACAGACATGATGAGAGACTTGTAGAGTGTAGTTTTCGTTCTTCAAGAGAGGGCGCGACTTCTCAATTGCTTACTCAGCCCAAAGTAACACCTGTTAGCAAGTGTTATCCTACGCATGATCTCCATGCTGACGTCATTACTGCTGTTAATGCTGGTTCCAAGATAGACAAAATCCCTTACTACTTCAAAAGCGTAGTTGTCTACAGTGACAACGCGACGCGACTCTCTTTCCAACTCTGAGAATGCAGCACTGACTGCTCGCGTGTTCATGCCGATTATGTCAATATCGTCGGCATACGCTAACAGCATGACACTTTTGTTGAAGATAGTTCCATTATGTCGTTTCCCTATACCGGATGCTAATAATACCTACCCTGTTTTTGAGAGGAAAATCTTGTTGAGAATTTTCGGAGCAATAAATGACAACGAGGTTTGAAGAAAAAGATACAACGATGAGCTACAGCAATTATATGCGCACCCTTTGATCGTCACAACCATAAAGATTAACAAACTCAAATGGGCAGGCCACTTCTGGAGAGCTGACAATTACTAGCCACCACAACAAATGGAAAATGCCACACTAGAAGAAGAAAGGTGCGTCCACGCCTGAGATGGATAGATGGAGTCGATGACGACGCCAAGTCCCTGGGTATTCGAGCATGGAGATCGCAGGTGCGACACCGTAAAAATTGGAGACTAATACTGTAGCAGACGTAGATCCGACCTGAATTGTCCAGCCGACAATGATGATGATGATAAACTAAATTTTAATAAATGCCAACGTTAAATAAAATCAGAATGAAAAAAGTTATTCATTAAATGAATCATAACGCTACTTATGCGCCACCCTGTATTTAACACATTTATCTTTTACTATTTTATGATGACATTTCCACATTTTTTCATATTAAAAATTTATTTCCTATGCGTAGCTCAATCAAATCGACTGAGGTTCGTATTTTTTTTTTAGAATCACCTGACACGAGTCAAGCAGTACAATAGTTACAACCAATTATTCAATTCATCTCTATAAACTGAACTGTGTACTATGTATGTTATGTATGATAATGAATTTTATTAAAGTTTAAATTTAATTAAGTCGTTGGTATTGCTGAATGCGATTGTATTGTAATTGAAGAGTATTCAGCGGAGAGCGGGAAGTGATGCCGGTGGGCTTGCTGCGTCTGGTTCACTCGCCTATGAGGTAGTACTGGCGGATAGCTGTGTGATGATTGTGATGTTGCTGGGGTTGTTGTTGCAATGTAAAACACACACTTCTATTTCACTTTTAATATTACACTTTATTTAAATTAAACTTAAAATGTATTTATAATAATCGGGAGTAAGATACTTTGCGCGCTGCCTGAGAACTTGGGTTTTTTATTTTTAAATAACTTTCAAATTTTTGTAGCTTCGGGAATCGCACACTCCTTTTCTTAGGTAGTTGTTTAGCCACAATAATCAAAACGAAAAAAACCACCCAAAACAAGAAGAGGAGAAAACACATGGAGAGTGGGATGGAGAGAGTGGAGAATAGGAAAAAATAAACATGTGGGTTGAGAGCGAGAGAGTGGAGAAACGGGAAAAAGAAATATACGGAGAGAAAGAGAGAGAGAGTGAGAAAGGAAAATAAAACAGTACTGGGATATGATAGGAATGGGAAGAGTTAGCAGCACTGGTGGTGCCAGATCACCACTCAACCCATTCCCTCATTTTAGGGGGGAAAGTACCCAAGTAGGCGCAAATTCAATCTGACGTAGACAAAGAGCATGTGCTAAAAATATCATTATTATCTTTGGTGGATATTCCCATTTTAATATAGGCATATCTTGGGCCCATAAAATGTCAAATTTAATATTAAATTTAGAAAACATTTCAAATCCCTTCAAACACCAATTAAATTGTTTTGTAAATTAATCAATTGATATTATAGATACTTATTTCACATGATCAAAAACCCAACAAATTCTTACAAAGTGTAACAGAAATTAAGAAATAAATTATATACGAGTACAAAATCATATCATACACGTGTTTGCCTATACTAGATGTTGAAATTGTATTCTCTCTACTTTCATGTTGAAAGCTAATAAAAAGCGAAATTGTATATTGATTAACAAATAAATGGATATATTGAATATGTATTAATATAATTCGTCATTTCTATTTTAGATTTTTGTCTAAATTTGTTTCGACTTGTGCCAAACCAAAAATTTTATGTATGTACTAATCAGCATATAAGAAATTTAGTGGATTGGATGACAAATTATGCAATCACTGTCTAATATTATTGTATAATCTACATATTTGCAATGTTTTTGGGCAAGAATATGATATAGTTATGAGAAAAAATTAAAATTTCAATTTATTTTTTACACTTTGAATCGTTGCTATTTCTCCCTTGACATTCCTTGACTACTAAATTATTAGTATACAAAGGTAGGGGAAGTTTGGCAACATTGTATGTAAATTGTGTTGCACAACATTTTTAAGATACCTTTGTATAATTGAACTTATTCAATAGACTTTATATATATAGTATAGTCTAAAAAGAGTGTTGTAAACATTTTTAAAATAAATTTTATACAAATTTTTAATCTGAATTGACAATGTGGACCAAGGAATAAGTCTCGGATGGGACGAAAAAGGTTTTTTATAAAGAACAACGAATAAATATATAAAATTTTATGCCAAAAATGGTCTAAGCGCTACCGAAACGCTTCAAATGCTTCGAATTGCTTATGATAATAATTTTATATCCAAATTTTTGAGTCACATCATCGAAGAGCAGGTCCAGGTGAACCATGTGATGTGATTACCGAAGACAATATTGAAATATGAGAGAATATTGATTTTGTGAAAGTTTGCAAAAAATCTTCAGTAAGATTCATCGAAAAAGAAATAGTCCAAAAGACCAATACATTGCATTTTAGCCGAAAAATTTGGTTTTTGAAAGCTAAATTCAAAGTTTGTTCTACATCGTTTAACAAACGTCAGAAAATTAGAGTTAGAGTCCTGATTACCTTGGTGTTGTGAAGCGTTTACTGAGTCGTATTCGTCGCGTTCGTCGATATCGAGAGCCGGGAAGTAATGGAAATGGATATCATGCATCAATTTTTTTTTTTTTTTTTTTTTTTTTTTTTGCTTAAACATTCATCATATTCACCTGATTTGGCTACTTTTTGTTTCCTAAACTTTATTTAGCGATGAAAGAAAACCACGCGACATCCCATTTGATGCACTTTTTGATCGTGCAAAACAATTTATTTCAGTTTATGGTGAATACTTTGAGTTAATGAAATTATTTTTATTAAAATTAATCAAGTATTTCCGTTTTTTTTTTTTTTCAACCAATCCGGAATTTTTTTAAATATATATGGCATATGTATGCGTAATTATCATGAACTATCAACATTTCAACTCAAAAAATGTAATTTAATACTGATTGTATTGTTTATAGTAGACCATATTGACAATGAAGTATTTCGACTATTCTTGAATACTTTTGTTTCTTTGAGCAATCCTGAAATATACAATATTTCTTAGGTCAAATTTCAAATAAATCACATTTTAAATATTCTCATGTCGGTTTCGCAACTTTTATGCATATATCTTCTTAGAGTGATACTCTCAGTATATATTTTTCCCAAGAATTTTTAATTTTTTATGGAATACAATTTTTCCCAACCTTTTTTTTTTTTAGAATATCACAATGATGGATGAAATATATTATTGTTCACATAGTTTCTGCACCCAAGAAACAAACCTCTCCCACTATTACCCTACTTCCTCTACATAGAGATTATTGTTTTCGATAATTGACAATCGGAGTAACTACTTTTAGGCGCTTACTTATTTGCCACGTTTGTCACATTTATTTAACCAATCACTTATTATGAATATATAGACATTTGTTTACGAATTTTTTTATTAAGTAAAGAATAGTAGACATCAAAATGATCACGTACTGTTTATTACTACAATTGTGGTGTATACATACAAATATTGTTGTGTACCTATATTTATATCCAAAGAAGAAAATATTTTTCTATTAGCATTTGTAATTGATCAGAAAAAAATTCCATTAAATTCAATGAGATTTCAAATGATACACTAAGACGCATGGCAAATAATAAATTGAATAAACCACAACAGCAATAGTCTACAACAAAGTCAATAATGCAATCATTAAAATATATGTACAATTTTTGTATTCTAATTTGAAAAAAAATATCATTTTGTTGTCTTGCCATTTCATTCTGAAGTAAAACATTAATCAATTTTTGTACAACTGCCAATTCAATTTCACGTGCGTCCATGACCTTGTATTTAAAGGAGAACGACCAAATAAAAAATACAAGCAAAATATAATACATTAATGTATAATGCAAAATACAATAAAATTCAGAATTGTATTGTCATTAAACCATTGGGGATAACTCATCGTCCACAGTATTTAAATTGTAATAATAATTGTCGTATGCATGCCTTCAATTTGTGAGGTATGCGTGAGTTGCGTGAGATATTGCGTGCCTAATTTCATTAATCACCTTTCTATGATTTCAAGTGATGTCACTACTAAGAAGTAAACACTAATGTACAGCAGGAAGATAGCAATTTTTCTTAACAATGCCCAAAGAATGTTGTTGTACGCACTGAAGCACGTGAAATGGAATTTAAACAAGGTCATTCCGAAACACAATCGTATGCAGTTGGATGTAATAACAAAATGAAACATAAATATTTATTTGTTACATATTTATACGAGTATATACAAGAATATTCGTATAAAATAAATGTTGATAATTGATAATCACGACTTACAATTTAAGTTTATGTCAACTTCCATTCATAAGCAATTTATCACCAGCTTTACGTATTTTTTTTTCTCTCTACTTATTGCTCAATTACGCAATGAATATACTTCAATGCGGACATTACACGATCAATAAATATGTCATTACTATTGTGTATTACTTTGTGTCGTTACTTACTGTCATTATTCAATTCTATTTTATTTAAATTTGCTTAGTTTGACTCACAAAATTTAGTTTTTCTAAAACTAAATTTTAATGCTTCTGAAATGTATAGCCAAATATTATGGGCAAGATTTTTCTACTATTCACCATGTGTTCAACGAATTGTTGGTATGGTCTCTTATGTTGATTTCAATGGCTACAATATGTTTATAATAAATATCATACGAGTATATGACAATATAGTCAAATTATATATAGTAGAGCACAGCTATAAGAAATTTATATTTTTTATATATTTTTTCTATTCTTTTACCAAATGACTCAAACCCAAATAATCTGGCAATACTGATATTTCATAGAAATTCATAAAAACAAATGTACACTAAATATGTTTAGCATACTTTTAGGATCAATTTAATTGCATATGATATTCTCGTTGATCGCTTACGTTTATTATTATTCATTTGCAGAATTACAAAATACATAAAAACTCATTTGGGCAAGAATTTTTAACAAATTAAAGCATATCTCAATGGATTGGAATATCGTACATATTAATTTATTCGTATGTACATGCATATAGACGAATATATGAGAAATTCAATTAAATTTGCTTCACGAACAAACTTTAAATTGAATTGATTGTCATAATGATGCCATCTGTTACTGATAGACAAAGCGAAGAACGTTTGCACTTGCTCAATCATCCATTACAGTGCACTAATGACATTGACACTAATGATGTGGTAGAAGCTGAAAAGAATTCAACCAGAATGCGAACTGAAATTCATATACGTCCAGTTGATAGCGGCAGTTTAGAAAATTCGGCATTAAATGTACCCGAATTACTAAAAATGGTAACCGAACCATTGAATGAATATTGCAAAGAATCCAAAGCACCTGCAGCCAGCGTACGATCATTAGCACCGCAGGTGTCAACAAAACCAGCACCACCACCACCACCACCGCAACAAAAATTAGGTATTTCCCGCAGTCAAGATGACGATTACAATGAACGAGAAGAAGAATTTTCTGAACGCCGATTCGGCAGTATCTCACCTATTTACCAAACATCACGTCCAGGCAACAGTATTATATCGCAAAGTGTGGCGAAGGCATCGAATTTACGTTTGAAATTTCGCAAAAGTCACACTTGTGGTAGTCTCTTTGCAAAATGTAATTGTGGTAGTATTAGTCCACCAACAATAACAACAACAATGCCATTAGCTCATAAACGATTCGCGCAAAATTCACATTATATGCCCATTGAATACAATATGCACAACACTGTCCCAGTCGTAGCCCCCACCACCACCAGCAATTCGACCAATACGACGTCACCATATTATCTATCCCATAATAATTCCTTCTCTTCGGTGTCATCATCTAATGCAAAATATACAAGCGGCTTTTATTCACTCTCCGCTCAAACATCATCGGCGACATCAGCACAACTCTCACGCGATGATAGCATTAATGCTAGCTACGATTTGTCTCCCGCTTCTCACGGTGCTGCTGTTGCTGAAGCCGTAAGCGGCTCACTCAATGAAAGTGTTTATAACGACGAATCATTCAGTCAAATCGCAACTAAGCAAGTGAACACTTCGGAAACGGAAACGCTCGATAGCGCACATGCAAAATTACGAAAAACATTTCCGCGCATATCTTCTACTGATTCCGCTGCAGAGTTAAATTCTGCAGCGACTTCTGCTGCTGCTTCACCTGCCGCAACACGCAAAGGTGATCGTAAAACAAAACGTTTCTTTCAATCGTATTCACATCCCGACACGGATTTCATATTTACGGAAGAAAATAAGAATCCGTCTAGAGAATCTCTCGTCCAGATCCATGTACAACATCAGCAGGAGTCTCCTGTTATAAAATCACGTGGTGGTAAGGTCGAAATTAAACATTCGAAGCGCTCATCTTCGCCGAATATCGGCAGCTATCAAATTTTAGATGTTGCCGTTCATCCTGATATTGTTGTTAAAGTATCACCCAAACATTCGCCGCTGAGTGAGCCCAGACGTGTCAACTCCCCACTAAGTTTACGCTCAACACAGCAACGACGTCGTCTCTTTCAGCGTTCGCATGAAATTGATTCGGGCAGTTCCACCTCTGAGTCAGAATACTCTTTTGATTTGAGAAGCGGCACAGATCTCAAGAAATTATCAACAAATTCGGCATCAGTTGAGGTGGTGCAACCACCAAAAAGCCCCACAGCACAGAATAGAAATGTAACGAATGCACAATCGGCGGAGGATAGAAGTTTTAATGCAGCACAAAAATATTTCGTTGAAAGTGGTATTTTGGGGCCCATCAATACAACGAGTAATCTAATTAGGAAAACATCAAAAATACTGCAGGATTCCAATGTTATTGAACAGGCAAGTGCAGGCTTGCAACTCTACTTAATAATCTATTCAAACATTGTGCTTACTATTCTTTTAGATTCGAAAAACATCGATGACATTGCGTGCAAACTCAGCAGCAGCAATAGCAAACAACATCAATAATCGCAGAGTATCAATTGTTAATTCACCAACAACAACAACAACAACAATTAGTACCAAAACCAATACAACTAGTTGCAGTACTAGTACTATACCACAGGCAGCAGGATCGCATCCGTCAATTTTCATTGACTTTCAAAACGATGTCGAAGTAGAAACAACTCCAGACAGAATTATGTATTCATCGTCATCATCGTCATCAAAGCAATTACCACCACATGCAATGGCAACAGCCTGCGGCTTTAGTCCAAATGTTACAACACAAGGTTGTGCTTGCTCCAATGACAAAGATGCCCAACTGAAAAATTTGCAAGGCGAAATATTCTCACTGAACGATGTGATTAAGTCGCGAGATGCTGAAATTGTTAAATTACGAAGGGAAATACACAAATTGAAGGTATGTGCAATAATGATTATAGATTATCTGCCTAAATGCCTTTGAATCCTTAAATGTGTATAGAATCCTTAAAGCAAAAAAACTCGAGAAAGTAATTTTTACTTTTATATACATATTTTTTTTTTTTTTTGGAAAAAAAGTTTCACCCACTCTTATGTATATAATTTTCTTATTACTCCGACAACAGTAACAATCACATTTTGATTTTGTTTTATCACTTTTTCTCGAAAACAACCAAATATAAATTAAAAGTCACAAGTTGCTCAACTGAAGCTGCCCCTAACATACACCTATACATATGTATGTATATCGTATATGATACAAACTTGTATGTATGTATATTAGGGTGATCTTTAGCTTCAGTTTTACTGTAGTTTTGTGAAAAAAATAATAATTTCTTTAAAATCTGCTTCTAGATCACTTAGTTTAGTAAAAACTTTTAAATATATGGCATACTCTAATACAATAGATATCTGAATAAATCAACAACAACAACAACAACGAGAATGTATTAAATCTCAGCCAAACATATGTATGTAGATATCTTTAAATTGTAAATGCAAATCTATAGACTTTCGCTCTGATTTAATCAGTAAACGCTTAACGCACATTCATAGGCACACAGACATTTAACTAGATCGGATCAGAGTAGCGATATTTTTATTTAATTATACATTTAGCACTTTTTTCATACATAAAGATACTACATAGAGAAAAACTTGTGTACAATGTTTCACATTTTTTTTTTTGTTTTTTAATATTCCCAAGCTCTTCTGCCTAGTCGTTATACATAAGTATTTCATTTTTTTATTTTTTTTGTTCATTTAGAGTAAATTTTTGTTAAGCAACAAATAGATAGTAAGTCACATTAACAATTATAATGATAATATGGAATATCTGATGGTGTTATCTAATTAACCCTAAACAATACATGAGCTGAATATTTGTATTAACATTGTACATACGTAGAATGCACACGTAAATGAGTACCTATTATTTATCAGATTTTTTCATTTTGTGTTGGTCATACATACATTCAATGGTCGCACGTATTTTTGACATTTTTTTTTTTCTGGGTCAACATTCAATTTCAACGTGTGCATACACAGGCAAAATGTTTCCTACCTAATATACCATACAAAAAAAAAATGTGCACAAAATCTGTAAAAAATACACACAAAGTGCTAGCTAATTCATTTTAAGACTTCAACTCGTACAATTGATGACATATTTCAACCATCTATATATTACTTATAATTCTCATATGGTTCATAAAACTCCAGTCATGTATAAAGGCGTCCAAAATCTAAAATAGAATTCCTTCAATTGCTCTGTTCAATGTTCAATTTTTTTTTTTTTTTTTTTTTTTTGTACTAACCTTTATTTTAGTTGAAGAGAAATATTAATCTACAATTAGCACAAATATGAGAAGAAATGTATTATGTATCATGTATCATCTATCAATAATACATGACGGTTTTTAAAATGTCGTGATTTTCTATTAAGAAATCTGTCAAAAATCTTAGCATTTATTTACACAAACCATGAATAAATTAAGGACCTAGTATATATGTTTTTCGTATATCTCCTTCAACCATGGAAATAGCAAACTTACGCAACAAAATGTCGACATTGTTAAAGGTTGAGCTTTTAGTTCGACTCCAATGAGTCGATTCAGCATTGTCCGCTTTTAAGATATTTGTCTCAGATATAAAGACCGCCGATTCATATTTTTAACACAAACTTTTATTCAGGGATCATGAAAATGTTTGGCTTTTATCAGGTGTATGCATATGAAATGATCTGTTTTTTATACGATACCAAATTTTCCAGTTCTTCAGATGTTTTCAAGTGTTGTTCATTAAGTGCGTGTCCCATCGATGAAACCATATGACAATCAAAAGAATCAGAAGAAAACGAAGCCAAGTGATTTCGTCGTACCCGAAACCTTGCTTTGTGTGACGGGACGGTGTCATGAAGCAAATTTACCTAGCCATTTCTTCAAAGCATTATTTGAATTGGTAGTTAATTGTCGGTACCGTGCAGTATTAACAGTTATATCAGGTTGTAGATTAGGTTAGGTTATGTGGACGCCCCTCAAAGGGAACGCGCTTAGGCCAAAATATTGCCCCATTGTAATACCTTGCATCGATGGTGATAACTATCCTGTGTTCCCTCTGTCGAAGGATTTAGTTGTGATTTCCTAATGAAGAGACCAATCTCACTGACATTCACGGGTGTTAGCTCATTTGTATTCGTAAAAGGGCACTCCCAATAGGGTATGCCTTCTGCGTGCCAAGACGGCGCATCTACAGGGAAAGTGATAAACAGTGTCCTCCTCTTCCTTATCTTGGCAGCTGCGATAGAAATCATTGACCGGAATGCCAGTGGCAACTACATCACTAATAGTTTTTTGACTCATTGACGCCAGAAAATGAGTTCTCCCGTGCCAAGAGTTGGCCAGATTTTCATAGTGGTTACACAAGAGCTCTCAAGTTGCATGTTGCAAACGGAATCCCTGCTTGATGAAATGGATAGGTCTCTGGCAATCTAGTTTTCAATTTCGCCAGTTCATCTGCTTCACAATTTTCAGGAATGTCCCTTTGCCCCAGTACCCACACAATGTGTACATTGTAGTGCTCTACTAGCTCGTTAAAAGCTGAGTGACGATTGGACGAACGTTCCTGTGAGGCATACATAAGATTTTAATAAAAAAAATTAATAAATATGTGGCACTTTGACAGAGCTTCTCTTCCAGTCTTCCATGCTTATACTGGGAAAACTTACCGGGGCTAACACATTAGTCAAACTAGCGCTACGAAAATACAACCTAAAACGCTACGAGGACTGTATGAATCTAACGAAGAACAACTTGCGAATCATTACGGGATTATTAACAGGGTACTGTAGGCTGAATTATCATCTAACAAAACTGGGAATTTTCTCTGTAGGTTCTGCACAAGAGAAGGAAATACCTGGAAGATTTCATCATACCCGAGGATGAACTTAGACTCTGTGAAGTAGGACCAATACTAAAATTCATCGAGGAAACTTGGCTAAGAGACACACTCTAGCTCCGCGAAGGTGGCACAATAGATCTTATAGGTAGCGGTGCAACATCCCCCCAACGATAATAAATAAATACGATTTGACGAAAGTTTATGTGAGGGATTCATCAGGTTTTAATAATAAAAAAAAAATTAATAAATATGTGGGACTGAGCTTCTCTTCCAGTATTACTGTTTGAGTTTCGACAGTATTAGAAGGGACCTACTTATATTATCCGGCTCCAAACGGCAGTTATTCTTCTTTAGAAATAAAGTCATAATTTTCTTTCTGGATTATGTAGCATAGGGTTTCAGCGTTTGAATTACTTAATGGCATAATAAACGAATTTCTCTTGAACAAAATTAAAATTCAGGTCAGACGATGCTCTAAAGAACACAATTTGAATTAAATGCTAATATTGTTATTATGATGATGATGATGCCATAATAACCAAATAATTTTTAATTTTAATACAAAACAAATTCCTCATAAATAATTTTTTATTTGGATGCATTTTTTGTTTTTGTTTTTTTTTTTCTTGTTAGATATTCGACAAAACAATTAGGCTATTGTATAAGCGATAGCAAAATTTATTCATTTTATTAGCTATTACATATTATTATTAATAATCAAGTTATAAATAAAGAGTACATACAAGTGCACATACATATTTATTGTACTTTATATTTATTAAGCAATCTAAAGCGAGCATTATTTGTTATTGCTTAAGGCAAGGGTGACAAATGAGAAAGATACAATAACGTAGGTACACAGTGTACATAGTGTAAGATCTCTGAAATTTATCATCAAGATGATCATGATTACGTATTCCCTCCCAGAGTGACAACATCAGCAGCCAGTGACAGAGCAGCAACACAATATTCAATTACTACAGAGTCTATGCAAATTGTATACATATGTTTGTAGTCGTACATACAAGTTTGTAATAAATCCATAGAATAAAATATGAAAAGAATTGAGAAGAGTATTTGGGGTGACCGCACGTTTAACATTTGCTGACATTTACTGATGCCTTTATTGTTGATTGATTTGTTGTACCTACCTACATGTGCACGTCTCTATATATAGTACATTTAAAATACAAAGAATATTTAACAACTGATTGCTTGTCACATTTTTTTTTTTTTTTACTGTATAAACTTATTAAATAATAATAAACTTAAGTTTGTCAAAACAAACGAAACACTAAGAATATGAGACGCACTTAAAACTTGCTTTGAAAATCAGTGCTATGATATATTAATATACAAAATCATGTGTGCTTCTTTATATTATTTCTAACTCTTTCATTCTATCTTTTTCTCTCATTTACTCTTTGTATTTACTCATACATATATGTATTTGTATCTTCATAATTCGTGTTAATTGACGAGCACGTGAAAGTTGCAAATAAAAAATCCATTTGTGCATAAATTTTCAATTAATTGAATCCCCACTGTTATTTGTTTATATGTGTCTATAATAATTAATTTGTTATTTCTTCTGAATAACTATACTACAATCATTTAACCAAACTGCTCTTTATATTTAGTAACGTACTTCATTTAATTGAAGCATCTCTTTTGAATTTTTCAAATCAATTCAAAGAGATAAATTGTAATCGAAAAGTATTTCGCTAAATCAACCGAATACATATTTCAGCAGAGACACATCACTGATATACAATTAACGAATAGATTCTCATTCTACGTCATTTCATGCAATGAGCAACAAATGTGACCAGATGGTCAGCCAGCTCAGCTTAGATTAATTTTTAAAAGCTAGTTTACGATGTGTTGCCATTGCCGCAATTAATTTTCTTCAGACAAAAAAATGTCTGGCATTTGTAACCCTTACAACTCCGGGCGACTTCTGATCTGTAGGTCGTAGCTTCCATCCCCGGCTGTAGCACAAATTTGATATGAAAAATATTCTTCTTTGAACGGTACTCAGCTGTCGGCAAGCAATTATCAATTCTACCGGCAGTAAAAATTTTCCACGAAAATGCTTCTAGAAGAGCTCTGCGTACAGCGCTCAGAAAAAGTGACGTTACAAAGGTTCTGACGTTATAAACCGGCTAATATAAGTAGGTCCCTTCTAATACTGATCTACTTACTTACCTATATGGCCATAACAACCAAATATCGATTTAGGCCGAATATAACATGCTTCGCCAGCCATCTCTGTTCTTCGATAGCTGGCGCCAGTTAGAAAGTCCAAGGGCCATCAGGTTCTCCACTACTTGGTCTTTCCACCGGAGATTGGATCTTCCTCCCTTATAATACTGTCCAAAAATTACGACGCACAACTGTACTGAAAAAAAAAGTACGACCCAAGGGCCCTTCGGGAGCTATAAGCGTCATATTAATTTTATTTTTATATGGGAATTCCAACATTTTACGATTTTTCGCTGTTATAAAGGGTGTAAATGGTTTTCACTTGCCCCATGTTTCAAGTTTTGAATGCTCTTTGATTATAAATTGCTTCAAAGATCCATCTAAGATATTTGATGAATTAAGCAAGTTCACAATACCAAGAAAATATGGCAGGAAAACGCTTTAAGAAGAGTTCTGAAAGATAAGCTCGGTCAAAGGGCTCATCAGGACCTATAAGTGCCACTTATTTATTTCTTTTTACACCGGTAATCCAACTTTTTACTCCAAATTTCAAGTTTTGAATGCTCTTTGATTGTCCATTGTTTCAAATTCCACCTAAGCTATTTGTTGAATTAAGAAAATTCACAATTTTTCCCCAAAAAAATTACAACATATCGCTACTTTTACATATTCGCAGAGTGTGCTCCAGCAGACAACTAATCATTTACCGATCGTTAAGGATGATCTTCTAAAGTCACCAACATTGATTACATCAAATCGTCGGTGCTTATCACAACAATCTCTCGCATACAATGCAACACATGAGCAACTGCAACAACAACACAAATTATGCGCCGCTTGTAAGAAAAATATCGAATTAGATGGGATACCACGCTCTTCACCCAGCAGCAATGGTTCCATTGGATCTGGCACCAATGACAATTATGAATCGTGTAGCTCGCTATCGCTAACCACACATCACCACCTGAGTGGTGTTGGTGGAGGTGATCATTTAAAAATGTTTGAACATACAGAAATTGGAATTGATGCAGCTGCTAATGCTTCCAATATTGGTGCTACAGCAACTGCAATCGATCCATTGGCATGTAATAGCCAAGTCAAGGTGAAAATGTTACAAGCGCCACAAGGTCCAGTGCTCAAGAAACAAGGTGTCTCTGGTGAAAGTTGTGAAACATCAATGCAACAATCGATCAATATGCCAATACCGAAATACGACAAAGATTTCAGGTGACTAAAATACATATTCAATGGCCATATATTTGACTAAATCGCTTCAATTTTTTTATTTTCAGTTCCAAACAACTTATCAAGGACGCTATTATGGATAATGATTTTCTAAAGAACATTGATGCCTCACAAGTGCGAGAACTAGTCGAGTCCATGTATTCACTGTCAGTGGCTAAGGGAGAATTTGTAATTCGCGAAGGTGAAGTTGGCGCTCATCTTTACGTATCGGCTGAGGGTGAATTCGAAGTTGTGAAAGATGGCAAAATTCTCGGTATTATGGGACCGGGTAAAGCATTTGGTGAACTAGCGATCCTTTACAATTGTACACGTACAGCTTCAATACGTGTGCTGTCCGACGCCCGTGTCTGGGTTTTGGATCGTCGAGTCTTCCAACAAATAATGGTAATATAGCACAGAGAAAAAAAATCAGTTTCTGTTGATACAATCAATCAATATAAACTCTTACAGATGCGCACCGGTATGCAACGCATTGAAAACAGTGTCAATTTTCTAAAGTCGGTTCCACTCTTGAAAAACTTAAGCGAAGAAGTCTTGGCAAAAATAGCTGATGTTCTAGAAGTGGTGAGTATGATATTTCGAACTTATATTAAAGAGGACTTACTCACCGAAAAAAAAAATTGTCTTTTCTCACACAGGAATTTTATCCAGCCGGCACATACATAATACGTCAGGGAGCAAGTGGTGATACGTTCTTTTTGATATCACAAGGCTCGGTAAAAGTGACACAAAAACTATCACCCTCAACGGAAGAGAAAGAGATCCGAACACTGGATCGCGGTGATTATTTCGGAGAGCAGGCCCTCATCAATGAGGATAAACGGACAGCAAATATTATTGCAATGGCTCCAGGCGTTGAGTGCTTAACGTTAGATCGTGAATCATTTACACATTTGATTGGTGACCTTTGTGAGTTGAAGGAAAAAAATTACGGCGATGAAAATCGTGTTTTGGCTATGAAATTTGCAGAGAAAACCAAAAAAGTATTTGGTGCTGATGTTAAGCAAGGTTTGAGAATGATTTTAGAACATATTACATAATACAAAACTAACAAAATCGAAACTATTCACCACACAGAGTTCCCCAATATGAAGCTAACCGATTTGGAAGTGGTGGGCACCCTGGGTATAGGTGGTTTTGGACGAGTTGAACTCGTTAAAGCCTATCAGGAGAATCGTGTTGACATATTCGCACTGAAATGTCTCAAAAAACGACACATTGTTGATACGAAACAGGAAGAACACGTTTTCAGCGAACGCACAATTATGCTCACCTGCAATTCACCGTTCATCTGTCGTCTCTATCGGACATTCCGTGATGAAAAGTATGTCTATATGTTACTCGAAGCCTGTATGGGCGGTGAAATTTGGACAATGCTAAGAGATCGCGGATCGTTTAGTGAAAATGCTACACAATTTATCATTGGCTGTGTACTACAAGCTTTCGAATATTTACATTCCCATGGCATTATCTATCGTGATTTGAAGCCGGAGAATTTAATGTTGGACGAACGCGGTTATGTCAAATTGGTATGTAATTGGTAATTGTGATTATTTAGGTAAATGCAATTTATTTCACCATCTTGCGTAAGGTTGACTTTGGTTTTGCAAAGCATATTGGAAATGGCAGCAAAACATGGACCTTCTGTGGTACACCAGAATATGTTGCGCCAGAAATAATTCTCAATAAAGGACATGATCGTGCTGTAGACTATTGGGCATTGGGTATATTAATACATGAATTACTAAATGGAACGTACGTATTTCCAAGTCTCCCATTATTTTGCATCGCATTATTCGTATCGTATTTGATTTCCGTAGGCCACCCTTTACTGCAACTGATCCAATGAAAACCTATAATATTATATTGAAAGGTATCGATATGATTGATTTCCCCAAACACATGTCGCGCTCAGCGATAATGCTGATAAAAAAATTGTGTCGAGATGTGCCAGCCGAACGATTGGGTTATCAAAAAGGTGGCATACAAGATATTAAAAAGCACAAGTAAGTTTGATATTATTCATTTTAATTCATTCACAGGTTTGAATTCACTTTCATCTTCTTTTTTTCCGCCCCCGAATAGATGGTTCCTTGGCTTCGATTGGGATGGCTTAGAAAATCAACTGCTAATACCGCCATTCGTTCGACCAATAGCACATCCTACAGATACTACTTATTTCGACAAGTTTCCATGTGATCAAAATGAGCCGCCAGATGAGAATTCCGGTTGGGATGCCGACTTCTAAGCCTAAGTGGAATTGTTAATTACACATACGTCTCTTAATTGATTCGTTGCTCAATACCGAAAACGCTCAAAAATACACTATTTCGCTTGAAGGCAACATTTTTATAATAATTAGTGCCTTATTCCAAAAGGATTGTATTTATCCTTTACATACATACGTATTGCTAATATATATATTTTTGCTAAATTTTAATAATACCTAGCTCAAGACATAGCAATTTTTATACTAGAAACTATTTGAAATATTATCATATGTTATGTTTGCAATTATATTGCATGTCCTAGTTATAGAATTATAGCTTTAAATCGTATTGTTCTGTAGATTAGTGAAAAATTGCATTATATTGTATTACAGAGTTTTAAATAAAACGTGTTGACTTGTTTTCCCAAATTCAGTGAAACTAGTTTGCTTAAAATTTCAAACGACGACCAAACGAGAGATTTTGAGCTCTCGCTCTACTAACTTTACCCACCAATTCTAAATGGTTTGAACTTCTAGGATGGTTAGGCCTATAAAAATTGCACAAAATGAAAACTAAGTAATAATTAGCGGTTTCTCTTTTCGAATTTATTTATGTACATGAATCCAGAAGTTAATAGCCATGCATGGTTAATATTTTTTCTGGATGAACAAAACCGCATCCATCTTCATCCAATTTTTACCACAAATGGTTCAGCAAGTATACCGAGACCATCTCTATTTATTTGCTCTTGATAATAAAAGTGCGTATTTGCATTGGATCCAAGCTAATGATGAATTTTGAATCGTTGTCTTTTTTCTTCGCCGCCAAAGGTGTATGCTTCGATGTATAATATTCAATTTTGGCAGGCTGCTTACCATCGGGGTGGAACTTGAAGCGTCGCATATCACTCAATGCCATACTACCATCTAATGTGGTCTCACGTATTTCTTCACCTTTAAGGGCATCAAATATGGGGCGTATACTGAAATGAGATGTGCTGCTCTCATTGTGATCCATAAAGTTTTCGAAACGTATGAGACGCTCATTTTCCGAAAATGGTTCCAACGTTAGCATTTGTACATTCAACGGTAACATTGACAAATTCGGTATCACTGGTGGTACTCGGTTTGTCGCCTTCAATGCGCTACTATAGAACTTCCAGAAGGGTAAATGTATTTGCTGTTGTGCTAAACGTTCAGAGATTGATGGCTTCTGCGCCTTCGTATCTAGGAGCAAATATACTTTGCCACGTGCTACCAAACCTCTACCGAAAGCGGTCTCGTTGAGTGCCTCGCCAACGCCAAAAGCATCATCGTGCAACAAACGACGATGTAACATCAGTTCGATTTCTCCATTACGCAAACTAGAGCCACCCTGGGCACGATCAGTCAATACAGCCAAACGGCGATTATCACTTTCGATAGCAATACGCGCTGTGATGGGATAGTAATTACCCGACACGGCCTCAGTCATATTTGGTTTGAAATATTCACGTTCGTTTCTGACACGTCGCAACATTTCACGACCATTCGAATCCGTCCAGAAGACACCCTTATTGTTGATGTTACTTGTAAAGCGTGTTATGACTTCTTTTCCGATATTGTCCTGTATGGGTATGGGTCCGACAAGCCATTCGAATTCGACACGTTTTTCATTCTCATAAATGCGTATCACTTGTGATACCCAATCGTTGAAACGTTGATGCACTTCCTTAACAAGTGGTCCCTCGACAATTTTCAATTGTACTTTTGGTCCAATTAAAATTTCCGTACCATTCGGACGGAAGATATAAGCTCCAGATGATCGATTCTTAAATTCGCCATTATTTCCGGCAGCACCTTTGTAATAGTAGAAATCTTGTCGTATTTTCTCCTGAACACCATTCACATAGATATTCGTTAGATGACCAGTATTGTTGAAGATCAATTTGACTAACTTCAAAGAAAAAAGAAAAAAAAATCAAACAATATCTCACATATTGCGTTGAAAAACCTACTGAATTTTGCACAATAATATCTCCAGGTGCGCGCTGATTGGGATGATTTACTCCAGTGTTTGCTGGTTTGGGCGTTGTAACTTTTTTGTGCTCTGACTTCTTATTTCCCCAGTGTGGCCAGTGTAAATGGAAGAATTTTTCCTCCATATCGTAAGCTCTAAATTTCCCTCTCGATCTCACATAGTAGTTGGCGAGTTTTTGAACAGACGCTTGGAAAACCAACTCATGTTGAGTATTATTTACACGGAAAGGCAAGATTAGTACTTCGCTTGTCACTGGTACCAGCTGTGAGGGTATTAAACGACCTATACGACACCGTAAATTCAAATTCACATTCAAATTCTAACATCAACAATATCTTACCCGAAGCATCTCGCACTTCATATATGCCATTCTTAACGGGTACTCGAACATATTGTGTCGACATATGGGCTAATGGATTGAACAGTGTTACCACCAAGTTATTTGCACCGTTTCGTGTAAATTCACAAACGCTTATATTCTGTTGCAGGCAGCTGACAAATTCACCATTTGTCAAATTGGTCAACTTCTGCAGTGACAGGCGCGTATTGATTTCAGCACTGTGTAGCGCATCCGTAAGGAGACGATCATAATCGTAGGCTACCCGTTGCTTTTCCGTACCCGTAATGGCATCATGATGCTGCATGACGCCCATCACTTGGCGAAGTTTCTCCAAATTCGCCGTAGCCGTAGCACCGCTCACATTAGCCAGTACGGTCAGTTGCTTGACAACCTGTAGAAAATGATTGGCCTCACGTTCGAAACGTTTCTGTGTTGGACGTGACGTATAATAACCAGTCCAATAGGTATGCCAATCGGTGGAGTAGGGGAAGAAATCTTGAGTCTTATTCGGCCATGTCAATGGCAATTGATGTATGGCATTCAAATAACATGAGGGCGTTGAATAGAATACATTAATTTTCGAGCCTTGATATTGACGTTCGTTGACATATCTGCAAAGTAATAGTGAGGATAAGAAAATAAGAGCCAGGCTACCACAACACAATGCTTCTGCTAATACTTAATCAATTTATCCATATTCTTGAAATTCATTTCGGCATTTTCATAATTGAAATCATCACCCATTGGCACCATAATGTGTGTGGAACGATATGATTTTGTGACATTTTTAATATAACCCATAAATGTGTCAACCTGAAATTATTTATGTAGTCAAATAAATATGCACAATACCTGACAGTTGGAATAATTTTCACTTACACGTTCCTTTACATTATTATCATAACTATTGCCATCGACAATCGGATCATCAGAGCATAAAATATCAAAACAGAAACCAGGCGGTGCTGAATAATGATTGTACAATAGGCCAGTAAATAATTCGGCACGTTCGCCCAAATCATCACTTGCCTTCCAAATCATTTCGGATGTTAGATTTTTCAAACGCAAGCTCTTCTCCACCCAATCCATGCGTGCAAAGAACTCACCATCGTAGCCCATTTGTGCAAAAAGTGATGCCATCTCACGCGAATGACCAAATGGATCAATTTGCCATCCGACACGCGGACGACCACATGTACCAAAAGTATCTGATAAAAATCTACAAAAGTAATTATACAATTTAATTCAATTCTTATGCTCTCCACAACGCTTTCTTACTTCAATCCCAATGTAAATTGATCAATAACACTCTGATAATGCACTGCTGCTTCATCGTTCATACTCCATGAACCACCGGCAAATTCTAATCGTCCGTCATGGACCAATTTTTTCACCTGTTTCTTCATTTCGGTACTTTGTTCACTGAACCATTTATAAAAGAAAGCCGATTCGACATAGATGAATCGTCGTTTTGAGTCCTTTAGTAATTCTTGAACGACATTATCCAAAATGTATTGGACACCAGCATGTTGTATACTATTGCGAGCACCATAATAGTACTGATCGACTGTTTTCAGCCAACCGACATCATCGTGCGAATGTGGCACCAAATGTATATTGATCATGTTCGGCTTGGTAGCAGGACAAGACTATCAAATACAAATAAAAATAAATGTTTGTCAAACATTTCCAAAAACTTCAGAGTCAAAGAGGAGAAGTCCATATTGAAGACGCAATAATGAATTATTTTGATAGAAATATTATTTATTATTAAAATAAAAGTTTATTATAAACTTCCTATAGCGAACTACTTCATCATGATTGTTTGAAATCGACACTTTAAACACTTGACTTGATTTATGTACTCATACAGTGAGTCACTGTACATATCATTGTATATAATCATATCAATAGAATCGAAAGTGAATTGTAAACACTTGTGATATATAAGTAAATAATCTGATGGCTTATGAAGCTTATCTTCAATATATATGCAAGTTGATGTCATAAATATGTTCTTTTAATATTCAAGTGTAAATAGGTAGTACCTAGTACAAGAGATCTATTGCAAGAAACATTTAAATTGACATACATACCTTATAACCACATGCAGCATATGCATTGCCAGCATATAATATGACAAGCACTGCTAGTAATAGTGTAAATGTATTAAAGAGCGTCATTGCACTATTCTGTTTTTTTTTTTTCTTCTTGTATTTCCTCAATACAATTTTAGTAATTGCTCACACTCAATTAAACACTTGACGAAAGTTATGTTGGAATAAATTACAGAAGTTGAATTCTGTATACGGCTCACACAATAAACAGCGAGCTTTTTCCAACAGGAGCTACTAAAAATGAACTACTGCTAATTTGTAATATTAGAAACCTTTTATAGAAATGATTGTCATGCAAAAAAAATAAAACAAAAACAAAAAAAAAAAATCACGAATAAAAGAACTTCAAATTAAAATGATAACAAACACATGAGTATTTGACTGAGTATTTGATATTTTGACTCAACAGAGTAATTTGAGTTAAACTCAAATTGTATTTCTGCACTACGATAAGTGTTTGTGGCCTGTGTGTGTGTTTTTGAAAATTGTAGATGTGTTTATCATTAACCCTTCATATTAACGTAGGTACAAATTAACACATAGTATCATGCCATTGGATCGGAAAAAGTTATATCTATCAATCGCAAAGAATTTTTTTTCAAGAATTCTTTGGAGATACGTTGGGGATCAAATTCAAGTTTTTCGCTCCTAAGTCAGCAATATCATGTTACAGATTAGCGTAGAGGGTAGAGCGACGGTAATAGAACAAACGATAGCAAGACACATGATGGTGGGTACCCACTTTCCAATCCTCGGAGAGTAGCAGAAAATAGGTAAATTGTGAAATACATTTAAATTTAAAAATATATTCATCGGAATTATAATGCAATGAATGAAAATAAATTTTTTTATCTGTACCAAGGTTCGAATCACGGCGAATTAAAAAAAAATTGTTTTATTCACTTGAGAATATTAATGAATATAAATTATTTTTGATCGGTGCCCAGGTTCGAATCGCTGCAAAGCGCAAAAATTGGTAAATGTCTAATAATTTAAATGAGAATGTACATGAGAATTATAATGCAGTGAATGAAAATTTCTAACCGTGTGACTGATCTATTTATAGAAGGCCACTAATCTATATTTATACCCGTTTGGGTTCGAATCCCAGCGAAATATAATGCAATTAATGAATATAAATAATTTTTTATCGGTAACGGGGTTCGAATCGCGGCGAAGAGCAAAAAGAGCATATTCCTCGCATTTGTTGCAGGGTATTAAAAGGGACCTAATTATACATCATATATTCGATCATTACAAACATATTTTATTGCATAAATTACTCGTTGTTACTTCTGTCATCTATTGCTCTTGTGACTCAATCACCACCACCACCACCACGACCACATCAGCAATTTAACTAATTTAATTAAATTCGTTATTAAAAAATATATTTCAGAACAAACAAAACAAAAAACAACAAAACAAAATGACTTTTCCGATATTAGTATCTTGTTTTGACACTTCAATTCTAATTATCATTTATCATTATTAGACAGGTACGTATCCACATATATATGTGCCTACATACACACACATAATGATTATAAAATGATTATTATATTTCTTTTTTCACATACTATATGAATATCTATATCCTCTTTATCAATTTATTATTTATCTCTACTCATTAAAAGAATATAAAAATATTAAAAATACAAATAATAAATAGCTACATAAATTATTGATACCATAAATACAATAAATAGTCTTAGATTTTAATGAAATTTTAGAAAGTTTATGATTTTGGTGTATGATAAGTATGCTTTCATACACATAAGTACAATACATACAAGTATGTATGATAAGGACGCATACATATTGATTTCTGAGAAATATTTGTAGTTATTTCGTTTAACTATTCTTGCAAGATGGCCACCTCATTTCAAATACGTATATTATAAAAACTGCATAGTTCAAATTCAAATCATATTCATAATAAGGTGAAGGAAACTGCCTGCTATCAAGTATCAGCTAATATCACTCAATACTTACGAAAATCGATACGTTCGAATTCAATAAATTTCAAATATATTGCAAGGCTGATGATAACAGCGTTCTTTAGTGCCTGTTTACATTAGTGCAATTGCGCCGGTTTTATTTCAACAGTGGAATTGGAATTTTGGAATAAAGTAGGGCTGTGCAATTAATCGTTTGTTCAGAAATATTGATTAATCAAAGTATTCGATTAATCAAATATGAAATTAAGCGAATTATCATGATTTTGATTATTCAAAATGGAAATTATTCTAAAAAAAATTTCAAAATATTGATAATATTTCAAATATTTCATAAATAAAGAAAAAATAAACATGAAAATGATTGCGATTAATCAAAATACTGATTAATCGAATAATTTCAATTTTGATAAATCATACTTGTGATCAAGCGAATTGATTTGTCGAATAATTTGATTAATCAGCCTTTTTGAACAAACAATTAATCGCACAACCCTAATATAGAACGCTTCTTATTGATTTTATCGCTTCAACGTCTAAAAATTGGTGAGCATAGTTGTCGTAATCGGAACAGTTTGGACATAGAACATAGGTCGTTGCGCCGATTTTTAATTTTGGATTGCATTTTCGGCGCAAAACTTCCATGACTTTCTTACTGCCTACTTTTCCACCTATCTCGCTCGCACAGTTGCGCCTGGGCAGGCTAAGGTGAACAAGCACTTACACAGAAGTTGAAAGTACTTCGAAAATGTAATCGTCAACAGTGACAATGGCTGTTCGAACAACATCTTTCACTGACAGAATTGTTCAGAGCGTCGCCATTTAATATGGCTCGGCTCATTGGCCGAGCTTCTCTTCCATTACTGTTGTGCGTCTTAAATTTTAGATAGTATTAGAAGGGACCTACTTATTTTAGCCGATTCCGAACGGCAGAACACTTGTGACATCACTTTTTCTGAGCTTTGTCACAGAGTTCTTTTAGAAGCTTTTTCATGGCAAGTTGTTACTGCCGGAAGAATTGCCAATTGCTTGCCGACAGGTGAGTACCGTTCGAAAGAAAAATCTTATCGATATTAAATTTGTTATGCATCAGCCGGGGATTGAACCACGATCTACAGATCAGAAGGCGAACACACTAACCACTGAGCTACAAGTGTATTTTAAATGATTTTCAACAGAGGTCGTTAGTAGTATTAAATTGCATCGGATAATCTGGCAACTATTTTTATGTTGAAGTATGTGTCATTCTTTCGAAGTGTAAACAACATATGTCAAATTTTGTGCCTACAAAACTCCATTCGCCGGAAGGTTTTTTTTTTGTTGTCATCTGCAACAAGTCCAGAAGATAGCCATCGCATGCTGTGGGGGAGATGCTCCATCCATTACAAATTATGAATTTTAGTTTGAAACGGTTCTAAAATTGTGATTTTGATACAAGCGATAAAGAGCGTAAATACCCTGTATTGGAGGCTTTTGTGGAAGAAGGCTCATATCAAACTCAAAAGGCGATCTATTACGACAACCCTAGGTGCAAAAAGTCACATATAAGGCCTGGCCAACCAGCGAAATCGACTCCAAAGCCGAATATCCATAGTTCGAAGGTGATACTGTATATTTGATGGGATCAGTAGGGTATCATGTGTTATGAGCTGTTAAAACTGACTAAAACTTTTAATACAAACAAAAACTCATCAAACTGAAACGAGCCTTGAATCAAAAACGGCCGGAATGTTCGACCAAACACATCATGACAGTTATCGGGCAGTCAGGAAAAAATCGTTTAAAATGTACTTGCACACCCAATAGTAAACTGGAGAAGTATTCCCTCTTTAATCTATTATCTGAAAACACACACCTTTCTACCACGTCACTCTTGAGTCTTTCTAACTCTCTCTCTATCGCTCTCTTCTTGCATCACACCTACATGTAGGGTGTTTCTATATGCAGAAATTTGGTTAGAACATTCATTAGGTATTTACTTCTCTTCATTCAAGGTTTATAGTCATTTAAGTAGATAAGAGTGGTTGGGTTTTTCAGTGTGTTAGTGTAATATTTACAATAGACATTTGCATATAAACATATATAAACACTTTCCTAATAAAATCTTGGAAAACTCTTCTAGCCAATTAAAAAAAAGGTGATAGAAATGTATTCCGTTCTATTTTAAAACAGCACGAAAAATTCCCCCCAAACATGTTGTCACGATAAGAAGTGCAGGTTGCAAATTAATCATATTCTAATCACAATCTACTCGAACATCTAGAACACCGATAACACTAAGAAAGTGTGAAATATTTCTTTTTTTTACGTTACGCAACACTTAACTAGGGAAAATTATTCGTTGATACATTAGCCACACTTCATTTAATATCACGAATCAGCTATATCAGCTATACAAAGTTAAACAATGTTATAATTTTCCCTCCGTTTTGGGATCTTCATTTCCATTGATACTAAAGTTGACACAGTTGAATTATTCACAACTTAAAAAAAAATTCTGGGCAACTAGATTTATTATTGGGCTAAAATTTAAAGTTCAAATTAATTTTTTTATTTTTACATTAACCATTTCCCAACTTTGACGTAGAAGTTGTCACTTGATACTTCAAAGTTAAAGTTGAATTACGTCAATATTATTCAAAACTAAACATTTTGAATGCTGTCTTCGGTATGAAGATGAGCACTTTGGAGAGCAGACAGAAACAAATTGATTAAGAAAAATATTCGTCAGCATAATATAGTGATAAATACATATATTAGGAGATATATTGAGCTTATACATTTAAATGTGTGCCTACAGAAAAACGTATACGTTCACGCTCATGCACAAGCATCACACAGTCACAACCCAATGTATTTAATGATATAATGCCATCGTCTGATATTATGGTCTACTTTGATTACGTTAAATTATTAAAATTTCAATAATATATTTATAATTATAAATAACAACAATTTTAAATAAAACTTAACGCACATATCCCAGAAGAGTTTAAAGTGATTTATACTTATACTGTAGAAATAGCATAGTATTGGCAAAATAGAAAACGGATTTTTTTTTTTTTATTTAAGTAAAGTACCTATTTAATAAATAACTCACGCTTTACAATGTTGCGATATGGCACACAACACCCAAAGCACTCAATTGACAATCTAAACTTGCCGGTAAGTACTTTTCAGTGCGATTGTGTGCAGATAGGAATCGTAAAGTTTGAATTTCACTATTGCGCACAGTGGTCGCAATATCAAATCACACCGTCAAATTCAATCATATTCAGACCAAATTTAAATTTTTTCTGGAAGTGTATGTTCTTGTGGGTCTACAGTGTCCAATATGAACCGCAACTACTACTACTATCTTCCAATTTATTGCACTTTTTAGGTTTTTAGGCACAATGTCAGTAGCAAAATGCAAGCTTTATTTAGTATGGCATGACGAAGAAATCCCCATAAAGAAAACAACTGCTGCTGCAAATGCTGGAAAATTTTTCTTTTGCAACTTTCTAGTATGAGCCAAGTTGACAAAGTGTCCACGTAACCTCAGAGTGCTCTTGCCAAACATACGAAATCTGTAGCGCAAAACCATAAAGGATAAACGATTTAAATTGAAAGTGAATTGAAGTGAAATGAGTTCCAGTTAATTCCAACCTCTCTAAATATGGGTTATCAAGTGTCCACGCCTGGTTGGGTTAGGTTTTTGGAGTGTGCCTTGCACATTTCGTACAGAATTCCAATAAAAAAGTGGCAACTTTGCGGTGATGGCAAGAATGTTGTTGAAAAGAAAAATAGAAAAGACATACAGAAGAAGATAAGAAAAGAATTTGTTGGTGAAAAAAGGATTTGTTGGCGGCACCAACAACAAAATTACAGCAAGAATAACAACAATACATTGATTCAGCGTAATCTTACGTGCATTGACCTGCGGTTTTGACATAAACACTGAACCATTTGGGTCTTACGATATGCAAATTCCCGAAATTTTTGTTCGTCTGTACCCTGGTTTAACATGCCTTCGTCTATTTACAACATTTTGATTCATGGAACAGATATTGCAACCCATTGTCCGAGGAAGCGATTGAAGCCAGAAACAAGAAATACAAAAACACACTTTTACTTTTTCCGATTCTTGAATAAATTCATTGTCCAATAGTTCTTCAATTTCCTCTGCAAAAAATTTGATATTGGACGAGGATGTTACGAGCTTGCTTTTAATGAAGAATCTGGAAACTAACTGATTTGACTCTGATAGCTCAATTTTCGATTTTTTTTTAATATGAATTTGTTGTAATTTTTATAAAGAAATAGATAAGTAATGAAATTTTTTATTAAAAAAAATTGTTTTAATAAAAAAATGTTTTTAAAAAAAAATTTTACTGAAAATAAATAAAAATTTCACTTCTTTTAATTTTTTAAATCTTTGTTTTTTTTTTCTTGAAAGTTATTAATTAAACGCCGCGAGCGCAGTCAAATCGCCCACTGTGTTGCGTTCCGTTCTCGCTTTGCTTTCGTTTCACTAGAATATGATGATATACAAAACTAGGCGCGAATTCATACCATGTGCTATTACATATAAAAATATTCGCGGTATTCACTAAGTTCTGGAAAATATATGTATAAAAGAACAAATTTGCTTTAAACTACAAAATATATTGATGTAAATTAGTTCCGTATGAGAATTTTTGTGACACAAATGCCTTTGAATAGATTTGAGCAAAATGCAACTCTGCACCTGACATTTGATTAATTACGTTATATTTTGATTTCAAAAAAATCGGACTAAATTTTGTTCAATTTACACAAAAATGAATTAGCAAACAAAAAGAAAAGACCAAAATTTAAGAAAACACTGAAAAGTTGGAGGAATACCTAGGTGATGAAAATCTTGCAATATATAAATAGAACTGGAAACGTTATTGTAAGTGTAATTTGTAGAAATTTAATCAAAATTCTATAGAAACCAAAAATGCATATATCTGGCATAAAATTGCTTAAAGCAATTAACAGAAGATGAAACAGTAGATTTTCTGGAGCTCTAGCAAAACCGCCATAATGTAACAATGTGACTTTTTTACGGATTATACATATATTGTGTACCTGAAGCCCATTTAGTGAATCCCAGGCACCACGACTGGCCCGAATCGAACCAAGCTGCTTGAGCGTAAATCAAACCTAATTGCAATAATCTACAAAAACCTACATACTTGTCGTACACATAATTGAATTTTCTAATTCTGCCTCTTCTTTTTTTGTTGTTTTTATATTATTGTCGTTCTTCTATCACAATCATATTTTTTGTTTACTTTAATTTATTGCTGAGCCTCATACTGGGACTTACATCGCTCTGTGTGAGTAACAACTGCAACAACAACAACAATTCGAATAAGAGCCGGCGGCGACGAGCAGCTTAAGAAAACCAGAACAACAAGAGAATTGTTATCTCTACAAAGTGACATTAATGATTGACTTGCGCTAAGCCAGTACTCATCTGATACGTTTTCGACGATCATAAATAAATATATGTACATATACTTGAAATTGAGTGGTTGTGTGCGTCAATGCTGATGTATGTGTATGTTGGTGCATTAAACCAACATTAGTGTGAATACCTATAAATTCTTGCTCAAATCGGTTGAGAACCTTAGTTTTGCTAGTTCGCCCTAGCTGGCAAATTTTTTCAGTACATTTTCGAATGCAACGCTGAACGGTCGTTTGAACCGGGATTTCGTTCATTGTGCATACATAAACAATATATACATACATTTACTGGATGTAAAGTGATAATTGTGAAAAATAATAATAAAAATAATTTATTAAAAATGTTTTGTAACATATTTGTCTGTGCTATCACAATCGTTTCAATTGCACTCCTCTGCCATGTAAATTACTCTGAATCGCGTCCACAAAGTAATCCAAAGTCGATCTTGAATGTAGGCACAAAATGTGGCTATGCGGTAAGTGAAAAAGAACACATTTTTTTTTTTTTTTTTGCTTATACAAATTTAATTAATACGTAGCTAAATTATCAATAGCAATACGAAAGAGATTCTAGTTTGAACGCAGTTTTAAAAGTTTTTTTTTTTTGTCGTATCACACCAGCGTATTTATATTTAAAAGCATTTGCATTCTCAGACCAAAATTAATTATAATTACGTTTTGGAGAAAGTTACAATTGCTAAATGAGCTAAGATTAACATGATAACATTTCATTTTTTTTTTTTTTATTTAGAAAATGAAACAGTTCACACACCACTTCATAATATTATTATCTTTTAGATTTCAATTTGTTCGAAAATTTTATAGTCTACCATTTCTTAATCGGTGACGTATCTCAGTAGTGGGTACATCGACCTTTTGTGTATTTTGTGTATCAAACCTATAGATCGAACTTCAAGATGACGAATTCAACAGCAATTTTTTCAAAATGATGAAAATTTCTTCTTTTAGTTTTTTAATTTTCTTCTGGATAAACTTCTAGAGAGTAATAAAGCTTTGAAAAAATACTGTCAGGAAAATCCAACATCAAGATTTAATAAATCGCCAGTGTCGCTTTCAAGTAGGACTGTGCGATTAATCGATTGTTCAAAATTTTTATTTATCAATTATTCAATTAATCAAAATTTTTTAACAAACGATTTATCGCACAGCTCTACTTTCAAGCCATATTATTCGAAATCTCTTATACTGTAAATTTTGAAAAAACTGTGAAAAATTTGATAAAGATTTTTAAGATATTCTTGACAAAAACTCTAAATATTTTCGGATGTTCCGCAAAATAAAATACACTTTTCAAACTTTTTTTTTTTTCGTCTGATGAAAAATTCATGACATTTAACCCGATAACAGTTGTTTAATAAAAAAAAAGTATATTCAATATATATTTTTTTTAATATCATTAGCCCAATGTGGATTTCCATTAAATCGCGCTTACACAATGCTTATCTCATTACATCAGGTTGATTTGAATCATACTATTTCAATTTTATTTCCCATACGAAATTTTATCAATTAAGTAATCAATAAATATTCATATAATTCCATTTTCAGAGTTGTCCAAAAACGATGCGTAATATGCTTAATGTGCATCTTGTGCCACATACTCATGATGACGTCGGTTGGCTTAAAACTGTCGATCAATATTATTATGGCAGTCAGTCATTAATACAAAAGGCCGGTGTACAATACATAATCGATTCGGTTATAGAGGAATTATTAAAGGATCCAAATAAGCGATTTATTTACGTTGAATCGGCATTCTTTTTCAAATGGTGGCACGAACAAACACCAGCATTGCAAGAGCAAGTTAAAATGTTAGTCGATGAAGGACGATTGGAATTTATTGGTGGCGCTTGGAGTATGAACGATGAGGCAACAACACATTATCAAAGTGTCATCGATCAATTTACATGGGGTTTAAGGTGGGGCTCACTTCTAATCTAATCTAATATGTGGATGGTCGACATACTTTGACATATGAAAATTTCAGGCGGCTCAATGATACTTTCGGTGAATGTGGTCGTCCTCGTATCGGTTGGCAAATAGATCCATTTGGGCATTCACGTGAAATGGCTTCAATGTTTGCACAAATGGGATATGATGGTCTCTTCTTTGGCCGCTTGGATTATCAGGACAAAGATGAACGTTTAATGACGAAGACAGCTGAAATGATTTGGCGTGCTTCCGCAAATTTGGGTTAGTCTGCGAACATATGTTATGATACTCTAATATATTTTCTTTTTTAATATATTCTCATTCAAAGGCGAGACATCACATCTCTTTACGGGCGCCTTATACAATCAATATCAGCCACCACCAGGTTTTTGTTTTGATATACTTTGTGCTGATGAACCCATCATCGATAACAAACACAGTCCCGATTATAATGTCAATAAGCGAGTAAGTTTAATACAATGCTGCTACAATCTGTTCATCTGCCTTATTTTTCCAATTTTTCCCAATATATCGTCTATGTAAAATGTTTAGGTTCGAGAGTTTTTTGACTTTATTGACAAGCAAAAACGTTATTATCGTACCAACAATATTATCATTACTATGGGTGGCGATTTTACCTATCAAAATGCAAATGTCTATTATAAAAATTTGGATAAATTGATTCGGTAAAAGAATTATTAAGAATTTGACACAAGTTGATGAAAGTTTGTAAACTTTAAATCGAAGTAATCGAATTTCGAAATTTGTTCGTATTTACTATCACATAAATTTACTCGCGTTCAAATATTCGTAAATTCATTATTCATTTATTACTTTATTCAAATATTTTTTCTATTAGCAATTTGAAAAAGCATTGCGTTAAAAGTAAAAATTCATTCGGTGATACGTATGATAAGGGTGATTGTACGCTATGCTTGAGCTGTGAATTATCGACTTGAAGAATAGTGATTATTCAAATCTCACATCTTTTAGGTCGATGAATTTTTTAAATATGTGACAAAAATGTGTGAAGGTTATCGCACTGAAAATGTACTCATTACAATGGGTGAAGATTTTCACTATCAAAATGCTAATTCATGGTATAAAAATTTGGACAAGCTTATCAAGTGAGTAATATCTACATACTATGTGGTAGAGAGTTTTACTAAAAGTAATACAAAAATAATAAAAATAATAATAATAATATGCATGCTACTAAAACGAACTTTCATCAGCTTTAACCAAATGCTTCAATAATGGATAAGCTAAGAAATTTGACTTTCACATAAATTAAATAATATTCAATTTATTTTCATACACACCCCAAAAACAGATATGGCAATCAACTACAAGCTAATGGTTCAACCATAAATCTATTCTATTCGACACCATCATGCTATCTGAAATCATTACATGATGCAGGTATAACATGGCCAACGAAGGATGATGATTTCTTCCCCTATGGATCTGATCCACATGCCTACTGGACGGGCTATTTCACATCACGTCCCACACTGAAACGTTTCGAAAGAGTGGGCAATCATTTTCTACAAGTTTGTAAGCAAATTACAACTCTCGCACCAAGAGAATCGCCCGAATTCTTACCTCATCTATCATTTCTGCGTGAGACCATGGGCATAATGCAACATCATGACGCTGTCACGGGCACAGAAAAACAAAAAGTCGCATCAGATTATGCAAAACGTTTAGATGTCGCTCTGCGGGCTTGCAATGCCAACACTAAATCAGTATTAAATCGTTTAACTACGGGTGAGGAACCTGTACCGATACCGGCCAAACCAGAGGACAAATTACATTTCAAATTTACAAAAGATTACAAATTTCAATTTGAAAGTTGTCCACTATTGAATATTAGCAAATGTGATGTGTCCGAAAAGAGTGAACGTTTCATAGTGACGCTCTACAATCCATTGTCGCATTCCACGTTCGAGTATGTTCGTATTCCAGTACCCGATGTGGATTATACGGTCTTTGACTACAGAGGTTTGTAACGTATCGAAACTTTACGAAAGCTGAGCAAAACTTTTAACAAACATAAAGCTTTAGCCCATATTCATTTATATCCTCACATATTTCTAATCGAATTCCCTTCATATCCTTAACATAGATGTCGAAATAGAGACGCAGGTGGTACCAATTCCAGAGGCAATTGGCAATCTGACGTTCCGCAAATCAAATGCAAACTACGAATTGATATTTTTGGCCACTGAATTGCCACCATTTGGCTATAAATCATATTATATACAAAATTCCAAAAGAGAGCATATGAAACCAGTGCCGGATCAAGAGAATACTTCCAGTTTTACAACAATTGGAAATGAGGTTTGTAAATTTTTTATCGGAAAAAATTTGATTTCAGATTTATTAAACCTTTTCACTTATCGCACAAATAGCATATTCGTCTAACATTCGATACGAATGGTTTTCTATCGGCCGTTACAGCTGATGGCATGACACGTATTATCAATCAGGAATTCCTCTTCTATGAAGGTGCAATCGGTAATAATCGTGAATTCCGTAATCGTTCATCGGGTGCATACATTTTTCGGCCAAAAGACGACAAAATACGCGCCGTTACGTTCGTGCCCAAAATAAAAGTCTATCGTGGCAATCTGGTCGAAGAAGTACATCAAAAATTCAATGATTGGGTGAGTCAAGTGGTACGCGTATACCGGCAGCAACAATATGCTGAATTTGAATGGCTAGTTGGACCGATACCCGTCGATGATGGTGTCGGCAAAGAGATTATTACACGATTCAATTCCGACATTCAGTCTGAGGGTATTTTCTATACCGATTCGAATGGACGTGAAATGATTAAGCGATTACGTGATCATCGTGATACGTGGAAAGTGAACTTGCTGGAAAAGACGGCGGGAAATTATTATCCAATAACGACAAAGATTGCACTGGAGGATGAGAATGCACGTATGGCTTTGCTGACAGATCGTGCCCAGGGTGGTGGATCACTGGGTGATGGTTCGTTAGAGCTGATGGTACATCGTCGACTGTTACATGATGATGCATTCGGCGTAGACGAATCCCTCAATGAGACGGCTTATGGCAAGGGTTTAGTTGCACGTGGTACACACTATCTGATTGTCGGCTCTTCACAACTGGATCAGAGTCCCACTACACAAGCGATAGAACGTTTTACACAATTGGAGAAACTTTTGCCAACTTGGAAATTCTTTAGTGATGCAACAAAATATCCCTACAAGGATTGGAGTAACACATATACAAATATTGTAAGTATAAACGGACATATTTAGCCCCTATCGATTCGACTAGACACATTGATTGACTCGTGATAGAGGTAATTCTTCTGCAGCTGTACACAAACATTCATATAATCTCAATTTTCAGTTCAGTGGCTTATCTCTGTCGTTGCCGAAGAATATCAATTTAATGTCATTCGAGCCGTGGCATGATAACGAAATACTCATTCGTTTCGAACATATACTCGAAAAAGACGAAGATCCCGAATATTCAAAGACATTACAATTTAACTTGAAGGATGTTCTGCGTGGTTTTAAAATCGACAATTTACGTGAGACCACTTTGGATGGTAACGCTTGGCTCGAGGATAATCGTCGCATGGAATTTGTGCCGGATCCAGATAATCTATCGTATGAATCATATGGTGTTTTTAGTAAAGTAGCAGATTATATTCAGTTATTGAAAGCAAGTAAGCCATTGCTGGATACCCAATATTCCGATGAAAAGTTGCCAGCCACAAGTGGTTTGGGTGCCGAAAGTAATCGTATTAAACGTGCAAGTATGCCAAAATCGATGGAATTGAATCGTCTACGTTCGGAAAAATTGAATAAGTTGAAAACAAATATTGCCGATTTGCCACTACAACTTGAAGACGATGATGATAATAAGTTTATCATCGAAATGAGTCCAATGCAAATACGCACATATATTCTTTATTTGCAGAAAACAATTTAAACGATAATTAAGCGCATTTAGAAAACAATAAGCAAATATTATTCAAGCATATCGATTGAATTTTGGTGAGAATTTATTTATTGAGCGAACAAAGAAACTCATAACAAGCCCTATTATGCATTTCAATACAATACGTATCGTAATAGTATTATGTGACAGATGTACTATGTTATTCAAATTCAATTAAAATGCATATCTCGTCTTAAGTCATTTTAGGCATTTGTGCAAATGCTTGCTTCCTACGTATGCCACGTTGTTCTGTAATTTTGAATTGTAACAATACCACCAGGTAAGTAGCCATAAAGGAAATATTCTAAAAAGGAACAAGATACAGATACGATTTACATTAATACTTCAATGTATACTCACCGAGGTAATCAACTCTCGATTGATATTGGCATAACCATCCAAATTCATAATTGGTGGATTCTTAGCGATGGCCACTAAAAACATTTCCACCTCTTTTTGTGTTGCATTATCAACAGCTGTTAAATTGACATTCAAGAGTTTCGTTTGAAAATCCAAACCAACTTTGCGCGACGCATAATGTGCCTCATTGCAAATGATATACAATAGACCCATGCAATAGAAGACAATAACGAAGAGACCAACTTCCTTAAAGGTGGCACCATGATCGATAATTTCGCTCAACGAACCATATGTTGCAATAATTGTTGTGAAGAATATTACCAAACAGTACATACCATACATATTCGAATAGGCACGACCTAAGTGCGGCGCAAATTATTAACCAAATGATTGTTTTTCTTTTGACCATCTAACCAGCTTACCTAATTGCTGCATCATATGACTTAAATCGACCCAAAGGTGACGATAATCAGTTAGTTTCTGTGCTGGCTTCTCATCCTTCATGGTTTTTTGCAATGCTTCAGAAAGTGCCATGCTAGCTGTTCCAAAAGCATTGCAATTAATATACCTTTTAATAAAATGTCAAATTTAACTATCATTAGTTGATATTGTTTTTTATTGTACTTAAAGTATATATACCACCTTATCATAATATCCGATATTTCGTAGTCGAAAGAAGTTTTCGAGTGGATTTCGAACTTCGAATAATTGCTATCACAAGAGGGTTGGCAACGCGTGCAAATCAGTATTTTTTTTTTAATTAATTGGAATTTGGAAATTCCAATTTACATTTATAAAAGAATTCTTTCGAATTCATATACCGAAACGGAACGTATGATAGATGGTAATGTTATACAAATACTCACCACAAACTACAGAAACAATTCAGCATAGCAATAATTGGATAATATGCAAATGTATACCATAATTCGAAATCCGGTTGCAAATAGTATTGCGACAAATTTACCACAATGCTGAGGACCCACGAAAATATACACAGGCCCCATGTCAACGGATATAGATTGGGAAAAACGATGGCCGAACCAGTCACTTTGAGAAATTTCAACTGATAATTGGTCCACATATTTTTGAAGATTGCCACTTGTGGACCGTGACGCCAACTAGCCACCGGTAGGAGGAAATTCGTGAAAAGCAAACTAATGAAAATCACATTATAGATTGCCTCATCGAAACGTTTGTCCTCGTTGCTGATGAACTTCTTGACACGTTCGCGCAACACCAGCACCACAACAACGGTTTGCAGCGAGTATATAAAAAGAGCCCAAAAAAATTGTTTCGATGTCCATGAGAAACCGGTGCGTGGTAAGCCGGCCACTCGAGGATTACGATGTAATGGCATAACGCCCATTATCTGAAAGAGTACCAATAGACTTTTGGTTGTTTGATAGAAGGAATCATGTTTATCCAACAATTCCGGATCGTCGACTATCTCATCTTTGCGCACATAGAAATCGGTGGCATTTCTATCGTTGCTACGCGTCAGAATATCCATCTTTTCACGATAGCGTATCTCATCTTCGAGAAATTGCCGCTGATTCGGATTTAGTACAGGAACAATTTTCGATGGTGGCGTCATGCCATTGTTCGAAGCCCAAAATGACATTGAATCGTGTGAAGAACACAAAACGCTAATCACAAATAAAAAGCTCCTTACGTGTGTATGATTAATTTAGTTTTGAAAGCCAACTGCTTGCGGTGCGTCCTTTATATTTGAACATTTAAAATGCATAAATGTACATATTGACAGTGTGAATAATCATTTATTGATGCAATATTTGCCCATTGAATTTTATATAAAGTACGTATTGTATTATATTTTATCGATTTACAACATACAACATAAAGGGTTTTCCATTAGGGACATAACAATTTCGTATCTTTATATGAACTCACCCTTAAACTTTTTTAATCAACTGTCAATGTCAAAACGTTAGTTAAAGTCAACATTTTCATCATGGTAAAGTTCACGAACTAGCAACGTTTGGAAATTATTAAAAATTACTACCGAAATTCTGAGTCGGTCGTCGCAACTTTAAGAGCGAAAAATCATCTTAAGCGATGAAGCTCATTTCTGGGTCAATGGCTTTGTCAATAAGCAAAATATGCGTTATTGGTCAGCAACAAACCCACAAGTGGTTCTTGAGACACCGTTGCACCCGCAAAAAGCTACTGTTTGCTGCGATTTCATGCCAGAGGTGTGATTGGGCCGTATTTTTTCGTGGATGAAAACGACCGTCATGTTACCGTCAATGGAGAGCGCTATCGTGCTATGTTGGAAGTTTATTTGTGGCCAGATTTGGTTGAACTTGACATCAGCGATATGTGGTTTCAACAAGACGATGCCACTAGCCACACAGCACACGTCACAATCGATTTATTGCAAGGCAAATTCGGTGAACGTGTTATCTCGTGCGATCTAACACCATTGGATTTCTTTTTATGGTGCTTTATCAAGTCACTGGTCTATGCCAACAATCCAGCAACTTTAGACGAGCTCAAACACAACATCCAACGCAAAATTGCCAACGTTTCAGTCGAAATGTGTGCTACAGTAGTGGAAAATTGAGTCCACAGAATCGACCGCTGTAAACGGGCTCGTGGTAGTTATATGACCGAAATCGAATTTTATTCATAAAATGTAATGCTTGCAATATATCCACAATAAATTTGAACTCAATATCTCAAATATTTCTGTGTTTTATTAATAGATAAAATTGTTATGTCCCTAATGGAAAACCCTTTAGTAGTAGTAATTAAGGTTAAACTATAGAAATGCATCAAGCTAAATTTTTCGTCCATATAAATGCCAAAATAATCGTAAAGTAAAAAAATATAAAAATTCGACTGCTCCCAAAACGCTGAAACCCAAAAAAAGACCAGCTGTGCCGCCTATCGAAACTGTTGAAAATAATAGGACGTAAATAGTAGTAATGTAATCGATAAAAAATCGAAAATTCACCTAATAAATCGATGAGTGTATAAATGACTTGTCGTTTTATACGTATTCGTGGCCAAGTATTAACACGCATCTCCACTAAGACATTTTTCACCAAGCTGAAACTGTTCATAGGCTAGATAGAGAAAGAAATTTGTCAATTTGACGGGCTGCTTTCAATAATTATTAAACGTTTTTAGTTATCTAACGTACAGAAACCGATTTTATCCAAACAAATGCATCCAAACAGCTCTGTTCACAACTACATTTTGCCACGTCCTTCTTTACGTCATCATACAATCTCGAAAAATAAGCTATAAAATAAAATGTTGACATATATTTGCATCATTTTCTCCCCTATTATTCATTTTCAGAAGTATGGTAAAATTGTATCGAGGCCTACTGAAATGCGCATGTCAAAATCTTACTTACTTTCATGTCTCGGAAAACAATGTTTAAGTATTCGATAGTTGCAAACAGGTTTCGGATCGGCAACTATAATCTTATAATGTTAATAATAATTTTCGTAGTTAGTAGTAGTTGCACATACCTCGATTTGGATAAAAATGTGGTATGCATCTACATAATTTCATAGCCAAATTGATACGACATTCCTGAATGCATAGATTCCTAGTATAAATGGGATAATGTTTTAAATTTGATTCGCTCTGAAATCGGCATTTACGTTGCGACACTGAAGCCGCACTAAAAAGAGCATACATGAGAAAATACATTTGAAATGTCACAATTGCGAAAAATTACTTTTTAAAATTTGGCTCAACAACAATATCTTGACTTCCGGCATCAATAATAGTGCCTTCATCTGCTACACTATAGCTCTGATCGATTCGTATAACCTCAAACGCACTGTGGACATAAATCTAAAACATTGGCATATTACATAGATATTTACATACACACGATTATTCGAGCAATCACTTACAGCAAGTCTTTTGCTGGTAAATCCCTTAAAGACCAACGTTTGTCCCTCATCGAAAAATGAACCTCTTACCAATTTTTGAAAACGTCCCTTATGTTCGTATCTATTATATGTTGGATATTCGCCAAATATTAAATATCTCGATGAATATTCATTGCGCATATAATTATTGGTCATATAGCAGAGACCAAATTCGGTAAGAACTTGACGTGTACCCACAAAACCAGTACCATCCTCACCACGTGTACGCAAACTGTCATCTGGTTCCATTGTATTGTCCAGTGTTAAATTATAAATTAATTCCATATAATTTTCCGAATAAATATGTAACATATCTAATGTCTCATCAATGCTCGGGTACTCGGGTATATTTCCAAAATTCAAATATGTTGAATTTGCCAGCACCTCCATAAAATGGATAAATTCTGTTTTACGATCTCCATGAATATGATTATCCCTATCGATATATTGATGTTGATGAAGTTATTAAAGAGTATTAATTATTAAAGAAATAAATATTCCAGTACATACCGACAATATTCCTCAACTGCTACTGCATTTAGACGTTCAAATGGACATACCGTTATGCTAGGTAATGTTGTATTCCACACGTAATAATCCCTTTCAATGCCAGCAACTACATTTTTCTTTTGAAAACGTTGCACCGATTCTAAACCAATTAGAATACAACAAACGATGGAAACTAAAATTATAATCAACCAACAGCATCTGCAAACAAATCAACTATTCGATTGTAGTCCAAATATTCTATATACTTTTTACCTTTCGAATAAAGTAAGACGCTCTCGTACCAAATAACCTAAACCATGTATTCCACATTCACGCACATAAATTTTAATATAATTGAAGACGCGTTCAAGCCATTTAAATTTTAAACGTTGACAAATTCTTTGTGATTTGTTTATTTTCGGCTTGCTTTTAATTTCAATGTGCATTTCAATGCAACTAATCCCACATTTAATGACTTTCGTTTTAATAAGTTGCATGAAAGTCGAATAGTACAGAATAGTTTGAGTTCTACAATGTATACTAATGTTCTTAGTACGCTTATGTACATTAGCTATGTTCTAATCGTTTTTTAAGGACGTAGGACAATTAAAAATGCCGTACTATAGAAAGAAGTATCTTTGGAAATTATTAAATGGATATTTAAAAAAATTAATATGTGGCACTTAAAGCCCCAAAGGACTCTTTGGCCGAGCTTCTCTTCCATTACTGTTGTGCGTGTTAAATTTTGGGCAGTATTAGAAGGGAACTACTTATTTTAGCCGATTCCGAACTGCGGAACTTTTTGCGACATCTCTTTTTCTGAGTTTTGTCACAAAGTTCTTTTGGAAGCTTTTCCATGGCAAATTGTTACTGCCGAAAGAATTGTCAATTGCCAATGGGTACCGTTCGATAGAAAAATCTTTTCGATATTAAATTTGTTTTGTTATGCTTCAGCCGCGGATTGAACCCACAACCTACAGATCAGAAGGCCAACACATTAACCACTGAGCTACGGCATCCATCAAATGGATATTAGCTATGCTAAAATCTAGAATTATCAATGTTAAACTTGGGGGGACATCAAAGTCAATCACAGCCACAAAGAGTTGCCTTCATAGGAATGTACTCTCGCCGCTTTTGTAGACTTAAGTAAGAGATTAACTTTTCCACAAGCTATATAATCTGGGGTTTTATACTCAAGGTGGCGTATATAGTCGGCTGGCATGAACAGACCTTTTCAGACCGCATGCAACAAGCTCTGTCATTAATTAACAATTGGTGCATAGAAATAGAACTTTCTATCAGCCCATCAAAAACTGTCCTGTCCTAGGCAATACAACACTTAAATTTTCAACAGAGCAAATCCATCACAAAAGCCACAAGGGCATTCTTTGCTAGTATCAAGCTTTTCGGTTAGACCTGAGGCTTAAATCCCAGAATGACATATTGGACTGTCACCTCGATTGTCAGATCTGTTCATCTTTTGCACAGTGGCCAAAAGTTAATCAAAGGGAAGCAGTAACTGAACTAAGTAAAATGCACCGTCTTGTCTCTGTCAAGGTTCCTTCGAAACATCCCACTTTTTCCTATCTTAATCGAGAAGGAAGCTTGCTTAGTCGCCTTATGACTACCAGGAATGTACGAGCGTAGATATTCAGGAAGATTTTCGAAAACTTTCTATATAGTTCCATTAGAAAAGAAGAGTTGATACATTACCCTCAAAACTACTAGTCTTCTTCAAGAACTTTCAGATTATTATCAATGACCATGACGTGTGGAGAACCAAGTCTACTAACTTAAAATCAAGCTCACAATCCTCGTATACTGATGGGTAAAAATTAGAAAATGGTAAAACAGAAGCAATAGTAGATGGACTGCGATTCAAAAATTATATTCCAATTTTTCAAGCGGAAATAAACGCTATTGCAATTTGTCTTCATAGAAAGATGAAAGGAACTTACATTTACATAATGTCAGATAGTTAAGCGGCATTAAAAGGGTTCCTGAACACAATGGGCATGAGGGTAATGAAATGTCTGATTGCCTAGCGAAACGAGGAGCAGACATGCCTTTCGTTTGTCCTGAGCCCTTCTGTGAACATATTAAAAATCACACGAGCGAAGCTATCGTAAAATGGACAGACTATGAATTTGCCAATCACTTAACACCGGCTTAAAACCGAGAATCGGCGGCAAACAAAGCCTCATCCTCATCCCAGCTAAAGAAATATCGGATAAGCTACCTTCGCGAAGCGGAGCAGATCTACGAATTCCATCTGGTTTTTTCTTAGGCCATTGCAGCCTTAGATATCACCTATCCAAGTTGGGTTTCTCGGTCACTGATGTCTGCAGATTTTGTGGAATAGACATTGAAAGTTCAGAGCATATTCTTTGCGAATCTTCGGAACTTGGCAGACAAAAACTTAACAACTTAGGTGTTATTGTTATGGCTTCATATAAACTCTGAAACAATAAACCTCATATAGTGGGTGAAAACTAAGGCCTTTCACCATAGATCTTACTTAGTCGCGGTTCATTTTGGCATCCAATATTAATAGTATGCTCAATAGTCCAATAGACCTGAACTGTGTCCATAATAAAAAAAAAATTTTCCCTCCTTTTTTGCAAATTCGTATTCACAAATTTTGAACGGTTCGAATATATCATATTGTATATTAGTAAAATTCATTAAATATTTAAAGATTTAATGCTTGACATGATAAATACATTTGATAGCAACATTGGAACGATAAACATGCAATTGCCAGATATTGTATGTATTCGTATATGTACGAGCATATGAGGTATTGTATTAAGGTATTGCAACTTCATTGTTCATAAAAAGTATTTAGGTGATAGAGAGATATTGTTTATTATTTTTATTTTTACTTTTTTCCCCCATGAAACTATATATTATATGAACTCCTTACCTGAATACATTTTTCCAACCTTCTGTGGGATTTTACTTTTAGTCAATCTACAGAAAAACATTTTTTTTTATTTTTAATTACGTATACTTTAGTGTAAAAAGTGTTATTTTATTTGAATTGTCTTCATATTGAGATAAATTATTTAGTTTAGTATTCAACTTGATTGAGAAAATTGGTAAAAAATAAATGCAATCAACTCAAATAAATGCCAATTACTATTGTTACTGTCGCTATTGTTGCTCTTAATAAATAAAATAAAAATGTTTAATTAAATTATATTAAAATACATCACTAATAAATTAAATATTAATACAAATTCATTTTAATTACGAGTAAGTAGTAGTTACGTATAAACAAAATTATGCAAATTTTTTACTTACACAACAACAAAATATTATGAAATATTAAAATGTTTATAAAATCATATTGATGTTGTTGGAATTGTTTAGAAACTTCATTGGAATGTGTCACTAAATTAAGAATAAGTTAAGAGGTGTGCTTTTTTTTTTGTTTAGGCCAAAGGTAAGGAAAAATCATTTGTAAAAACAATAATAGACATTAGTAAGTATTTATATATAATATTTATAAATAGATGCTTAAGAAGTACATATAAGTAGAATTGTCGTTACGAAAGATGTAAAATGTGGACCAATTTAAGAGCCGTAGGGTGTACTATTCTTGAAATTTCCAAAACAAACTTCTATACGTATCGTTTCGGCTATTTGAAAATTATACATATAAATAATCTAAAAATTTTACATTTATATTTCAATTATAATTAAATGTAATTATAAAAAATTTTTTTTTTTTTTGTTTTGGATTTTCTATAAATCAATATTACTTAGCTATTCGATTTTATTATTATTATTACTTTTTTTTTATAATTATTTATTGCTTATTTATTTGGAAAATATAATATATCCAAATTGTTGATAGTTTGTCCAACGAACTAAATTTATTGTCCAAGACTGTGAATTTACTGGATAACAATTTTGCAAATTTAAGCAACCGAACATGAATAACAGCAATTCTGTTGATAATATTCATAACTACAAAGTTTAGCTTTGACAGCCCATTGACAATTGGTAAATTCGTCAACGCACGATATGGCAACATCGTTTTGCAGCAACTCAAGGCGTGGTTCTACAAAAAAAAAGAGTATTAAAAAAAAACAAGTATAAATTGAACCCGGTACTATGGTTCTTACCTTCACATATATGCGTATTACAACTACGGTAAATCGGTTCTCTAAGCGAGTAGCGACATTTTGATGATTCTCGTAATGTATTCTCACGTGCCTCGTACTCGAGACATTTAACCGTACGACGCTGAGTACCGCCATCACAAGATTTGGTGCACTTTAACGGAAAATAGACAAAATATTAGAAATGTATATGGAGAAATTGTCATTTCTAATTACCTCCGTCCATTCGGAGTAATGCCAGCGAGCACCACAGTACTCAACCTCTTCGTGCGAACAGTTCTCTATAGTTTGTGGCTTCAATTCCGGTTTGCATTCCTCCTCATCGACAATCAGTTGATTTTGTATACATAACACCGGACGCGATCGAGTTAGATTGAAACAATTTCCATTGCAAGGCGTCCAAGGACCTGCGAACCAATCACCGGTCTCGCATTGATGCTCACGTTCACACGGACGTGATATATCCGGTGTTGTCCGTGAGTCGCAACGTTCTGAATTCGGTCGGGAACGATCACAGAATATTGTACGATATTCGACACCTGAGCCACATTCAGCAGAACAATATTGATTCCAATCGGATGTCAGCCAAGTGCCAGCTTTCTCACGATTACGATGGCTATGTTGTCCGCTGATGGTGTGATTGTGACGATAGCGGGCGTGAGTGCGACGTCGAGCTTTGGGACATTCACATGTGCGCTTCACCACCGGCCGTTCTTCCATGCACGCCGAATCATCAACATGAATGACAATGCCGGAGGCGAGTTCTTGTATGCAACTGACTTCGCGTTCACGATAGCCATCACCTTGGTGACAATGACATTCGCCCCACTCATCAAGGCGCCAATACGCTGGACATGGCTGAGTGTTGCAGCGTAACAGATTCTCATTCAAGACTGGTTTCTCCGAATGCATACAACGCCGTTGTGAATAATATCGTATTGGATTCTCGCGGACACAACGAATTAGCGGCGTTTGCATACCACCACCGCACGATTTTGTACACGAACTGAAACCAACTACCTTCCAATTAAATTTGCGACGACGCATTGAACGTGAGCTGCTGATGGAATTGTCCTCAGGTCCCGCCTTGAGGAAACCATCACTTTCCATTGACACCTCATTCTCTTCGGAATCGGAAGCGATCGGTAATAGGTATTCATATTTAATACCCGGATTTGGTGATTTGCTGTAAACCTAAATTTTGGGAAACAAAGCATTGGCATATTATTACCAGAGTTGGGCCAAAAAAATGCCCACCGATGCATCATACCATCAATTCCACCATATCCTTAATGGGTCCCGTACATGAGATCCATTCAGTTACACCTTCGCCATGTTGTAATCCATCAATACGGTGATAATCAAATATGGCATCCAATGCCTCGTAAGCACCACTTTCCGACGCTTGATTATCGCCATTAAATACATATTTCTGATCGGTTGTACGAAGCACTATTTATGGAGAAGCCCCCAAAAAAAAAAAGAAAAAGAAATTATAGCTCACATTAAATTTAAATAACGATCACACGCCAATCATACCCAATAAGTTTATGCTATTCTTTAGCTCCGTTATTGAAATATTCGATGCTCCAGCTGGTATGGTTGTGACATGTACATAAGCCTCCTCGGGTAATGGATCTCTTGTAAAAATACCAGTAAATGGTCGACAGATTAGACCACCACAACTAACAGAACCACTATTCGCTGAGAGACCGGTTATTAGACCGCTGGCATGTATGGCCTGGAATAATAAGAATATAACATGGACATCGGTTCGTATATTAAATTTATTTATTTTTTAATCTCATCTGCTAAATGAGTAAACATACAAAATATATGATAAATAATTATTCAAAATATGTATTAAATATATGCGAGTATGCGAATTAATTAATTCAATGCTTGCATTAATTAAGCTACTCGATTTGAGTTGATTTAAGATTAATATCTATATCTACTAATTTATCTTGAGTTTCATCTAAAATTTCAAAAAAAACGAAATATTAAGTATAAATGTCATTCATTAGGTCAACTTACCAGTAATATTATGGATAGCTTATACAGCATATTAATGTATTATATTTTTAGATGGCTATCATCAAGTTCTTGAATTTTTCGATACGATTTATTCTATTACACATGTGTACTTTAATAAATTCCTTCAAATAAAATTATATAAATTCCCAATCTTTTTAGGAAATCTGAAAAATATCCTATCTACAAAAAAAAACACAAACAAAAACAAGCATTTCATCATAAAAGAATATATCTCGAACAGATAATCTCCATATTTTTTAAGCGTCGGTTAAAAATCTATTCGTTCACAATATCTTTGATTTTTTAATTTCATTCTATTCATATTCAGATGTCTTTTGCTATATATAGTCATAATATACATATGTTACATTCTCGTTCATATAAACATAATAAATACGGCACGCTTGGAGATCATTTAATATACTATAATATATGCTATAGGTAGTACCAAATCGTTTTTTTGATTTGTCATACATAAAATCTTTAACTAAATTTCCTCACATCTATTGTTATTCCAATTAAATGTGTTAATTTGCTTGTATTGCCATAAATGAGTTATAAATTATAAGTTTCCTTTCAGTAAATTTTATTTTGACTGTTTTATGAACTGCGTAAAATTCATGTAATTTACATATGTATTTTATTATTATTTTATTATACTAAAATCATTTTGAAACGGGATGAATGAGTAAGTACTGTGTCTTTAGAATATAGTTTTTAGGTTGTGTGTTTTATTAAATTCAGATAATTTGGCAGACAAATTAAAAACAAAAATTTTTCCAGCATAAATTGCATAAATTGCAAATTTTCCTTCACATATTCCCATAAGTGCATATAAATAATCAACTAACTTTCATCTTATAGTATAACATTTGGTGCTATATGAAGCGCATGATCGCTTATGTTAGCACAAATATTCACATTAATTGCACTGTGAAATACAAACAAATGTTATCCAAATCAGTGTATGCCATTTGCATTGCGAAATTGATCCAGAGTTCAGTGTTTTTCTTCCATTTCAAGAGGAAAAATAACATATTTAACCCATTACAAGTATAATGTTGCTAAGAAAATGTTGCTATAGGTTACTAAACATTGGAAATGTATATACCAGAACTACAAGCAACAAATGAATAAGTAAACGAAATAAATACGTACAAAGTTTTATAAACAAATTATAATTAAATTTTATCAATTTAATTTTTCATGTTGCCCTTTATTTTATTGTTTTATTAATAATAAAGAATCTCGAAAAATTTTCAATGAAGAAAATACGCATATTTTCCAAAATTTAGTCGAATCTAGTTTGTATATACTCTATAATATACAATGTGAATGAAAATAATTCCTCTAGTTACAAAGGGCTAAACTTTATTGCCATTACGAATTGCAAATATGTATATCTAACCTGTTGGCATCATATGCTGAAATATGTATGTATACATAGGTGTACATACTAGTATAATAAATTAAATTCACTTGCGTGTGATAGAATTTCTTCTACCTATGAATGTTATTGTGCAAACAATGATAAAAGGCGCTCAAGATAAATTTTGAACTTTCTTCGATTATTTGAACCTTATTCAAATTCACAAATTCTTCTATTTGTTGAGTAAGTAAGTTGTTAGTGATTATTTGAGCATGTCTTCATGTATACAAACATTACAAGTACAAGTCGACGGCTACATTAATATATGTTGCCGATGATTATGTTAAAAGATATTAGACAAATGTTAAAGCAGACAATATAATTTTTTCTGTGGAAAGATATGAAAATGCATTGTAAATGCATTAAGATAGAAATTCATTGTGTAAGCATTGTATATTATGTATATTCTTAAAATAGTGTATTCTCTATTGCAGATTGTTGCTTACAATTGAACTTTCATTTCGTAATTGGTTTGTTATTTAATTTGTTGCAATATTACATTCGTATATTTGAATGTTTTTCAATACACGTGGTTTAATTTAGAAATCATCAATAATGGCTAGTAGGGCAAGACTTGAATATTGTTTTTTTTTTTCTTCAATATCTTTGTCTTTCCATGAGGCGATCCAAGAGACTATAATTTTTCATACAAGTCACATTGATTTTTAACTTGAATTATATTTTTCACTTCACCTATAGATTATGTACACAATGAAGGCAACGCCAATCCCGGATTCCTGCTTAAATTGTTGTTTCCGAAGAAACTAATTAATATGATATAAAAATTCCATAATAAATCATAGAAAATTTGAGATAAAATAAAATTATAAATAATTAAAAATTTTCCATTTTTTCATTTTTTATGAAGGATGGTTTTCGTTAGCAAAATGTATTTCTTATGTAAAGCTGAGTGTACATTTCTTAAGTAAACGCTTAAAAAAGTAAACTCATTGTTTCGTAAACAAAAAAGTACGAAAAATAACTCCTTACAGATAGAATCAATTTTTATTTGTTTGAACACAAGGTTGCATTTGTAGTCTGTAAATCGAAATAAAATCTATTACTTTCTTAAATTTTAAAAGTGAACTTTTCTATTGCATTACTTAAGCAAATTTTGTATGGATATTTGCCTTTTTTTAAGAACTCGACACTTTGCTCTTTGTATTTAGAGTGCAAGTGAATTTTTTTCTGCTAGTAATACATCAACTTTTTCATTCAATTAAAATTTTAACTAATGATAATTTATTAATGACTATTTTTATTTAACTTTTAACATTAAAATGCATATTTTTGACAATTGTTAATTTTATTTGAAAATAAAAAAAAACAACAAATAATTATTAAAAAAAAAAATTTTTTATTCTACTACATTTTTTTAAGTATTTTTTTTTTAAATTTCTATGATTTAGAGATGATTTAGTTATTTTTGTAAATTTGAAAAAACAAATTGGGATCAACAAGTTGTACAAAAGATGGCATCCCTAAGCTATATACAAAATAGTATTCGAATTACATATCATTTTGAGTGAATTACATTTAGAAAAACATGCAAATAACAACAATTTATGTTATCTAATTACATGTGTTACACTGCAAATCGTCATAATCGACAACAAATCGAAAGACTTGTATGACAGACGCATACATAAGACTCATAATACTTCGTGTGTGCTGCCTATATTAAAAAGTATACGTCGATATTCAGAGTATATGATAATGAGATGCAATTCACACATTGCAATAAATTAAACGAAGGCTAATTGATGTTGAGGGAAAAATTAACAAAGTCAACTGTCAACAATCTACCAACCAACCAACTAATCAACTAGCAAATGAGACTACCCATCAATATGTATGTATATGTAGCATTCAAGCAGTGTCACATTTCAAAGAGTATAACAACAAAATATGAAATATATTTATACTTATGCTTGTATGTATGTAAAAAAAAAATAATATGACATTAAAATGCAACAAAGAACAGCCAATAGTCATTTTAATCTATGGTGATGGTGGGTCTTATCAATGAACAGCATTTACTACTATGTACGGCTGTAACAAGCTGATGGCGTTGGTAGAGGTGCCTTAAGGCATTAATGCATAGTAAAAAAGCCGTCGGCGAATGTCGGTATTGTTGAAATCCATTTCATTTATGAACAAGTTTATTTGTTTGTTCACTTTGTTACTTTATTGCTACTACTACATACTACTACTACTACTACTACTACTACTATTTATTGACTCAATTTGAAAAGTCAACAATACTATAACGTATATGCTTATATGTAGTATAGGCTCATTACTTATTTAGCATACTTTTTTATGTGACATACATTCAGTCGGAAATTATGCGAATTACAATTATTGTTTATTTATTACTGAATTGCATTTCATGAAGGGCACTAATAAAATTGTGTGTATACAAAAGTGAACAATAATAATAATAAATTATATGAATGAATTTGATTAATTGGATATTTCTAAAAAAAAATTTCTCAAGTTTCAATCATTTTAATTACTATACATAATGCTATTGGCAAATATAAATTTCAATTGATATAATTATATGCTACCTATAGTTTAAACAAAATGAAATAAGAATTTAAAATTCATAAATACCATTTCAGCGGCAACTTTTAAACATTGTATTGAATATATGTAAATAAGAAAACCCACTAATAGTAATTTGCTTTTAAAAAAGAATCGCATAAAACCATTTGGCTCAATACTTGTCAGCTACGATTAACGCTTTAATTTATGTTTTTATTGATCTGATTATGAAAACAAAAACTGCTGTCAAACTTAAAACACATTTTTATAGAAAACCATATACTATATGTTATATATTTTATATTTTATATTTGCTTTCAATGGATCCTCCCCATTTATATATGTTCATAATTACATGCACCTACCCAGTAAACCAAACCACAAACTTTAAGTTGCATAGAAAATCTCTATGAGCTTCGTTCGATAACAAATTAATTTCTCACATATTCTTTTATTCACATTCCAAGAATAAATATATTGAAATTTCTTAAACTCTTGTCATGTAATGAATTTAAAAAATTTTAGATTGCGATATCCGAAAATGCTTCGGGAAAAAAACAAAATGACTTTATAAAATTTTTTAAAACTTTTGGTTTACTGTGTAAATATTTATAAATAAATATGCTAATATATGTACATACATACATTTGTATATTCTTAGAGTAACACAAATTTTTGACATTTTTATTCATTTGATGCCTAATGCAGACATCTTTTTGAATAGTATTGAACTCGTTAAAATCATGTTATTTGTAACGAATTTATTATCATATTAATTTTATTATCTAATTTTGTTGTCACGGTAGAATTATGAATACGTGAGTATATGCATTCTTAATGCGAATATAGCAAATGCCTCAAAACTCTCATGATTTGCCCATTTTAGAAGGGGAAAAAATTCGACCTCAAAATAGAAAGCTTTTTCGGGCATTGCGTCCAAAATCGTAAACAACTAACTGAAACATATATTTAAGTGAAATTCTTGTGAATGAGACCCCGTAAATAATAAAAAAAAAAAGTAATAAATATGTGTCAATTTAGGCACTACAAAGGGCCCGTTGGCCTAGCTTCTCTTCCAGTGTTGTTGTGCGTGTTCAATTTTCGAACACCGATAGGTGAGTATTGTTCGAAAAAAAAAATCCGAAATTAAAGTTTTGCTTCAGCCGTGGATTGAACGTAAGAGCACTTGAAAAATCGCCAAATAGCCCCATAGCTGCGCACGAATCGCACCTCCTAAGATAAAATGTATGTTATAATTGTCCTACATTATTTTTTTTTTCTTCTCAGAATTTCTTTCAAACACATCCATTATGGTGTTTTCCAGCGAAATTAAGTTAAACACGTCTGAAAATCAACAACAATTCCTTCGCTGATCAGAGAACGTCCGACATCACTTCTTTTGCACCAATATTTCCACAGAATATATTTACCCACTATTTCTATGAAATCTGGTGTTTTTTTTTTTATTTGCTTCCTTAGAAAGAAATACATAAAATAATGAAAAAATGTTTGTTTTCTCTTAGCCAGATTGTCGAAATTATTCTCCATGTGTTTGGACCCATCTTAATATTATGTATAAAACGTATTACATATTTATCGTGATCAATGGCGATGGATTGATGAATTTGTATTTTTGGTCGTAGTTAAGATTTTGTGAAATAAATAGATACATGCATATTAATTGTGTGATATAAAAAGTCTCCGCGGTTTTTTGTTATTAGATAGTTTTGGTGCCCATACATCGGGCAACTGGTGAAAAAGACAATAAAAATCAACCACATGATAGTTTAGAGCTCGTTGCTTGAGTGCCAACTGAATTAACGCAGAAAAATATGCTTGCCCAGCACCTTCACTAGCAACATCGAAACCTGAATGGACAACAAACAAGTTTATGTTAATTGTTTCGTAGGATCGGAACAGAATTGTGTCCATTATGAGCTGCTACAACTTATTTGGCATCCACCATATACCCCGTAACTAGCGCCAGCTGACTACCATTTGTTCTGGTATCTGTAAAACTCTCTTGATGCTAAAAAAAACAAAGAGCCTCTGAAAATAACTTAGCAAAGTTTTTCGTCGATAAACCACAGAAATTCTACACCGACAGAATTATGAAGCCACTCGAAGAATGGCAGAAGATCAGAGATATTAATGGCAAATATGTACTTGATTAAAATTGATTTTCAAGAAAATTTTTATTCAAAAATTTACCAAAAAAACCGCAGAGATTTTTTATACTATTATCCAATATACTATTAAAGTGAATATATTTGAATTGAAATACAATATGTAGGTACTAATCTGCAATTCAAAATTTCTTCGAATTAAATCTATATACTTGAAATTAATTCAATTTTGTATTTGTAATCGTACATACATACATATACGAATATCTTCATATACATATACAGCATAAGTCGATGTGTTTAATTTTTTTTTTTTTTTGCTGTTCATTGTTTTCATCACCGGTGTCATAGTTTGCAAAAATGTTTATAGTAAACTGATATGAATTATATATGCGATTCATATACATGTATACATGTGTATATACAACATATATACATACATTTACACAGATAGCTGTGATGGTTACTTCCTAATGCAAAATATATTATTAATAATAAGAAATACATATGAACAATATTTATTTATATAGGTGAAGTAATTCATTTCACTATCACAGTGTCATTAAATGGTCAATTTATAGTCTGAAAAATATTGTATTGATGAAATAGAAAATACGATTAATTAAGAAAGATTTATTCTTAGAAAATTGCACACACACACACACACACACCCACTATTTGCGAAGGTATTTCTGGTATCAAAGAAAGTCAGACTATTGTACAAATTATTAAAAATAATTGAATGAGTATTATGAAAAATTGCATAAATCAAAAATATAGAAGAAACACTTCATTTGAGGTTTAAGGATTTTTCATATGGATCAAATTAATTATACTATGCTCGTCATTCGTTTAGATGTTGCAGTAAAGTTTGATAGAAACTATAGCTATGGCGACAGGTGTGCCCACATCAACATCATGCGCCAATATCGGAATAGAAGAATTGCAATCCTGACAGAGAGTCAGGCTGCTATCAAGGCACTGAAATCTAAATAGGTGAAATCAAAACTGCTGTGGGAATGTCTTGACAGCGCTGAATAAACTTGATGATAATAACCAATTATGGATCCGTTGGGTTCCAGGAGAAATCGGTGTTGAACGCAACGAGCTAGCGGATAGGCTTGCCAGGAAGAGAGCAGCAATACCCTTTGTAGGCCCAGAACGCTTCTGTGGTCTGGGCAAATGAGCTTTATCCTTGCTCATTAAAAGCAGTAAAGAATCGGAAAGACAATCATATTGGGAAAACCTAACAGAGTTGTGCCAATCCAAAACACTTTTATGGACCTATAACCCAAAATGACTTAAGGATTGTATCAGTTTAAACAAGAATAATATAAGAATCATCACGGGTTTATTGACAGGACATTGTATGCTGAATTATCACCTAACGAAACTGGGAATCTTCTCGGATAAAATCTGCCGATATTGCAGGGAGAAGACAGAAACTGCAAAACATGTGTTGGGAACGTGCCCAGCACTTATGTATGTACACATGAAAGAAAAACTTCGGGGATTTTTTAATACCAGAAAATCTGCTGAAGTCCATTAGGGTGGGATCTATACTAAAATACCTTATGGATGCTGGACTTAGAGAAATACTCTAGTACATGATGCGGTGCACAATAGACCTAGGGTCGCAGTGCAATACAACCCTCTAATAATAATAATAATAATAATAATAATAATAATAATAGCTATGTCAACTATTGTTTCTAAAAACAAAAGTGCTGAAAATCAAAATTAAATAAATATCTTTTTAATTATAAAATTTAATTATAAAAATTATATACAAACTATGATATATTTATTACATTTAATTTGTTGTTTTTTTTTTCAAAATTATCTTTTATATAGAACGTTTTATTATTATTCAAACAAATACAATGTATTGTACTTATATAGCAATAGTTAATCTCTATATTGTATTTGAACGGTTTTTCTTTGTATGGCATAATTATAGGCTTACATATGTGTCAGCTTATGGATAAGTATGCGTGTATATAACTATTATTTTGTCATTTTTGTTAAATATACAATATATTTAATTGATCTCTATATGTAAAAATTTCTAATATTACAACTATAATTTTTTTATATATTTCTATATCTATATCACAAGAAATCTTAGTGATGTATGTATATAAATTTTTTTCATATTTTATTAACAACATGAATTTATGAAATTTCCCATTTTATATGGTAATATGATTCATCATCTTGTTTAGTCAATGTGATTCTTGAAAGCCTATTTATTATTCTCTTGGTATTGTTTCGAACATATTGTATAACATAGACTTGTATCATATATATATGTATATACATACATATGTAGCTACAATAAATATCATACAATAAATGTCTAAGCAAAGTAATCACCTGCTTTATTTTTTGTGGTTTGGGTTTGGCAATAATGTTCCGAAACCGTTAAATAACAAATATTTACCGGGGGTAATTATTATAATTTTTTTTTTTTTTTTTCGTTTTTATTTTGTCATTTGTCAATGCGTATAGCATAGCAAATATATTTGACTGTTCTTTTAAGATATTCATTAATTTTTTTTTTTAAGCTACATACATATAATTTGCCATATATGTAAGTACATATTTATGTATATTAAAATTGTGATCTGCATAATCAATATAATGATTTAAAATAATTTTTGCAAATTTGTACATCACATTTTGTAATTTATATGCTAGACTATTATTAGTCGAAATGAATATGATCGATAGTGGTTCAGAATCAGATTATTTTTCTTAGAAGCAGCGTAAAATTATATGTTTGACTTTCGTCATCATCGTCTATTGTTGGATCTATATCAATAGAAAAGTGACTAACATTTAAATCTCAATAACTATTATTAAATGATCTTGCATTTTTTTTTTTTATGTGGCTGCAAATAAAAATATAACTTCTTGCTTCATACCAAATGCGTCGCAAATAGTGATTTTCATAACCGACCGTCCATTCATAACAATAACACTTAATGGACAAATAATGTAATGGTTAATCTTTTTATCATATTCGTATGATAATAAAAATGTATGTGCATATATAATATGTTTGCAATTTTTCTTTGCATAAATTGTCAATGTATGTACATGTTTTTATTTTTACATGCACGATTGCAATCAGGTTGTGTTCGTAAGATATATATATAGATTCTTATTTGTATAACGTATGTATGTAGTATAAATATGCTTTTTAGAAAAAATAGGCTAATTACTACAAATGTTCATATTAAGCCAATTATAATTATTATTAATTTACAAGTTTACAAAAAACAATATATATGGGATTAATAATTTCAACACACACACACATAATAATAGAATTAATAATAAAAATGAACGCTTCAAACAATAAATTATGATTATATCTTCTTATTTAGTCAAACTATTCGAATAATGTTTATCATTTGATATAAAAATAAGACCTAATTTTATGATGTACACACATACATACATACATATGCATAGAATTTACGACGAGAATGTAAATGTTTATGTTTCAGCTAACCTTGAATAAAATCAATATATGTATATATTTTGTATACTATACATACATAGATTTTGCTACTTGTAGTTGTAAAGTTGATAGTCAAAAAGGTTAATATCAAAGCACCTAATACATACCATATGAATTGGAACTTTAATTTTTTTTTTTATTTTCTTTATTTGTATTAAAAATTCTTTGAAAATAATCATTTAACTATTGATATGTAGTATTTCAATCTTTTCTTTTTTTTTTTTTTCATTTAATTAATAATGTTTGGAAAAAAAAAATTAACCAGCATAACTTTGACTAATCGAAATTTTGTAACCTTTAAAGATAAGAATCTTATTCGACTACTTGTTTACATTCAATATAGATAAATATATATGTATGTAGATAGAATTCAACCTGAATATCAAATAAATTTACACGGTAGCAATCAGCTGCAAAAATTAACACACACACACAAAAAAAAAAACATATGTGAAAAATATTGTAATTGTAATATGCATTGTGAAATTAAATTAAATATTAAATATGTCGTAACACGTAGGAGGAAAATCAAATTAAAAGTTAACCTTTAATGTCTTAGCAACAAAAACGACCTAAAAAGCGCACCAAGGCAAACATAAAATTTAATCTATTTACACAGGAATTTCTGCTCTACACTCAAAGGGCTAATGTTGCACCCATAAGATGGCATAACAGGTGTTAAAACATATATATAGAATCACCATAGCAAGATTACAAAATTAAGCTCATGAGCTAATAACCTAACGTATGTGTATTCGTTCCAAATTGAACGTAGTAGAATTCAAATCACACCTACCTACCATATAAAAATACGTTTTCGAACATATATTTTTAGATTTTTCACACCGAAATATGAAGATATCGATCTCAAATACGGTACATAAGATTATATTAAAAAAATGAACAGTTAATTTTGAGAATGGGCATAATCGGATATAAATCACACCTACCTCCCATATAAAAACATGTTTTCGAACATATATTTTCTGATTTTACGCACCGAAATATGAAGATATCGATTTCAAATACGGTACATAAGATTATATTGAAAAATGAACAATTAACTTTGAGAATGGGCGTAATCGGTTATAAACCATACCTACCTCTCATATAAAAATTATTTTTCCAAGTTATCGATCTGAAATTCGATACATAAGTTTATATGGAATAATAAAGACTTAACAATTGAGAATGAGCGTAATCGTATATAAAAACACAATTTCGAACATATTTTTTCTGATTTTACGCACCGAAATATCGAGGTATCGATTTGCAAATCTGAACCCAAGATCATAAGTAATAATGAACAGTTAAATTTACAAATGAACCCAATCATTTATAAACCACTCCCACCTCTCATGTGAAACTACGTTTTCGAACATATATTTTCAGATTTTACGCACCAAAATGTAAAGGTATCGACCTGAAATTCGATACATAAGTTCATGTGGAATAATAAACGATTAGATTGGAGAATGAGCATAATCGAATAGAAACCACCTATCTACCTTCCATATAAAACTACATTTTCAAATATTTATTTTCTAATTATATGCGCCAGAACATGAACATACCCATCTGAAACTTGGTACATAACATCATATTGAATAATGAAGGGTTAACTGTGAAAATTAGCTTAATCGTATACAAATCATACCTACCTCCCATATAAAAGAACGTTTTCGAACATATATTTTCTGATCTTTCGCAATAAAATATAAATATATCAACTCGATACATAAGTTCATATTGTATAATGAATAGTTAACTTGGAGAATGAGCGTAATCATATATAAACCTCACCTACTTTCCATATAAAAACATGTTTTCGAATATATGTTTCTGTGTATTCATACCGAAATATAAAACTATTAAAATGAAGATATAATTGGTACATAATAATGATTTTATCGATTAAAGAACGACTTTGAGAATGATCGAAAACCACATATACCCCCCCATACACAGTTTGTTGTTTAATATTTTTGACTATGCGAACATAAGTTCAATCTACAGTAGAATGGTTTCAGAGTTTGCGCACGCACAAAGCTATAATGACTCGAATTAATTTCTTTCATGGAGATAAAAAGTCTACTTGAATCTAACAAATTATACACGCAACATTCTTCAAAACCTATATAATAAAAAAATATAATACAAGTCTTAGTACACAAAATTATTATGTAGATCACTGAAATGCATTTGCGCACGCTATTTACATATACAAACATTCCAATGGGTGTATCTATCTGTACAGAAAATCAAATTGTACATAAATTTATCTCTTCTCTAATATATTTGTATTAAATATACATACACATTATCTGAGAGCCACAAGATATGTGTAATTAAACAATCAAATTAAAATTTACAATGCCACCAAGGAAAGAATTCAAATTATTTATTTCATGTCTATCATAACAATGATAACACAATCTCTAACACAAAGAGCACTTTTAATACGAAATAAATTTGAAAATGATTGAAAATTAATCGATCGATCGATTGACATTTAATTTGAGAAAAACACAAACAACAAAAATAAACTAAAACAAAATCAAAATAATATTTGTAGGTGTAAGTAAACAAAAAAAAAACAAAAAAAATATGTTCAAACTTCCGATCATTACACAAATAATACTAAATCACACTCGTTACAAATTTGTCTCCGATTTCCGGTTACTTTAAGAATCTTCTAATAACTCGTGTATTCAATTTGAATGGAACTTTTACCGCGTACCGACAACCAAAACAAACGAACTTCGTAGCGAAATTAAGCGCTAACAATACAAAATGTTTCGCACAAGCCCATGCGTAGCAGATCGCAACTCACCATCTGCGATGATAAGCATACGCAGATATACTCGTATGTTGTACTAAGTCTAGGTAGGTAGCAGTTACGTATACTACAATATATATATATATATATATATATATATATATATATATGTAAATACATATAGGTCTACATACATATGTAGTAGTATACTCGCAAATTGTCAAACGTACGAGTCTGCCAACAATATTAACATGTTCACCATACATACACAATGTATATATGTACATAGGTAAATATTTTATACCGCTTTAAAAAATTGCGGTAGGTAAAAAGCTCTAGCATTTCAGACTTGAATCAAAGTCAAAGAAACTTTTTTTTGAAATTATTATTCGATCAGCATATTGAATGGAAATATCACATATTTTCAATTTTCAACTGACAAATTTGCATAGTTATGTTTCATTATCATTTTCTTTTCGATTTGACTCTCTAATATGTGGAGTAGTACTTGATGAATGTTTTCTTTCTAGTAATAATTACTTAATTTAAATGATGTTAAAACTTACTCTCTTTCATTGTATCACGCAACAGAAGTCTGAAGAGAAAATATTATGATATTTATTCGATTCTTACATATTTGCTTGCTACTTCACGCATATCCAATACTACTATAGTATACATTGTATACAAGTATTCCATGTGATACATGTAATGTTGCCAAAGTGTAATAAAATGATCACATTGACATGACTTGATAATAATTTGAAGTTAATAAAAATGAATAAAATACAAGAGGACAGCCGAAGAGATCAGACAAAATCCCATGGACATACATACATATATGTACTATGTATGTAATGTAGTATGTGTTCATTTAGTATTGAATGATATAAAAAGTCTCCACAGTTTTTTGGTAAAAAAAAATTTTCTTTATTGGAAAATATTGGCCAATATTATTTAAGACCATTTTTTGAGTAGCTTCATAAATCCATCGGTATAGAGCTTCCATTGTGTATCGACAAAAAACCAAGTGATATTTAGAGGCTCTTCGCCCGGCCAATTTTTTACCATCGAGAGAGTTTTGCAGTGATCAAAACAAATGATAGTCAGACGGTGCAAGGTTCAGGCTATTCATCAAAATTTCCCAATCAAATTCCTTCAATTTGTTCCGAGTCATCAAAGAAAGATGTGTGTGGTCTGACATTGTTATGATGGAGCACAACTTCTTTTCTGTTAACCAATTCGGGTCGCTCTCTTTATTACTTCGTTTAAATGGTCGATTTGCGTACAGAAAAGAACCGAGTTGACCGTTTCAATAGATTCTAACAGCTCATAATGGACAATTCTCTTTCAATTCCACCAAACATTCAACATAACCTTGCTTGCCGTCAATCTAGGTTTCGATGTCATATGTGGTGGAGCACCGGCCTTTGACCAAAATATTTTTCATTTAATATTCTCATATTTAATACATTCAAAAATTGTTTGATTTCATTGCGGTTCAGCTGCGCCTCTCAGATGGTAATTCGGTTAAGTAAATTTGTTTGGGTTAATTCAGGTATAACTTAAACATCGAACTCCTTTGAGTAACCAGCCTTTTTGAAATGACTTCAAACTTCATGTGGTTGATGTTTAGTATCTTCACTATGCCCTAATACTTTGTATACCGGTCTAGCTACACCCGTTGCAAAATTTCATCGACTGTTATAGTATCTAGCCGACCAGAGCGATGTACGTCTTTAACATCGAAACTTTCAGAACGGAATCAAGAGAACCAAAATTGGGCAGTACGTTCCGTTGAAACATTCTTGCCGTAAACTGCCAAAAACTGCATGTTTTTGCCTTTTTATTGTCAGAAACCATCACATAGTGTATTTCTTCAGATATTACACTCATTTTCAAATCAATACAACATTTTCCACGAGTGATAAATTACGGAACTGTCTTTATGAAAAATGTAGCCTGAAATGTCGCCTTTCAAACACATATCCACATACAATCGGTTATGTATTGCAACCGTATTTGCAATTGATTAACATGAATCTGTCTATTACTTTTGACTTTGAATACAAATGAGATTTATCTTCTTGCGCAAAAGTTAAGCGATCTTTTGAAAATGTCTTCGCAGGCCTAGAATTATACACGTAATTCGAAATACTTTCGCTTGTTATTCTATCAATTGAACACCAGCACTGAACCTTCTAACGTCCGAATTGAAACGTAGGAATGACAACACATGTCAACCTAACATATAGTAGAACTGGCCAAAAATTTATTTGAAAATGCTTATACGATGGATTTTGGTAACCAATAATGATGACGATGTTTGGAAAAATTGTTGTACATCGTTCTCATAACAATAATTATATTTTTTTTTAATTTGAATATCCAATTTCGAAAAATTAATTTTTTCAGGGCACATATAAAAGTTCAGATAATTTCAAAGAATACTTCTGATGTCTATGTTTTAGTATATGAATTTATTAAACACATAAACAAGCATCTACATATTGATATGCATACGTAAATGTATTTATTTGAGCCTCTAATGTGTAAAACCCTTTGCGGTTTATCCACGAATTATTCCAAATTTTTACCTTCAGATTCGCCACAGTCAGTAAAGTGTGTATTAGCAAATGGTATGGCTAAGTGATAAAAGTTTTACATCGATAGAACAATGAAAACCAAAATGACAAAGGTTATTGTAAAATCATGCTAATACCATTTATGATGCCGCCAATGTATTTATAATTTTTTTTGTTTCTGTTTTTTTTTTTTTTTTAATTCAATTATTCACTTGTACTTTGTGGTTTCGAGAAAATTTGATACACTTAGACAAAGGCGAAGAAAGAAGAAGCTGACATAGCTGACTGTATATGTATAATATATGCATATTCATATGTACTAACATACAATGTATGATATATGATTATATATATGTATATATGTATGTATATTTTGTATATAACTATCTATATAATTATTATTAACACTTCGTTATGTCAACAAAAATTGTTCAATGAGGAGAATCAAATCATATCAACAGCATACAAACAATAGTATTAACCACAAATACATTTAATTTTAAATATTCATAGATGCATATAAATCAAACTTATTGTATTTACATTGGGACAATGTGCATTGCATATATGTGGTTTCTAATTGAAACCCTACCATCAAATATGGGTCAGTAAATCTATTTATGACGTGTTACTTCCTTAAATATTGAATCAATTTTATGATACGCACATCATGCATACACAGACGAGAGTATATAGAACGAATTATACAAAAATGTAATGAAAAACAGATCTACTTCAATATTCTGGAAGACACAAAGCATTAACTATATGCGCCTATATTAAGAGTATTCAATTCAAACATACACTAAGAAATTAACAACACAACAATCCATCAAATATGTAACCAACAGAAAATAAAAAGAGTTTTTTAAATAACAACTTTTCTGTTATCGCTGCTGTTAAAATCATTATCAGATAAAAATAGATAAATGTTATGTATAACAGTTTTTTATTTTTTTGAGTTGAATTCCCAAAAGTATGCAATATTTTATTGAATTTGAAGACATCAATACGTATATACAGGATGGTCCATTAAGTGATTAATTTTGAATCAAATTTTTTTTTTTTTTATTTTGACTGAAGAGTCACGGTATAGGAGAAGAATACAATTGACACTGTATTCCTAAATTTTCGTATTTTAAGTACATAAATTATAAGCTACCGAACTAAAACTCAGCACATATAAATAATTCCGGCATTATACAATACTTGAGTAGACTTGACGCATATACAATGTGATCCACGATAGAAAAGGCGATGGAGAGTAATCAAAAAATGACACTCTGTTTGATCTGTTTAAATAAAGTTCTTCATTGTGTCCTTGACTAAAGTACAACAACATTAATATTTTATCTACTCTCATTGATTCTCTATAACTCGGATGGGCTGAACATAATTTGGCTTAAATTTTTCGCATAGCTCGGTGGAAAAGTTCACCAGTGGTGTTGAATGAAAGCGGCGAACTGCTTCAAATCTCTGAATGTTTTTCCCAGGAGCCTGATCTTTATGATGGCCCAAACACTTTCAATTGATTTGCAGCCTAGCAACTGTGGTGGGCAACTCATTTGATGAATCTCATGTCGCTCATGCCATGCGGAGTATAAACGACTTTCGTGCTTAGGATCATTGTCTTCCAACCATAAAACTGCCATAAAACTTATTCGGGGTGATTAATAGTGCACGTTGATACAAATAGTAAACATGAAGCTTCTGAGGTTGTTTTTTTGTGCATACCACCGCTGCTGGACCAATGTCAGACTAATGAATACAACTTTTCCATTACTATGGCAGCGGCTGCAATGCTAAGTTTTATACCACGATGGTGAGAAACTAAGAAAACTACTATAAAAATGTTTTTCGAAATACTCGAAATTAATGTTTTCACTTCACAAATCATAAACAAAGACTGACAGAGCTGTCAAAATTAGTTTGTGCATTAGTCAAGCGTTGCATCTGGTCACACCAAGAGAAAGAGTTGATATTTATAAAAATAAAATAAATATGTGACACTTATAAGCTCTGAAGGGTTCTTTGACCGAGCTTCTCTTCCTTTATAGGTGTGCGTGTTAAATTTTTGACAGTATTAGAAGGGACCTACTCATTTTAGTCGGTTCCCGATGGCAGAACTCTTGTGACCTCACTTATTCTGAGCTTTGTCACAGAGTTCTTTTAGAAGCTTTTTCATGGCAAATTGTTACTGCCGCAAGAAATGCCTATTGCTTGCCGACAAGTGAGTACCGTTCGAAAGAAAAATCTTTTCGATATTAAATTTGTTATGCTTCAGCCGGGGATTGAACCCGCGACCTACAGATCAGAAGGCCAACACACTAACCACTGAGCTACAGCACAGTTGATATTTATTCACATTTATTAACGGTTTTTCGTTGTATTTTCTGCCGTGAATAAAAAATCCATCAAACTTAAATTCTAACAATGCAATTCTAACAAAGAACAGTAGAATTGAAGAATGAGATGGGAATATATTCTTTTTAACTCACTCCTAATTTATATTTAACCAAAAACATAGAGAATTTAATGAATGAAAATTACCTTACAAATTCCACCAATACACATGGCACGATCTTGATAATTAAAGCGATAATATTCAGCCGGTCGATAACAAGCAGTACCATCAATAACCGTAGCATTCAATGTAGCAAAATACTTCATACCAACTGGTTTACAATTCAGTTCACATTCAGCATCATCTGAAAAGGCAAACAATCAAGATGTTCACTTGATATTGATGAAACTGTTCAGGGAAACAATCTCTCTCTTTCTCTCTCTCTCTCTCTCTACCTTTAATATATGGCTCCCAGGTATATTTATGACCTTGAAAATTTACATTATTAAAGGCCGTACATTGTTCAGCACGAAAATCTGTTTGTGATGCAGAGCAAGCCTATGGAAGAAAGCCCATTCATTAAATGTATTGTGATGTCGCGAAAATTGTTTTTATTCATATTGATACACACCTGATCGTTGCATAGCTTGTATTGTCTATAAACACCCACGCAATCGTTACTGACATAGCGCTTTCCAGTTTTCGAATTACTGTAAATAAAATTGAGTAATATATTTACAAAAAATTATTTTCACACAATACATTCAAATTGATTCATACTCGTGCTAGATTGAATTATGAAATTTTAATCAATGAAAAACACCCCATCAGGTTCTCAATTTCATTTTCGATTTCGATTTCGAAGGATTTTGCAATTTAGCCATAATCGGAAAACGAAATTTTGCTTTCGATTGATGAAATGCTTCAATAAATCTAAGACAAACTGCCTTTATTTTACACCTCAACAAATATATAAGGTATAGTAAAAAGAAATCCATTATTTTTGCATTAAATTGAAAGTTTTATTTAGCATAGTTAAAATTATCCGATTTAGATCAAATATGCACCGTTTTGTTCGACAACTTGTGATTTCGAAGGTAATTTCATAATGCCACTCTCATAGAAACCCTCGTCCCTATTGGCAAAAAACTGGGACAAACGATTTTCACAAGCTTCTCCAGAGGCGAATTTTTCACCAGCAAAATCATTCGCCATAGACAGGTGAATACATAAGAACCTCCCAACCAAGTTCCCAGAACTTCTAGCGAGTCACTATCGATGTGTGTGGCCTGGCGTTGTCCTGATGGAACACAATTCCTATCCTATGAACCAAAACTGGTCGCTTCTGGGCGATTGATTCCTTCAGACGATCCAATTGTTGACAGTACAGGTCCGAATTAAGAGTTTGGCCGTAGGGGAGCAGCTCATAGTAGATGATTCCTTGCCAATACATAGCCACCAAATACATAGCAAAACCTTCTTGACCGTCAATCCTGGCTTGGCCACCGTTTGCACCGGCTCACCGCCATTGTCGTAAGTGACCCACTTTTTATCACCAGTAACTATCCGCTTCAGAAATGGATCAATTGTGTTGCGATTCAGCAGCAATTCGCAGATGGAAATTCGGTCCATGAGGTTTTTTTTCCATTAACTCGTGTGGCACCCATACATCGAGTTTTTTTTTCCAAACGGTTGTTTTTTGTGCAATGTTTAGCTCCTGGGCAATAGAAACAGTTCTTACATGACGATCAGACTCGACGATTTCCATTATTTTATCGATATTTTCGACAATTGGCCTTTCAGAGCATGGTGCATCCGCAAAATTGCCGGAACGGAATCGACGAAACCAAAATGCACATAATTGCCTGTTATAATATCAGGACCATAAACACTATTCACATTTTCAGCCATCTGGCTTGCGTTTTCGCCTTTATCGAAGAAAAATTGTAAAATATGGCGTATTTTCTCTTTACTTTGACGTGTGCTCAAACAATACTGAGTCAAGCAATTACAAAACTACCTGAAAATTTTATTTACTACGAAATCCTATCTTTTTAACGCCCTCTAGCGTAGCCCGATCGAGATACAGATTACTAAAGCCATCTATTGGAAAAATAATGGATTTTATTTTACTACACCTGATAAAATAAGGCAATTTCAATCGAAAATGAAGCTCAGAACATGAAGACTGAAGGTATTCTCGCAGTGTACATTTGTCATAAAACTGTCAAACGAAAGGTTTTCATATAAATAATTGAATTAAATCGATTGCACTAAAAGTGATTTCATTGGAAAAGTATAAATTACAAATACAACGTAATTGCTAGTAAGAAAGATTGCTCAAAGTCCATATATATTGTATTTGTACGCCAATAATTTTTAATGTCTTCTTTTTCTATATAAATACAAATATGTACTACATACAATATTTTATTGTATTTTCTCTGAGTCACTCACGCACTAAGTATCTCTTGTGTCTATATGATGTCATATCATATAAATGCAAAATATGTTTGCCATTTAAAATAATAAAAAATGAAAAATAGAAAAATAATAGCAAAAAAAAAAATAAGTCTATCAATAATAATAAAATATTCGGTACAAGTAAGCGCCATAAGTATTTACAAGAGTACTGATTCCAAAAATTTCACTTCTTATAGGCCTTTGAAACCATACTCGTATATGCAAAAACAATTTGCAACACCAATTCTATTTTATTTAATTGCGAATTTTTGCCAATTTATAGTCATTTAGTTAATTTTGTTATTGTCTCTCATTTTTTTTTTTTTTTGCTTTTTGCTCATTTATATATTTACTTTTTAATGATACTTGCGTGCTGAAATTTTTTAATTTCTTGTATGTACATTAATTGCTCAACCAAGTGTCAAGTTTAACTGAACTGAATTAACATATGGTTATATTGTAAATAAATGAATAATTTCCATATGCATAAAATGCGTATACATTAGGGACGCTTAAATTTACAACAACAAAAATTGTTTGTATGGATAACAATACATATTTATTAAAATGCGGCGTACAAAAATGTTAGGCCCATCCTCAATCACATTCCAGTCAACGATATAAAACACTAATTTGATGCAATTGTTTATCATGTAAAACAGTGTATTTCAGTTGATGGAGACTATTTCGAATAAATAAAATGATTTTTTATTAAAATTGATTAATTATTTCTATTTTTTATTTAATCAATCCGGTTTATTTTGGGACAGAAGTTGTATATTACTTAGAACCATTGGCATTATCTTTTCTTTGCTACACGATTTGTCATGCTTGTTGCGCTATAATAATTTGACATGCCTAATATACAAACAGTGTCATGCAAAATATATCTTATTAGCAAAGCTAATTGTATAAGCTTCAATTTCTTAATGTAGCAACTCTATGGAATAACTCTTATATCACAGTGAGACAATATTTGGCCGATCTCTGGGATTCTAAGAACTGGCTCAAATGAAGATGAATGACATAGATTTCGAGCCCTAAAATTACAAATTTTTTCATCGTTTCATCATTATGCCTACTTAATTATGTGCCCATTACAACCAAAAAGTGATTTACCCCGAATTTATAATGCTTCACCGGCTATCTCTGTTCGTCGCCAGCTGGAGCCAGTTAGAAATTCCAAGACCAGTCAAGTTCTCCTGTACTTATTCTTTCCACCGAATGTTAGGTCTGCCTATTCTAACCACTTCTTAGGTGGAGCGTGCTTTTCCATTCGCTCGAAATGACCTAGCCAACGCAGCCGCTGAATGTTGATATCGCCATCGGCATACGGCTCATACAGCTCATGATTATACGTCTTCGATACTCCCCACCAACGCAAATAGGTCCAAAAATATTGCAAAGGACTTTTCTCTAGAAAACTCCAAGCATTCTCTCATCTGAGCTCGAAATTGTCTAAGCTTCCGCGCCATATGTAAGGGGACAGGTATGATGACAGACTTCTGGAATATGGTTTTCGTTTCTCGAGAGAGGGCTCGACTTCTCAACTTAGCCCAACCCCAAGTAGGACCTGTAAGCAAGAGTGACCCTTCGCAATATCTCCAGTCTGACGTTATTACTGTTGATAATGCTAGTTCCAAGATTGAGAAAATCCTTCACTACTTCCAAACATAGTAATCAATAGTAACGTACGTGCTGTCCAAGATGCCGCGACTCTTTGTTTGTTAACATTCAATACTTCGTCTTACCCTCGTTCACCGTAAGACCTATCGTGGAGAGCTTATTCCCAATTTTCACTCCACAACAGGAGTTATACAGTGTCATTCTGCAAAGACGAATGAGCTTCGCAGGAATCCCTTACCATGCCGTTGAAAGCGGCTCCATAATCAACAAATAGGTCGTGTGTGTCGATCTGTCTAAGGTCTTTTCCAGTATTTGGCATAGTGTGAAAATCAACTCTATTGTAGATTTATTAGGTCTAAAGCCACACTGATAAAGTCTAATCGGATTGTTGAGCATAGGCTTGAATAGTTCACACAGTACTCACGATAGGACCTTGTATGTGTTCATAAGACGATTTATGCCACTGTAATTGACGCAACTAGTGGGACCTCCTTTCTTATGAGCTTGTACATGCTGGTGAGCAGCTCATCGCCTCCGATCTCAAAGAACACGGCACGCAGGCAATTCACATTAGCAGCTTTGTTATTTTTCAGAATAGAAATTGTTTTTCTTACTTCGTTATGGTTGATTGGTTGAACATCTGCACCATCATCCGTGATTGGGATGTTCGGGAAATCTCCGCCACTGTCGGAGTGATTCGAAGCATCGCCTTTGAATAACTTGGAGAAGTATTTCCTCCATAAACTCAGTACCATCTGGACACCTATAACAAAACTTCCATTTCTGTTACGACAGAAAGAGGCCACAGGATTTTAAACGCCATTCAGACGTTTGATCTGCTCAAAGAACTTTCTAGTCTCACTCTAGTCTCCATTTATCTTTATCTCCCTTTAATCATTATATCAAGTCATATGGAGTCAAATGTCTTGAAAAACGGAATTGGATTTTTCAAGATTTTCTTCCGTTATTTCGAAAATGATTGAAAATCTCACATTACTTTCTTCAGACAATATGCTGCCCAAAATATAAAATCTGAAAATAATCGGAAGGTTACTCTTGCTTGATATTACTTGAATGGCTTGCAAATAATTTGAAATCTTATGTAATATATATTTTTCGTATTAGTTGCGATTAAGATGCAATCGAATTTATGAAGACTGATTGCGTAAAATTTTAAATCAACCACAAAAATCAGGATCCACATTGGGTATTTGAGCTGTCATATTAATGAAGCAACCTACTTATGTATATTTACATATGAATTTTGTTTTAATTTTTGTTGTTGTTGTTTTTTTTTTTTCGCAATAACTTCATTAACTCTTGTTCATTGATCTTAAATTACCTCGTCTACTGTTAATAAAAGCTACCTCCAATTAATTGCATTATCACGTAATAAAATTTACATCGCCTCTGCTTACTCTTGTTACAATTTTATTTAAATGTTTATTTCCAGTATTTATTTTTTCTGTTTTTATTTTTATAAAACGCGCATTATCATAATCATTGTTGTCTTGTTGCGAAAATATTAAAATTGCAGTCTTCATGATTCATGTATAGGATAATAACAAAGATTTAGTACCTACTATGCATGCATAAAAATATACAGTGTTTTCAACAAGAATGTGGCTCATTTTGCGATGCTTGAAAATATCAAAATTTATTAAAATCCTAAAGTATGTAATGACAAAGCAGCTGCTCTAATGACATTGAAAATATATGTAACGTTGCATTGTATTTCTATTATTATTATTTTTAAATGCTTCCTTTATTGAAAAGACTGTATGTTTTTTTTTTTGAAATGAAGATGACTACATATCCCTTTAGAGAGTGAAGGGGAGTGGAAAATATATACAATATTTTACAAATAAATGATCACTGATTAAAATTTTTTCGAATGCTTTCAATAATTTCATATATTTTACTCTAAAATATCAACACAAATATGTATATACGTTTGTAGTGAATATATTGTACGTAAGCATGTGTATGCCAATCATATTTCTATATTGATAAGACATGATTATATATAATGTGTTCCACAACAACAAAAATCGATGTTCCGCACTTTTTGCAAAGATGATGCCGTTTATGTCATTTTTTTTGTTCTTGTTGCTTCTTAATAATTCCATTTTTTTTTTCTTTTTTTGAAATAATACAATAACAACTATAAAGACTTGAATATTAAAATAAAGATGAAATAATAAGCTAGGTAATGGAAAAGTCTATGAAATAAAACGTAAATCAGTTTTGAAACGACTGTGAAAGTATACAGATATACACAATATATGTATATGAAAAATATTTCGTTAACTATATAAATTGAAATAAAATAAAAATAATTAATAAATTCGAAAATATTGTACATTCCAACATACACAAAAAGAGAATTACACAAAATGGCGTACAAGTGCCAATTTTTTCTACTAAATGCATTATTATTATTGCAATATGTAAGTCATGCTGTCTTTTGTGCAAAGTGATATTAAAATATTGATGAATTAAGAATTTTCTTTTAAATGAGATCGTCTCTAGTTTTGATGTTTCAATCAATTCTATGTAATTTCATCCCATTAACACGATCTCCAAATCCAGATCTCTAGAAAAGAACTGTATAACAGAATTTGTGCAAAAGTGCTCAGTGTGTTAAAGGAACTCTCTGAAACTGATGCATCGTCATGACTATGTATTGAATGGGATTTGTTGGGGAATTTTTTCATAACAAATAGCTTCTCACTTCTGACAAAATCTGACATTAATTATGACCGAATAACTGATACTACATATACTGCACTTCTGAGAAATAGATATAATATGAAGGCAAAAAAAGTCCCCAATTATATGACAAGATGAAATAAAATGAGTATTGTCTACGTTTCTAAACATCGCGGTATGAAGCGGAACAATATCATTGATAACATGAGGAGTGAATTGGTTATTAGTTAACACCACAGACAGCTATGATGAATTACCAACACTCTTAAGTGAGCTCGATTCATAAAGACATATGTGAAAGTTTATAGAAAGGATATTAGAGCATTTTCTAGCAATCGTTTGCTGATCTGTAAATATGAGGTGAGAGAGCTTTCCTTCAATACACCAACGGTTTGAATGAAAGGAAAGGAAATTGCAAACAGTTCTTTCAATTTCTGGAGCTCATCTACAAATGATAAGATTAGAAAAGTTAGTCCATGGGTCTCCTCCAATACTGTTCAAGTTAAATACGCCCACTATAGAAGAACAGAAACGCAGCGAAAGTTCTTTGGGACATTCAGTGTTGACTATGATTTTTAGATAATAAATCGCATTTGTATTTCCACAACTCTTATGTATAATCTACCATATATAGCATAACATTCTAACATGATTTTCATTTCAGATATGTAATGCTTTCATAATACCACATGATCCCGAGTCGCATAATACTGATAACGAGACATTTGCCAAGCACGAAGAACGACGACAGTCATGGTTGGAAGCATTTGACGATAATTTGGGCAAATATAGAAATTTCTATGCAAATTTACTGCAAGAGGATAACAAGGATTTTGCTGTCGAAATACAAGAACTATACAATGTAATAAGCTCAGCCTTGGATGAATCGAATATAAGGGAAAGGCATGAAATGCTACTCTATACAATATGGTTAGTGGAGAATACGAAAGATTTGGAAGAATTTCTATTAGCCAAAGGCATCACGAACATACTATAGGTAGATAAATGTGCGTAGATGCAAATCAATATAAGTAGGTGCTAAATATACATAATATATACAAATTTATTCGCCAACTCGCTATACTTGTGTGAATAAAATGTGTTCGTTTGGAATTCATTTTTCATATTGCATTGAAAACAAATGTATACATTTATCGTTAAACAGTACAAGCAAGTAGCGATTAAAATGCAACAATAATTATTAGCCGTGTTTTATTCGACAACTCGCTATCTTTGTGCCAATAAAATGACATAGACGATCAGTTTGCTAAACAGAGTTGATTTTATCATTAATTTATAGTATATAAATTTTAAATTTTGATTATTTACAATAATTTATTAAATAAATGTATTAAAATTAATGAAATAATTTTATTGCAACACTCATGCTTTTCCTTTTCTTCTTAATTATAACATTTTTGACATTTAATACAAAAGATATCGATAAGTAACATCTCTGCACATTAGAAAGAATCAAAGTAATTGGCAACACTGAACTTATACTCGCTAAAATTAGCTCCTTGTTGTTTGAACATATATCTATCGAATAAAACACAGCTATTATTAGATATTTGACACCAAAATGATTTATATTTAGCGCGTATAGAAAATGAATAGTATTATATAAATGATAATCTATTACGCTATAGTTTAAAGAAATATTGGTTGTAGATATGAATTTCAATAATTAATTTTATAATATTTTATATTTCAATAAAAATATTTTATATTTTCAATATTTATATTAATAAATCAACAAAAACCATTAAGTAACGATTATTTGTTAACTAGCTATATATTAGCATTTATATCGTAATAAACACAAATGAACACATTGAATGAATGAATATGAATTATGAAAAACATAATTTCTTGCATTGTTGCTCTTTAGTTTAGCAGCAATTACCAAAAGAAGCTGAATAATTCTTCAAAAATATCCCATTCTTCATCATCGGTATTACCATCAGGTTTCGTATTCGCATTAGCATTATTGTTAGAGTTATTGTTAAAGGCTCGCAATTGCAAATACCACATATAAAAGTTTATAGCAGTCTTCTTGTCTTCGATGTTATCACTTTTAAATGCACGCTGCAGTTTAAATTTGATTTCTTCCAGATCTCTCCTGTCACGCTCATCCAATGTTGTATACTTCATGATACGATCAATTCGATCTTCATATGATTTAATAGCCTCATTTAGTTTTGGTATTTCTTCGTCGGGTTTTGGTTTAACCACAGAACTAGTAGGACCTTGAGTTTCGGATACTGGTTTATCCACAGTATCAGTAGGATTTTGATCTTCGGGTTTTGGTTTAACCACAGGACTAGTAGAAGCTTGAGGTTCAGGTTCTGGTTTACCCGCAGGACCAGTAGGTTTTTGAACTTCGGTTTCTCGCATAGGACTAACAGAAGATTGAACTTCGGTTGAAGGCTGATCTGTCGACTGTAGTTTAAATTTTATTTTAAAATATTATAACGCTGTGGAACAACTTGTTAGGGCTTCAACAAAAGCAAATTCAAACGTTATTATTCATGCGTCATCGCAATTTTTTTACAATGAGTTAAAGTATTACTTGAAATATTATATACATATAAATCGACTCCAAACATAAGTCATGTCTTCAAAGACCTGTAGTAAAATTTAATGAGCAAATATAGAATATTTTAACCCTTTAACTCTCATCTGAAATGATATTTTGGATCCTCTTTAAAATAAGTTTCATAAAAGTTTATTAAAAAAGTTTATTAATATTAAAATTACATTGCAGTGATCAAAATAATTCCCGATTTACCGCTTGGATGTCGTAGCTCAGTGGTTAGTGTGTTGGCCTTCTGATCTGTAGGTCGTGAGTTCAATCTCCGGCTGAAGAATAACAAATTTAATATCGAAATGATTATTCTTTCGAACGGTACCCAGCTGTCGGCAGTAGAAATTTCCCATGGAAAATCTTCTGAAAGAAGTATGTGACAGAAAAACTGATGTCGCAAGTGTTCTGCCGTTCGGAACCGGCTAATACTGTTCAAAATTTAACATGCACAACGGTAATGGAAGAGAAGCTCGACCAAAGAACCGTTATAATTATATAAATGATCCATTCGCAATGCGAAGATGACGATAATAAACTGTGATTTCAAAAGACCATCAGAAAAAAAAAATTTCGAACACACTGATTTATTATCAAGTCATGATTTTTTTTTTTTTATTAACTGCTCAAACTGACACGATTTACGTTTATTCTTTAATTCGTAGAAGTTTGTCATCTTTGGTGACCACCAAAAAATGTCTGTAGAACATTTTAACCCTCTAATTGCCCTAAGTGCCCTTTTAATAAACTAAAAACTTATTGTAAGTAGGACCAAAAAGACCCATGAATACAAACGTTTGAATTTGGTTTGGTTGAGACCCTAAACAACAACCTTCCAATTCTTCCACAATGCAATAACGGAATTAAAAACAACATTTACCTGAGTATAAACTCCACGTTGGTTGTATGATATAAGAAGTAATGCAATGAAAATAGCTCTCGAGAACATCATTTTTCTAACTAATAAGAACCACACTTTTTAAATGATATCTACTTATAGTTACGCACCTTTTTATACTTATTCATATACTTAGACATCAGCATACTCTATGATATCAGAAAATAACTTGAGGAATGCTGTAAGCAATAAAAATGACAGCAATTTCAAATTTATGATCGCGCACAAGTAATTGTTAAATTCTTTAAACTAATTGAATAAATAGAAATAATATTCAGCTAAATTTACTGTTATAGCTTTAGAAAGAACTCCTTGATAAAGCACAGAAATACTGACGATGCGTTTCGTCTTTTAATAATTAATTTTGAAAAAAATTAAAATAAAATATTGAATGAATATATTTTGAATTTTCAGTAATAATTAATAACAACAACAATTATTATCATTTGTTACGAAATAAAATTAAAAGAACGAAAAATAAGTGAACACATTGGTTAAATGAAAAACATAGTTTCTCACATTGTGGCTGTATAGCATAGCAATTACCAAAAAATGCTAAAAAATTCTTCAAAAAAATCCCAATCTTCATCTTCTCCATTATCACCGGCTTTCGTATTAATAGTGCTTGCATTAGTATTAAAGGCTCGCAATTGCAAATACCACATATAAAAGTTTATAGCAGTATTCTTGTCATCAATGCTGTCACTTTTTGATGCACGCTCAAGTTTTAGTTTAATTTCATTCAGATCTCTCCTATCACGTTCATCCAATGTGCCGGCTGTTAACAAACGATCAATTCTTTCATCAATAGATTTAATCTCCTCATTCAGCTTTAATTCTTCCAAGATATCCTGAACCAAGGCAGATTGGTTTGCATTTATCTATCGAAGTTTATAATTTCATTTTAAAATAAAATAATTTGTGAATTAATGAATAATATTTCGAACATTTCTTACATTTTGACTATGAACTCCATTTTGTTTCCACAACATCAAAAGTAGTAATGCAGTTAAAACAGCTCTCCAATTCATTATATTTCTAGCTAATAAGAACTTTACTTTTTAAATGATGTCTCCTTATAGTTATGCAACTATTTATACTTACTGTGAAACAGCACACTCAATTATATTCGAAAATAACTTTAGAAAGGTTACTTTAAGAATTCGATTAGCAATAAAAATGACAAAAATTCACAATTTATAACAAAGACGAACAAGTAATTGTTAAATTTTTGAAACTAATTGCATAAGTTTAAATCTCGGAGTTGTCACTGCAAAACATATAATTACTAATATTTACTTAAATCTGCTGTTATATTGGTAGATACTCATTAGAAACTCATGAAAAGCTATGTAAATAATCTCCAGCTTTCAAGGGAAAAATTTTGTGTACTGCAACTATGTTCACTACTCCGTACTTTCCATACAAGTTTATTGTTATTATTATTTTTATATTTTAGTATTTTCATTATTTTGCAATTGTTTCAGTTCTTGCCTCTAACGTTTGTTCACCGTATTGTAGTTCAATATACGATCAATGTGACTTATATACATTTCAATAGCTGCATTCAGTTTTGTTTCTTCCTTATTTTAAAATAGATTATAATTTCATATTAAAATAATAAGTAATAAGTAATAAGTTTTCAATTGGATCTTACATCAGGTGGATCAGCCTCACTACACGCCATAACCCTCAAAAATATAAAAAGTATTGCGGTTAAAACAGTTTTGCGAAACACCATTTTTCCACTTAATCAGAGTTTTAATGTTCAACGTATTTTCTATTTACAGCTATTTATACTTGTACTCAAACGGAGCAAACTCAAACTGATCAGTATCAGATAATAACTTGAGAAATTTTACTTTAAAAATGCGAAAGGCAATAAACATGACAATAATTCACAAGTTATGATGGCGAACAAATAATTGTTGAATTTTTGAAATGAAGATTAAAGTTTTTAGAGGAAATTTTATTAATAATATTCAGTGGTATTTTTTGTTATGGACACATGCTAGTAAATCATTAAAAGTGACTATAGAGCTCAGTTGATCTTCCATTAGAAACTTGACAACGTTGAACTTTCACTGTGAACGCAACCTTCAACCAATCGACGAACTGTCAATGTCAAAACATTCAGTAAAAACAACATTTTCATTGTGATGAAGTATAATTTTACTATCAAAATTCCAAATCGATGACTGCAACAATTTCAATAAATGTCAAACAATACAAGATAGTTTGACAGTTTAAAAAATGTATTTATCATAAAAAAGTAACTTTAAACAAATCACCCTGTAACAAAACCTGTTAAGCAAAAAAACTACTGTTGCATTTTCATGAATCATTTTCCAGTGTACGTAAGTATGAATTTTCAAAATTACATCAACTACAATTGCATGATCAACTATAATATTCAACGTTTTAAAAATGATCTTTCAATAAGGTAATTATATATTAGACTAATGTATTATTATTAATAATACATAATACTGTAAAATACTAACTTACTTCTACCATATGTATATAAAAACAATTTGATATATGATGAAATGTATTGTTTACAGATTTTCATCGCTTAGTGCATATCTGCGATTGTAGGTGCGATTATTAAATTAAGAATGTTTTTGAAAACATATCTAACTCTTCCATTGCTCATATTTTCAATAATTAAGGTAAACAAATTTTTGCATACAAGATGAATATCGTTCGAAAACTTCACCAACAAGCTTACATATTTAAAACAGCTAACAATATCGAATCCTATAACACCAGCAGCAGCAGCAGCAGATGTCGAAGAAGTAGCTGAACATTTTAACATTCGTTTAAGATATTACATTAAACGTTTCGAGATGATACAAGAGCATTTAAATCCCAATTTCTTAACTGAGATGGAAAACTTACGACAACAATTTGAGGCAGCCATTTTAAATGATGATCTAACTGTGAAAGAAATGCTGCTTGAAAATTACGCAGTACAATTTAATGATGATTTCAATGATTATTTGCAACAGAAATTCGATGAACAATATTTAAATGAAGAAATATTAATAGAAGAGTGGTATTTACGCAAATTAATGTTACAATTAAATGAAAATTTAACATCAGAAATTCAACAATTGCTACCAATGTATCAGCAAGCAATACAAATTAAAAATTTTGAAAAAAAATTTGAATTATTCACAAATATTGAAGATCATTTCTCAGCTGAACTCCTAGCCGTGTTGGACGACGAATCAGAATCAGTACCTTTGTTAAATGTGCATTTGCAATTCGTGCAAGAATATCTTTTGTATTTACTAAAAGAACATACTATTATGCGTGAATATGAAGCAGAGATTCAAATGCTCTTGAGCAATGTGCAACACGCAATAGATAATAATGATGATGTGAAAGAGAAATTGACAACTTTGAAGCGATTCGATGATGTGGAAACCAAATTTGGACGATTTCTATACTATAACATATATGAATTTGAAATATATAAATTTAATGTATCAAACTCGTAAATATGAGAATTATATAAGAGTCGAACTTACTCTAGAATTGTATCAAAATCGAACACAAAATTTATGGAAATTTTTTGGATAAAAAAAACTCAATATTAGCAAGTATAAATTTAATGATTCATCTAATAATAGTTAAATTTTTAGTAATTTCAATGATTTTATACACAAATTATTGTATTTCCTACTAACCGTAAGAGCACAATGAACTTCAGGTGTGATCTACTTCTAGTTTACGGTGACAATCGTATCAATAAAATCGTTACAATAAAAAATATGTTCAATTGAACCATTTATGATCGCAATTAATTATAAGTTGGTTAAAAGCGAAACTTGTTTCTAATTTCAAGCAATACGAGACGAAAAATAAAACTAAACAAATAAACAACAAGTTAAATTAACATTTTTATTTGGAATACATAATTAAAATCAAATTCAATATGCTTTTTATTTTATTTTTTTTTTTTTTTTTTGCTCTTTTTCTACATATTTTTTTTATTTTTATTTTTGATCTTAATTATTCAAGTACAAGTCCACTCCACTACCGCTACTGTATTGTATTAATTGAGCTCAATAAATTTCTTTTGTAAATATTCATAGAGTTCACGATTTTTTGGATTTGTCACTTCATACAACGTCTTCTGTTTGTCATCAATACTCTTATCACCTAAGGCCGATTCTGCCTGTGCTTTCAATTCTTTAATTTCAGTCTCATACTTTAAGTCGCTTTGTGCCAAAACATTATCAAGAAAGGTTACAGTTTTTTGCAATTCACCATTTACATTTGGTAAAGAATTATCTTTTAAAAATTTCTGAAATTCCGGACTAAAGTCTGCACTCAAATTTGTGAAACTCTCTTCCTTTTGTTTGAGGTTTGTCTCCTTGAGTAATTCATTCAATTTTGCGATTGTCTTTTCAATTTCTACCTTGTGTTCTGGTGGGCCACTCAAGAGTGCCTGATAGAAATCGATAGCACGACGTATATCATCATTCACTTGTGATTCCTCAACTTTGGCGCCAATGAATTGATTAAACTCTGGTGTAAAATTCTGTTCACGACTCTGCAAGATGGTATGTTTCTCATCTAGACTCTCGGCTTTCAGTGCGGATTCGGTAATCTCAATTAATTTCTTCAAATCATCCTTATGTGAGCCATCATCTTCCTCTAAGAATCGTTGATATCCTTTCAATTGTTCACGTATATCAATATTGAGCGCATCAGTTAGATCTCGGGCGAATATCGTCTAGATCACATTGAAATTACATCATTAAATAATATATAAATTTTTAAAAAAATATATATATATATCGAAAACTCACAGGTAAAAGTAATGCCAAACAAAATGCTCCCAATGTTAATATCAATTTAGCCATTATTCACGTTTTAACGTATTACTTTATACACACAATAAATATGATCCGTCCGTTCACAACGATCAAACATTAAGCACTTGTATCTGTTCGATATCTGGTTCGCTTATTTATACCAATTTCATAATGCTTCACTAAACATGAGTATGTATATCATAGCAGGGAAAATTGGTAGTAAAAACACTTTATTTTGTTTATTTGTTTCTGGTTGTTGTTTTTCTTTTTATCACATTTACCTTGTTTGTGCGCACACACACACACACACACCCATTTAGATCAATATGTCTCTATGTTCTGATCTGTTGTTTGAGCAGGCGTAGATCGTTTTCTCAAGAAATTCAACAAAAATTCCCCCAAAAAATGATATAAATATAGTACACGGTAAATAAATGCAATTAGACCCTTTATTAAACTTGTCATATACTCGTATGTCTCCGCCTTTATAGAAAGAAATCAATTTGTTGTATTAGTTTTGCAAAAAATCAAGTTTTTGTGCCAAGAAAAAGATTTTAACATATCTGTCTATATGGTATTCGTAAATGGGTGTAATTTTTCGCTCGAAAATGTATATCCAAACATTGAGCTCATAAATGGGGTATAATCGAAGCTGAAACTCAGCACATAGAATTGTTTATGGGAATGAATGATTTACCCAGCCATAAATGCGACTTGTCCGGGATCAGTCGCAAATGACTAATGGGATTAATGCCACTTTTAATCTCTTTATATGAAATGAACGGTTCCCTTTTGTTCGAGCTTATCCTATGAAGAGAGTAATTGTACCCTTTTATACCCAAACGCGTACAAAAAGAGACTAGGCAAGATTATTTGCCAAAAAAATTACACTTTACAAAACAAAATGTGTTTGTGAATGCAAGAGATCGGTAAATATCTCTAAATATATTAATTAATTTAAAAATTGATTGCCAACTCATCTCTAATGAGACAGATCGGCGACTGATTAATCCCCGATTGATATCTAAAAAGGTTAATCCCGGATTAATCTCTTTAGAGTTTAGTCGTACAATTTTTTTGCAGGGTAATTAGAGAATGGGGAAATACTACCAATATAGGGGACTACTTTCCAAACAAATACCAGGTGTACAAGCTTAAATCCGCTGTTTGCTCGTATATGCTATTATCGACAGTGCTATTATCGACAGTGCATCCTTTTTTTTTTTTTGAGATCGACATCTGCTTACATCAATTGGTAATCATCATCAGTGATTTCATACAACAACATACATTTTTCCTCATATAATCATGTCTAGTTTCGTGCCAGAAAAAGAGCATATGCGGGAAGCTCTACTTTTTTGCTTCAATTTGAAGAAATCTGCTGCTGAGTCGCATCGAATGCTTGTGAAGGCCTATGGTGACAGTGTGCTATCGGAAACCACTTGCAGAAACTAGTTTCGCCGCCGAGGACCATAATTTGCAGGCTCTTTTGGATGAGGACGACGCCCAATCGCAAAAAAATTCTTGCCGAACAGTTAGGTGTTACTCAACAAGCCATTTCCATACGTTTACGAGCCATGGAGAAGGTTCAAAAAATTGAAAAATGGGTACCTCATGAATTGACCTATAGGCAGATGGAGCGACGCCAAAACACATGCGAAATCTTGCTTTGCTAGACAAAAAAGAAAATCGTTCCTGCATCTTGTGGTGGCTTGCGATGAAAAGTGGATATACTTTGAGAATCTTAAACGAAAAAAATCGTGGGTCGATCCCGGCCAACCAGCAACTTCTTCTCCAAGACCAAATCACTTTGGACTCAAGACGATGCTGTGCGTTTGGTGGGATCAGCAGGGTGTCATCTACTACTAGCTCTTGAAACCTGGTGAAACCTGGTCAATGCTCACCGCTACCACCAACAACTAGTGAAATTGCGCCGTGCTTTGAGTGAAAAAAGGTCTGGTTATGAACAAAGACATGAGAAGCTGATTTTTCTCCACGACAACACCCCATCGCACACGTCAAAACTACTTGGACACACTCAATTGGGAGGTCCTACCTCATCCCGCTTATTCACCAGACCTGGCCCTCGCGCGAACAGCACTTCGATTCGTATGAAGACGTCGGAAAATGGCTTGACGAATGGTTTGCCTCGAAAAATGAGGAATTCTTTTGGCATGGTATACACAAATTGTCCGAGATATGGGCAAATGTATAGCTAGTGAGGGCAAATACTTTGAATAAATTAATTTTTGGCTTTCTATGAAAAAAATGCGGTTTTTTATATGACAGAGTTTAGGGTTTACTTTTACAAATTTCCATTCAATTACTACATAAACATAAATTTGTCTATATGGTACATAACTTTTAATTTGTACATATTTTATATATCTACTCACTCATATAATTTTCTTCAGTGCATTATTACTACTTCATAATTTGATTACATCTACGCTCATAGAAATTAAATTAACACATCGTAAACGTTGCCTTATTGACAATTCAATTAGCATTGTTAATTTTTCTTAATGTTCAAAACAAAATATACATACAAAATGTATATGTAGTATGTAAATAAATGTTTTTCATACGTAAATCGTACACTTGTAAATGTATAAGTATATTGATTCCTACGAATATACAATACAATACAAACAAAAGAAGGTCTAGTAAACGACATGCGCATGTATATAAATATATAGGTAAATATATGTATATATATATATATATAAATATAGGTACCTACATAACGTACATACAAAAAAAAAACCTGTTGAAACATTTTGGTTGTGCCACGAAACGTCAAAAACCGCAGACAGACAAGAGTTTCGTACAAATTATATGAATAGTACGTGCGAATGCACAATAATTGAATAACGATGAGACATCACAAGTAAAATTAAATCAGCGATAAATAGTGATAAAATACTTCAGATTTATTTAGCATATATTGTAGGTATTTTTGTTGTTTCTTTTTTTCGCTTTCCGCATATGTTTGTTTGACGATTTTTCAACAAACAAATTTTTGTAATTCAAATACTTACTAAATCGTATCGTATCGCAAAAATCTATATCTATATCTTATAAATATGGATAACTTACCGATTTACACATTTCCGCTGTTGATACATGACACCACCACCACAACTGCGTGAACATTCGCTCCATTTGCTCCAATTGCCCCAATGTGGATACGGTCGTTGTTTTGATTTGGGCGATTTTTTTGGTATCGTTTTTGATTTCATTGTTGTTGGTGTTGTTGTTGTTGTTGTTGTTGTTCTTATTGTAGTATTTGTGGTCGGAGGTGTCGTTGTCGGCGGCGGCATCGTCATCTTCGTCGTCATAGCAGTTTGAAATACGAATGGTAATTGTGGTGTTGTAGCAATTATGTTATCGACACTAGATGTAGTAATACTATGAAAATTGCTCACATTTACACCTTCTTTTTCATTTGATACTGTTTTATTGTGCTTTAATATTGGCCGCTGAGTTGTTGTTGTTGTTGTAGTTGTAGTTGTTGTTGTTAAAAAAGCATTTAGAAATTTCGTTGCAGCCGCTGTAGTCGTTAATACATCATTCTCCGGCGGATAGACCTCATTAGCGCTAGGCATCTGTTCCATTGGGGATTGCTTATGAAAACGCCATAAATTATCCAATTCAAAAGATGATTTGTAATTACTCGTTGTTGGTGAGATATTCGTATATGTTTTTTTCTGATTACGTTGTCTCAGCCATTCTTGGTGTTTCTACAAGAGCAAAGAGAAAATGTTCGGTTGAGAAAAAATATGAAAAATATTATATTACACGGTAAGACAAATAGAAAGCAACAAATAGTGATCGAAATCAAAGTATAATTGTTTTGGATCTGATAGTCAAAACCATTTTTAATATGCTTTTAAATTTTTAGAATTTCTTGAACAAGTTCATGTTATAAAATATTTTGCAAATTTTTGCATCGAAACATGTTTTTTTAGTCAACGAATTGAGTAAAATCTTCCTCAGAAATAATTTTCGGCATTTATTAACCTTTTATATTCCTCCATTAAAGACCTTTCTAGCTCTCTTCAAGGAAGCTCGTCTTTTTTTTTTGCCTCCATTGTGAAATGCATTATAGCTGCAAAATATCAAAAATACACCCCAATATAAAGCTTAAATTCAATAATTGTCTTCATATGTAGGGAAATAATCAACCCTGTCGGAACAGTTACAAATTGTTCACTGTTTTTTTTTAATAAAGAATTACCATCAGCAAGAAATAAACAAGTGAACTGTATCATTCCTTCTGAAGAGCCCACATTGTAATTAGAAAATAGTTTGGCATTAAAAATGTGCAGCGAAAAAAAAAAATCTACACCAATTTTCGTAAAAGCTCTTAAATAATAAGAGATGCCGATTTTTGCTAAATTTTACCCTCATAGCTAAACTGAAAGTTCATTGTAGCTGTTATATGAAATTTGCTATTCCCTATTAATATTCCAAATGAAATACTGACTAAGCGTTGCATTTATTATGCATGACAGACAAGTACCTAAAATTTATTTATTTGAAATCTGAATTTATTGCTTTAATTTTTTCATGGTCGATCATTAAGCGATCGTAAGCATTTCATCAAATTATCATCCCAAATTACAATTTGATATTATACGACACACACACACATATATGTAAAAAGGTTATGTAGAAATATGTGTATGTATGAGTAATATTTCTCATTTATTTTGTCAATTTCGTTAATATCCCAGCAAGCCAAATTGTCGGCACTTGTCGGATGTCTTTCGGCAAAATCGTCCGATCATCTTGGGAAATTCGGATTTTCTTGTAGAAATTTCTGACAGATCTCAGAACTAAGAAAGGCGTGGGAAATTCTCACATAATTACCGACGCTCGTAGAGATTTCTTAACATACCAAATAACAAAACCAAAAACAAAGAAAAAATTTTTGATAAATAAAAATTCCTTAAATATGTCTGTGAGAAATCTGTGAGAATTCGATCAAATATGTTCAAAAATAATCATATTAAAAATCCTTCAGACATGTCAGTACGAAATCTGTAAGAAATTTATCAGAAATCGATAAATATGTCTGCCAGAGCAGTCTGATTCAGGTAATGTCGTGCAATTTGGTAAGCTGGGATTATGCATTTCACTTTGACGAGATAAAGTTTTGAGTTACGGAAGCGCACATCAGGCCTGTTATCAAGAAAGTCTTGAAAATACTAATGTAACCGGCAATTAAGCATTGAGAACGAAAAAAGTTCGTTAAGTAACTACATATAAAGGGGGGTCCATATGCAGGATTCTTTTTAAAAATTCAAAAAAAAAAAATGAACAATAATAAATTGTTCTCGATATATTCGAAAGAGCAAATACTCCCATTATTTATGAAATACGACTTCATTCATGTGGCTGCCTCGGCTGTTATCGGAGTAGCGCATCCTTTCAACCTAGTATTCCAAGGTTTTGCTGGCGGTTTCTGGCTCTATCTCATGAATGGCTTGATCGCTATTCCCCTTAAGGGCTTAAATCGATTGCTCGAATAACATCAATCCTTCATGGCACCCCAGAAAAAAAGTCTAACGGAGTGAAATCGCATCTCCAAGGTGGCCAGTTGACATCGCCGAGACGGCTGATAACACGACTATCGAACTTGTCGCGCAAAAGATCGAATATGCAGCGCCATTTTACTGAAACCAAAGATCGTCCAAGTCTATATCTTTAATATTCGTCCTCTTTAGCGCTCACCGTTGATCGAAATATCATATCCAGCAGCATTTGCATACAAAAATGGGCTAATGATGCCACCGCTCCAAAATCAGCACCAAACAATCACTCTCTAAGGATGCATTGGCTACTCGACGATCACGTTTCCGTTAACCCTGGATGAGTTGATGAGTCTTTGACCGTTGATGAGCTTCGTCAGAAAAGATGATATTTCGAGCAAAATTGTTGTCCATTTTGAGCTGCTCTAAAACCGAGAAACGGTAACGAAGCGGTTGGTCGTATGCCTTCAATTGCTGAGTAGCAATTGGACCTTTTAAGCTACTAATGCGAGGTCTTTGAGCAAAATACGCATCATGGAGTTAATTGAACTGTGCAGTGAACGAATTTGACTTGGAAAGAGTTTACCAGGGCAACTTTGACGCATCCAACATATATTTTTGATAATTTTGATTCACTATTATTAACTGAGGGTGTCGTAGTCCAGTGGTTAGTGTGTTGGCCTTCTGATCTGTAGTACGTGGGTTCAATCCCCAGCTGAAGCATAAAAAGTATTATATCGAAAAGATGTTTCTTTCGAACGGTACCCAGCTGTCGGCAAGCAATTGGCAATTCCAGCCATAAAAAGAACTCTGTGACAAAGATCAGAAAAAGTGATGTGGCAAGAGTTCTGCCATTCGGAACCGCCTAAACGGAACCACGCACAACGGCAATGGAAGAGAAGCTCCGCCAAAGAGCCTTTTGGAGCTTATAAGTGCCACTTATTTATTTTATTTTTTTTTTTTTTGATTCACTATTTCACTATATGACCATAAAAGATATAAGCACGTAAGTATTATAAAAATGATCTATATACATACAATATACTAGAACACATATAAAAGCGCTGAAAAAAAGTACAATATTTAAACAATTTTACGATATGCGGAAATTCATTTTTGGAAACCAATAAGGCCAGCCAACATTTCAGGGCGTATGCATTTGCCCGTCGTATTCTACAGATGATGATGATGATGATGATGATGATGATGATGATGATGATAATGATGTTGATCATTATGATAATGATGATATGTTTATATGTAAATATGACGAGTACGTGCATATGTAAATACGAGTATGTTCGTATACATACATACTCGTACATATGTCAAAATTTGGAGCATATTTGATGGATCATTGGCGACAATGATGTCAATTAATATGAGTGCATTTTATACATCTACATAGTTAATTTCATTGATGTCGCTAATGCGGCATTGTTTGGCTTGTTATTGTTCACATTATTTTATATTGGGCCAAATCGCAATTTAAACACAACAAGAAGCAAAACAATGAAGGTCAATGTACATATGTACTTATATATTCGTATATATGGATTAAGTCAATTGTTAGTTTATGATATAATTTAATTTAACTAAATATTCTGCGTATGTACGTACGCCGAACGGAAAAAAAGAAAAATATGTCATTATTCGTCCATGAATTTGATTTTTTTTTTCGCGATTATTTATTCCACATTTTCTTTATGAACTTATGTAAAATTTTGTAAAATGTAAAATATTAAGGTTCATTAATTTTATGGGTTAAGTTCAAAGGGAGCAAATAAATAGTTGGAATAAGAATTGCTTTTACAGCATAAGACGGCATGATTTTATAGGAAATTCATGGTCGTGAACTCTATTTTATTCGGAATCATGAACAAATTTTTCACATATTGACTATTAGACGCTAATAACTATATAAACAATATGCATAATCTAATAATTTCTAATCGTAAAATTAGAATTTGCATGAATTACATCATTCATAAGTAATTTTGAATTTCAAAAGCATCATCATGAATGAGCATGAGTCAAAATCATTCACGAGCGCTTTCTTTAATTTTTATGATACCATGCCGTAAACTATTGACATATTTGCCTAATGAACTATTTTATTTATATACATGAGTATTTAAGAACATTATCAAGTGTTAAATTTCTCTATTTATACTCGACAAATGTGAATGTGCACATACTCTCTATGCTCTTATAACACATACTTATGAACACATATCATTTAAGATAACTTTATTTCAATATTTTACTGCATGTGCATTCGAATTCAAGTATCTTCTATTTACATATAAGCAACATATCTTACAGTATAATGTGGAAGTTTATTGATGCCGCCTACAAAAGTATTTAAATATACATTATACATAGCTACATAGTACCAATATGGTTGTCAACCACAAAAACAATAAAAACAATTCATTTTTAAGTGTTTCCCAATTCACTGTTCTCAAGTACGAAAGAAAACTACAATTTTTATATAACATTCTACATACATTCGGGTTATACATGTATATACATATAAGTTGCGACATTATTGTGCAAATAGAAATACATAAACACATATATCGTATATATGTATAAGGTTAACTCGGAACAGTCTTGACTCACCCTCCCCCACTGCAAGTATGTATGTATGTTAGAAAAACTACAAATAAATATTTGCTTTTTGATATTCGTATACCGGAAAAATATACCATACACACTTACGGTATGGTATGTAACAACAAGAGAGCCTTGTATAAAGAAGTTCATTACGAAAATTGCACCTGATCTTCTTTTTATTGTATGTTGATGTTGATTACATTAAACGGTCTACAGTAAATTATCTGTACATTCGACAATGTACACATTAATAAGGAGAATTATGGTGAAAATCATCATACAAAAATTACTTAAGAATATTAATGATATTTGAATATTTCTTCAAAGGCATGAATTTGTTAGAAATATTGGACTTTTCCATTTAAGAATGAAACACAACATCAATCAAATGATTGTCACTGCTGGTTTTTCGGTAACCCATCCGATCAACTCAATTTTTCAGTACATTTTCGATTGTTTGAGCTTCAATCTCATGACATGACAACTTTGATTTCGTTTTTCAAGACCTCAGTAGTCTCAGAATGGTTAGAGTAACACTTATCCTTAACAGCTCCGTACAAAAAATAGTCCAATGGGGTGAAAAAACATCTCCGAGGCAGTCAATTGACATCAGCATTTCGAATTTCAAACCGTAACAGTGCGCAAAAGATCGCTAGTTACAATTCGTTTAGCATGACACGGTATCGCTTGCCATTTACGTTAATGACGTCTCCTTGCTCATTTTCGAAGAAGAATGCCTGAATCATGCCGCCAGATCAAAAGCCACATCAAATAGTCACTCATGAAGCTTCATTTCTTGGACTAATTGAACTTTGTAGGCCTTCATACCGAGGCCTTTATGCAAAATTCTCCTCAAAGACGTACTAGAAGTGTTTCTGAGTTCCTGAGAACGATAACAAGTTGTTGTTGATGAATGCTAACGCATACTCTGAGCAACAGAAACAATGTTTTTGGCTGTTATGTGGTAATACAATTTTAAATTTTTCACAACTAGTATTTTGGTATGAAAAGATTGCTTGAGAATTCCCTAAATTCATTCTATTCACAGCATTATCGACATATTTCCAATAATTGAGGGAAAGTTACAATTTAGACAACAATTTAGGCGAATTCGCACACACCCTAAGTTTTTTCTCATTTCGTAAACGTCAAACATAAAACTGTCAACTCATGAATGTCATTATACATCTCGAAATCAAAATAACTGATAGTTCAAATTCCAAATGTTACATGACGATAGATTGAACATAACACAAATCACGCACACTGTGTGTTAAAGAAAAACAACATTTCATTTTGATTCATAAGCCGATCACAAAGTCAACTCACAGAGCCGACTCTCAAAATATATTCAACTCTTTCACACATGCACTACCTAAATGATAAGTATTCATTCACAAATCACAGTGAAAATAATTCTCATAATTCTTGTTTTCATAAAGTCGCGATGTGAGCACTGTAATGAGAAAGTGTTGTATTTGAGAGTTTGTAATTGGAATTTTTACTGTAATTTTTTAACAGTAATACATACTACATAGCAGAGCTGTAAAAGTGTGAACTCATTTTCACTTTTAATTCTTTTATTTAAAATTTGAAAAGCTGCAATCTTTTTTTCTACCATTCAGTGTGTGAAATCTTTAGGCTGATAAAAATGAATGAGTTCTATTCGTTTTCAATTCATGAATTGAATATGCTAAAGAATTCACACTGAATTGAAATTTTAATGAATGCAGCCGCAGTTGGCTGCAGCCTAAAAAGAATGGCAGTGGCGATATCCATTCAGTAGCAAGCTGACAGCCTTTCTTCTTCTTCCCGTTTTGTTGTTTACAAAATATCTGTATGGTTGTTGGATCTTTCATTTCTGGGTTGCCATTGGCTTATATTAAATATAAAGAAAGTATTAAATGCAAAAAATCAAAATTGATCAAATACTATTATTATTTATTCAAATATGCTCACATGTATGTTTGCGTTTCGAATACAATTTAAGAAACGCAACAAGCCAATTAAATACCTCAAACAACCAACCTTATAAACATTTCAAAGCCAAAAATTTATAAACTACAATTCGCTTATTTATGTGAATAATGACAGCTGATTGGTTTTGTCACGATATAAAAACTCAAGGTAGAGCCATTGGGGAGAGTTCTTATCAATGAAGGAGAAAAAGTAAATAAAACAACAACAAACATATGGGAAAAGAAGAAGAAGAAGTTGAAAATGAAACAAGAAACACACTAGCTTGATACTATAAGAAGCCAGTTTTTGACATTATACCGCGCAGCCAATAGGAATTTTTTGTAGTTGCTCTACCTTCATAATAATACCATATGTTTTGTTCCAAAGCAGTTATGCTTTTCATGGTAATAAATAATATCATATTTCCAGTATTTCAGAGTTTAAAAGAGTTATAATATTGAATGAATTCATCATATTTTTAAGCCTTTGAAGAATGGGATTGATATTTTTCAATTCCCACTCTTTATTGAATTGGAAAGTGTGATAATTTTAAGCTTTTGAGAATGATGAATGGTTCGTCTGTCATTCTTTAATGAATTCGAAGCAAAAGAGTGCAGCCTCGTTGATGCAGCTTTTAAATGAATTAAGGGTGAGTGAATTCCGTAATGATTCAATTCTTTTACAGCTCTGCTACATAAACAACAGAGATAAAGTGTTAATAAATTAGGGAAATTTCTTCAACTTTTAAAAATCTTTTATAAACATTGACAAATGCTACCTGTTTTTAGATTCATTCAAGACATGGAACATGAACAATAAATAATCTTTTTATTTAGTAATTACATATAAAACATGGTAATGTACATACAAATACTTTAAATATATATAAACTATATAAATATTTGTCTATGTGTTATTTTGAATCGCTCTAAGGTTACATTTTTTTAATTTGATAATGTTCTTTATCATCACGTAGTACGTAATACTAAAAAAAAAACGTAGCGTGACGCATTTATGCAAAGGGTGGGCAGCAAAAAAAAGTTCCTTAAGAAACTTTTCGACTATTTCGAAAGGCACACATTGTGTTAAAGAATTCATTGAAATTATTTAAAAACATACAGCATTTAACATAAAGTGACGTTTTTTTAACATAGACATCTTATAACATCCAATTATACACGTAAGATGTCTCTAAATTATTTAAATTTCCATATGTTGTTAATAATTCTCGAATGTTATTACTTATGCTACATATAAGATTATATGGTTTCTCCTTCTAAACAATACAACATGCTAGTGAAATGCTCCAATTGAAAATACGATCATATTTTGAAGTCACTGCTTTTGTTGAGACAATATTTTTCACAATATTTTATATATACTATTCTATTCTACTTACTTTTATTCTTTCAATTGTCGATTTATCACCACTGACCAAGTTATGAGAAACCGCAACAATCAGACACAAGCTAAAAATAAATAAATCAAGAAATGAAGAAGAAGAAGTTAATTTCATTGTTAACATATGTGCAAATTACATAAATAACATATATTTATATGTATATAAAACATATGTGAGTGTGTGTATATATGAATCTATGTATGATGTTTGCTATATAGGGAATTCTTTACATACTACAACCTATTTAAGTACACAAATCTGATGACTTTTATTCTTCTATAGCAATCGTGATGAAATCTTTATACTTCTTAATTATGTTTTCATCTTCTTCATCTTTCTTTCGGTTTTTTTTTCTCGCTTTATCTTCATTATTTCTTCATAATGTAATGTGTCATTTAACAAATGTACCGCAAAATGTATCTTATTATTCATGCATGTTCCTACAATTGCATAAGTGAATATTCATATACATATGTATATACGTATATGCACCATACATACATATGTATACACAAGTTAGCATATCATAAGAAGATGACGTTGATCGTTAGGAAATAAAATAAAGAAAAATATATTGAAAAATTGCGATGTAAATCTTGAAAACTGGGCTCATTATTGATCGGCAACATATTGAAGATGACATAAATGTTCACATTCATAAATTCATTCTTAAAGGTAAATATACAGTATTAATATACAGTATATAAGAAAGGAGATCCCACAATTTGCGCCAACTACCAATACATAATTTTTCTTAGCATCACATACAAGGTCCTGATTGAACCTGATCAGTGTGGCTTCAGATCTTTTTCACACTATACCAAATCTTGGAGAAGGCCCATGAAAAATCGATAAACACACACCATCTAATTTTGTTGATTATAAAGCTGTTTTCTACAATCCGGCACGGGAATACCTTTACACTCATTACCTTTGTCGAATATATAGTGAAAATTAGGAAGGACATCTCTCTGCCGTTTAATACTGAACGGAGACAAGGCGATTTATTATCGTGCAACTTCTTCAATCGTTTTATGGAGAAATAAGTACGAGCTGCTGATCTACGGCATAATTGGATTATCTTCAACAAGAGTGTCATCCTGTTAACGTATGACGACGATATTGACATAAGCGGCACGAAGACGGGTACAGTCAGTGCAGCATTCTCAATGGGTCTCGAATAGATCTGGCGTTGAACGAAGGCAAGACGAAGTGCCTAGTATCAACAAACAATGAGTCCCACCGTCTTGGACAACGCACCACTGTCGATAACTACACTTCACTAGGAAGTAGTGAAGGGCTTTGTCTATCTTTAAATCAGCATTAACACCAGTAATGACGTAAACCTGGAGATATTGCAAAGCTTCTCTCTTGCTAACAGATGCTACTTTGGGCTAACTAATCAATTGAGAAGCTAAGCCTTCTCTCGAGAAACGAAAACCATATTCTAAAAGTCTCTTATCATACCTGTCCTTACATATGGCGCCGTAGCTTGAACAATTTCTACCTTAGATGAGAAAATGTTCAGAGTTTTCGAGAGAAAGGCCTACACAAGACCCATGGACCTGTTTGCGTTGGTCGGGAGTATCGAATTAGGTACAACCATGAGTTGTATGAGCTGTATATCGACACTAACATAGTACGTTAGGTTAGGTTATGTGGCAGCCCTTACTCTGAGAGGACACACTTACGCCAAAAAGGCCCCTTGTGATACCATCGAACTCCTCTTCCAATACTGTTGGGTGTGTTAAATTTTGACAGCATTAGAAGGGATATACTTGTATTAGCCGGTTCCTAATGGCAGAACCCACTTGTGGCAGTGACATCACTTTAGCTTAGTTTTGTCACAGAGCTCTTTTAAGAAGCATTTTGGGCAAATTGTTACTGCCTAAAAATTGCCAATTCTTGCCGGCAGGTGGGTACCGTTCGAAAAAAATCTTTTCGATATTATATTTTTTTATGCTTCAGCCAGCGATTGAACCCACGAACTACAGATCAGAAGGCCAACGCACTAACCACTGAGCTCCGACACCCACACTGACATGGTAAAGCGCATTAAAATCCAGCGGCTGCGTGGCTAAGTCATGTCAAGCGAATGCAAGAACACGCTTCGGCTTAGAAGGTGTTATATTCGGAACTCCGGTGAAAACACCAAGTACTGGAGTTGGCTGGCAAAGCATGCTAGAATCGCCCTAAATCGATTATCGCTTGTAATGGCCACCTAAGTAATTAAGTAAGAAGTATATTAACGATGCCTGTGAAGCTGTCGTTGAAATCGCAATCGATCGCAATTTATAATTTTAATAATCTTTGTCATATTTACCATATTGTAACATGGGGACAAGAAACAACAAGTTCAAGTAAATTTTAAACGAAGAAATGCCTCACATTGATATAAATATTGCCGAAACTTAAATATTGTAAGCTAAAAATGACATTTCGATTACTACACAGAGTTCCTGTCTGTCTTCTTCTTCTTCTTCTTCTTCTTTGTTGTTGTTATTGCTATTGTTGGTTTTGTTGTTGTTTTGAGAACATTACTTTATTGAGCAATATTTCATACCCCTGAAGTATACTCGACAATTAGTCATAAAGCATCACGTTGACATAGTTTTAAATACATATACACATACATGTATACATAAAATACATTTGATTTAAAATGATAACAGCACAATTTGTTTTTTGTTTATGTTTTTTCTTTTTTTTTACATAAAGATATGCAATTTCGATATGATTGCTTTACATACAAATAAAAGAGGTCAATGCATTTTTGTTGCTCATACGAATACACGAATATAGTAGATGCATTCCAATTGAGCGATTCCATCAATAGAATAATATGTTTAGTGTGCGAATGACTATGACCCTTTGAATAATTTAAGAAAAAAGTGGAGGAGAGGAGTGTGTTAAAGGGAATCTTAAAATTAATTACTAAAATAAATAATAATTTTTTTTTCGAATATCCAATCCCTAGCCTTGACTCAACAAGTTTTCAATCAATCTAAAATTGTCTGAACCTGCAAAAACTAACAAATTCCATATCATTCACTTTGCCAACATTATATCACTTATAGACGAATACAAGTTCAAGCACATATTTCAACATTTACCAGAACAACTTTTGACTTTACCACAAATTAACTTGTACATAACATCATTTGGAATGATAAAGGCAAAAAAAAAAAAAAAATATCCAAACAAAACCTAATTAAAGTCTTTATTAAATCCAAATCGACACTCAGCATAAATATGATTTATTTTGAACTTATTGAAATCTGACAATATTTTACATTGTTGGCGATGAAAATAAAGTTCTTAACGGTTTATTATGACATTTAACTGACAAAATTTAATTAAATTGACATGACACATGAACACGCTATGTGTGCAAAGCATATCTGAGATTCAGTCAAGTGCACACAAAAAAAAAAATACCTAATGAACAAGCAAAAAGTAAAAAGATAAAGTTTTGTTTTTTTTTTTCTTTTTTCTTTTTGCTTTTGTTATTTAACAGAATGGAAAAATAGAGAAAAATTTCAACACGCTTTTTTATCAGATGCGAATGCTACTAACTATAAGTATAGTTACTACTTATGGTGTGGCATTAATTTTACATAAAGTTCTTTTTATAAACATTTTTTGTATACTAGCAAACAACAATATTAATTACAGTAGGTTAAAAATATCTGTCAAATACAATAGCATTTATATGACGTTATCACATCGCGCACATCGATTTGTTTTTTTTTTGCTATTATTGCGTGCAATAACCAATTCTATGACTTGTTATGCTGAGAAGAAAAATTTAACACAAATTTTATGTAACTACTTTTAAGTTTCTTCATTAATTTTCACACAAAACTATCTCATTTTTTATATGCCTATTTAAGAACTTTAACCCACCTTAGGTTCCATGCAGAATAGGAACGTCTTTGTTCGACTAAAAGTGAACCGTGATTTATCTTATGAAATATTTCGACCATATATTCGACTAAAAGTGAACCGTGATTTATCTTATGAAATATTTCGACCATATATTCTTGGGTTGACACTATAGGATGTGATTGAATAAATTCATTTAAAAAAAATTGTATCTATTCAAATCAAAATATAAATGGTTTTCCATTAGGGACATAAGATAAAATTCTTATGTCCCTAATAGAAAACCCTTTACTACATGGGCTTCTCTGTGATTGTTCTTGCCTCCTGCAGATAATCGATGAAGATTATGCCGTGTATATCCCAAAACTCGGAGGCCAAAACTTTCCCTGCCGATCAATGGTCACTTAGTCACTTTGGTCGGCTTTCATGGATTTCCAGACACTCTGCCAACTACTTATTGGACTCAGACGTATGGCAATAGACCCACGTTTCATCTATCATTACAACACGTTGAAAAAATTATACTCGATTACGTTGCAACAACGCTGTACCGACGTTTTTCGTCAGCGATCAACACCCATCCCGCCGATAGCCTCTTGATCTCCAAAATATCGAGCATAATGTATCCCACCTATTGTTTTGAAATACCCACGGCCTCAGCTAATTCGTTCATCTTCATTTGCTTCACGATTATCACATTCGTAGGCCTTTCGAGATACCTTTTCAGTGCTTATTCGACCCATTTTCAATCCATTAAACCACTTATAAACTGTTGCGCTCTAAGGAGCAGATGTGGGATAACATTTCTGCAACCATTGCAATAATTGTTCGAAAGTTTTTCTTATAAAAAATCCCCTATAATTTCGTTATTTTTACTACGGCCAAAGTAGCGTCACTCAAACGACTATAGCTTGTATACGAATGGACGAAATGTCATGAAATTTCGCACATAAACTATTGACAGCTGAGCCTCTCGCAATGAGTCATTATTTCGCGACTTTTCAGCCCATGTAGTATATAAATCTTCGAAGAAAAATGACTGCATATAAAATTTAACTTTTAGAGAATTTCTGAAAACAATCCCTTCAACGATCGTTGGTGTTTTTTTTTTTTCACCACAATATTTATGGAAATCACCATAATATAATTGAACATAACCTTTTGGTGCTGTGAGAAATTAAAATCACAGTAAATACTATTACAAGCAATAAAAATTGAATACACAAATATTGTATATACCACACGAATGTAATGTAAAAATTTGTTGGGTTCTGTAAGCCATTTAACAAAGCCTATACAAATGATGTTTATTTAAATACATACAGTATATGTATTATTTAAAAAGCAATAAATTAATTAAAGATCTTATTAACAAAAATCCATTTTTACAAGAAACGCGTGCCAAGCAATATATTGTATATACAGTATTGTGCAAAACTTAAGCAACTGGCATAGTGCTCTCATTGATTTCAAATTTACTAAAAAATAAAAGCGCTTAGATTGAATGTTTTAATATTTATTTGTTCCTTCATTAAATACATAAAAAACAACAACAACAAAAGTTCGGTATTCTTACGAAATTAACTGTAAACAACAAAAAACAAATTATACTCATATTTCATCTGTGCAAAACTTAAGCAACTCGGAGTGCAAAGGTGTTCGATATTTCTTTGTTCAGAAAATAAAGGATCTTTTTCGGAGTTTTTTCTGGTTTGTGCATTAACATTGATCTAACTCAGTACAAAAAAGTCTTTCTTAGCGCACAGTTCTTTCAAACATATTGAAATCCAAAATGCAACGTGTCCGTTATAGTCATCTATTTAAGATGAAGGTTATATCGTTATTTAAGGAAGGAAAACCACAGAATGACATTGCAAAATCATTAAATATCAACAAATCTATGATATCAAGATGGATACGATTATTTGAAAAAACTGGTAGCGTTACAGATCGAAATTCAGGAGAAAGACCCCAAAAAATTTCTTATAGGAAGCTATTCAAATTAAAAAATTGATTAAAAAAAATCCGTTCATGTCTTCAAAAGATATAGTAAATACTCTTAATTTAAATGTCGATTCAAGCACAGTAAGAAGGCATTTGATTAAAGTTGGTTTAAAAAGCTACAAAGCGGTAAAGAAACCAATGCTTACACCAAAACATGTAAAAAAAAGGTATGTTTGGTTTAATGCCTTCAAAACAAAAACAACAACATATATATTTTTTTCCAGACTTGAATTTGCTAAGAAGTACGTGGGCTGGTCCATAAAAAAGTGGTTTGGCGTACTGTTCAGTGATGAAGTTAAAATAAATTTATTTAATTCAGACGGAATAATAAGAGTTCGACATGCGAAAGGTGAAGGCCTCAATCCGCGATACTGTAAAAAGACTGTAAAGCATGGAGGAGGGAACGTAATGGTGTGGGCGTGTTTTTCGGGGAGTGGACTTGGTCCGTTGCATAGGATTGACCACAAAATGGACAGATTTATGTATAAGGACATCTTAGAAACTGCAATGTTGCCTTTTGCGGAATGGAATATGCCACTTCGATGGGTGTTTCAGCACGACAATGATCCGAAACACACATCGAAGTTTGTGAAGGATTGGCTACAGTCAAATAAGATTCAAGTGCTTGATTGGCCGGCACAATCGCCCGACTTGAATCCTATTGAAAATTTGTTTTCAATTTTAAAACGAGGCTTGCGCTCAAAGCGCTTTAAAAATAAAGACGAACTATTTTTAGGCCTCAAAACTGAATGGGAAAATATAAATAAATCATATTTAACGAAGTTAGTAGCTTCTATGCCCAAAAGGTGTGCTGCAGTAATTAAAAATAAGGTTTACTACACAAAATATTAAAAGTTGCTTAAGTTTTGCACAGATGAAATATGAGTATAATTTGTTTTTTGTTGTTTACAGTTAATTTCGTAAGAATACCGAACTTTTGTTGTTGTTGTTTTTTATGTATTTAATGAAGGAACAAATAAATATTAAAACATTCAATCTAAGCGCTTTTATTTTTTAGTAAATTTGAAATCAATGAGAGCACTATGCCAGTTGCTTAAGTTTTGCACAATACTGTATGTATGGATTGATTAAATTCTTTCTTTATAGCATATTCAATGAAGATTTTTATACAGAAGATCATTAAACTCTGAGCATAGTTTTGAAACAAAAATAATATAATAGCTTTTAAGTGACTCTGCGTCAGTCATGAAATGAATAAAATTTTAAATCTAACAATAAAGCGAAAATATGTATGTATATGATGACATATAAGCAATATTTGTATATATGTATGTATATATTTATAATAATAAATGAATAATATACAATGGCAGCTATGTATATATCTAAAGCGGCCTAATGTCAGCAAATGATAAACCCCAAACTTGAGCTTGTGTGTGTGTGTGTGTGTGTGTGTGTGTAATGAGAATTGTCTTGAAGAATTTTTGAAAAATATTTCAGCACCATATTAACCAATTAAAATCAATTAAAAATTTTTGGTCATAAAATAGACTATTTTCTCTATGATTACACTGCTGATGTACGAGTATGTATGTATGTATCTGACGAACTCTCTAAATAGAGCAGAGCAGATGATATTCATGTAGTATCATCTAAATAGATTATACCTATAAGTATATGTATATACTACTCCAAATATGGTATATACTTGATATGCTGGCATATGAGCAAATGTATAAATGTTGAGTAATATGAGCTTCTTATTTTCGTAATGATTTATGAATTTAAAAATTTGGGGTGTGTGTCAAATTATTATCTATCTAGAATATAATATATGAAATGTACCCAATAGGAAAGTCTATCCTTCCATAATGTCAGTTGATATTTCAGTCGATCTTAATTTTCACCGATGACAGCAGTCAACCAACAATTTCACACTCAAACTAGCAACGTTGTCACTTTCAATAATATTACGGTATTTCAAATCGATCTATAATATACGATATTATAAGTATTATATACGAGATTAAAAGCATTCAACATCTGAATGGCATACGGCCATTTTTTTCCCACTGGGTATGTACAAACACATGTTTACATGTTTTACTAATAGTTACACTTTAAATATTTAGCATAGAAATTTTATGTAACTCATCCTTAGATTATAGTCGCCAAAAGTACACTTACCTCAAGAATTGTGCTTTTGATGCCATTCTGTATGAAAAATAAAAGTCGAAGTTTGATCTGCAATATAAAAATAACAACAACAAAAAAATCAATTATAATAAAGAACGACTATAAATATTTTTTCTTATAAAAATTATTGAATTAGTTGCATATGATAATTAGGTACTAATAAGGCAGTATTTAAAAAATGTTACCAATACTCGTAAATATATACACATACACATACAGAGTACAGATTAAAATATGTTAGAGCACATTTGCATTGTATTTTTTTCTTTTAATGAAGTCATCATTCAGTGTACGTATGTCATCCATTTTGAATACACACTTATACACATATAACAGCGTGGGAATGTATTGATATTGAAATGAAACAAAATCAACTGGTATGATTGAAAAATTGGAGCAGATTAATAAATGCTACAACTGAATTTCGCAATTAGCATTTGCTTAAAGCACAATCTAAATGACAATTTTGAAACATAAAAAATGTCACTTTATTAAAGAAACTACAAATAAGAATTATATTAATAAACTTGACCTTTATCTCAAAAACTATTTAGGTCTTACATTCTTTTGATATTGATCATCGAATCATACGATTGGTCGAGTTAGAAATTCAAGCCCCATCAAATTCTTCAATATTTGGTCTTTCCATTGGAGGTTAGATCTGTCTTTTCTTTGTCATCCACCAGTGGGTTTCGAATATAACACCATCTTAGCTGGAGTGTGCTCTTCCATCCGCTCGACATGACCTTGCTAGCGCAGCCGCTGTATTTTGATGCTCTTTACTATTCGGTGTCAGCATACAGCTCAGGTACATACAGGTGGTACTTTATTCGATACTTGTCGCCAACGCAAATAGGTCCAAAGATCTTTCATATGACGTTTCTCTCAAAAACTCCAAACATTCTCTCATCTCAGGTGGAAAATGGCCAAACATCTGCACCTTATGCATGGACAAGCATGATTAGAGACCATGAGAGTGTAATTTTCATTTCTCGACTCGGGCTAGACTTCTCAATTGTTTACCTTGCCAAAAGAGGCATCTGTTAGCAAGAGTGACCGTTCGCAATACCTCCACCAGGCTGGCGTCATTACTAATTTTAAGACTGGTTCCAAGATAGACAATCTTCTTTAGTACTTTAAAAGGGTAGTGGTGTGCTCTTCAATATCCCGGGTTGTTTTAACACTAGGAATTTCGTCGTTCCGTCGTTCACCGTAAGACCCATTCGACGCTACTCATTTTCGAATGAATGCTCGCGTGTTTATACCGATTATGTCAATAACATCGGCATACGCTATTAGCATGACACTTTTTCTGAAGATAGTGCCATTATACCGTAGATCAGCAGCTCGTATTTATTTCACTTTTTCTGAAACCACGTTTGGTACGGGAGTTATACAGTATTATACAAAGGCAAATGAGCTTCGCAGAAAAACCGACCTCAGACATTGTTGTGTTGAGGTAATTCCTTACAAGACTGTCGAAAGCGGCTTTAAAATCAACAAATATGTGGTGTATCTCGATCTGTTTCTCTTGATCTTTTCCAGGAATTGCTGCAGTATGAAAATCTGATCGATTGTAGATTTAACAGGTTTCTAGTCCACTCCGGTTGTTGAGCATAGACTTCGATCTTACACACAGTACACATGATTGGACCTTGTATGCGATGTTAAGAAAACTTATAGCACGGTCGTCGGCGCAAATTGTGCTGCATGCAGCTGATTGCCTCTGGTGTTAACCACTCGGCAGGAAGGCCATCAGCACCTACAGATTTGTTGTTTTTCAGCCTAGAAAGGACTTTTCTAACCTGGTCATAGTCTAGTGGTGGAACGTCTACACCACCACTCGTGATTGGGGTGTTCCGAAAACCTCCATCACCGGCGGAATTGTTCGAAGCGTCGCCATTCAATATCTTTGCAAAGTGTTCCCTTCATAAACTCATTACACACTGAATGTCTGTAATCAGACTCCCATTGGAGTCTGAAATTTAAACCGCCACTCAGACGCTCGATCTTCGCAAAGAATTTTCGAGTCTCATTCCAATCCCTACTCACCTACTTACATTCGTGTCTTTCTAGCTCTCTCTTCTTGTACCGGAGCAGACATCTCTTAGTCTTAACCCAAAATAGCTTTCAATATTCTCTTCATCCACGTATTCAAGGCCATGGGCTTTGAATATATTTACATTTATTACATATATGGACGTATTATAAAATTAAGTTTTAATTTTTTTTTTATCATAGTTCATATTAAGATGCTATAAGTAGGTATAAACACACACCCAATAATAACACTGTGCATCACGTAACACTTTATTTGTAATTAGAGTATACTTATTATGTCATATACAAGAATTACGATTTATATAAAACATATAAAAGCTTTACGCCTTTCGAAAAGTCCTTCTTAAATGTGTTACTGTCATCTTATAGTAACTTCTTCATTCCTTCTCTTATATTTAGATCAATTGTTGTAATTTTTCTATGATAATCGACTGTTGAAACACTTAGCTCATCCATCAAGCGTATTTTGTCGCCATCAATTTGATGCACAGTGTAATTATTCCATTTTTATCATTATTCTAATATGAGTACAAGTATTTCGTTATACATTTTTTGTAAATATATAAACCTAGCTCAGGGTCTTTTAACGTTTTGTCGCAATAATTAGAATATATGACTCTAAAAATTCTCGAGCAAACATATGTATCGTATACGATACCAATGCTTTGCATGAAGGTCAATAACATTACAAAAAAAAAAAATACAACAACAACAATAGTGAGTTGCATTGAAGCAAATCGAACAAGTATATATAAATAAATAAAAAAAAAATAAACAAATTTTAAGCCAAATAATTCAACAAAAAAAAAAAAATTATCCAAATTAAAAATCTAAGTTAGAAATTCCAAAAATAAAAACCCACTCCCATTTTACTGAATTTGTGGATGCAAAAATTTTCTAACAATTGTTACGCATGATTGGACTTTTTCTACTGAATTTTATCCGATCATTCGTTACTATGTAACTGGTGAAAATTTAGAGCAAAAACAGCAACAACAAAATAAATAAAATTAAATAAAACAAAATAAAAAATGAACTGATGCTTTGGCGTTTGAGTTAATCTGACATACTTATTTAAACAATAAAAAAAAGAAAAACACATACACATAGGTACAATATCGAACAATTTCCGACTACGATAAGATTTATTGCAATTTATTGTAATTTGCTTTTTTCTTTGTTTCGCATACCATTAATATACTACATATTCACCTAGCTATGATCTATGTACTAAGTTTGATGAGATAATTGTTTAGCATAGACTTAGTATGTATGGATAACAAATACCAGGCATGATCGAGTAACCTAAGCATCGTAATATTTCTAATAATTTTGCATGGGCTATCAAATAGTATGCGCATATAATCAAATGTCAATTGATGACGAGTCACAGAGCCATGAAACCCTATATATGTATGAGCATGAATATGAACTACTCATATACTAATTTTATGATCATAAAAATGGGATATATATTTGCAGACCATATGTTTTCTATTACACATTTCATAATGTGTTCATTGTTCTTTCAAAAAAGAACAAAATTTCATACAGTATATACAGTAAACAAGACAAAACAAAAATTAATTGTATATTGATGACTTTATGCTCAACTTATGTCAGCTTAATATTCTAATCTCATTTGATTCATTCAAATTCAACAGATATGAAAAAAATCGAAAAACGCACATTTAAGCTTATTATTACAAGTAGAGTCGCACACTTACACAATGGAGGAGATATCATGCAAGATCATCATTTACTCATTTATTTGCTTATTGATCACTTGAATATATATTGTTTATGATACTAGGGTTGATGATTCCTATACCAATAATTATTTGCCATCCGGAGTTTTTTTTTTTTTCAAATTAAAAATTATAAAGCCAGTAAATAACGAATATTTAGGATAGATTTAGGATAGATAAATAGTTTTAATTATCTATAAAATGTCAATACAAATAATTCAGATAAAACAAAATTCAAATGTCATGGATTTTTAGTCGTTGTCAGAACTAAAAATATATTTGTAAAACGAGATAAAGACATGCATGGAAAATTATGTAAATTGGAAGCGTTAAATTTAATTTAAAAAGGAACCCTTTTATCAGGCATCGATCAGAAAACAAAATTAGAAGTGATAAAATCAGATTTAATTATTAAATTATGCTTTGTCATTTAAGATTACGGGCTTGGCAATCCTATCTATAAGTATAACATTTCATACTGAACTTGATATTTTATTTTTTTGTTGTTCATATTGTATTCATTATAGAAATTAAATAACATAATATTATCTAAAATTGATCAGTATTTTTAGAAGAAATTATATAATTATAGTTAGTATTATAATTAGCACAGTTTTGATGATAATTTTAATTTTATTCATAGAATATTAACATGTACCATGTAACATTTATATGTATGAAGTCATTTTTATAAATCCAAATCAATATTTAATTAAATTGAATTAGAATTGGGATAAACAAACAAACCGCAATATAATATATGAGTGGATGTGGCAACAAGCAATAACAATTAAAAATTATTTTAGAAATACAGAAGAATTTTTCTATTCAAAAAATATTTTACATAAAGTAATATTCGATTTTAATCCATTTTAATTATCTTCATAGGTATATACATACATTATTTATGTCAAGAACATTTGACCCAATATACTATAGTCTAAATACTTTCACAACTTCACTTAAACTAAGTACTATTAATTGTTGCCACAGAAATAGAAATGTCTCAAATATTTGATGGAAAGTAAGTCGACTTCATTTCGAAGAGCAAGTTGAATCAGAAGAAACTTTCAAGAGGATGTAATATGGATATTGTACCCTCTTTATAATCGTCAGTTGATACAGGGTATTTCAAAAAGAGTTGTTATTTTAAAATTTCCATTATTTTTTCAGATGTCAACATACAAGTGTCATTCGTTGACATTTGACAAAGAAGAACTGAAGATTTTCATGTGGGGATCGAAACACGAGCGCAGAACGTATTGAAATAGTGAAAATTCATGACAAAAACGATGAAAATATCACAAACACAGCACACAGCACCTTCTCCCACAACTATAGTAAAATTAATCGATAAATTCAAACGTCTATGTCAAATTAGTGATGTAAAAGCTCCAACTCATGTTCGTTTGGCTAAATCAACTGAAAATATAGCAGATGTAGCCGCGAGTGTGGCTGAAAACGTAGGTTTGTCTATTTGGAGACGATAACAGCAATTGGACCTATCCAGAGCCATCGTTATGCATCGTATTTTGCATAAAGATCTTGCCGTCTTTGTTTATAAAGTGCAGTTAGCATAAGAATTAATGCCTTTCGTCCACGGAAAACACCGTATATTCGTTGATTGGGTGCTGGAAATGCATGAAGAACGTCATGATCTATCAAACAAAATTCTTTTGAGTAATGATCCTCATTTTCATCGGTCTAGATACGTTAATAAGCAAAACTATCGCATCTGGCCCTCCGAAATCTCAAAAGAAACGATCGAACAGCCTCTCCAGTCATAACAAAAGACTGTTTGGTGCGGTTTTGGTAGTGGCTGTATCATTGGGACAAATTTTTTTTGAAAATGTCGTTGCGACTATTTCAGTGAATGGATTGCGTTACAGAACGGAGTTGGCTGACCTTTTTTGACCTCAAATTGATGCTATGGACATGGACGATCTTTATTTTCAGCACAACGGCGCTGCCATACAACTGGTGAAACAATAGCTCTATTGCATGAAAAATTTCCTGGACGTCTGATTTATCGAAATTGATATTTTGAGTGACCGCCGATATTGTGCGACTTAACACCAATAGACTTTTTCTTTGCGGCTACGTTAAAGATAAAATCTACTCAAAAGCATCAGGAAATATTGAAGCACTCAAAGACAATATTAAAGCTGTTATTCGAAAATGTGTTGAAAATGTTCATCAAAAGGATGACAATATGCAAAAAGAGTCGCGGCGGACATTTGGCAGATATTGTGTACCATTACTAACCTCAGAATTTGTACTTTGAATTAAAATAAAATGATCAGATCTTTACACCAAAGAATATTGCGTTTTATTTTTAATGACACCTCTTGGTGAAGGACGGTGTACTAATATATTGAATTGTTTTCTAAAAGAATCTAGAGTTTTCAGCCATAGAAAAAATTACCAAAAGTTATTTGGGACAAAAATATGGTAGAATATGAACTCGCTAACATTTTATTTTTTTTTTCCAATGATGCATATGTATTGAGTTATTTTCGGTAAAGATATTGCACAAAAATTATACATAACTACGGAAAAGCTAGTGAGTGAAAAATGGAAATGTTGTGGTAGTCCCAATGCGGTAGTTTCTAAGCAACGCCTATAGAACAAAGCATACAAGAAAGCTGTGTGGTACTACAAGAAACCTTCTGTGTGATGCAGATAGAAATTTATATAAATTTTTAAAATTTTAATCAGCATGACAATTGATTCTACAAAGAATCTAGAGAAGACCGCACTCAAATTAATTTTTGGCAAAAAAAAAATGCGAACTTTCCAATATTATTATTTTTTATTTTTTTTTGTTTTGGTAAATAAATCCATCCATTACCCTATTTCCATTATAATAAAATCCCGGAAAAGAATATTAGCCAAAATGAAATAATTTTATTGATTTCTTTTTATATACATACTACATACTATGTCTTTGGTGTTAAAGTATGGTGTTGCGGCACAATTTCATAGAACTACACATTCTAAGTGATTTCATTAGTTTTCCTTTATCCATTAATCTTACGCATTACACATTTGTACTCGTATTTGTACATAGATCAACACCCTCTAGAGAGGCGGCTCATCACTCACTCATCATAAGTCATTAGACTTCATCACATCGTTGCACATCAGATGAGATCACATGAACTATATAAACATGATTGATCTAATAAAGTTTGTTATGTTTTGTTAAAGGAAGAACAACAACAACAACAACAACAACAACAAAAACAGGCCGAGTATAAGAGGAAGAGAAATTGCATAAACATATAAGATAGGGCTACATAGTACGAGTATGTCATACATTAACCACACGAATGAAATTATGAAAAGAAATAATAATTAAAAGCCAATCCATCATTGTAGCATAAGATAAATAGACAAATTTCTTGTGATCTTATGGAAAATTGCCCACACACTGATTGGTTAAAATATGAAAATTATATACAATTTATAATTTATAAAATTTATCGATAAAAAAAAATATATATATTTTTATATATTTAAGGGCCAGATATTGGCTTAATTTTTATTGCAGTCATTATTATTATTATGTATTATCTTACAAGAAAATTTTCTTTGAATTCACTGAATAAATGCATCAATCAACAAGCTTTCAACTAAATGATAGTAGGTATGCACATCAGACATCAATAGTGGGGAGCTCTCAGATGAAAGCTAAAAGATATACACTTTGTTGAATTTATGTATCATACGTACATACTATGTATTACATAAATATTGTGTAATTGAAATTGAACCTTATTGTCTTGACGTAACAATGTGAATCGTTCTTACGTTATAGCGAACTCAGAAAATAGAAATGATTAATATGTAAAACTGAAGTAAAGCAGTCGCTCAAGACTTTGATATACAAAACAGTGCATTTTCTATTTTTTTTGTTTAGTTCGTTTTGTTTTTGTTTTTGTAATTTTCCCGTAGAGCTCCAAATAAGTATAAACTATATATGTGTGTGTGTGTGTGTGTGTCTGTCTTTACTTTATCAATAAACGTTAATTGCATTGATTAATAAATCAAAATTCTTCTAATAATTTTTCTTATTCATTAATATTAGCACTGTCATTGTTTTTCTTTTTCGAATATTAATATTAGAAGCATTTAAATAAGAGGTAAAATGTAAGGTAAAGTAGGATGATATTTTTTTTCCATATATATTTAGTGAACTGACCTTGACTACGTATATAATGCTACCCATCTTGGCCATCAAAGTAACAATTCATTAAAATTTTTGAAATAATCCTTATCCAATTATAATTTTGGAATATCCTTCGAAAACTAAATAAATCAATGCAAAGTTTTCTCTTTATAATTTCTTTTTAAATTTCTGAATACATTTTCGTCATGCGGAAATTGAAAATATTAATCATTAGCATATTTCATAATATGTGTATAAATATATGTATATACAAATAAGTATGTAATTTATTATACTGCTACATTTAGAGCAAATAGAATACAATATTCCAAATTCGATTGATTTTCAAAATTATGATCATCTTATAGAGCTTCCAATATGAGTGAGATTAAATGTTTATAATTTATTACACTTACACACACACACACACACATACACACACATTGATATTGATAATAATTTACAATTCAGCATGCCGGCACATTAACATGCATCCATTTCAGTTTAATTATCATCAAAACAATAATTCGTAAAATATACATTTTGTATACAAATCATATTGCAATACAATAATAATAATAATAAACACCCCCTGTTCATTTTGATTATTCATTCATTAATAATCTACATATAATTTGTAATGATATCGATGGCTTTTTATTATTTTTCGATGCTCATTAATTTTAATATTTTCACAATTTTTAATTTTCATTTGAAATCTATTTTGGAAAAGTGTTTATTTCTTTGCACTTACAAAGGAAATCATTTAAATCATCAGTTTTAATATAATTTAACTCAATTATTTTGATATGCTTTTTTTTCTTTGATTATAATAAATGATTAAAATAAATGACCATAACTGTGTAAAAGCAAATCTTTTAGATGAATATCTCGAATGAATATTACATTAAAAAATTAAATTCAATAATATTGAATTTTAATTGAAATATATATTTATATACAATTCATACATCTTCTCTAATAAAAATTTAAAAAACTGTATTGCAAGTTCCTTTTAAGGGAATAGTTGGCACATGTTTGCACAAAGAAAAAATCTCGAAAGTTTTCCCCCAAAAACCTACAAGCAAATATAATTTGCTGATAAAATTATGCAAATGCGTTTTTATCAATAATCGTTTATGAGACACTCGAAAAAAAATTAATAATATTTTTACTATTACTTCTGCTATTTCTGTATCAATTTACAATATGTACATGTAACTGACACTTTACAATGTCTGGCACAATTGCCAATCAATATTTTATGCTTATACTTTTTTTACGTAGTTATGGTTGCACAGCACACCAAAACTTTCGATTTCTTTTTCGCAATGAAAATGGAAATTATTTAATAATTTGGATTGATGAAATAATATAATAATGATATTATTTATTTATTTTTTTAATATATGGCACTTATAGGTCACGAGTTTGGAAGTAATGGAAGACTCTTGTGCGTCTTAAATTTTGGCAATTTTAAAAGCGTTTTCATGCCAAATTGTTACTGACGGAAGAATTGCCAATAGCTTGCCAACGGGTGGGTACCGCAAAAAATATCTTCTCGATATTAAAATTATGCTTAAGCCAAGGATTGAACCCACGACCTACATACCAGAAAGCCAACGCACTAACCACTGCGATACATGGGAAAAAAAGTACTGTTAATACTTAAAATTTTTGTCAATTAAATCTCAAATAATAATTTTACCTAAAGAATTTTCGAAATATTTAATAAATTTTTGTAATACATCCTAAAGAGAGGAAAAGAAGCAAAAGCATGGTTTTTTTTTTTCATTTTCAACCTAAAGTGGTTGCAAAACCTTTCAGAATATATTTATATAAATTCTATGGTTAAAGTCTATATATAATTGGGTTCCATTTTATATTCTTTCGTAATATTGTTCATATTCAATAGAAGTACGTCTTTCAATATTATTTTAAATAAATCACAAAGGGTATTTTTGTTGTTTTTTCTTTTTCATATTAAAATTTAGTAGTAAAAAAGTTTCGAAATTCTCAGAATTCTTTTTAAAAACCCTAAATAAATGTTTGTTTGATTTGCCTTTTTTTGCCCTAAAGAAATTTCAAAATCGTTACAATTTTCGTATTTTCAGAAATAATGCGAAATTTTCGTGTTGCGTTCCTTTCATAATAATTATCAAAAAGTTTTAAAGATCTCTCCGAACGTTTTTAGTCAAATCGTTAAAGGTCTACTTGTAATTTTTTAAAAGAACAAAATTTCTTTTTAATTAATCTTGACAATATATATACGACAAATCGTAGACAAATTCGTAATTGAAATTTGAAATCAAGATTTTTCCGATTTAACATAACCTTTGGTTTGTTGGGTAAATGCGCATACATCCAAAGATGCTATAAAATTTGCTATAAATAACAGAATAAATTCATGTAATAAAATTAAATGAGTTTATAAAGTTAATTTATCTCTTTATGGATATATTGTGAACAATTCTGTCATACATAAATACTGAAGATAATAATTTTTAATAGATTGTCCCTCTAGAAAAAAAAAATTCGATGCAATATATACAAGCTGCACAATTCCACCAACTTATGGCTTATGGCTTAGGTTAGGTTAGGTTATGTGGCTGCCCTCTCTCTGAAAAGAAATACTTATGCCTGAAAAACCCATTGTGATACCGTCTAGCTTCTCTTCCAATACTGTTGTGCGTGTTAAATTTGGACAGCATTAGAAGGGACCCACTTATATTAGCTCGTTCCGAACGGCAGAGCCCTTGTGACATCACTTTAACTTGGTTTTGTCACAGAGCTATTTTAATAAGCATTTTTGGCAAATTGTTGCTGTCGGAAAAATTGCCAATTCTTACCGTAAGGTGGGTACCGTTCGAAAGCAATACATTTCCGATACTAAATTTTGTTATGCTTCAGCCGGGCATTGAACCCACGACCTACAAATCAAAAGACCAACGCACTAACCACTGGGCTACGGTACCCACGGCTTATGTCTTATATAATAAATTGCAAGCTTGCTCTTTTTTCCATGGAAGTTGTCAAAACTTCCTTTAATAAGAACTTACATAAATCGTTAGCTACTAGTCGTTCATAGAGTTATAGCACATACAAACACTAAACGAGTGTCTATATTTTCGGAGCAGCTAAGGTCAAATATTGACTTTTAATACGGTGCACACTTACTGAGAAAGTGGGCAGTGCATGATCATCCGAAGGTATTTTTGATAAAAAAAAAAACTTATGGATGCTATATTGTAGATGTTGACAAGCAAAAGGTAATGTGTCAAAATTGATATTCATGAAATTAATGGTAGAAAAAAAATGACGCATTTATACATCATATAAATAAACAAATTTTTGTATAAATTTTTGCTATTATACATAAACATGTCATCCATCAAATTCATATGACAAAGCTATGTTTTGTTACCTCTTTCCCTCTCATTTCTATACATTTTCCCACTAAGGCAAGTATCAAACAAAAGCATACAACTAATGTATTAAGTTTTATTTATATATTCCCAACAAAGTGATCATAAATCAATTAAAGGTTTAACTAACTATCAAATCAACAATAATGCTCCCATAGATACTCGTATGTACTTATGAAAACACTTGTAGCTAAATAAATAGTTAAATAGGCGAGAAAACAACAACAGCAACGACATTATATATAGGTACGTATTTATTGTTGTGTATAAATTAATTTTACATGCTTTACTTAATTTTAATAAAAGAATAAAAATGGGGGAAAACATCAAATTAAAACGCTTCCGTATAGAAAAAAGAATTAATTGCTAAAAATGTATTTTAAATAAATTGAAAAGAATATATTGCAATATTTTTGTGAATTTTACACAAACATATGTAATTATAAAATAGTTTATATTTTTTTTTTGTGGCAATTCAGAAATCTAATTCAATTGAAAAATTAATTATATTCGCTCTAACTCATTATTATTATAAATTGCTGCTTTAAAGTGACATCAACTTTCAAAAAATTGTCAAAATTCAGTTGTTCAAAAAGTAGCCTACATTGTGGAACTTGGAAAGCAATATTCAAACATTAATAAAAAAAAAAATACTCTAGTTAAGCTGATATATCGATCGTATGCGGTCGTATATTACTTGGAAAAAAATAATATTTATGTATAATTATTTCCAAAAAGAGAAAGTATACTATAACTAATTGATTTATTTGAAATTAATACACTAAAATAATTTTGACATTATATTTAAGTACCTACATGTTATTCTTGGTACGTGTTGCATTTAAAATTCATATGTAATAATCTTAATGTCTTGCTATCATGTCTTGAGTATGATACTTGTTGACTAATTTGTGTATGGTGTGAACTCTTTTACATATGTAAGGTAATTTCTGTTTTCAATTACACTTATTATCAAAAACAAAAAACCGTTTTAATGCTTTTGCAAATAAAGTTTTATTTTTATTTGTTTCTGTATTATTATTATTATTTTTTTTTTCAATTTAATACATATACAATATATACACCCAAACACATACATACATACATACATACATACCATATGTATACTTAATATCGTACAATAATTACTTAAAATTCCAAAATCATACACGCACTTTTAGAATTATGTATTTCAATTTTTGAATTTTTTGTTTTGTGTTTAGGGCATACTCGTATATAAATTTATATGCGTACATACTATATAAAAACAATGGTTCAGATGTATCTACATATGTATGTATGTACATACTCGTACTACATATTTATGAAGGTTCAAGTCGGAAAAAGCGAAATTTGTCACACGTGTTTTAATTTTATTCGATTGACTTAGTTCTTTTATTTTAAATTTAGGCTTGTCGTATGCCATACATACTTTATACAATATTATATGCCAGTGAGAAAATATCGAGCAATAATTAGGGCTACTTCTTTGTGAAAAATACAATTCTTTTCGCCTAGATGAATTGCATATTTGCGCGCTATGTCATATGAAATTCATGTATGTCATGTTCATATGAAAAATAAATATATACGTAAATTACTTTAACCCTACTTAACCCTAAAGTATCATTTTGAATACTAAATATGATAACTTCAGTTGTCAGAATGCATAATAATAAATATTCGAATTTTTGACTTGAGTTTTTCTTTAATTTTTACTTCAATACAGAATTAAGGACTTATTTGAAATGTGAAAGTAGAATTAAATGTGTCTGTTCTTTTTTTTTTTATATGAATTTCTTAAATTTCTAGAGATATATAAATATATTATTGCCTATTTAATTAGCAAAAAGGGTATAAATTTACATTAAAAATTCTTCAATTGATTTTTATTAAACATTAATCTTTTTCTCATTGGGATATACTACGTATGTATATATGTACATAGGTACCTTGATAAATTTCTTTGTTTTTTTTTGGGAATTCTTTTGTAAACACAATAGAAACAACAATTTTTTTTTAATAAATTTTCTACACATTTTTTAAATGAATGCCTACTATGGTTACATATCTAAGTGTATATATACAATTCCACCGGAAACATCTGTATCGTTAGAACAAGTTTCATTATTTAAATAATTATGTACATATATTTGTCATATCTACATTGATTCAAGGAAATCTAACGGATAAAATATCAAAATTCCCGAAAATAAGTAAATTTTAATTTTTTTATTTAATAAAATTCAAGAAATTGGTAAATCCTTGTTGCTTATATATATTTTGTTGAATTGAGTTTATAAAAATTATTAAATTAAATTATTATCATTAAAGAAAGTGTGTAAAAATTTTATAACACTGTATGCTATCATTAACTTTGTTAGAGTTGTAGTCAAAAAATGTGAAAGTTGTTAAAAATTTTTAATAAATCCTTTAGGAAAAAATATTATAAATAAATACTTGTATTTATCATTTAGTTATGAAACACTTTTTTAAATACAGTCTTTTACAAATTAATTAATTAATTCGAAAATTAAATTTATATCTTACCTTAATAAGGCATGGATTCAATAGCATTCAACAAGAGTTATAATCAAATTGACACCGTCATACATTTGATTCCATATATGTCATATTTAATTAATTCATTTAGCACATAATAAAATATCAAATTTATATGCTTTTCCATATACTAGCATATACTTATATTTATATATGAATATTTATTAGTAATATTCTTTTAATACTCTCATTACTTGTCACACACTTATTATAAGGATTCGATTCGATTAAATTACAATTTTTTAAATCAATTAAAGATTCTATTATAATTTACACCAACGTTTTTTTTTTTTTTGTTTTAATCCTTAATAATTTCTCTTTGATCTTTCATCATATTCATACTAGCCAGAGTATATTGAAATTTATTTATAAGAACAAAAGCAAAAAACAATTAGGAATATTATCTGCATGAGAAGCAACAACACCAACTAGTTCTATACACACCCTTCGTATACACGCATTCATAAATCATATCTCTATTCTAAAATTTATGATTTTTTCTATAAATTTTATTTGATGTATTTTGTATTTAAGTTTTTTTTTTTTTTTTGTTAATCGTCGCCACTTTATTTTTTCTCTATTTTATTATGTTATTTTTTTTTTTTCGCAAACGCTAATAAAAGCCCGTCTTAACCGCGTCGTACGCAAATCAAAACTAAAATTGCGGGGAAAATGTTTTGGGACTTCAAGTACCCAACCAACAAACAGCAATAGCACCAGCACCACCACCACTACCATCACGACCACAGCGCCATGGCATAATGCTGTATAGCAAGCATAACGGCAATAACACTTATGTACTTACGTACGAGTGTTGCAGCAAAAACATTAGCAGCACCGAAATAAAACAAAACCACAACAACAACAACAACAACAAAAGCAAACATATCTGGAATAAAAATGTAAACAGTTTTCAATGCAAACGCAAACCTAAACGCACACGCACACACAAGATGAACTCATAGATACAAAAGAAAAGGGTGTATGTATGTATGTGAAAATAGCAACAGCAACATAATATTGTATATACAGATTGATAAGAATAACAGCAACAATATACTCGTACAGCAACAATGTTTTTCATTAGCAGTCTCTCGTTATTCTTACAGGCACTGTTAACGATTACATTTGTATAACATGTGCTGTTAATGATTTGTAGACTCTGTTAATCTATCAAATATATGTAAATATGAATGTGGTTGGAGTTTTTTAGTGCATATGATGAATACTATCTCTGGCATAGCAATCAAATTTATTTTCTAAAAGAGTATACATCATTCATAGGTATATAATATAGGAGAATTGCTCCTTAGTTGGGTAAGGCTTCGTATTTTCTCCATAATCATCCAACAGCAAAGGCTATGAGGCTTTGAGGCTATGAGGTTTCGTGAATAAACAAAATTGCCATATCTGGAGATATTGCAATTAATTACACTAGTATTGTAGGGCTAGCCGATGCATACTGTAAAAATGACATTCTAGTGAGCCCTTTTGGTGACCTATTGTTGATCTATTATTCTCTGTTGCAAAATAAGTACCTGTGACATATAATTTCTAGATTTGTTGATGTCAACTGGCATTTAAGATTATGAGATTTGACGCCGTTGTACTTTTTTTTGTGCGGGATTACACGAAACTTCGTGTTTTTGTGGACAAATCTCTCATTCTTAAACATAAGCCTTTAAAAAAACACAAGTTTTTGAGGAATTTAAAATGTTTTTTATTCAATATGAAGTACAATTGGTACAATAAATTTTGAAGACAACATCATTTTAACGAACAGTCGATTTTCGTTCGATTTTCAATTCCTTTTGGCTTATGGAGAATATTACATATTCGACTGATTTTAAATCAAATAAATTTTCTAACAAAAATTGCTGAAAATCACTTAGAGTAAAGAAGCGACCATCCAAAAGTTATGTACATACAAAATAAATAGAAATAGCTGACAAGGAATGTTATTTATGTTGGAATCTATTTTTTTTTTCCACACTTTGATGATTTCTCTTAATGAAATAATTGTCAATATATGGTATATTTTGCACAACTCATCATTATCAATATAATTTTGTGGCAAAAGTCAAACTAAAGGGTCATTAAAGATTGTTAAATGCTTTGTAAAAGTAAATTCAAGACAAATATTTACTATAGAATAGCTAAGAGGCAATGACTTAAAAATGGCAACCATATGATGGGGATGAGTAATGAAAACACGCGTTAGCAATTAAAAGATTCAAAAGAAAAACACAATTATTTATTTTCAATTCATCCTATTCCTTATTAAAGACCAATGAACATTATTTAGCAATATTATTCAGCAACTATGCACAAAAACGTAGTCAGTTAGAAATGCGTAGTTAGTGTAAATGATAAATGCAAAAGTATGACCTCATTTATGAAATTAAGTGTACATAATCGAAAGACTTTATAAACACTTTATATAGAATTTTTAAAAGTATTTTAAAGCTTAATAATTTATATGTACACTCCTATGAGTAGTATACAAACATAGAAATTTACAATACAATATTTATTCAGTGCGAAATTTTCACTAATGTATTTATCTAGATAATTTTATTACAATAAATATCTATTTCATATTTTAAAAATTTTTTTATTTTCTAAAAATATGGAAGTATATAAATAATAAGTGTAGAAAAAGTATTAGAAACATTTCATATAAAAAAAAAAAATAATTTTCTTTTCTAAAAATATGTAATTATCTAAATATGTGTGCGTAGAAGTATTAGAAAAAGGTTTTGGATACTACTTACATAAAAATGCATAAACTTCAATATTAATTGGATATTATGGATATTATGATCTTGATTCAAATTTATGGAAGAGTACAATATGTCATACATATGGTAAATGAATACCTAACTAAGTAGGTAAATGCTTATATATTTAAAACTAAATATAAAATATTTAAATAAAAGCAAATGATTCTACTTTCAACTACATACTAATATGTGGCAATAAAAATTTTTAATTAGAAAATAAAAAGATTGAATGAATATTTCACAAATTAATTGGCTGCTTACTACTTTCATATTATTAAAATGATCAAATGTAACAAAAATAGTAAAATAATTTTCTTGCTACACTTTTTCTTTTCCTCTTCTTTCTTAAGATAACATTTTTGACGTTTAAATAAAAAGAAATCGACAAGTAACATCCCTGTGCGGTACAAAACAATAATTTGCAGCACTGAACATAGCGAGCATTCTAATTGTTTAGCATCTATAATTTATACGCGCTAAAGTTAACAGCTTTATTATTGCATTGCCATGTATTTATCGGTGCTAACTAAGTAAGAGTGTCGAATTAAAATTAGAATTTTTCATACTCGTGCGGATGTTAAAAATATGGATGTATCTTTGTAGGTAATGAAATAATCTTTAAATCGATTTCACTTCACATCTGTTGTGTGTGTGTACAATACTCAATTAAAGCTAACATTATCAGTTAAAATTACAAAATTTACGATAATTATACATACATATCTGTATCTTATATGTACATTATGGTGGTTCAGATTTGTATGGATAAAATTTAAATTGTTCCGATTTTGGTATACCGGACACCAAAAGTTTTCTTTTTTGCTCTAAATAAACTTTATATTAAATTTGGTTCAATTTGAAGTAAATTTAATAGATTCAAATCCTACATATGAGGAATATTATCATATAGGTGCAAAGAAATTTAGGAAAATTCTTTTACATTTATTTTTAAATTGTATTTTTTTGACTTTGTATAATTTATTTTCACTGTAATTTCTTTAGTTTTATATATATTGATATTTTTCAATTAAAAAACCGAAATATTTGATTTCGTTAACTTAAAAATCGGGACGTTAACTTTTACAACCACTCTAATATGGATGTATACATAAAGCATATAAAACATTGTTAAAACCACAATGACAATAACTTAATTTAATTAACACCATTGAACTAAGACCACAATACACAAGCATACATATTGTATAAGTACAGTACACATATGAATGTATGATGATGCTGCTGCCACGTGCTCACGCAATGACAGTAACTGCATACTCATGATGCCAATAGCCATATGTCTACATAGAAATTATGTACTTAATTATAGTGTATGTAGCTTCATAATAATATTGACATTAATTATGTTAGTATGCACAAAAACAATTCTAATTATAACCGTTACATGTCTGACAACAATTGGTCTTATAATAATCCAATTTACACAAACGTTGACGATTCATACGTTTACAATTGTCGAATTCATCATTACAATCGTCCTCTTCACTCCCATAGTCATCATCCTCAATATTTGATTTTTGTACAACATTTAACGATGCATTCTGCAATTCTGCAAAGAGAAAAAGAAATTGTAAAAATAGTTTTTGTATTAAATTTCATATAAACTCGAAACATCCTTTGCATCTCTTCCTTCTAATTACAACAATTTTCAAGTTTTGTTCGTACCTTCACACTTTTGAACATTGCATGCACCATATACCGGTTCACGATCCAAATATTTACATTTACTCGATTCGATCATAGCATTTTGTTTTCGATCATATTCCAGACATTTGGCATAACGTCTTTGAATGCCTTCGCCACAGGTGCGAGAACACTAGCGCAAAAAAATATTGCAATTAATTTTCAATATAAGCACTCACAACTAGTCCAATCCCACTTACCTCTGACCAGTCTGAATAATGCCATTTGGATCCACAGAAATTGACATCAGTATGGGTACAATTGGTAGCATCTTTCGGTTTCTTTACATTCGAACATTGGCTGTCGTTCACAACAATGCCATTCCTTAAACAGACCACCATGCGTTTACGCTGTAAACTGAAACAATCACCAGTACAATTACTCCACTGTGATGTGAACCAAACTCCTTTAGCGCACTGCTGACCATGTCCACTGCAAACGCGTTTTTGTTCAGGTGTATAACGTAGATCACATAAATCAGTATATGGTGGGGTACGATCACAGTATATCGAACGATATTCGAAACCGGTATTAGTACACTCTTCCGAGCATTGTTGATTCCACACCGACATCAACCAGACTCCTGTCTTATCGATGCGATCATCACGTAAATTCCGTCGCAAGGGTGTACTAAAATTGTGAACAGTACGTACTGCTCCCGGTGCCCCGACGAGACGTGAATAGATGCGCTGTGTCGTCCGGTCCGGTGTACGTGGGTACATTTTGCGACGCACCGATTTTGGGCAATTACATGTTTCCGTCAGTTCAGGTAATTTCTCTCCTTCGCAAACTGATTCATTGACCTCTTCAACTTTTCCGGTAATCTGCTCTTGTACACAAACTACGTGACGTGTGCGTAAACCTTCCAATGTACCGTCATCACATTTACACTCGGAATAGTCACCGGAACGCCAATACGCCGGACATAGGCCACGATTACAGTGGTATATGTCCTCACTGAAAACCGGCTTCTCAACTGAAGCACAACGTTTCGGCGAATAGTAACGCGTTGGCGAATCACGTATGCAACGGAATATTGGTGGTTGTACACCTGGTCCACACGAACGATTACACTCCCCAAAACCAAGCAACTTCCACGAAAACTTACGACGTTTACGTTCTTTGACACGCGAAACCTGAGCAGCTGCTGGGCCATCAACATTATTATCATCAACCTCATCGAGCGGTTGACCGAGTTCATTCCATTGGGATTGCAACTCCTCATCTTCGTTGAGCGAGGTCGACGCTACGGGTAGCATGTAATCATATTTAACACCAATATTAATGCCACGAACATATAGCTGAAATTCGAAAATATGTACTTTAGATCTATATATGGTAAAAATATGTAAGGTATTGTCAGAATGCGCCTCTTTGCAAGTTTCTGCAAGTTTTCCTGAAAACTTGATATTTTCCAACGCTTTTCAAAAAACTTTGAAAACGCAGAGTTGAATTTACATTCTGAAAATCCCTGTAATAATGAACAACAAATTTGAACTTACCAATAATATGATGGCTCTATTAATTGGACCATTCGAAGTAATCGTACTTATATCACGATTATACTCATAGGAGTCATCATTGTATTCGTAAATTCCACTCTCCGAAGCACGATTATTACCATTAACAATGAATATATCATCCGTGGATTTAAGTGCTGAAAGAACATATGTGAAATATTTTCAAGATTTAAAGAATATCCAATTCCAATAATCACCTAGTAAATTTTCACTACGCGACATTTGCTTTATCGTTAGATTCATCGCTCCCGCTGGTATGGTTGCCACATAGTTATATCCATGATTCAATTTAGCTTTGCTAAATATTTCGGAAACTACATGACACAGTACCGAGCCACATTTTAAGGGACTGTCGCTAGTTGTTGCCGGACGTATAGCACCACTAGTGTGTACTGCCTATAAGGAAATAAATTCAATTTTACAATATAAGAATATAAACTTTTCTTTAAAGATATCCGTAGACGGTCAAACGTCATGTTCATTCAGTTTTTTTGAAAATATCATATTTTTATGGAAGTTAAAGTCCTTCGGAAATTTTCTATATAAAATCCACAGTTTCTTCGCAAAATTTGTCAAACTTACCAATCCGATTATAAGTATTTCAATCCAAGACAACAGCATTTTCATATTAACATTCAATTAAGCATTAGAATCTATTCATTTGAAGATGTAAGCGGGTAGAAAATATACCAACCGCAATATGACGAAGTGGGTTAATTTGAAAATATTGCAAAAATTAAATATATCATAAAGAAAATAATAAATTCTTCAGTTGTGCCGATTCGTCAGATCGGGATCGATATTTTTATAGGGAAATATTTATAAAAAGTTATTTTTCAGAAAAATCGTTTTTGTAAATATTTACATACCAGTATTTAGGCAAAAGAAATTCTTGGTAATGTCTTAATCTAAATAATCTGAAAGCTTCAAAGGCATACAAAAGTTTTTGGTGTAAGCTCTCGAAAATGTTCTGCTGTTAAATCCCCCCAAAAATATAGCTTCGACTGACATTCATTCTTATTGTGAATATTCACAAAGAAGACCTAACCATCCATGCTTCCAATTTACAGAAAAAATTTCTCTTGATAAAAACTACTACTAAAACAAGAACTACCGACAGCATAAGCCCGTAGTTAAAGTCAAAATTAAGATCATTTTAAATTTAGTGTCGGTTTTGTGGTACATTTTTTGTATTGAGATTTTAAATGGATCTTAATTTTAAATATAAATTAGGGGTATTCTGTTTTTCCATATAAAAAATTAACTTTATTTTTACAAATATATCTGGGATTGAGGAAGGGATTGATGGGAAAAAAATCAACTATACATATTTGCACTATTCGGAATGAGTTGAAGAGTCAGAATTACAGATGAGATATCAGCTGTCTTAAAAACTAATATATTTTTCCATTCAAATCAGTGTACTTCGTACTTCCTTACTTACTTACTTATGGGGCCATACAACCAATAATCGATATAGGTCAAATTTAGCAAGCTTCAGCAGTTAAAAATTTCAAGCCACGTCGCGTACTCCAGTACTTGTTCTCTCCACCGGAGCTTAAATCTGCCTCTTTTGCGTCGTCCTCCAGCGGGTTCCGAATATAACACCTTCTTAGTTGGAGCGTGTTCTTCCATTCGCTCGGCATGACCTAGCCAATGCAACCACTAAATTTTTATGCGCTTTACTATATCGGTGTCTGTATAAAACTCATATAGCTCATGGTTGCACCTTATTCAATACTCCCCGCCAACGCAATTAGGTCCAAAGATCTTGCATAGGAAAACTCCAAGCATTCCCTTATCTGAGTTGGAAATTGTCCAGGCACGATGAGAGACTTGTGGAGTGTAGTTTTCGTTTCTCGAGAGAGAGCTCGACCAAAGTAGCGGCTGTTATCAAAGCATAACAGTATAAAATAATAATCTGACTATATGCGAACATACTATTAGTAGCACTAGGGACACAAAGCTACGGTGAAGTTTTTATGGCACCGGACCACTTTCAAAATAGGCGTAGGCTCTGACAACTTGGAATGATATTCGAATATTTTATGTTAGCATTAGAACGCCAATCACAAAACCTATCGTAGAAGGACCAACTACTGGAGATTTCTTCAATGCGGGGCTTCCGTGCAAAAATCAAAACTATTGGCAAAATATTTTGTAATCACTAAGAAATAAGTAAGAATTTCTTACATCAAACAACTAAATTGTACCACTTAAAAAAGATTTTCGTACGTCAAACAACTAAATTGCACCACTTAAAACAGATTTGACACAAACAGCTCAAATTTCTTGCTATAAAAAATGAAAAAAAGAACTGTATTGCCACATTTTTTTGTAAACTAATTATCAAGTGATAATTGGGTCATGTCATATGTGCCATCATTAACATTGATATACATACTCTGTACATACTTAACATATTCCCCACAAAAATTCAATTTAATGTGATTTGTATAGCAATGTATAAAGATACAAGTATATCGTATAGTATTGCAAAGCTTTATTCAATTTTCATTTTTATTTTTCTCTTATCTTTTTATGATGCTACTATTGTTGATTTTTCACCCAACAGACACTATGCAATTCAAGTGCTAAAGTATTTTCCACTTTAAGAATTCTTTTATTGATCAATGAATTTCTTCAGTGCCAAATATGTACAAGTAAGAAGTATGAAGTTTTTTTTATTTTATTTTGCATGGATCTTAATTGATATTCTACATACTTAAGTAAAAACGAAAAATGAAAATTTCAAGACAATATTTACACAATCGCAAATAAAGCTTCAATACAATCCTCATTACCACATAGTTACATTCTCGTTTAAAAAGTAATCGCAGTTTACCCAGTATGGTGAGCCAATTGCAAAAGCCTAAGATTAATTAAGATTTATGTTTTATTTGCCTAACTAGCCGCTAACAGTTTGGCAACGAATTTTTTACATAAATTGTAGAGGCATACTCATGTGTGTGGTCTATTTGTGGTGGTGATGGTGGCTTTACTTGACGATAATAATGCAAATAGTTGTTGGGCCATTTCACTTCCCAATTACGGAAAAAAATAATGCAACAACATAATTCTCCTATGTCTTTCATATATATATTTATTATACCAATATATACACTGATATGCATATTGATTTTGACAAGTTATTTATATTACATTACGTCACAAATTATTAAATTATTGACCAATATGAATGCCTCATTGTATGTTCATTTGTATGTTCTGTGCAAAATTAATGCACAAATACTAACCACAATGTGAATGCATTCGAATGTAGCCCTGAAAACAAACAAGCAATACAAGATAAGCCTAGGTATATATTGGATCTGTTCAAATTGACGTAAAAATATATTTTAAAGTTAAGGCTTGCTTTAAAAACTAACTTTCCAAAAATAAAAATATTAATAAGCACTGAGAAAAAAAATTTTAAGATTCTGGAATAACTATTTTGCAAAAATCTTTCATCCCATACATTTTTTGCACAAGTCTAATTACATACGTTTTTTGTAATAAGTTTTCTTTTTAGTTTCCAGCGATAACATAACAACGGCAATACATTGTTACGTAGTACGATATGATTTTTTAATGGAAAAATAAAAATTTTTATATTTTAATACTAAGGCTAGGTTAGTTTAGTGCGGTAGCTCTAGAGCTCACATAGGCCAAAAGAGGTCCATTGTGCTACTGCGTGGATTACCCATTGAACCAATTGGAACTATTATGAACCTCAGAAGACTACAATTGGAACTCCAGAAAGCGGTGCAAGATTGTTTAGGTAGTAATACGTTAGAAATTTTTTTCTTTTAATACGGAGTGCAGGGCCGTTTCATAGTAGATGCGGGACTGCCTACAGTTCATCGTCATATTTTTGCAACTTATGCAGAAATCAGGCATTGGCCCGTGACCCCTTTAAAATGGCAGAAATTTCTCTTTCTTAGTATGGTTTTCCGTTCCACAAATGGGGATTCTATCTATCTTCTTTGGACCGTATTGGAGGTTAATATTTCCACGCTATGTTTGCACGTTTGTAGTGGAATTCCTAAAAGTCGTTATTTAAGTGCTTCAGTCGGTACTTGTCTTGCGAGCTCGTCGGCTCTACAGTTTCCTCTTATTGCCCAATGACATCTTTATATTGAGTTTATCCGAATATACGCCACCTCACTCCTTTCCATCTATCAAGCTTGGAACCATCTTTAAAGATGCGAGTACAATTCGTTGGAAATCCCTCTGCCTCCCATACTTGTCCATCTGGGAAAGCAGTCTGCGCATTTTCCGCTCAAAAGAGTAAAGCGGTTTGATATAATCAAGTGAAGTCTTTATATTGAAGTTACTTAGAATGCTGCCATGATCTATGAATGATCATTGATTCAGACCTTTGAGTCTTAGAATTGAATTGGCCTCTTACCTAGTAGATCAACTGGCAAGAGGTTTATAAGCACATCTGATGCCAATGACGGTGTTTTCCTATGAGCTCCTGTTGGAATGTAATGTATTAACGAGGTGCAAAAGAACTTCGACCTAAAAGATCTATTGTACGATATGCAATAGTGCGTGGATTTATTAAGTGCCGTCCACCATTCCAATACTTCATATAAGACTATCGGTCTGATTACTACCTTGTACATCCAACAGACTATTTTTGGTTTCATCCCTCACTTTTTCCCTATTGCTCTTTTGCAGATGGCATTCCCTAATCTGTTGGCAATGTTCTCCATGCAGTTTAATCTCCAATCTACAACCACTCGCAGATATTCGATATCCTCTCTAAAAACAAGAGGAGCCCCTTCTAATGTTAGAGTAGTTATGATCGATGTTCTGTGTTTAGTTGAACACAAACTGAGCTCGGTTTTTGTGGGTTTGCATTCAAACCACTATCTCTTGCCCATTCTGATAAGGTATTTAGATTTAGTTGTAGGACTTCACTGAGAACTTCATGATATTTCACAGTCACCAACAAAGCTACGTCATCGGCATGGATTATCAATCCGCACCCCTTCCTTGCTATTTACCTTAGTAGTTTATGATATCTATTATAATACGAACATAACAAAAAATGTTTTGAAGTCTCAAATTTGGAATATATAACATATACTATATAAGTCACTAGCCAGGTAGGAGCCTCGTTACAAAACTTTGCCATAATAGTCTGAACTTCAAAAATATATTAAATTGTTATAAATTCTTTTGTTAAAATTATTATATTCTTTATATTTATGTTTTATTTTTTTTATTTTTTTTTTTTTTTTGGAAATTCCATATACAGGGTTGCAAACGCAACAGCGAAATACAATAACTATGTAGCACTGATAACTGCATGGCAAACAAGAACAAAGGTGCTAACTTTAACTCTTAGACGCTCACACACGATAAAATCTTAAAATACTCTCTAAGTTCAGTAACGAAGTAACGAAGATAACATCGAAATGTTATTATACCCTGCATTTCGGTCAGATGTTTGTGTCCACTTGAAGGAATCTCCGGAGATATAGACATGGATATATATTCGTGATCAGTGTCGCTTAAATTTTCGATTTAACGATGTCCGTCCGTCCGTCCGTCTGTCTGTCACCTGGCTGGTTCGCACGATAACTTGAGTAAATATTGAGCTATTTCGATGAAATTTGGCATAAGTAATCTATGATCCAAGGGTACGGAGGGGATTGATATTGGGCATGATCGGTCAATAACCACGCCCACACCAAGCATTCAAAGCGACTAACCTCGAAATTTTCAAAATCTTTAACTTGCTATAACTCACATAATATACCACTTTGGACAACAATATTTTACACATAGAGTTATATTGTATTACTATATAACCTCGCCAAAAGTGGGTGAGCCACGCCTACTTTCTAGCGTAGCTCCCATTCAAAGTGTCTGTACTTCTTTTAAATTGAAACTGTTGTAACTTCTACAATCTTCTGTATAGAATAACCATAATTGACACTTAGATTAACACGGTAGTCAGAAATAATATGGCAGAAAATCAATGTGCCACGCCCACTCCTTTTTGGGTCTCCCATACAAAGTTGCGGAAATTAAAAAAAATGTTACCGGTTATAACTTGCAAACTATTCAGCGTAGAATAACGAGATTTAAGGTGTGGATTAGTATTGTACGAGCAACTAGGCTCACAGAAAATGGGCGCACCACGCCCAGTGTTTATCGTAGCCCCCATACAAATTTTAAATTGAAACAGCTGTAACTTAGGCAATCTTATGTCTACAATAACCATAATTGACACTTAAATTAATATCGTAGTCGGAAATAATCTGGCGAAAAATCAGCGTACCACGCCCACTTCTTATTGGGGCTCCCATACAAAGTTGAGGAAATTAAACAAAAATGTTAACCACCATAACTTAGAAACTATTCAACGTAGGACACCAAATTTAAGGTGTGGATTAACATTGAAAAATTAATTGGATTTACTTTAAAGTGGTAAGCCACGCCCACTTTTTATATAGCTCCCATACTAAGCCTCGGAATTATCTTAAAATCCTTTTACTTCGTCAAAGTCAACCATATTTCGGGTGTAAATTAGTAGTATATGCAAAAATTGTTTCTCGAAAAGTGGAAATAAAAGAAAAGTTGGATATTCGAGTAAACTTTTTATATATAAATCTACATATGCAGGGTATAGTTTGGTCGGCCCCAGCCGACTGTAAGGAGATTTTTACTAGTGATAATTACAGATTTGTTATGACACGTCGACTTTTTTTCCGATAATAATCGAGAACATACTGTAATAGTGAAATTTGCAAAAAATTTATCAAAAATATTTTATAATAATCAAATACAATTGTTTACTTTATTCTTATTTAGATCAAAATAAATTATTTTCATTTGTTTTAATTATTTCACAGCTGACGTAATCAGCCTAATGATTAAGTGCATTGAACTTTTGTGCGCTAAATACGATAGTAACATATGTGTGATATTTAATTAAATTATTTATTGAATACTTATAGTTAAATATATCGTTCATTATTAGAATATGAAATACATATGGGCATTTTCTGGGTTACGAACACGAAATTTATATACATAGAATATTGAGAAAATTGAGATTGTAGAACCAAATGAGAACTATATGAAGGCGAAAAATTGAGAAAGGTCATATTCATGATTTCAAATTGTCAAGCAATATAATGGCATACGAGCGTGACAATTTATAAAAGGGGTTTTTCGCATTTGTCTCAATTTATATCGGCTGATATTTTGAAATTAAGCATTAAAATGTGTCCAAATTCTCACTTAGTTCTATAAAACAATCAAAACATGTATGCCATCTTTTCAGAATATACCCATATTTGAATTGAAATACAAAGGAAACGATATAGATAAAATATAAAAATAAATTTATGCCGAAAGAAATAAGAAAATCTAGAAAATTCCTCTATATACAATAGATTCAGAAATTCCACTTAGAGAAAATGCCATATACCAAGCTGAACATCCAACCTCGAAATACAATATCTGGGTTATAGTCGACAGTTGTACTTAGCTAGCACCGACAAATACATCGCAAAACAACAACAAAAGTGCTAACTTTAACGCTTATAACTATACATGCTAAATTCAGTGCAGTGGAGTACTGCAAATGGCTCAAGGTCAATGGTTTGAACTAATTTCACCTATTTCATTTAACTTTCTTCGCATTTTTTTATTAGAATTCGATAAGGCTATTGACGAAATTTAAATTAAGAAAATTATTTAAACTTAGCATAGCTTTACTGTATTTACAGCCGTTTTTTTTTTGTCTCAATAATATATCTACACCCCCTAAATATATCACAAAAATAAAATCACTTGAAATTAAGAAGATAAGTGTGGACCACTGACCGCATTTATTAATTTATGCATATCTAACACGATTATATTGCAAAAAAAAAAATAATTTAGATGGCATTCTTTAGCTCACAAAGAAATTTAATTTAGAAATGCAATTTAAATTGTTGTACCAATAATGCATTATGCATTAAGCGCTTGTATATTGCATTTTCAAAAGTAATTAAATGAAAGTAAAAGTAAAAAAAAATTTTTTTTTGACAAACATCTGTAACTAAGTGTTCAAAGTACTTGTATTAAATATGTTCTACATACACATATTTAAATTTTTGAAATTCCTAAAAGGAAAAAGATGCACGCGACTTCGAAGACATCTAGAAGAAATGTCAATATCGCAATATACTAAGATGTCTCGCAAAAGGTTCGAAATTTGATTAAAATCTAACACATAGAATTGCTTATTTCACCTTTCAAATTAATGCTTCTTCTGTGCAAAGACCTCTGATTTTTACGAGTTCAACATATGGTGAAATGTCTTGCATGGTATGTTCGACTCTTTATTTAACGAGTTGACATTCTAAAGAGCGAACAACATGTCTACGTAAATATTCGCATTGTACGAACATAGTCATAATGATGTCTTGAAAGACATCACCATCAACGACAAATTATTCTACTGGGTTATTATACACATTAAGCAAATAGTGCGTGTATTTACATTTAAATTTCTATAATTAAGTATATAGCATTTTTTGAAATATTCTCATGAATAATTTAGAATGATGCTATGAACACCTACGTAGATATTTATGTACTTGTATTTGGATGTATATTCGTAATTGAAATAAACGCATATCTGCTTATTATTATATTTCCAATATCTATTTTCCAACAACCAGAGCACAATTGTTATAATAATATTCTATCAATTGGCCAGTAGCCAAATTGATTTCTACTAAAGAAGTTTGTGTTCTTTTAAATTGCAAGTTTTTCTGTAACCAACCAATTCGTTAGTTTTCCGTGGAAAAAAATTACATAAATTTTTTTCAGAATCAAAAATGCATTATAATTAGCATAATACATTTATACGATACACTGTATAATATTATTTTTCATTCTTCAAAGTCTATTTTATAATAATTGTACCCTCATCTAGAAAAATTGCGTGCTTAGTCTTCCTATGATCGCCGTCTACTTTTGTGGACATTCTTATTTTTCCATATCTACAGCCAAAAGATGACAACACGACTTGTTTTTTTTTTGACATACTCTTTATATTCTCAATTTTTGAATAGTCAGTCAGTCAATGTATACCAAAGAACATGCCAAATACAATAATATGTGACAGCTACATATCATAAATTTAACAACATGTTGACATTTCCAAAAAGAAATCTGATGAAAAATTGTGCCAGCACACACACACACTACCATCTCAATAAGTATGGATGAATTTATGTATTGTATATGATTCTATTGTTGTCATCAAATTAATTCAATTAATACACGCGACTATGTATATCAAATACGAGTAGCTATGTATGTATGTATTTCGATAAAAAAAATATAAAAAAAAAACAAAATCTTTCCTATTGACTGGTACTGTGTGAAATTCTCTCAACATTGCTGTTGTTGTAACATTAATGAGCATTTAAATGTTCACATTAGCAATGGGTGTAAGGGTGTGGGTGTATTAATTGTTTTGACTTAAGCCCTACATATGTATACATACATGTATACCAACATGTAGGTACACATGTATATATACACTCTTATGTTTATGGATATCGGTTTGCGTGTGAATTTCATATAAAATATCAACATTTAGAAAATGGATGACAGTAATTAGTTGTTAAAAGTGCGATCATAATTTCAGCAATATACACTTTATTGTTGATCACCGTACACGTTATAGTTCAATTAGTTCAAACGTTTGACAGCGATTAGTTACAGCGTATCATAACCACAATTAATTACCAAAATTTATAAGCCTAATTTCATTAAGTAATTGTACAAAAATCCTTTATCTCGGTATCTTTCTAAACAGAGTTGTTTTGATTGTTATCATATATCTTTTCAAGTAGAATAAATTCTAATTATTATTATTGATGAAATGTTTCAAAAATAGTGAAATAATTTTGTATAAATATTCTTCCATTTCTTCTTATGCGAATTATAACATTTTTAATAAAAAGATTATGATAAATAACATCTCTGTAGAAAAATTAAAATTAATTGGTAGCATTGAACTTAAGCAAGATGCTAAATATACATAGCGCCCATAGTTATACACGCTATATTTGGCACTTTGTTGTTGTGTTTACCATATAGCTATCGCTGGTAGCTAGCTAAGTAAGAGTGTCGAATCTAATATGATCACAGCAATAAGTTAACGTTCAATAAACAATATTTTATTCGTAATGCTTGGTTAATCATTGTTTAAACATCCGATTGATATTGGTTAACCATTGGTTTAACTAACAGCTAATACTGAGGAAGAAATTATTTTTTCCACGCTAAAGTTCGCTAGTTCTTATGCTTATTTTTTTTTTTTTAATTTACAAAAGGAAAATGTAAACATAAAACTTGGTTTTTGTGTTCCAAAATCTTGTTTGTCTTCTAACATCTCTTTGGACCCCAACATCAAGTTTTTCTCAACTTCACCCATTCCTGAATAAAATGAAAATAATAAAATAAGAGATATTTTGATTATTTGTCTATCTGATAATGTTGCTATGTTCTGAAACTTATAGTAAAATCTCCGGTAAAATGTATTTTCGCAATATATTAACCCATCACCTACTTCAGCTATGAGAAATTATTTTTCTTTTCAAGAGAAATAGCCTACTTAACCCATTGCGAACCTACTTAGAATCTTAATAATTTCCTCCAAAGTGTTTCTTTCATCTATTTATCATAAAACATTCCCATTTTTAATCACGTCGCCTTTTACGACGTTCTAAAAAAATTTTTTTATGAGTTTATGAGTTTTCAGTTTTTATTCCAGACGAAAGTAGCAGTTTAGAAATTTTTCATATAAAATATCATTGGTCAAATGTTTGAGGTTTCATAAACCTTTATACAAATCGATTGTTAAATCTATATTCTAATGAATAAAAAATGTATATTTCGATGTCAATTTGTCCAAATAACGCACCTCCCAACTTAATTTAAACAAGAAGTCGTCAAATACGATGTTGTGCCTCAAAACAGATGTAACATTTGTCAAGGTCAAAAATGACGGAAAGCCATTAATAAAAAAGAATTAACAATCTCATGTGCCCTTAATTACTAAATGAAAGACATATTTCTCGTTATGCTATTTTTAAAAAAAACTATGCCACAATTACATATGGTATGCAAAATTTAATGTTCTGTTTTTTCCATATATATTTTGTTGTTATTTATCGTTTTTTTTTTTTTAATTTTTGTTTAGTTCTACACATTTCCAAAAATAATTTTAATTACTTTTAAGCATAAACTGGCTCAACAACATCTCCATACGAAAATGAGCATCAATTGTTTCTCAGTAATTTTGTAATTTCACCATCTCAAAATCTTACTCTACTAACAAAATTTGTTGCACAGTGTCATTTGCCCATCATATGGTTTTATAATTATTTACAGAGTAATTCTATGTTATAGAGAGCCAATTGGCATAAAACAAGTGATGTATACATTTCTGGGAGGAATTTATACCTTCCTTGTCAAAAATACCGATATGTTTGTATACATTTGTATATAAACATGTTGTTCAAATATTGTATAATTCTTCATATAAATAATAAGAATTATTTAATTTCACACGGACAATTTGTAGTAAATTAGACAAATTAGTTGTACGTGGGAGCATAACATTTCTATGTCGTTCAAATATTTTTAAAAAATTTGAATAATTTTTTGTTTATAGTAATAAATATTGTAGAAAATCATATTTTTGAATTTTGAATAGCAAATTTATATACTACATATTATATAGAGGATAGTATATTTTTGAAATTTTTATCTTTTATACAACATAAAAGTGCGAATACTGAAAAAAAAATTGACAACAAATTAAGTGTGACGCATAAAGTTGTGTGGAAATATTTCCACCACTTCATAATGCTCGAACACATATGAATGAATAACAAACATAAATTTTTTGTTTAAATCTTATTAACAGATATTCGTATTTTAATATTTGTATAAAATATTATAGATTAAGAATTGTAATGAAGTAATAAAACCAAGCTCCGCCGAAAACCAAAACTAAATCAATCCTGCTGATTTTCGCCTATTTATAAGGAACTAAGGTTTACTAAGTTCTCTGGCTTTCCAAAAATCCTTTTTTGTTATCGAATTTATAATTCTCTAAAGAACAAAACTCATCCAATTCTACTTCCCATCATGTACCTAAAAGACCTTTAAATTATAGCATCCGCAAGCCATAGAAATGTCCAATATATACATGGATAATGCACCTGATAAAAATGGAATAAAAATTCGCCCTAAATATATATTTAATATACATAGGTAGATAATATATCGTTCATATATATATAAGTATAAAATATTTGTTATTTATATTGCCCATGTTCACTTGATGTTTTTTTTCCTCTCTTTGTTGTGCAACATGTTTCTATGCATGATAAAAATCATTGAATTGAGATAAATTGTTGTTAAGAGAAATAATCTTGTCAAACTAACTTGCGCATCAATTCAATTCAACAACAACAACAACTACTACTACTACTACTACCACTATGGTGACAATAAGCCCCACCACAGCACCATCAACAGTACAAATTAAATGAGCACCAAGCCATGTAAAGTGTCGCTACTCAAAACAAATCAAATTTCTGCCAAACGATTACACAGGACAAAGTATACCGATCAAACTATGTTAAGTAATATCAAAAGACAAGATACGAGTACCTTACATATCAAGATCAAGGCTGTTTACTTGTTGCATATGTTGCATATCAAACGTGATAGAGAAAAACGCGGAAAGAACTGAATAAGCTTATGCTGGCAATAACATGAGATAAATGCGACAAATGGGAATGACATAATTTTAACAGATATTGCATATATATAAGGTGTTTTTTAAGTGTTTTGATATTCAATTGAAATAAAACTACTTTCGGTTACATGAAAATGTTGACAGAAAATGTTGCTAAACATAATTATTTCTACGAACATATCGTGATACTAAGAAATTGTTTTAAAATGGTTAATAATTTAGGGGTTTGGCCATACAAAGTGATAAAATTTCCGTGTTACAAGAACTATAGTCGAATTTAATTATTAATAATTTTTGTGGATATGGTGAAAATACTGAAAATAATTACAAATTTTCTCATTTTTCCATAATCTATTTTATAACATTCACACCAAATTATCAATCACGTTTTCGAGTGTCGAGAGTGAACATTGACTTCCAAATCATCTAGCAACGCCGTCTTAAGAGAACACCCTTTTTATGCATAGAAACAGGACCCGCAACATTATTACAGCGTATGTAATTACACATTTTGTTCAAAGATTCAGAGATATTGCAACAGTTTGATTTTTTTTTACGTAATTTTACCTGACAATAGCAATTGGAATTTTGTTCATTTATCACAAATACGAGTGTGTATGTTTAATTAATTGAATGCACTAACAATCATCCATGTATGCAACTACATAAAAGTTATATACAGATATTTATATTGAATGTTTTTATAGATATGTGAATCCTTTGCTTAAATAGCTATTGGTAGATATATCACAGACACTGAATTTCTTTTGCCACATACTCCTATAGGTAGTAAATCAATTTGATACACAAGAAGCACGATCATTACGTTATTAGACTAAGTTAGTAAGTGTAATTGATTTGAAATAATATGCGAAAAATATCTACATATATGTATGTAGTGATTTAGTTAAATGCAAACGCGCCGCTATGATCCGGTTTTTTTTTTTATTTTCAGGCGTTTGTTAATGATGATGTTGAGAGGTTGACAAATCGCTAACGAATGAACTTCGAATAAAAAATGTTTTTCACAAAATACACACTCAATATGTAACCAAAAAAACATACATATACAATATTAGTAATAACAAGAACAACAACAACATGAGCAACAAATGAAAAACGATTCAAAAACAAAAGCATCACTATCCATAAAAAAGCCAATAAATAAACACACAAGCTTTGGATACATACGCATATACATTTGTATATTAATGTACATACATACATACATTGCACATACATGTATATATACACTTATATCATCTCATAGATACATACTACAAGTAACAATATCATCATCAACAATATAAACGGACAGAACGCACAATGACGACAATAGCAAATACAACAACATTCAAATAGCAACAGAATCATCAGAAAATCAAAGAAAATATCTACTAAAACAACAAAATTAAAATATGATATAAAACGTCAGAATTGATATGTTGTTGTGGTCAGGCCCAAAACAGATGCGATCGATATTGCCTATTGTATGAACTACAAGATATTACCAGTACCTAAGGAAACAGATGGTGGAAAAGACAAGTTATAAGTTACACACATATGCAAATTCGAAATAAATACATTTTTGTCAATCATTTATTAATTAGCAAACTGTTGGAGTACATACTTGTACCACAAAACTCAAACTTGTATACAAAACTCATTCAAAAATAAAACGAAATTAATAATATAATAAAACAATTAATTACTAAAGAATAAACATTTCACATTTTTAAAGCATAGCACACAGTTTTTAAAACTACGTGCACATATATTTTCGTATAGATCCGAAAATGATACCAAATGTGCTAAAGAAATGCAAACACTTTAATTTAAATTATTTGTTTATTGCAAAAAAAAAATTCATTCTTCTAAACGGTGTCTACCTTTCATTAAGCGTAAATAATTTTTGAAAAAATCAATTAATTAGTAAAGAATGAACACTTCACGCTGGTAAATCAAAGCTTAACCCTTTAATGCCTACATTCTTCAAAGATAAAACCGCGCATATTCACCTCACTATGCTAGTAGTAATTCCATAGATTCGCAAATCATACCAATGTGGTGAAAAAAACTCAAGCGCATCAATCAAAAATATTTTATTATTCCAAAATAATTTATTCTTTCAAAGTGTGGTTAGCAGCCATTATACAATTTGTTTTGAAAAACCTTCATAAACCTCCTTAAAATAAGAAATACTAGTACGGGCAAAATTTTTTGAGGAAATTTCAATTTAAATGGCATTGGTAGGCACAAATGTTTTAATTTTGAAGTTGGTAGTACTGTTTCTGTCATCTGAGTCAATTTTCATAATACTATCTCCATTTTTCCATTTTTCGATTATTACAATGACTGAAATTATTCAACAAAGAAATAGCATTACAATTAATGCGCGTAATGTAATTACTGCAGCCGAAAAAAGGCTTCAGTGAACAAGCTCTATCGAAAACAATCAATCAAAGGATCACAGTATCAAAGAATTGGTGCTAGTAAATCATCGCTTTACAGTTAGAAACGTTGCTTATATTGTTGGAACATCAAAAGGATGACTGAAGACCACTTTGAAAAACCATTTATGCCTGAGAAACGTCAAATCTTGATTGGTTCCTAAAAAAAAAAGCTCAATTTTTGTGTGAAACAATGCTTTCTAACTATCAGAACAAAATGAAACGTATTATTACGGAAGATGAGACTTTGATTTATACTCCAAATCCGGAAACAATCGATCAATCAAGCATATATGGTACTAAAGGTGAGCCAGACCAAAAAAATCGCCCCGACGTTGCTAGAGAAAACAAAGCGACAGTTTTCATCTATTATCGTGATGTTGTGCATAATAAATTACTTCCGCCCGCCCAAACTGGCAGTAAGAAACATCCTTTGAATGTACTGCATCGTTTGCGTGAAACTATTCGCCTCAAAAAGCCGGATTTGTGAAAACACAATTCTTGATTTTTGCACTACGTTAATCCCCACACTCATACTGCACTCGTTCTTCGTGATGAGCACGACAATACTGGTGAACTAAACACATTAAGGTGAGTTCAATGAAAAAGGGATTCCGGGATTCCGATTGCCACATTTAAGCACATTTTTTTATTTTCATAAATTTTAATCAATTTATATGAACTCTAAACAATTTTCAGTATTTTTGACATCTCAATATCATCCTTTCGCTAAAAATATGTATCGTATAATGTATCAAATAATAATAGTTAGCCCTTTAATGCAATCTGCTAATTTACAACCGCACGCGCAACCACATACATACATGATCACGATGATCAAAGCCGAACGACAATCTCATTTAGTGATAATGAGATCGTGATAACTTATTACTGCAACATAACCATTACATATTAGCAAGTTCATGTCAGTCTAAAGTGTTTCAGTTGTTCACAGCACAGGCACAGTTCAAAGAAGTCAAATTGCAACAAATTTATAAATTTTGAGCAAATGTTAGTTATTAAATACATACATACATATGTTACATACAACATACCTTACATATACCTTCCACACATACAGCATTCTGTCTGTATGCATGCGTATAATAAATAGCCGGTTTCTCACAAGGTGTTCCATCGATAACCGATCGATTCATGCTGACGTAAAAATGTACATTCATTGGATGGCAGAAAAGTTCACACTCATTATGTTCTTCGATATCGCTTTGCCAGTCGCTAGTTGTTGTATTATAATTGGCGCATTGTTCGTCACGTGTCTGTTTATTGGCTGGTTTGCATTTTTCATCTTTACAAGATCGATATCTTTTCGTGATGCCAAAACAGCCTGTACGATTTTGTATACCAGGATAAAAGGATATATCAATTGCTTCGGAATTCGTGTCATTTTGTGTTCTATAAATTGACGGAGATCGTTTTAATGGATTTTATTTTTCTAAATTGATTTTAATACTATGAAATTCTAGTACGCTTTTCATAGTACTAAATACAAATATGTTTAATATGTAGATATTTAAATTTTATTGTATTCCCACATGAAAGCGATTCTCGAAAATTTTTGGCAAATAATTTGACACTTGAGTTGAATTAATAAGAGGCATATGGAAAATGTGGTGAGTATACATAGTGAGGGGTATTTCAATATAATAACAAATTGAGTTATTCTTTTGTTTTGAAAACTCAATATATTGCAAGAAATAAACTAGTGGAAAATTATCTCATGTAAAGCCCTCATATTGTTACCTTTGAATGCATTTTCTTTTCCTAATCTGAACGCATGTATTTGTACATCGACTCCATTTTTCCCAACGACCCCATGCATATGTAATACCAACGCGTTTAATTATGGTCACATTCCTTAGGTGAGTATGTCTGTGAGGAATTTCTTCAGTTTCATCACTATCATCGGCATCATAATCCTCATCATCATCATCATCATCATCATCATCAATCTCATCACTGTCTAATGCTTTCAATAACACTTTCGAATGTTTAGTATGATGTAGGGACGAGGTTTTTAACGAATGTACTTGTGTACAAACACTACGTATATCGGCAAATATATTTAATATAAAAAATGCACCGACAAAAATGCTGAAAATATATAAATACATTTATATTAATGAATTCCGAATGGCAGAACTCTAAAAAGTCTTCAACAAATTGTTGTAATATAATTATAGAGTTTTTATTTTTCGTATTTTGACCCTTAAGGCTTTCAATCCTTTAACTCACAATACAAGAATTCATTTCTATCATATCGAATATATTGTATTTAGAATTAAAGAGTAATGCTCCATTTAATGTATAAACGGGTGAAATAGTTATTTAAATTAAACGATATACATTAAGTACAATAATAAACGTATGTGAAAGCGTTGAATTAAGTATAACAATGGCGACAAAATGATCGCAATCTGATTCAATTATGAAAACAAATAGATCAAAAGTATTGAAATAAAATTGGTGACAAAATTCCATTTTTAATGTGATCACGACCACACCCACTTTCAACACAATTTTATAGATATAATATTAATTTAATTTTCATTTGTAGAAATAGCGTAAATTTTGCAGTAACTACAAAAAAAAAAATTAGAAAACACAGATCATGTCATTTCGCATACAATTTGCTTCTATGGTTAAACGTTTAATTAGCGTGATTGGCGATAATTACTAATAGATAAATGTATCAATTCAAAATCAATAAACCGCAACCAATTTTGGAATAGGAAGAGGAAACATTATGGAATTCTACTCGACACAATTCAAATGGACATTGTTATATTAATAAGCTCACTGCAACAAAACACTTTTGACATCACATTTTAATAGCTTTTCTGTCACATCGTATAAGTATCGTATTCTGTATGTTAAACCAACATCTACTTTAGCTTATTATTTTGGCCATAGTTAATACAATTACATACCTGATTGAATAAAAATACATTTTGCAAAATTCGTTTATCTATCCACCATTGATGATTTAGAATTTAATTTAATTTTAATAAAATATTGCACAAAATTACAAATCATGTATGTTAACCGGCAGAAATGCCGAAAGAAACTGAAAAATGAAATCTGCGTATTATAAGTTTGTGATAATAAAAATTATCTATGTGAAGAAGATGTTTGCGCAATAAAATGTTGTAGTTTCTCTGAGATTGTGTAAAGCAATTAAGATTTTAGACAAAATATAGGTTAATGTCATAATGACTGCCCTACAATTGTAGATCTTCCTGTAAAATATTTACATAGCACTTGAGAATAAATATGTAATTTTAGATTTCATTTACAAATTAGTAATGTATAAATAAATAACAATAACAAAAAATGTAAATACTTTTAATGAAGAAAAACGAAAATATCAATAAAATATAATAGTAAATTATCACCCCTAGAAATGCAGATATAACAGGGTATTTATTATATTTAAATTTTTTAAATAACACCTATTATTATTTATTGTTCATTAAAGTGCACCCTATGGTTATTGTCAGTTCATAAGGTTTGAGACTTGACTGCATAATTTTTTTTTTTGTGTGAAACAAACATGAATTGTAAATTATAAATTTTGGAATAAATAAATTCAGTATATGAATTACTAATTGATATCGATTTACTGTAAGAGAGACTAAACAAAGAATATTGAACTAAAGAATATGCACGAGGCAACACATATGAATTTCCAGCATGCCTAAAAATTAGCCCGTTCAAATGTGTAGCGATCCGAGCTGTAAAAGAATTGAATCATTACGGAATTCACTCACCCTTAATTCATTTAGAAGCTGCATCAACGAGGCTGCACTCTTTTGCTTCGAATTCATTAAAAAATGACAGACGAAGCATTCATCATTCTCAAAAGCTTAAAATTATCACACTTTCCCATTCAGTAAAGAGTGGGAATTGAAAAATATCAATCCTATTCTTGAAAGGCTTAAAAATATGATGAATTCATTCAATATTATAATTCTTTTAAACTCTGAAATACTGGAAATATGATGCTATTTATTACCATGAAAAGCATAGCTGCTTTGGAACAAAACCCATGGTATTATGAAGGTAGAGCAACTAGAAAACATTCCTCTTGGATGCGTCATATGTCAGAAACTGGCTTTTTATAGTGTCAAGCAAGTGTTTTTTTGTTTTGTTTTTTTTTCAACTTCTTCTTCTTTTCCCATGTGTTTGTTGTTGTTTTATTTACTTTTTCTCCCTCATTCATGAGAACTTTCTCCAATGGCTCTACCTTGAGTTATATAACATGACAAAACCAATCAGCTGTTATTATTCACATAAATAAATTTGACGTAACTCGCAACAGTACCCTGGAGTTTTGTATTGCATATGCAACAACGCACAAGAATTCCCCCTCTTTTCTGAAAGTAGTCTGTTGAATCGAGCTGCTCAATTTATATACAAATTCATACAAATATGATAGAAAAAAAATTGTCATATAAAATAGCATTTACAACAGCTTGTTGAGGCTCGTACTGTACTTCTGGTGACAGTACTTTAACATTTATGCCTCTAACGCAGACTTTTCTGAAATATGACTATCAAACCAAATATCGGATAGTTCTTCCCATTCTTCAACGATGTGTTGACTTTGCGATGAAGAATTCTCACAATCAATTAACTTTTCCTTTTCTTTTGAACACATTTTTAAATTTATCTCACAAGATTCACTTTGATGAAATTCATGTTTGAAAAGAAATATGCGTATATATACGTAAAATTCTTCAAGGAGGTCAAATTACCAGGAACAAACTTCTCAATTTATTAAAAATGAAAAATTTCCCTTAAAAGCCACCATGTTTTGTGTGTTGCTTTGGTTGAATTACCTACTCATATTTCTTTATGCGAAAGTTGATATTTATTTATGAAATTTTATTTATCTGGAAAATGATGATACTTTGAATTTTTATATAAAAAATGCAAATATATTTGAATGTTTGAAATGTAAAGCTTTTAATTTTCACGATTTTGTACAAAAAAAACTTGAATTTACTCAGGCGCGCATGGAAAAAAACAAGCAATTTTAAAATTTTTATTTTTGAAAATATGAAATACAAATTTTGTCTATATCACACCATCAAGTAGACATTCAAATCAAACTCCATATACGCATATTTATGAGTTGTTGTTTTCCAATATTGAATATTTCAATTGTTTTTGAGAAATTTTCGACGAAATGCTGCAAATGCTTTATGGAGTATTACTATGTCCCCATGGCAGCGAAAACAACTGGTTTTGAACTACATAGTTCGTAATAAACTCTGAAATCCAGTCGTTTTTGTGTGTTTTCGACTTATAATAATTGTCAAAGTTTATTATTAAGGAGCAACAAGATCTGGTAAGAGACAAAAAAAGACGTGGCGGATACAAAAAAAAGTGCACTGCCATTCGCAGTGAACAATTATCATCTTTGGAAGAGTCTGCTAGTTGGTACCGCACACAAACTCATCAATAAATGCCGAGGCGTCCATTAATTTTATTAGAATAAAAATAAGGTTAAATATACATATACATTTTCAATAACAAATTTCATTTTCACAATGTAAACAAATTGAAATGGCAAATGAAAACGAATAAGTTGAAGAAGAATAAGAGAGAATACCGTCTGGACGGGTATGCAAACGTGTACCGAAAACTATTCGATTTCGATGACTTCTGGACAGGATATATGTAAGTATTTTTGCATGCAATTATCGATAGATGCCGTAGATGATATCCCTGTGAAGAGAATTTTGCGAATTATTAATAAGGATGCTGCCATCAACATGATTCTGTTACTGTTGCCTATAAAGGAAAATAACCACAGTTTCGAAAACATACTAAACCGAAGGCGGCGAACAACGTCGAATTGGCAACAATGAGGAAGATATGACTGTGCAAATTTATAAAATTATGGAAACTATGTGTAAAAGTTTAGAACCTTGCACAATTTATGCAGAGGCGGAGAACACCAAATATGAACGTGAATCATCATCATCGATGGAAAGCGAAGATGTACAATTAAAACATGCGTAACTAATTGAAACGTATCAGAGTAAATTGAACGAATACGAGAAAAAATTTCAAAAACAGGAGCTAGTTATTGGATAAAAGACTTACGAAAGAGTGTAACCGACATGTCAGAGATCATGTTGATTATAAATAAGGATACTTCGAAATATGTGGACCAAAAATTCAAAAATATACACAACATATCAATTATTTATCTAGCCGAACTTTCGAATTTTTGAAAACGCAATTAGGTTTTCATATGCCGCATAAGGGCATATAGCTACGATCAAGACCTATTAAAACCGCACATCTTGGAATGGATGGCAATGTGATAAAAAGTCTGGTAGAAGTTACGAAAGACATGCCATAAAAAGATTTGGTGTATTACAACAGCACCGACATTATAAAGGGTTTTCAACACATAGCGAATGACAAGAGATCGTAATGAAAATGCTATTTTTTATGCTGAAAGGAATCACAGCGAAATGGAAATATATTCTCAGCTACTATCCTGTGAAAGATGCATACAACCAAACTGCTTTAAATGATGTACTTATTGAAAATTTGTAAATGGCAATGAAGATAAAATTACACGTAAAATCTATCGTTTGTTATCAGGGCCCAAGCAATATCATTGTGTTCAACTATATGGGCGTAGCAAATGAGAACCCTTACATTGAATTTAACAATAGGAAAATATATTGCATATATGATTATTGTCATCTGTTGAAATCAATAAGGAATATCAACAGACATCGAAACAACCAGTGGTACTGCGAGTATAAAGATAACTAGACATGTGTACAAGAAAGATAAAAAGGACAACAATTTTAAAATCTTCGCAAACTTGACGGCTGCCCTCGTATATCCATCGTGTTTTGAAAAGATCAACGTGCCGCGCGCAGCACAATTTTATGTGCGCTGGAATACGAGTGGTAGACACTCGCAAATTATTTGAAAATACAACAATCTCCAAAAATGCGTGCAACCAAGAATCACTTTCTTAAAAATAATGAATGATTTATTTCACGATATGGAATGCAAACGTGTAATGACCGCAAACCCGCTCAAATGGCTCAAACGCCCTTTGTATAGAGGTTCGGAGGAAAAAAGGGAAAGGCTAAAAAAAAAAAACATGGAGTAATTGATAGTCTAGCGGTATATTGCCGGCTATGGCCTCTATACAAAAATCTTGAGAAAATATATTGTGCTGATTATATAACTTATATACGAAAGTTTCAACAACATTATCTAGATCCATCGGAGGAACTGATCAGGAATAAAAATTATAAAACTAATGATGATTGGCGTCTTTTAAATAAAACTCCACTATCTATTATGTCAATAAAACTCCACACGCTAAAAACATAAAACAACAAATAATAACACAAATAGTCATTAAAACGAATCAAGAGTTTCCTGAGTGGTTTGAGAAAAAATCGGAATGAGCACAGCACCGTTTGAATCTACTGGAATTTTTAATAAGAGTGATTTTACACAACGATGCAAAGTGGTTGGCACATAATTCTGAAATGGAGGAAAAAAGAAGAAACGATGAACGAGAGAGGCGGAGCCAAATAAAATATAAAAAAATCTCCTTACAGTCGGCTGGGGCCGACCAAACTATACCCTGCATATGTAGATTTATATATAAAAAGTTTACTCGAATATCCAACTTTTCTTTTATTTCCACTTTTCGAGAAACAATTTTTGCATATACTACTAATTTACACCCGAAATATGGTTGACTTTGACGAAGTAAAAGGATTTTAAGATAATTCCGAGGCTTAGTATGAGAGCTATATAAAAAGTGGGCGTGGCTTACCACTTTCTAGTAAATCCAATTAATTTTTCAATGTTAATCCACACCTTAAATTTGGTGTCCTACGTTGAATAGTTCCTAAGTTATGGTGGTTAACATTTTTGTTTAATTTCCTCAACTTTGTATGGGAGCCCCAATAAGAAGTGGGCGTGGTACGCTGATTTTTCGCCAGGTTATTTCCGACTACGATATTAATTTAAGTGTCAATTATGGTTATTGTAGACATAAGATTGCCTAAGTTACAGCTGTTTCAATTTAAAATTTGTATGGGGGCTACGATAAACACTGGGCGTGGTCCGCCCATTTTCTGTGAGCCTAATTGCTCGTACAATACTAATCCATACCCTAAGTCTCGTTGTCCTAGGCTAAATGGTTTGTAAGCTATGGAGCTTAACATTTTAGTTTAATTCACTCGACTTTGTATGGGAGACCCATGAAGGAGTGGGCGTGGCACACTGATTTTCTGCCAGATTTTTGCCGACTACGATATTAATTTAAGTGTCAATTATGGTTATTCTAGACAGAAGATTGCCGAAGTTACAGCTGTTTCAATTTAAAATTTGTATGGGGGCTACGATAAACACTGGGCGTGGTGCGCCCATTTTCTGTAAGCCTAGTTGCTCGTACAATACTAATCCACACCTTAAATCTCGTTATTCTACGCTGAATAGTTTGCAAGTTATAACCGGTAACATTTTTTTTAATTTCCGCAACTTTGTATGGGAGACCCAAAAAGGAGTGGGCGTGGCACATTGATTTTCTGCCATATTATTTCTGACTACCGTGTTAATCTAAGTGTCAATTATGGTTATTCTAGACAGAAGATTGTAGAAGTTACAGCAGTTTCAATTTAAAAGAAGTACAGACACTTTGTATGGGAGCTACGCTAGAAAGTAGGCGTGGCTCATCCACTTTTGGTGAGGTTATATAGTAGTATAATATAAGTCTATGTGCCAAATATTGTTGTCCCAGGTGGTATATTATGTGAGTTATAGCAAGTTAAAGATTTTGAAAATTTCGAGGTTAGTCGCTTTGAATGCTTGGTGTGGGCGTGGTTATTGACCGATCATGCCCAATATCAATCCCCTCCGTACCCTTGGATCATAGATTACTTATGCCAAATTTCATCGAAATAGCTCAATATTTACTCAAGTTATCGTGCGAACCAGCCAGGTGACAGACAGACGGACGGACGGACGGACGGACGGACGGACATCGTTAAATCGAAAATTTAATCGACGCTGATCACGAATATATATCCATGTCTATATCTCCGGAGATTCCTTCAAGTGAACACAAACATCTGACCGAAATGAATATACCATGCATATTGCATTATGCAGGGTATAAAAATTACCACATTGACCCGGGGTTAAAATACTCGGAGCCTTTAGGAAATAATGCTACCGTCTTTCAATCGGAAGAATACGTGACTGGCAGGTGTGCCTACTTCGATGGATTGCAATCCTGACAGACAGCCAGGCAGCTATCACGGCATTCAACTCTAACCAGGTGAAATCAAAACTGGTGTTGGGTTGTTTTGACAAGCTGAATAAAGTAGTATGTGATTAGTTGTAATATACTTGTATGTATTAGTTGCTTCACATAAATATATCAATAAAAATACATAATAAAAATTCATTTATAAAATATAAATTAAAATAATTAAATAAATAAGCAAATTTATTATAGTGTAATTAGTTATAGTGTATCGACAAATTTAAGTACATATCGTTCAAATCAAGTTTTTTCACATTTCGACAGATTTTAACACATTTCAATTCTTTCTACACCTCACCTTTCTACATTAAGATAACAATCTATTAATTATAAAATACTTATAGATTAGTATTAGGTCCTTCAGGCATATATAAAGGTAATATGTAATTATTTAAAGTGAATACTAAGTTAGTTTTGGTCCTTTAGACAAATGTATCAATAACAATACATAATAAAAATTTATTTGTAAAATATGAATATAAATAATTAAATTAATAAATAAATTAGTTATAGTTTATAGACAAATGTAACTACATATCTTTACCTAAATGTTGAAATGCACTGATAGTTCTGTCTGATTTTAGTTCTATATCCATGAGATAAGTGATGTGGTTAGAACCTGCATGAGGAGAAGAATATGACTTTAATTTAAAAATTCTTACTTTTTATTTACTTACATAAATCACCTACTCTTCAAATTTCGAACTATTTATTTGCCTCTCTTTTCTACAATTTCTCTTGCCATATAATGTACCATGATGCTACGATTGTACCTTAAGAGAGGCATCGATAATCGCAAGCAAAAATACATGCATACTCCATAAAGCATTTGCAACATTTCCTCGAAAATTTCTCAAAAACACTTTTATCGTTATCTAGTTTGTTTAGTGCTATCCACAATTAGTGGATAGCACTATTATTCAAAATTTCGACCTTGGTCTGAGTGTAACTCCACCGATACACCAAAACAAGTAATGAAACCGTATAATTTTATTTACATACAAATATATGACAGTTGATTTACGAGCGTATAATTGGCTTACGGGGCTTTTATACGATTGCATGAATCCCACTATTGTATTGCTTTAATGTGCAATAAAATGAATTTACTGTGAATATTATAAATGTTATGTTAATGAACTATAAATAAATGCAAAACAAAGTAATGTTTATAACAAATTTGTCTACTTTTAATTAATAATTAATTAGTCACAATTCAGTTATTTCAGTTTGAAAGTTAGAAACTACTACTATCGGCCAGTTCTATCAACAAAGCAGCCAACTTCAAAAAAGAAGCATCGTGATGCCACCTGCTTAGCATAATTAAATAGAGATGGTCTGAAAACCGACGAAAATGGCACTCAAATAGGAACTTAAATTAAAGTTAAATGACATTTAATATTTGATCTGAAATTGGCCCTAAGTATTGAAATACAATTATGACGACATTATGTGAAGTGTTCACATTTTCGGTAACTTGAAGTTATGACATATGGCTTTATGGGATCTTATGAATCACTAAATTGTCTTTGAATTTCTTTTATTTAGTAGTAAGAGTAGCGCTTAAGATAAAAAAACATTGCGTTAACACCACCTTATCGATTTGAACAAGCTAGCCAGATACGGTTAATTGACCCAATGTCCTAAATTCCTAAACTTTATTCTCGAGTTTATTTGGAAATTTTGCAATTGAGTTTTTCAACTTTTTCTCTTCGATTTTTATATGGAAGTATTACAAAGTGCTGATATTAAATGATCTTACATCAAATAAAGCAAGCAATAAGTTGATATTTTCCGCTATACATTGTTTTGGACAGTATTTTTGATGTAAATGAGAATAGCTATTTGCCGTCAGCTTGGAACCATTTTGGCAACATTTTTTTCTAAGAAACATATACTTTTATTTTTTTTACAATCAAGTGCACCAAACAAAATTTATCGGGAAATTTTTGGAGAATGCTTTTGTGATAAATAAGAATAATGAAAATATATATAAGAAAAATACGGTAACCTTGTTCATGCATTTGGGACAAAGTTGTGAAAATTTTCGTCGCTGTTGAAGTACATACGTAGTGCATCGCACAAAATTTATTGTGAAATTTCACGACAACATCATAACAACAAGTAATTTTAAAAAGATAAGCTAAAAAGTAACACTGAATAAAACCCAAATCGACAATAGAAAAACAAACAGCAAATATGTTCAATAGTCCGCACACAAATAGCCTTTTCGGTGGTGGTTCTTCAATCCAAAGTAGTGAGTATTCTTAATGTAAATAAGCAATCTCGTCTTATACTATGTATATTTATAGGTCGTACTTCACCATCAATTGGATTTCCATTTGGAATAGTAAACTTACAGCCCCATTATAAACCAATAACTGAACCGGATTATTCCACGATGATAAGCATTACTGCGATGTATCAGTGTCAAAACAAATCGTTTGAGGAACTGCGTCTCGAGTTCTATACCCAAAACCAGAAACCGGCGCAGAATATTTTCAATAGTAGCCCGATTGAAAATAGTACGTTAGTGTGTTATGTGTCTTCCTTTCGTTTGAAATATATACAAATTTTTTTTGTTGGTATAATAGGTTTTTCCAAGTCACCGGGAATATCACCTTTAACCTTTGGTGGTACAACACAATCAAAAGCAGCATCTTCAACACCCACAACTTTTAAGCAAGCAGCCAGAAAATTTTCAAAATCGAAAAACACTTATGAGCGAACAGATACAGATTATCTATCTGCAGAAATTAGTCAATTGCGCAGTCAATTACGACAACTTCAAATGGATTTAGTTAAAATAAAACGTTCAGAAGGAGGTGAGTTTCTAACATATGCAATATTATGCGCTACACGCTCTTTCAACTGTGATCATTTTTCTTGTAGATAAAAGTGTATTGGACAATAGCAAAGTAGATCATGAAAATAAAATTACGCAATCGGATAATGTCACAATGTGTACTTCCAATTTGCTGGAACATTGCAAATCCTGCAACATTGCCATCACGCTTCAAAGTGTATATTTTCAATGTACGATATGCGAAAATTTTTACCTATGCCGTCAATGTGAAGGAAAAGATGAACATATTGGTCATGTAATGTTACGTATTGGAAAAAATGCAAAATCCGAAAATATGGCGAAACTTTTATTTAACCTTCTTACCGCTTGCGAAGGTTATAATATAGCAACAAAATCTACATCACCGAACGTATCCTCCGTAGATACTAATTTTAAAAATGATGTTTTTAACTTTGGTTTGGAGAGGGCAGGCCAAAAGAGTGTTGCTGTCCATGGAGAAGAAAATGCATTTCAGACTAAATTATTTAAAGTGTATTCACCATACAACTCTAATCCTAAGGGTTTTGTTTTTCATCCACCGAATCCAAACTTAGCCAAGAAATGTGCATTTATTTTGAATGAGCCTTCCAAATTGGCCGAAGAGAAAATGAACCGTAAAGATTTTGGATTTACCATGCCTAGCAAGATATCAAATGAGGATGAGTTTGATGCCACTTCAACATTGAATATAAAAAATGCCGCTGTGTCGAAGGAAATCGAAACTACAGATGCTGTCAAAGATACAATTGTCATGAATTCAAGCTCGACGAATAATAACGAGTCTACTGAAAATAATAACAAGATTGTTCCCAATGCACCTTCTTTGGATCCACAAACCATTAGGGCAGGTTTACAAACGCTGAAAGATTTTAGTGAAATGTTCGCAAAAATGCTTAATTTTGTAGATGAACAAAAGCCTAAATCCGAAGATAACATTTTGCCACAAAACAAAGAGAAGGAGTTTGCATGTAATAATGCCGCCAAAAGCATTAGCAAAGCGCAAGAATCTGGTGCCGACAGAGAGAATGTATCAGTAGTGGAAAACACAACTACAACACATTCGGTTAGCTCCAAAGAAACGGCCTCTGATTGCCAGCATATTGGGAATGAAGACGAAGGGGAAAAAGTAAACATATCTCTTGAAAACTCAATAAATGCTTCACACTTTGGTAATAACGAGAATCCGAAAAGCAATGAAAACGATTGGCAAGTAATCGATGATAGCCATGTTAAAGGTTCTTCCATTACTGGCAAGGAAAATGAGAATGCAGTAACTGCCGGATCGAGCACTCCTTAAAAGGTTAAAGTTGAAAGTGATCTAGCCTCGTATGTACTCGGCAATATATATTACATTTAAGTAAGATAGATTTAAGCATACAAACATTCTAATTTGCTCAATCGGGCACATTAATGCATAGATATATACCCTTTGTTATATAATCATTTATATTGGATTTTCATATATTATTCATATTGTATTTTTATATTACACCTGTCAGTTAAACGCATGTTTATAAAAGAAATTTAATAAAGTTTATTCCTTTAGAATTATTGTATTATTATATACTGCAAATTTAAAGTAATGCGACATTGTTTGCCACAAATTCTCTAAAATTAGAAAGACCGACAGTACTGCTGCGATGTCCTGTTTGATTTGATTGAAAGTCGTTAGATTCATATTGATCGAAATTTATATTTTCTGCCAATATTGAAGAACAGTTTGAAAGGCTTGGAGGTTTGTTGACAATATTTATGCTTCAATATTGAATCGATAAAGGCGGTATCACATAGACAACAATTATATCAGGGATAAATGTGAAGTGTTGTTTCTTTTCCCTTCGACTTTTACGTGCACTCATATATCCTGAAAGAAGGGATAAAATAAAGATCTCGTGACTGACCGTTTTTCTAGATTATTTCGCTTACGTTTTTAGACACAACGTTGCTTTTAATTTCTTTTGTAAGTTACGAACTTCACCGTCAACAATTTATTTAATTCCGAACTAATAATTTAAATAAAAAATTATACATTTTTAATAAAATCTACACATGATAATTTACCTGCCACGATTTTTGCCTAGTGACGTAGGTAATTGCAATGGATGGATATTTATTCCCAACATGTATTAGTGTGGACTTTAAACTTTCGACAGTGCTGTGGAGCATGGATGCCCTATCTCTTCAAACAATGTATCGATGTCATTGTAATATCCAAGTTTTTTCCATCATCTTCATATAAAACAAGATATTTTGGCGCGTCAGCAACCAAATTTCACTGTTTCAAATGGGAAAGCATTATTTCTGCTGTCTCTTTCGAAAGTTACACATCGTGAACCAAGTCGTTGAAACGTTTGCGTCACAACATGTTCCACAACAACATGTATAGCCTCCAGTATTTGAACCAACAAATTCTTCACAGTTATTAATATAACCAAATATATCGCATCTTTAATAATAAAGAGAATTAACGACTTCAAAAAACTAATAAAACCTAATTGTAAAACCTAATTCTTTTTATAATTTTAAATTTATGCACACTTCAAGAATATTTTGTTGTTTTCAGACGTGTTTCAATCATATGTTTTTCTTGCTTGCAAATTCTTACATGTAAAAATTTATCCAGTAGAAACTGTCACTTTACGCTCTCATATCTTCTATCGTTGCAGTTTTTTTGTGTTAACAAATGTCATTTGAAAAAAAATGATAATTAGTACCTATTTGTACGATTTTCTGTAAACAAACATGCCTATTTATTAAAAAGAGTATTCTATCTCCGTAATTTTTGGCCATAATGGAATTTCGATTTGACTGAAATTAATATCTAATTGGAGTTGCGAACAAAACTCTTTGGCATATAAGTGTTCAATCTTCATCACCACGTCAATTTAAATGACGTTACTTGTGCAAAACCGATGTTATACATTGCAGCAAAAATTTGAATCCCAAAAAATTGGGTCAATTAAAACATTGAAGAGGGAGTAAAAACTGAAAAACACTGACAGTAAAACATTGGAAGATAATATGGCCGTTTCGCGCTACAATTTTTTCTGTAATATGTACATTCGACTCCTCCCAAGCAACTCTGTTTCATTTTAATTGTTTTATTTGAATTCAACGAAAAATGTAGACATGTATTTTTGTATCGTTTTTTTTTACTACTCCGAACTATTAAATATATAGAAAATATTTTATAAATAAAAACGCATTTATTTAATTTTAAGATGACTCTTTTTAGGTAGCCTCTATTAGTGTATTAAACAGGGTTTGCTATGTGCAGTCACGTAAAGGCTATTTATAGTTAATAGTTAATTAATTTAATAACCTGTTTTACGGGTTTGTATTTATTTCATTACTCTAAACATAATTTAACATAGAAATCTGTTAATATTTGATTTCTAAGTTAATTTTCTATAATTGAGCCTTACGTTACGTGGTATTTGAACTAATTAACCTTAACGGAGCAGTAGTATCATCTCTGTACTCTCTCCAATATAATTCACCGCTACTAATAATGGAATTAGAAGGTGGTACTAAACCGTTTGTTATATTTTTTCTTCACTTCTTCATATATTACATTCTTTTCAATTCAATCGTTCTGCAAATTCTTTTTTTTAGCTACCTGTGGCTATAGTCGCTGTTGTGAAAGTAATACTACCTGTTGGAAAAACCGCTTGATTTCTTTCTCGTGACACCTCTGTCCTTGGTGGTTGTTATTTTTGGTGCAACACTGGATGTATTTATTTTCATTTCACAATTGGATCCAAGCATAGTTTGGTGAAGTTGCAGTTTTTGTGGAGTGATTCACTTGAATTTGGACAAACTGGTCAATTAATACGCAGTGAGTTGCAGAATTTTTGAGCTGACTGAAAGAACTATCAAGAAAATACGAGAACACACGATTTCACAAATACAAACACCATTAACTGCATATTGCGCAGTATAAAAGCATCGGAAAGGCAAAAACATTTTCACATAAAGCGACGAGCATCGAGTGAAAGACGTATTGAAGTTAAAGTGAGAAAGAAGAGACTAAAGAAAACAGATACATATTTCCACACAGATAGGATATTTTAATAAAATCAGTTTTTAAAAATTTAAGTGAAGAATTAAAAGAACAAAAAAAAGAAAAATGTCAACCTTTATGAAAATTACTTATCATTATGAAAAGAAAAAAATCAATGCCTACTTGAAGCAGCCTTCGCAAACATTTGCAGTAATACAACGTGAAATTGAGATGTGTCTTTTTAACCAACGTCAATTACCCCGTTGTGAATTGAAAATCTATTGGTTTGGTAAGTGATATTGTATAAGATTGTTTATTTATTTAATAACATATTCTGGTGTACGTGAACAATAATTCGTGTCTGACTTGGTGTCGATTTTTATTATTCAAAAACTAAGTATTGAAAAGATGCAATTACATATATCTTATATGTACAAAACTTATTGATCTTAATTACAAATTTCAATAAATTTCACAACAAACTTGTTATGACTCAGCATTGTACCATATACAAACAGAAAAATGATAGCAAATCAGTGATGGGCATTCTCAGCAATGTTTTCGTTTACTAGAATTCGGCCCTATTGACTCGATATCTATTATGTAATAATTTATTTTTCTTTTACATATTATCTACGTAAAGCATTTTCATGAATTGAATGTGATATATATTGAACAATAGTAATCACGAATGTAATGTAATATAAAGTAAAGTAGCATAAACGTAGTGCCATATTTTGGACTCAAGTAAAATACACAAAATTGAAAATTAATCAATTTAGTATTAGCCAGAACAGCTGATTTTATTTATGTTTATTTCGTTAATTCTTCCGTATATAGAACTAATTTTGAATACTACGAATACAGTAATTCTAATAATAGAAATTTAGATAACGTTTACCGAAATTCTATTTCTAATGGCGTAGTTACAAAAGCGATTGTACCAAACGAATCTTTCATTGTTGTTTTCCATGTTTTTATTTTTCTTTGAAAATGAACGCAATGTCGCCATTTTAAATTTTGATCTAAATTGAATAGAAAATGATCATGATGAAAATTGAGAAAAGAAAAACAAGTTAATGGAGTACAGACTCAAAAGAGAATGCGAAGAAGTTGAGAGAAAAACAAAAGGCAAGCATATTCACTTTCAATAGCGCTCGCAAATTTATTGCTGACATGACATGCCAATAATTCGCATAAACATATTTTTTTCTTTTTGCCAAGTCATGGATGTGTTTATGAATTATACAGGCTGATTTTAATAAAAGTTAAACATTTTGCTTTTATGTACATAAACCTTCTAAACAAAAGCTGAATCATTGCATTAGAAGGTTTTAGTAAGTCTTTGGCTTGTTTTTGTTCAATATGGTTCATTATATTGAAAGTCGCTAATAATATGGATGAATGGTGACCATTCTGTGTAGTTCCTTTGATGACAAATTATGGTCATTGTGGAGTTATTTGACAATGGCTTGGCCCTGACTAGAACAAAGTTGAGTGATATTGGAATTAAATCCCAATTGTTTTGTGCTACGACACCCAACTCACAACGAATATTCTTGCTATAGATTTGTATTAGCTAGTTATAAAATGATGATTTTTATTTTATTAGATGACGACAGTGATGAAATTGAAATTATCAATCAAGTTGATTATGACGTATTTGCAAAAAAATGCAATCGACCACATTTGCAGGTTGCACCAAAAAAACCGGATGGTGTCATCTCAGATGAGGAGCCTAGCTCATTTGTAACTGATGATAATGATCCATCTGCATTTGTCATACATGAACGTGTTGAATGCGATGGTTGCGATATGAAGCCAATTATTGGATTCCGCTACAAGTGTATTCAATGTCCGGATTATGATTTGTGTCAACGCTGTGAGGCACAACACAAGCATGCCGAACACATGATGGTACGTATGCCAAACGAAAATTGTCCGAGTGTTGTTGATGCATGGATAACAGCTGGCCGTTCGGGTCGCCGCAGTAAGCGCTCCTCCAAGGCCGGATGTCCTTTTGCAATGCCAACACCATCACCACCACATCATGGTGAAGAGCAATGCAAAGCAAAGGATCATCATGCCCATCATCATGGCCGTCATGGACGGAAGCATCCATGCGCCACGGGCCATGGCAACGGTTTCCTAACGAATTTGTTTGGTATGATGCACGACTTGGCTGGTGGTGGTGCTGCTGCTGCTGCTGCTGCTGCTACTACTGCTAATACTACTAATACTAATGAAAGCGATGGAAACGACAAGAACAATGCTACAAATAATAACTGGTCGTTAGCCAACGAAATAGGCAAGGTTGCACATGAAGCGGCTCTTAAGGCAGCACAGCAAGCAGCAGTTGCAGCCCAACAGGCAGCATTTGCAGCACATCAAGCAGATGTAGCAAAATCGTCAACATCAACAGCAGGAGCTAAAGATAATTCTGAACCGAAAAAAGAAGCCGCCGCAGGAGCTGTAAGTTACTATAAAACCAATGTTACGAACTTAATTTAATTTATTCTCTTGTATTTGTTCTAATTTACTTTAAGGGTATGCCTGCAAGTTCTGAAGCCGAAATAAAAAAGACAACAAATGCAAATCTCTCAAAAGAGCCCAATCAAACAGAGAATGGATCGACTAAAAGTGATGGCAACAATTCTAATACTAATTCTCAGTTTGGAGAATCATCCGAACTGAACACACCAACATTTGCAAGTTTGACTGACATTGTTGATCCACAATATATGAGGGCTGGCATAGAAATATTAAACAATTTTAGCGAAATGTTTGCCAAAATGATTGATCCAGTTGACGGTGCTGGCAGTGATTTTTATCAACCACGCAAGCATTCGTTTGCTTCTAACGTTTCATCGCAAGCATCAAGCTCAGCAGGAGGAACAACATCTGTAAATTCTACAGCATCCGTTGTCGATGATGGCAAGCAAAACAAGCCAAAGGAGGGTGAAACTGTAGACGGTGGTGCTACTGCTGATATATCTTTCCCAACAGCATCAAATTCAAAGAATAGTTCAGTTACTGTGTCGCCAGAACGCGAACAATCCTCACAACAAATTGCAGGTGGTACGACTGACGATTGGATAGTGATCACTAATCGTCCAAATGAAAACGCAACAAATGTTGCTACAACAATATCAATTGACACTGTTGCTGGTGGTGGTGACAAAGCACCCAATAGGGATAACTCAAACAAGGAAGGTGGCAATGTCGTTACTGACGCTACTGATGCTTGTGCAGAAGCAGCTACTTCACCTTATGAAAACATTTACGAAGTTCGTTCCCTATCAAATAATGGGACTGCTGCTGCCCCACTGCCTAGAACTGAAATCCAGGCAGATTCCTCTGCACCAGCTCAACGTATTGAAATTGTAGATTATCAAAAATTAAGTCGGGATTTGAAAGCTCACCTTGACCAACAACAACAACAACAATCACAACAAAGTGGTGAGGCTGCTGCTGCTACTGCTGCAGCTTCTGGCCCTTTTTCTGCATTCCGCAAACTTTTTCCTTCTCCAGCTCAACCAGAAGCCACTTCACCTGAAGGTTTGTAACAATTTAGCAATTATTATGGAATTTTATTCAAAATTGTTTTCTATTGCAGATCAATATATTCGCGATGCTGTGCATACCATGATGGCAATGGGTTTCAGCAATGAAGGTGGTTACCTAACACGATTGCTTGTATCGGTCAAAGGCAATATTGATGAAGCATTGGAAATAATGCATACATCACAAAATAATCGTTAGACGAAAGACTTGATAATATCATCTAATCACATGAATTGATTGATGTCTGAAATATTTTCAATATAATCACATACATAAATATAATGGGTATTGGATATATTAATAATCTTGAGGAATATCGATAATTTGTCTCGTCTTGATTTGAGTATTTTCTCTCTTATAAACATCTATTTTTTTGTTTTCTTTATACCACGTATATCTTATTAATCTTGGAGAAACTATAATTACGCATACAACAATTGATGTATGAATGTTGTGTTAAATACGCACTAATAAATAAATAAAATGACAAAAAAAAATTATATAAAAATATGCAGTTTGCATTATTTTATTTGGAGAAAAATCAGGTAAAAAAGAAATACTTTGCGTTTATCTAACAACAACAACAACAAAATTTATCACAATAATTGATACAATTTGGCCAGTAACATTTTATATGGTGTCAGTGCCGTCAAAATAAATATAACAAATGTTAGAAATTTGTACGTGTTGCCTTGGTCGATAAAATTACGACGGAAAAATCCCGTATTGTAACCCGTATACTGAGCTAGCATAACTATTGCAAAAGTAATCAGTCCCAATGCGTTGTGCACAATTCCATGAACAAGTGGCGAAACCATAAGACGATATCTAACAGAGTAAATACCTAAGCATCCGCACACCAAGTTGATGATGAAGAAAACACAAGCAGCAATACCTGCACAGAATGGAAATACAAATATGCATATAATTCCTGCTCAACATTATGCATATAAAAGCAACTTACCAAATTTCCCATGCCACGTGTGAAAATGTTTCTTTTTCGCAACAGATTTCTGTAGTGTGCCACAAATACCCAACAATCCGCCCATAGATTGCAGCAGGAAATGTGCAGTATCCTTTGTGTCAGAATCTAAGCCGTATGTGAAAGGATTTCCACGACAACGCACCAAAATACCTTCGGCAAGCAGACAAACGAACTGTCAAAAAATTGCATAGAATCATAGAAATTTCATATAATTTCATAGAATATAGATGTAATAGACGAAGCTCTTTTGGAGTTCTCCAAAATTCTCTTTTGAAGTTTAGCTTATAATATTTACCCCTAGCGTGCATAAATATGCGTGCATGGCTGTCTTCTCTAATTTCATCTCAAAACATTTCCAACTTAGCGCCGCTGTTACACCAAATATCAGCAATTGATTTATAATTGTAATCGCATAACCCATAGCCTCCAGTGGATTTTTACCTAAGCCAAAAGGCATAATTGTTACATCATTATCTATATAGCATGACGCATATCCTGTCGCCATTGATGTTTCTTCGAATACATTCAACGATGCAGATGCTTCGCAAGTGGTAATCATTTTATCTGTTTGCATTTATTCTAGTTTGTGAGATGATAATACTTCGATACTATTTGATGAGATCTGTAATAAAGGAAGTTCTTCGTTCTTTAAAAAAAATAATCAAAATTTGTTATCATTTATGAGATATTCAAACTATATTAGGAAAATCCCAAACAATTACATTACAGCAACAAAAATACAGCAAAGCATTGATAGTGTAATATCCCCAAAGGTATTTTTATTGCATCGTTGCTAATAAAATAAGGATTTATTGTGTATAATGTCATACACACTGCTACCTAATTACAAAAAAAAAAAATTGTTAAAAATGTCAAGTCCCGTTAAGTGCGCCAGTACTTAGTCTTCCCACTGGAGTTTAGTTCTGTCTCTTTTGTGTCTGGAGTGTGTTCTTCCAATCACTCGAGATTGCCTAGCCCGCGCAGCCGCTTAATTGTGCTTTACTATGCCAGTGTCGGCATGCAGCTCATGATTGTACCTTATTTGATACTCGCCATTAATGCAATTAGGTTCAAAGATCTTGCGTAAAATAGAAATTGTCCAAGGTTCGGCGCCTGTTCGGAGACATCTGTAGAGTGTGGTTTTGATCTCAGTTGGTTACTTTACCGAAAATAGCACACGTTAGTTAAAATGACCGATCGTGATATCTCCATACTACTGTTAATGCTGGTTTCAAGATAGACAAAGTCCTTCACTACTTCAAAAGCGTAGTTATCAGTTCAATAAATAAATGATAGTAAAAAAAAAGAAGAGCATTAAGGCGTATTTATTACAGGTGGTAGCAATTCGACAAAACTATCATCCCCAGCAAGGGCATGACATACAAATTTGACATGATAGAGTATCAGCAACTAATAAAAATATTGGTAATCAAACAAGGTGGTGACACCTTTTAATTATAAATACTATAATAATACGAAAGTCTGTCTGTGCATACCGACTGTATGGTGTAATTGGCCCTTAATATTCATCATCAGCTTTTTATCAGAAACATATCACAAACGTACTAGATACCTTTGTATACATATTCATACGTGACTTACACCCATATATGAATGCCTATTGGTGATGTGATGTGATATATCTATATTTATTTATAATTGGTATTAAATGGTATTTATTTATTTATTTTTATTAAATGGTATTAATGATAAATATTGCACGTTTTCATTTCGATCATAATAACTTTCATCTTATCGATTTATTTCTTCTAACGGCTTACTTATTGATAAAAAAAAATTAGTAAAACATTAAAATTATGTACAAATAGGTACAAACTGATTTACTTGCACCAGAAGAATACTCAATAGTCTATCTTACGCCTAAACTAACAGAGCTACCATCGTGCCCACTCACATAATAATAATTCCAAAAAAAATATTGGTGTAATTCCTGTAAGGAAGATGACTCTTGACTATGATGATTCTTCAATTTTTCGCAAAGTTATAAAATCAGTGGAATTGTTATTATTCATCCTGAATCAAATGTTTATCGGTTTCATTCTCATCTATATGAGTTGGTTGTGCATACATAAAGGATTAGGTACCATGGAATTACATGCATGGCTTGTAACTATTGGCGTAAGTTGAATATGAATATTAAATTAATTACATAGAAAGAAAATCAGGATCTATTGATTACATACGACATTTAACATGTATGTTATTTAACATATGTAACATATTTAACATACGTCGCATGTTATTTAACATAAGTCCCATGTAAAAACCTGTTAGAGTCGGATTACAAATTTTAAATTCTTTTAACTTTGACGATACGTGATAATAGTTTATATATTTTTTAATCATTTTTCTTTTTTTATTATTTTTCAGTTTACATTTTTAATGGCTGAGGGCGTAATGTGTCATTATAATGGCAATGTAATGACATTCGATTACAGACGTTCAACCAAAACCAACATACATTGGATTCTACAAGTAATCGGTGGTTCTTGTGGTGTAGCTGGTGCATTAATCATGTTAATACCGGAAAAATTTCATTTTCATACAATACATGGAAAATTAGGTATGTAAAAATATAATAAAATACAATACATTGACTCTTAAAATTGTCTCTACATATATTTTTTTTTCAGGTTTTAGTGCTTTCTTATTATGTCTCATTAGTATGATGACCGGTTTAATTGCAATGTTCTCTAAATCAATTCCAATTTTAAGGATATTCCTGAGTCCATTGTTAAATAAAACTGTTCATACTTTCTTGGGCATAGTAACATTTGTAATCGCATCATTAGCACAATTTTATGGATATCATTATTTTCGACATAGTCACGTTGAAATGAATTTTTTAAATTTATTACAGGGCATCACAATAACATCATTAATTCTAACCTGTATTGGACCATTGAAATCATTTTATCAATATTGTAGAAGTATTATGGAATCTTTTTGAATAATTTTTTTTTTTTTGAATTATTTATTTACTATGATATTATATTAATATAGAGATAAATCATATTTGCTACATTAGATGTGTTCTGGCTTATATGGATATAATCGAAAGTAGTCCGATTGTCAAAATGTGAATATCAAAATATTTTCTTTTATATTTTATATTAAATAAACATTAAGTCAAATTTTTTTGTTGAGTCTCTTCTGTGAAATACGCTTTTATATGTTTATTGAGAAATTTCTCAATAAGACAAAAACATTACGATAACAAGACTCTTCTAGTAGACATGGTTATAAAGATTCGCTTCACAGAGATTAGATTTATTTACAAAATGAATTATATTTATCTGTAATTGCGAAAGGTAAATACTGAAAAATGCACTTGTGTTGACAATTCACACATTTTTTGTTATAAAAAAATTCATTTAAACCACTTTCACTTTGTTTTTCAAAGAACTAAATTGGGCCACTTGTAAAAGAACGACTGATTTTTTGTCTAAAACTTAACTTGTACTAATTTCAAAAAGAATGACTACGACATTAACAGTTGTAGTAATAAAATATCCTCAATTACTTCATTACTCAATTACTCATTTTGAGGTAAATTGCACATTTTACTAAACACTTACATACCTTAACTCTACTCGTTCGTTAATCTATTAAGGAATACTGCTTAAACACAATTTTTACAATTAATGTGTAATATAAATATAAAACAAAAGTACTACTCCAGCAGTAATGATATACACGCTACAACAGCACAACTGATCAACAATAAAAATACGCACACACTGGATAGTCGGAAGTCAAAATGAAGCATATTAAACTAGCCGATTAAATGTAAAATCCATATCGCATGTAAAATCCCATTCTAAAATAAATACAAAAATTGCGCTCTGAGAATGCAGAGAAATAAATGGAGCTTTTTATTGCGAATGTACCATATAAAACGCGCCAAACGATTTATACATATAATTATTTAAATATGTATAGAGGTATATGCGTTAGGGTGCTTCCATATTTAATAAAAAAAAAATCATAAAAATTATGATCAAAATTTACTTAAAAATCTATATTTTGCTTCATTTCAAAAATCTCATATGACACAAAAATTGTGATCTATTTTTAGAAAACAGTTATTTAAAATTTTCACCAAATTTTGAAGCTTAGTACAATTGAATTTAAATTGAATTTTTTTTTTGAAAAATGCAAAATAACTCAAATGCCAAAGAAAATTTGAAAAAAAAAATCCTGCTTAAACGAAACCATGAAATGTTTTCATTCTACAAAATTACCGAAGTGTCAAAATTTATTTTTTTTTATCTCAATATTTGTAAAATTAGGTAAGAATTTGCAAGTTTTTATGATTTACACTTTGCAATGTGTCTAAGCCCCTTTGAACTTTGACTCTGTGTCATACAATAGTCGAAATATCAATAGCTGTGAACTGTGAGTGTGATGGCCTGATAAAGAGACATAACTGTGTCATCAAGTAATTGACAATTCTTCCGACCGTAAAACAAATGCCATCAAAAGCTGATTTCATGGGAATTCTTCCGTTCACAATCGATTAATACAAATGAATGCCTTCTAGTATTGCCCAAATTTAACACCTACTATATAATACGACTATAATGGCCTTCTAATTGGTACGTTGTGAGTTCAATCCCGGGCTGTGATAACTTTAATAGTCAAACAATTCTTCTTTCAAACTTTCACTTTTTCTGAGCCTTGTCACAGAGCTCTTTTGGAAGCCTTTTCATGTAAAATTGATACTGCCGGATGAATTACCAATTGCTTGCCGACAGGTGGGTACCGTTCGAAAGAAACATTTTTTCTATATTAAAGTTGTGCTTCAGTCGGGGATTGAACCCACGACCTACAGATCAGAAGGTCAACGTACTAACCACTGTGCTACGGCACCCATAGGTACCTACCTGATCCTAATACCTGTCCTAAAATTTAACACGCACAACAGTACTGGAAGAGAAGCTTAATCCAAATTACTGAAAAGCAAGCTTCTTCGTAATTGTTAGAGCTAAATATTCTTGTTTTTTTTTTTTTTTGACACACGCTAATCTGAATAAGAAGTTACTTTCAAAATCAACATCAAATGCAAAAAAAAAACGACAACAACGAGAGCGGATGGTTATACAGCAATGAAATTAGCATTTCTTAGAATTTTCGTGTGTTTATTAATATTGACATACACATTTTGTGTATGAGTATATTTTAATTCAAATTAAATATTCGTCGACGGTGAATCCGTGGTGATGTTGTGACGTACAGTGGCTCACAGCTTATTTCGTACAGTGTATATATTTTTATGTACATGGCTGTAACATCGAAACTAAAAAACTTATCGATAAGTTTTGAATATAGATGTCTGTGTATGTGTTTAGTAAACCTAATAAGAAAACGGGGAACCCCAAAAATTTTTCTTTTTGTCATGCAAGAGAGAAAAACTATTGATCAGCTGATTTTCAGCTCACATCTTATTTCGTACACAAACTTCAATGTAAGTAAGTTTCATTCTGCCGCGCAGTTACAAAGTTTTTTTTAATTGTATGAGTTTTTGGACCTTTTTAACTATTATAACAATTTTTATTATTATTATTTTAAATAGTTAAAGTGCTGTAAATTAAACATTTAGCGTTATGGGTCGTCGTACAACGATGGAACAGCGTAAACTGGTAATTAACCATTTTAGGAAAGGTCAGAGTGTGCGAAAAATTGCTGAAATGACAAATTTAAGTGCCTCAACTGTCCAATACATCATTCAACGCTTCGTTCGCGAAAATCGGTTGGAGAACAAGGGCAGAGAAGCACCTAATAAGATTTTCAACGCATCAGACGAGCGTTATATTGTACGAAAAATTAAGAAAAATCCAAAGTTATCCGCTCCGAAGTTGGCTGCAGAGGTTCAGCGTGAAATAGGAAAATCATCCAGTGCTGAAACTGTCCGACGTGTGCTGCGCAATCATGACTTGAACGGTCGAGTAGCCCGAAAGAAACCATTCATTTCGAAAATGAATATACAACGCCGACTTGACTTCGCCAAAGAGCATATTATTAATACTCCTGCGTTCTGGAATACCGTTATTTTCGCGGATGAGTCTAAGTTTAATATTTTTGGCTCGGACGGAATGTCATATGTTTGGCGTAAAGCGAATACCGAGCTAAACAAGGAGAACCTTAAGCCCACAGTGAAGCATGGTGGCGGTAGCGTGATGGTTTGGGCCTGTATGTCAGCAGCCGGAGTAGGTGAATTGGTTTTTATTGAGGAAACAATGGACAAAATGAAGTACCTCGAGATTCTGAAAAACAATTTACTTCAAAGTGCAGACAAACTGGGTTTGCGGGAAGAATTTCGGTACTACCAAGATAATGACCCAAAACATAAATCTGGGATTGTGCAATCTTGGCTTATTTGGAACTGCCCACACTTGATGTCTCCACCACCACAGTCACCTGACATGAATGTGATTGAAAATCTTTGGTCTATTTTGGACAATAAAATAAGAACGCACAAGATTTCTAATAAGCAAGACCTAAAGAAGGTACTGATGGAAGAATGGAAAAAAATCACACCAGACATCACTCAAAAATTGGTGGATTCAATGCCAAATAGACTCCAGGCTGTCATTAACGCTAAGGGATGTCAACTAAATATTAAAATCAACATACTTTGTTTTTAGTTTGAACTTAAAGAGACTGTACGAAATAAGCTGTGACATGAATTTTCCTATTTTTTTCTTATTTTATTTTTTTATAGTGTCAAACACTAAAATTTTGAAAAAGTAAATTTTGGAAAATAAAAAACAAACCTTCCTTTCTAAAATGGCATTTATATTTTGTTCAAATTTTTGCTATATTAGGAATTACGACTGCAGCAATTTTTAAACTGTCACTGTACGAAATAAGCTGGGAGCCACTGTATGTACAATGAAAAAAAAAAAAGAAACTAAAAAACATATCATCACACAAATGTAGGTACATCCCCATACAATTGAGTTTTTGTTCATAATCAATTCAAACAATTGGATCATATACAATGGAGTAGTAGTAATGTGTGTGAGTTTGGTGTTGATTCTTTCAATCAGTCACTTACTCATTACTCTCTCTCTCTCTGCCACTCTATCGTTCTCTGTGTGTAGCTTGCGAATTCTCCAATTGCTTTATGCTTTAACGGTGGTGAGCTTTATATATATTTTGGCATTATTTTCACGGCCAGCTATCAAATATGAATCATATTCATAATTTCATGCACGTGCTTTTGTTATTATTGTGTTTTAATTATGGTGAATGTACGATACCTCTAGCAGTTTATTTTGAAATTAAAATTAATTGTATTAAACTTTCCATGTAAATGATTCTAAATCAAAATTAATTATTAAGCACAGGTGAGAAACATACTTGTCCAGCTCTTGCAGCCCTTCTTCCATTCGTTATTATTATTTTTTTTTATTCAGAAGTTGACGGTGTCATTTTCAACGAAGAGAGATGGCAAATGCACGATTCAATTCTACGAACCTCAAAGCGCACTGATTTTTCAGAGTATTAAGTTAATAATATCATCTCTGAATCCGGTCCAGTCGACAGCTAAAAGTTAGCTTAGTTAGAATCTGTGAGACACACGAAATTCCACTAAATATTATATTCGGGACAGATGGAACAGCCAGCATTAGTCAGTGGAGAATATCCTTTTCAAGTATTCAGCTCAAATTAACGAAATAAATTATAGTAGTTACCGGGTGAGGAGATAGAGATGTGTACCGACAAGAATGAGACTCGAAAATTCTTCGAAAAGATCAAGCGCCTGAGTGGAGGTTTAAATCCCGGAGCCTCTTCTTGTCGTGATGGAAATGGGAATCTGGTTACAGATGTCCAGAGTGTACTGAGCCTATGGAGGGAACACTTCTCCACGTTACTGAATGGCGATGCTACGAACAATTCCGCCAGTGGAGGAGATTGCCCGATAACACCAATTACAGATGATGGTGTTGATGTTCCACCACCCGACTATGACGAGGTTGAAACGACCATTTTAAGGCTGAAGAACAACAAAGCTGCAGGTGCTGATGGCCTGCCTGCCGAGTTGTTTAAGACCGGAGGCGATGAGCTGCTCACCCGCATGCACCAGCTCATAAGCAGAATATGGTCGGATGAAAGCATGCCTGATGATTGGAGGCTCAGTGTTCTCTGTTTTGTACAAAAAAAAGGAGACCCAACTACCGTGGAATAAGTCTCCTGAGCATCGCATACAAGGTTCTATCGAGCGTACTGTGTGAAAGGTTGAAGCCTATGCTCAGCAACCTGATTGGACCGTATCAGTGTGGCTTCAGACCTGGTAAATCCACCATCGACCAGATTTTCACACTGCGCCAAATCCTGGAGAAGACCCAAGAAAAACAGATCGACACACACCACCTATTTGTTGATTATAAAGCCGCTTTCGACAGTCCGGTAAGGGATTACCTCTACGCAACAATGTCTGAGTTCGGTATTCCTGCAAAGCTCATTCGACTTTGTAGAATGACACTGCATAACTCCGGTTGTGCAGTGAAAATTGGGAAGGACCTCTCCGTACCGTTTAATACCGAACGGGGTTTCAGACAAGGTGATTCGTTATCGTGCGACTTCTTCAATCTTATTATGGAGAAAATAATACGAGCTGCTGATCTACGACATAATGGCACTATCTTCAACAAAAGTGTCATGCTGTTAGCGTATGCCGACGATATTGACATAATCGACATGAACATGCGAGCAGTCAGTGCAGCATTCTCAGAGTTGGCAAGAGAGTCGCGTCGGATGGGTCTCACGGTGAACGAGGGCAAGACGAAGTATCTAGCGTCAACAAACAAAGAGTTCCAGCGTCTTAGACAGCACGTCACTGTTGACAACTACGCTTTTGAAGTAGTAAGGGACTTTGTCTATCTTGGAACCAGCATTAACAGCAGTAATGACGTCAGCTTGGAGATCATGCGTAGGATAACTCTTGCTAACAGGTGTTACTTTGGGCTGAGTAAGCAATTGAGAAGTCGAGCCCTCTCTCGAAGAACGAAAACTACACTCTACAAGTCTCTCATCATGCCTGTCCTAACATATGGTGCTGAAACCTGGACAATTTCCACCTCGGATGAACGAATGCTTGGAGTTTTCGAGAGAAAAGTCTTACGCAGGATCTTTGAACCTATTTGCGTTGGTGGTGATTACCGAATAAGGTACAACCATGAGCTGTACCAGCTGTATGCCGATATTGACATACTAAAGCGCATCAAAATCCAGCGGCTGCGCTGGCTAGGTCATGTCGAGCGAATGAAAGAATACGCTCCAGCTAAGAAGGTGTTATATTCGGAACCCGCTGGAGGACGACGCAGAAGAGGAAGACCAAAAATCCGGTGGAAAGACCAAGTACTGGAGAACCTGACGGCACTTGGAATTTCTAACTGGCGCCAGCTAGCGAAGAACAGAGATGGCTGGCGAAGCATGTTATTTTCGGCCTAAATCGATATTCGGTTGTTATGGCCACATAAGGAAGGAAGGAAGTTATCGGGTATTGTCGATATTTTATCATATGAAATAAAAAAATTTTGTGAAATTTTTAACAAAGAATTCGTTCCACAAATTATTTAATATAGAATGTACACATAAAATGAATAATATCGAATAAGGTCAGCATATTTTCTTTTGTGTGCAATCTGCATCCACTGTTTTCTTGAGAAAATACGGTATACCTTTTCTAATGAGAAATTGTACACAATGTAAGTACTAATTCTTTGTAAGGTTAAAATATACAAACAAAATTATATTATACTAATCTTATGTCGGAGCATAGGATAGATTTTATCTGCTACAACATGCAGCGAAGGTATTTGGAAATGTCATGTATTTTCAATTGTACGCTATAACAAGGAACTAATCCTTAGGCAGATTTACGACATGAAGCATTTTGAATGTCACGAAATTCGAATGAAAATCGTAAAAAAAATTTGTTTAGTTTAAACAATGAGTTCAAATTATATGGAGCGAAATAGTTGGCTTAGCGAAAACTATAAAATTGAAATAATATTTTTCTTGAAGAAGCAAAACACGACTTTCGACTTTTTTTATTAAAGCAATTTTTGAGGAAAGCTTCCAAAGGAGGTCCTTTAGGGTTTGGAGGAAATATTTGGTCGGAAAAAATTACATTACATTTTATTGTCCTCGGTGCAATTCCTAAGATTTAGGAATGTTTTATTAGAGAGACTATCTGAAGAGTGGAAGTAATCATTGACCAGTCATACATTTGCGATTCCTGATTATCTAGGACGTTATTTATCGGTTTTAAGCTGTTTTTACGATAATTTTGTATGGAAGCTCCCTTATGGCAATAAGGGATTTCCATTAGAATTTTGTATAATAAGGGAGCGAATTTTATAAAACGTCAATTTTATAATTAAAAACTTGTCACTAAAACAATAAAATATATCCCCAATTCCCATCGATTTTTGTTCCTCGACATTTTCCAGAATGTATGTACTTACTCTCTCTATGCCCACCTTGTAGAACTCTTCTACAAAATGCATACAAAAATAGACAAAAAGCGACAAATAAGATAAGCCCATAACTGGCCAGGAATTCCCATAAAGTTCTCAGAATATGCTTACTCCCCTATATCTTGGATTTAGGGGAACTACCTTACAAAATGAATATAAACGCACTTGTAAATTAAAAAAACAAACTCATACTTAGGTTGCTTTTTATATATATATATATATATTTTTTTTAATATGATCTAGTACGTTTACGCCAAATCTGACATTTTCATTGGAAAGTTTGAAATTTTTTAGCATAAACTTACTGAACGTTTTGATGTATAACCGCTATTTGTGTCGTTTACAGAGACTTGAAAAATTCATTTCGGTCAAAAAATGGATTTAACTCGTGAACATTTTCGAGCTATGATTTTTTACTATTTGCGAAGTGAATTATCTCAACAACAGTGCTTCGATCGTCTTTATGCGGCATTTGGCAATGAAGCACCAACCCTCCAGACAATTTATAACGAATTCAAACCATTCATAAACTATCGATGCGATAATGTGACAAACCTTGAGATAGAGGCATCTTTGGTAATTAGTTCCACCGCAGTGCATTCGATATTGCATGAACACTTAGCTGTCAGAAAGATTTGTTCTCGTTGGATCCCGCATAATTTTACAATCGCCCAAAAAAAGGCTCATGAAAAAATTCGATAGCAGTGCTTCGAAAGACGTTTATAAGATCGTGACAAACCTTCGTAGATGCGCAGAAATCACCTTTGGAATGGTGGGGTATATGACCGACCCCCGTTTAATTTTATTCATCATTATTTTCTACGAACAATTCTCCCACAAAATTGATTCTTTCGTGAAAAACTAGAATTTGGTTTTGCTTCCTTCCAATAAATGCTTAAGGCCGTTTAAAAATTTGACACACCTTATTCTACATACTTACACATAAATATATTAGTAGACGGGAAAGTTTAAAAATAATTTGTGATTGTCAATGAACTTCAGAAACCATTGTATATACAAGTATATTTACTGCAAACGTATATATATACATATAGTACATATGAGTATATTCATATCTCAGATATGTTATCAAATATTACGTGCAGCTACACTTGTTTTGCGATAATTTATTAAATAAATCATTATTCAATTCAAATTCAAAACAAAAGTTTTTATATTTAATGCTAACATATAGGTAATTCATTCTTAATGATTATGACATTAATATTTGTTAGCAGTGCCTCCAAGAAGCCAATACCAAGTTTATATTAGCCTACTAGCAAAGCCATAGAGGTTTAATGGGCATCACTTCCCGCAGATCTTTGTCAGAGAGCTCTTGAGGGAGTCATTTCATAACACATTTGTACTAAGGAACTTTTCGGCGTAATTGCCAATAATTCTTTGCGATAATCATATAATATACATTTTCATGCCAACAATATTGAAGGAGAGAAACTTAATCAAGGTTCTTTGTTTATTTTGAAATTTGAATCAACGCTATGCAACTGAATCGAAATAATAAAACAAACTGTAAATTAATATATACACATATCTATATTTTTAATATGAACTTCTAACAAAACTAAGGTCAATGTTCAATGTTTTGAAAGCAATAACAATCACAAATAGAAATTCTTAAAACTAAAACATGCAGTAGTAACATATACTAATTGTTTTTGCTAAAAGCGCATACTCGTAATTATTAAAACCACATTGTGGTTAATATTAGTAAATCAATATACGAATTAATGTGCACGCAGTTACACGCAGTGCAATAGCCTTCAATAAAGCTCATATTTATCGGCCTTGAGTGGTTTTCAGCAAACAAAAGTCTCGAACTAATTAATTGAATATGAATTTGAAAATTAGATATACCGTTATCTATTTCTAATAATCATATGATAATCGAACTAATAATCCTCTACAAATTTATCACTTCCAATAAGTGGGCATCGGCTAGGCCATGTGTGAGTACGAGTATTATAAGAATTGTGATCCACGAATTGACCCAATTTTTGACTTCTTCGAAAGAACGGAAGTGCTGCCAAGACAAGCCTTGCGCCATCGACCTGAACAAGTAGTAGTCGGAGGAGTAATGTTTGGACCATACGGCGTGTGAGGTAGAACTTCCCATTTCAACGTTTCCAAATATGTTTTGACCGGTTGAGCATCATGTGGTCGAGCGTTGTTAAGCTGCAAAGTCATTTTGTCGTGTCTCTGCTCGTATTGCGGCCGATATTCCCTCAGGGCTCGGCTCAAACGCATCAATCATTGTAATATCGATCGCTTGTCATGGTTCCGTTCGATTTAAACAGCTCATAATACACCGCAATAATTATGGTTGACAAATGTCAACAACGCAAAAATCAGCTGTTTATGTGAACCACATATGACAGCCAGAGCCAACTTTTGAGAACTGAACGATTTTAAATTTAAATCATCAAGGAAGCTATTCAAATATAATGAAATGCATATAGATGTAAAACGTGTGTAGGGCACCAAAAGAAAGAAACGTGAGCGCTGATATGAGAAGCATTGCAAAAATGTATACACATAACGAGCACTTAGATAGTATTTGACGCAAAACTAATGATCAGCCATTATATACAATGTACTGCACAAATACAGTTAAACCTGGATAATTGAAATTTCCACAATGCATATTTATTACTTGTCACGTATATAAAAATATTACGCAATAATTGACATTCAGGAAATATTAAGAATTTTTTCGAAATGTAGCAAATTTAAGACAAAGATGGAGTTTTGTTTTTAAAAAAAAAAATATAGGAATCGTAAAACTAAGCAAATATTTACTTAGTAATTAATTTATTCGTAAAAAATGTATACGTTTATTTAATAGAAGAAAACGTTAATGAAATCTTGAACTTATAGAAATGAAAATGTGCCGAAAATAATACAAAAATCGATGAGGCTTTGATAGAGCCAAGGAAATAAATTCCAGTAAATCGAATTAGCCAGTTTGGACTGTAGTTATTTGAAACTAATGTTGTTATTTTTGTGGCGGTTTTCTAAAGAGACTGCAAGAGCGAACGTAACAATCAAACGTATCGTTATACATCTAGATTATCTCGGTATTCAATGTACTCGTATACTCAATATGCGATGTAAATGCAAATAATCTCCAGCAGTAATAACAAATCTTTATTGATACAAAGCCAGTTTGCAATATTCAGCTACACATGTGTTTATCAGTAATATTTTTATATTCTTAGTGGGTGGATAAATATCAATACAATTTAGAACGAGAAAAAAAAATCACCAGTTACAGTTTTGAAATATATTTCAATAAAAAACAAAAATAACACACAATTGAAAATTATAATTAAAGCTGGGAATTCCCATGATCATAATATAAATATGAGTTGAAAATAAAAAAAAGTAAAAGAAAAAACAAAGGGAGAAAAGTTGAGCTTAATCTTAATTGCCTTTAATTAAAGAAAAAAAAAATTAGATTCCGATTAATAATCAGAGCGGTATGCAATGCTTAATTCGGGCAGAGCTAATTGAAGTGAAAACCATAAATTAGAATTTGCATTCCTTATGAAAAATTTTCTAAATGCTGCAGAAGATTAAATCTATAATCACCTGCTCATTTAGCATTTATTACATATACTGAGTAGTATTTTCAAACAACATTTGTCCAGAATGTTGTTGTTGGATTCAATTTTCAGTTCAATTTATCATTTTTTGCTTGTAGCAATTCTAAAGCGAAATTTAAATGTAAAAATTCTAAAAATGTTGCAACGCACTATCTTCAAAGGAACTAAAAGGACACAAAGGACGGTATATAAGGGGTTAATAAGTTTCGAAAATATATAGAAATAAATGAGAATTCAAAAGTCTGTCCAAATGCAAAGGTGTTACCTTGACCACAGTACCCAGGATTACTGCCACCACTCAAAATCTAATCACATTTTGATTGCAAATATTTTTAATTAAATTTTTTCATAGTGTTATAGCTTAACGCTCTCTTTAAAATCATTTTGTATTATGATACAATATGACAAAAGAGCAGATAAATTATCTAAAATTAGTATATTATATAATATATATGTACTTGTATATTTAACTCGTTCCTCTTATCGGTTAAAACGGTGATAACATCATCTTAAAAGCTTAGCACATTTAATTGATAAGAATTTGAACATCAATTACGTTATAATTCGTTGGAAAACAACAACAATAGCAACAACAACAATAACAACAAAATCACTATTACAATAACATTTATATTGACATTTTTTTTAAAAAAGTATGGAAAATCAACAAAACACCGACAGTATAATATTTAGTTCAACACGAACCGCCGATTATGGCACAACATCATTATCAGACCAGTCAACGGATATAAACGGCAACAATTATAATCGTGACAACGACGATTCAACAAACAATTCACTGGGATATCAAAGTCTTCCAGTTACATATCAATCGACAGGAAATTTAATAAATCGCGGATCTTCGTCCTCACACATTCGTCATTCGCCACAGGGTTCATTTTTGGTATTATCGCCATCTGGTGGCCATCGTCGCCCAAGGATGACCACAATCGACCCCTTACACAACAGTGAGTTTCGACAAATATCACAACGCATTGAATTCTTTCTCAATATCGTAAATCAAATATGTATTGGTTTTGTTACGATATACATGTCATGGTTGTGCCTGCATAATAATTTAGCTGGTACTGCATTGCACGCTTGGCTAGTAACAATTGGTGTAAGTATAAAATAATGTTGTTATATCATAGCCATTTTTTTTCTTCTCTGCGAATTCTTTGTGTTTAGGATGGAATATTGTCATTAAAATTTGATAATTGCTTTTTTTTTTTGAGTTTCGTACTAATTCCCATTAGTAATTAAAAGTCAACAAAACCTTTTAATCGGCCTCGTTAAACTTTACGATTTAATCGTCATATTAAGGACACAAATTGTGTCCTTAGAAAGACAAACAAAAAATACGCTGTGTGGCCTCTGGATTATTTTCTTTAAATTTATACCAAATACTTCAATAATGTGTATGAGCTCACGACCTGAAATTATTTGGAAGTTAATCCGGAAATTATTAAAATAATCATAATAATATTCAATTCCCTTTACAAATTCTCATTTTTAATGTCCGAAGCTATGATGTGCCACTAGAATAGAAATATACCAGAGCTGCAAAAGAATTTAATCATTCATCATTTCTTAAAAGTTTAAAATTAAATTAGTACACTTTCCCCATTAAGTAAAGGGTGAGACTTGAAAAATATCAATACCATTCTTGCTAGGCTTAAAAAATACGATGATGCATTCAGTACTATCATTTTTTTTTTCAACTCGGCAATAATTGATGTTGTTTATTACCATCAATTAATGGAATAAAAGTGTACTTTGAAAAATGTATTTGAATGTAAGGCTACAACAAGTTTCAAACGTTACAACAACCATTCAAATTTTTTTATAAACAACGCATTACGAAGAAGAAAAGCTGTAATGTTATTATTAACATTTTTATGTTAAGATTTAACATTGATGTTATTGATGTTAAAATTTAATATGGCATTTATGTTACTGGATGGTCATGGGCATTGCCATTCTTTTGAGGCTGCAGCTATAGGTGACTGCATTCAGCAAAATTTCAATTCACTATGAATTCTTTTACAATTCTTGAATTAAAAATGATTAATATTCACAAATTTTTATCAGCCTTAAAACTTCATATACTGAATACTAGAAAAAAGGGAATTCAGCTTTTGAAAATTTACATAAGAGAATGAAAAGTCAAAGTAAATTCACATACAATTATAAGTATTCAATATCACCATTGAATCGACCTGGATTGCGTCGTTTATTCAAATTCTATTCAAATTACAGATTTTCTCATGAGAATGACATGCTATTTATTCTCATCCATTTCGTCTAAATAGCATTGAGAAAAGAGAATATTTAATCATTTTTGGAGGCTTGAGAATTCTCACATTAAAATGGCGGCATTCTCAGCAACATTACTCTCACCGATTAGAAGAAAAATGAAATAAATCCGAAATTGTATTTGAACTTTCTCATTTCTCATTACAAGTTTACATTCCTGATGGCCGAAGCTATAATGTGCCATTACAATGGCAATGTACTCACATACAATTATAAGCGCAATACCAAAACAACGATACATTGGGTGCTGCAAACATTGGGTGGTGGCTTAGGTGTAGCCGGTACTCTAATAAAATGTATACAAAAAGGTTTTCTATTGACTTCAACACATGGCAAATTGGGTAAGTACATACAATGCAAATGGGTATGATCGCAATTTCTCACCATTGACACGATTTATTTGGACAAATATTTTATTCTTTTAGGTTTCGCTACATTTATTTTTTGTCTCGTCAGCATGTTAACAGGTTTATCGGCACTCTATTCGATGCGTATCAAAAATGTAATTAATCCTCTGCTGAATAAATCCTTTCACAATTTACTGGGTTTGGTTACATTTGTACTTGCAATGTTGGCGCAATTCTATGGTTATCAAACGGGATTTTTTATGCGTAAAACTAATAGTGATTTTCAAATTATGATCAAATGCATTACATTGTGTGTAATGGTATTATCCTGCATTGGTCCCATTAGAGCCATGTATCATAAGACACGTAATATTATTAAAAATTTTGCTTAAGAACCTAATATATTCGAAATATGGACGACATACTGAAAAACATGTTTATTCTCGAACTCGAATTCCAATAATTAAGCACAGCGCATTGTGTTTTGATCAAGAAAATGTAGATTCTTAATAATTATACGATTATTATCTGATATTAATATACCTAAGGTCATAATTATATATATATTGTTTGATTAATTTTAATATTAAATATGTCAAATTAAGATGAAAAATTTGCATTTAAATTATTTGCATTAATTCGCGAAAGTCACCAATAAGAGTGGACGTCTTTATTTTGATTTTAGAAAAAAAAAAAAAAAAAAAAAACAAATAAAATAATATAATTTGCAAACATTTTGTTTACAGTATGAGTGTTCAGCGCTCTCCTCTCCGGCAACGGCAATCGCCTGTTAATGTGTGTGTAAACAATAATTTGCAGTCACCCGCGCAAACCCCCCCGATAAGTGCATTATCAAATATAACAGTTGATACACACTGCACAAGTGAAAGTAACAGTGCAAATCTTTTGCCTGCACATATTAAAAATTCATCAAATTTTGCAACAACAATAAATACAGACAAAAAAAATAATTTGTTCTATCGTGATATACTATCTCCCTCTATACCGTGGAGTGTACAATGTGCTTCTCCTGCTGTAACACCAACAGCTACAACATCAAAGCAATCAAATAACGGCACTTCTACTGAAGTGCATGACCCAGTAGTTAAAGCAACTAGTGCGATGACTAATAAAGAACCAGTTGCTGTTCAAACTGGTATTGATCGCTACATTACTGTAGTAAAGCGAAAGAGAAGTCCGCAAAATTCAAAACAAATGAATTCAACAAAAATTCAAAAACAGAACACTGTCCCTATTAGTTCGGAAAATAGATACGCTCTGCTTTCAGGTGATGAAAGTGACGAAAATATTATCTCCAAGAAAAATTTCAAACCCCCACCCATTTTCTTGAGAGAACGCAACTCAGATAAGTTGATCTCTAGAATTACAAGTCTTATAGGACCAAAGAATTTCCATGTTGTTCCTATTCGCAAAGGCCAAATTGAGGAAACAAAAGTGCAAATCTACAGCGAAACTCATTATCGCAAAGTAATAGCGGAATTTGATGCTGTAAAAAAGAATTACTACACATATCAGCTAAAAAGTAGTAAGGGCTTAATCGTTGTACTCAAAGGCGTCGAACCCAACGTTGATATTAACGAAATCAAACTTGCCCTCCAGGAAGAAGGGTTTCAAGCCAAAACAGTATTCAACATTCTCAACAAGAGCAATATACCTCAACCGTTATATCGTATTGAGCTTCAGCCTGAAACAAAACCCCTAAAAAAAGGTGAAGTACACCCCATATATAAAATTCGATATTTATTGCATCGCAAAATCACAATCGAAGAACCCCATAAGAGAACTGGACCTCCTCAGTGCAGCAACTGCCAAGAATATGGACATACTAAGACATATTGTACCCTGCCAGCTGTTTGTGTGATTTGTGGAGATCTCCATAAATCAAACATATGCCCAAAATCTAAAGGCGATGCTAGCATGAAAAAATGCAGCAATTGTGGAGGTAATCACACCGCAAATTATAGAGGTTGCCCAGTATATACAACCCTAAAGCTAAATTTCTCCGCTAGCAATCAACCTCTAAAACCAGTTGAGCAAACTCAGATAGCCAACTCAAGTAAGAGACAAAATATTGATGCAACACAATTCTTCTCTGCAATCCCAAACAAGAATCAAACCAATTCATACGCTAGCGTCTTAAAACAAAACCCACACCAACAAAGCAATGTAAATAATGAGCAGAAACACTCACTGCCCACCCAACAGCCAAGTACCCTTGAACATTTGCTTCAAACATTGATTCAGAATATGAACCAATTCATGAACTCAATGCAAACAATGATGCAAGAAATGATGAAAAATCAATCGATGTTACTCCAAACATTGCTATCCAGACCATGAGTTGTCTCAAGATATGCCACTGGAACGCCAACGGCTTAAGCCAGCACCGTTTGGAGCTAATTCAATTCCTTGAATCCAGCCAAATCGACATAATGATGATATCTGAGACCCATTTCACTGACAAAAATTGCTACCAAATACCATATTACAAACTGTACACCACAAATCATCCGCATGGTAAGGCACGCGGAGGAACTGCCATATTGATAAAAAGCAGAATAAAACATCATGTTCTTGAAGATTTTAGTAGCGTCTACTTGCAAGCAACATCTATATGTCTGGAAGAATACATCTCTAAGCTAGTAATATCTGCGATATACTGTCCCCCAAGATACAGTATTACCGAACAGCAATATAAAGAATTTTTCTCAACTCTTGGTAGCAAATTCTTGGTTGCTGGCGATTTCAACGCCAAACACACTCACTGGGGCTCCCGATTAATAACTCCAAAAGGCAAAAGACTATGTTCAATCATCACTAACCACGGCTACGATGTTATTTCAAATGGTCAACCGACATATTGGCCGACGGACAAGAGGAAAATACCCGATCTCATAGACTTTGGAGTCGCCAAAGGTTTGCAGATGGAAAATATCTCCACAGAGTGTAATTATGATCTATCATCTGACCACTCACCCACGGTAATATCTATAAAATCACCAAACCCCCAAAGCAATTGCGTTAGAAAGAAAATAGACTGGTTAAAATTCAAGAAATATATAAATTCCCATCTTCCTCTGAGTACTGTATTAAGAAATGGACACGATGTAGACTCAGCACTCGAAAAATTCAACCAGCTGCTCTCATTAGCTCTCAGCTCAGCCACCTGCACAAAGGTATGCAAGCAATCAAACTATAGCCCATACACACCAGCCGATATTGAATTGCTAGTAAGACAAAAAAGAAGACTCCGAAGACAATGGCAAGAATTCAGATCACCGAATCTGAAAACACAGCTACAGCACTGCACTCGAAAGTTAAAGCAAGCCTTAAAAAATAAAAACAACAAAGAGTTAGAAGAGCACATAGCGAAATTAACACCTGGTGAAGCGTCAGACTACTCTTTGTGGAAATCAGCAAAAAAATCAAATCGGCCAATTCTCACTGATTCCCCCATCCGTTTGAGTGACGGTAATTGGGCTAGAAGCAACTGTGAGAAGGGTTTGGCTTTTGCAAACCACCTAAAAAGTGTGTTTACACCCAATCCACCCTCTTCACAGTCCTCATTACCAATATTAATTTCTCAACCTTGCTCAATAACGCTCAAAATTAAAAAAAAGGACATATTCAAAGCAATTTATAAAGATTTAAACCCAAAAAAATCACCTGGTCCAGATAAAATTACCGGTAAAATGATAAAAGAGCTACCTCCGGCTTCAGTAATTCATCTGATGCACATTTTCAATGCTATCCTTCGTATTAAACACTATCCCAAATGCTGGAAAACTTCAAAAATTATTATGATAGCAAAACCAGGAAAAGACCCTACAAAAGTTGCATCGTACAGACCTATCAGCCTCCTGCCTCTACTTTCTAAAGTATTCGAAAAGCTACTTGTCATGAATATAACTCCATTTATTAATCTCAACCAACTGATTCCTCAACATCAGTTTGGATTTAGAAAACAGCACGGCACAATAGAACAAGTCCACCGCATTGTAACTCTGATAAGGAACACTTTTGAAGAAAAAAAGTATTGCTCAGCTGTCTTTCTTGATATCACTCAAGCTTTCGATAAAGTATGGCACGATGGCCTTATTTACAAACTCAAACTATTACTGCCTGCAAATGTCTCCTCATTGCTTAGTAGCTACCTCACGAAAAGACAATTTCTCGTACATCACAAGGATTACACAACAAATCCATTGGATATTCACGCTGGCGTTCCTCAAGGAAGCGTTTTGGGTCCCTTACTGTATCTCTTATACACTTCAGATATGCCCAACAATAACTATACATTCATATCGACCTTTGCTGATGATACGGCAATATTGTGCTCTCGCTCTAACCCCATAGAAGCTACTAAACTCCTGCAGACTCACGTCGATTCTCTCGAAATCTGGCTAGCAAAATGGCGTATAAAAGTCAATGAATCAAAGAGCGTACATGTAACCTTCACGCTAAGGCTAGATACATGTCCCCCACTTAAAATTAATGGCCAATCAGTTCCACAATGTTCCTCAACAAAGTACTTGGGTATTCACCTCGACAGAAGGCTGACATGGAAATATCACATAGAGGCAAAGAAAACTCAGATCAAGCTTAAAATGAATCAGTTATGGTGGCTGTTACACAAAAGATCAAAGTTGAATCTTGAATACAAAGTGCTATTATATAAAGCAATCCTGAAACCAATCTGGACTTATGGTATTCAGTTTTGGGGCACCGCATCTCCCTCTAATATCGAAAAATTGCAGCGAATACAATCCAAGTGTCTGCGAATTATTGTAAACGCGCCTTGGTATATGAGGAACGTTAACATCCATCGAGATTTAAATGTATCCACAATTTCTGAGGAAGTTGCAATGTCCTGCAGAAGCTACATTCAAAAATTACACAATCATCCGAATCCCCTTGCTAGGCAATTGTTGCTGAGCAAGGGGCATCGTCGATTAAAAAGAAAAGACACACTGAATATGCTGTAAAATTGCTACATCTCGCGACTCACCAAATTGTGATGGAACGTAGGGGATATCACATAGTTTTATTTAGTTTGTAAGATTTTAATACTTATTGTTAGTTTCTTGTATTTAAGAAAGATTCAATAAAAAAAAATAAGCTAACAAAAAAAAAAAAAAAAAAAAAAAAATTATCTATTATATTTTTTCATATAGTTGTAAGTAAAATCAAAGAGTGAACAAATACATAAAAACATCGATAAACTACTAGGCCTATCACGCCTTGCGATTCGTCTGAGTGTATCAGTGCTGTCAAATCAACAGAAAAAATTGCAATTCTAAAATGTTAAAAGTGAATATTTGTATCATTATCATTTAATAAGTTTCTAGCGATTCGCTGAAAATTCTTAATGAAATTTCTTGCACTGGCAACTCTAAGCTATAAGTTTTTTTTTTCAATTATTTAGTTTCAAAAATTCACCAATTATTTGTTTGTAATCATAAGCTGTGAATTATTGTCATTTTTATTGGCTACCGCATTCTTAAAATAACATTTCTCAAGCTATTATCTGATACTATAATTGAGTTTACTCTTTCGGCGTAAGTATAAATATGTAGCTGTATATAAGTAGAAGTCAAGTTTTTATTAGATTAAAAAAAAAAATGATATTTTGGAGAGTTCTTTCAATCGCATTATTTCTTATATCATGGCACCAACATGGTGTTTATACTCAGGTAAGAAAAAAAATTCCTAACATTGTTTTTCAACCCATTTAATATTTCATTTTAAAAACGAAATTATAATCTGCCTTCGAATAAGAACGCCTCAAAGCTGAATGATGATATTGAAATGTATAAGGGGCGAATTGATCGCATCTTGAAAGAACAACGTAACACATTGGAGAAACGTGATATTCTCAGTCTGGACGAAATACGAATTAAACTCGATAATGCCTATAAAAATGATGACATTGAAACGAAGAAGAATGCTCTAAATTTTACTAAAGAATATTTCGAATTGTGGGCGCTTAATGATATTGCTGGAAATAAAAAGAAACAAAGCGACGACGATGACGAGGACGATTGGTTGAGTGCGTTTTTTGAATTGTTTTGTTTTTGGTAATCGCAACATTTATCGAATGTATCGAAATTTCAATTTCGACATAAATCCAATAAATAAATAAATAATAATAGTTTTATTTTACTCACTGATCATTGCGATCACGTAATCACGTGCGATATACAAGCGAACCCAGATAATAGAAATTTCCATCTTACAGGTATGTTATTTTTTTCAAATTATAACTAGTCCCCATTTTTCCAAAAGAAATAATGTTATTGTACATTTAAATACTTCAACAATTATTAAGTACATATAAAGTACTTAAAAAGTAGTACCAAAAATTAGTGCCGTGTGTTTAATCGTTTGGTCGATTAATTAAAATATTTCGCATTTTTAGTTTTCTTTGTTTTTGAAATTTTATTGGGAAACAAAATTTTAAAAGCATTCTCATATTCATAGCTTTGGAAATCTATCTGCTTACATTGTATTGGAAGAAAGATTATAAATATTTTGCATATTTTATTCGATTAATTTTATTCTTATTAATCGAATAATATCAATTTATGAATATTCAAAATCACGATTATTCGAAAAATTTTTTATTTGGTTAATCCAAATTTTGATTAATCGAATAATTGATTAATGTTGATTAATTCAATTGTTCGACTAAACGATTGATCACACAGCTCTACTAAAAATAGTAAGCATCTTTTGCAGTTAACATACCTGTGTTTCATTTATTTAGATTGAAATGTAGAAAAACAGTAACAACAACAAAATTATTATTAAAATTGATATTGACATTTTCAAAAGTATGAAATATCATCAAAATCACCGCAATACAAATTTTAGTTCTACTCAAATAACCATTTACCATAGTGCACAATATCATTATCAGACCAGTCAACAGCTTTTACCGGCAATGACGATATTACCGGCGACGATGCGAAGACGATTACGTCAATGACTCAATAAACAACTCACTGGGATAACAACACCCTCCAATTACATATCAATAAACGGGAAATTTAATAAATCGGAAATTTAATTATCACCATCAGTTAGGAAAAATGGAAGACCAAGGGACGACTTCGACGGAATCATTACCCAACAGGGATTCCTCAAAAATACCGCAACGTATTGAATTTATTCTTAATGTTGCCAATCAAATGTGTATTGGTTTCATAACGATATACATGTCTTGGTTATGCTTACGTAATAAATTAGCTGGTACCGGACTACATGCTTGGTTAGCAACGATTGGTGTAAGTATGAAATAACTTAGTTATCCAAAGCAAAGAATCTTTTAATATGAGTATTATAGTTATTATTTATTTTAATTTTTTCTTTTGGAGTGTCGTAGTAGTAAGGTTTCCTTTTCAATGGTGTCCACTGATAGGCAACCAAACCCCTAAAAAGAGCTTCATAACAAAACTCAGGAAATCACAAGGACTCCGGAGAAGAGAAGCTCAGTCATAGTATTTTTTTTTTTTTTTTTTGATATTTAGTTTCAATATTTCCTTTATTTACAAATATTTTTAAAGTGTCTCGACGATACAGATTGTTAAGCGGTCCATAAATAGGTATTGGTTCTCTTATATGTCAATTCCAGTCGATATATGGCATTTACGCAGGTAAGAGACTTTAAAAAATCCACAAACGATACTTCAGTCACCATTAAAACCAGTGACATTTTCTTATTGGTGTAGCATGCATCGCCAATTACATTTTTTTTCGACACCTGGAGCCAGTTAGAAATTCCAAGCCCCGTTAAGTTCTACATTGGTCTTTCCATCGGAGATTCGGTTTGCCTTTTCTGCGTAGTCCGCGAGCGGGTTCTGAATATAGCACCTTCTTACCGAGTACTTTCATTCGCTCGACATTTCCTAGCCAGCGCACCTGTCGGCATACAGATCATACAGCATGGTTATATCTTTTTCGATAGTCGCCGTCAATACAAATAGATTCAAAGATCTTGCGTAAGACTTTTCTCTTGAAATCACCGAATATACATTTCCATTTGAAATGGAAATTGGCCAGGCCTCGGCGCCAAACCTATATGCATGATGAGAGACTTCTAAAGTATGATTCGTTTCTCGAGAGAGGGCACGACTTCGCAATTGCTTACTTAGCCCAAAGTAGTAGCACCTGTTAGCAAAAAGTGAAAAGTTCACAATATTTCCAGGCTGACATCAGTACTGGTATAAATGCTAATGCTAAACAAGATCCTTCACAGCTTCAACAGCGAAGTTATCAACAATGACATGCATGCAGTCCAAGATGCCGGGATTTTTTGTTTGTTGAGGTTAGGTAATTCGTCTTGCTCTCATTCACTGTAAGACCCATTCGACGCGATTCTCTTTCGAAATTTGTGAATGCTTCACAGACTGCTTGCGTGTTCATGCCCATTATGTCAATATCATTGGTATACGCCAATGGTATTTAACTGAGTGCCACGGTTTTATATCCTGGCCACACCTTTCAAATCAATCGGCATACACTAACAGCATGCCACTTTTGTTGAAGATGTGGCATTATGTCATAGATCAGCAGCTCGGGAGAGATTCTTCACAATTTTCACTGCACAACGTGAGCTATATAGTGTCATTACGCATAGATGAATGAGCTTCGCAGAAATAGCGAACACAGATAATTTTGTGTAGAGGTAATCCTTTACCGGACTCTCGATAGTGGCTTTATTCATTCAATTTTTCATACAGTATGCTCGATAGGACCTTGTATGCGATGCTAAGAAGATTTACACCACGATAATTGGAGAACATTGTGTGGTCTTCTTTCTTATGCATGGGACAATGAACACTGAGCCGCCAATCATCGGGCATACTTCAGACACTATTAAAGTCAGTGACATTTATTGATAGAATGATAGAACAGAAGATTGAGGCCATCAGAGAGGATTTTTGTAGTTGTTACGTCATAGTAGTTCAGCTGCGAGAGAAAATGACAAAATGGCGAACAAATGGAAATGAAAAATGTAAACAATGGGGAATGAATGAATGAATAATGCAACTCTTGAAACGACTATCTGTCAAATTCACTTAGAACCGATTAACGGTAGAAAAAAGGGTGTAACCTTAGCATTCTGTGTTTTGTGGATTCGCCTCTTCATCTCTGCGAATGAGGCAACGACATCGAAAACAACGCTAAAATCGTTTTTGAAATAATGCAAACAATGAAATTTAATCGTATTAAAATATCACTGACGTTTTCATTCTCATTCACAGTTTGTATTTCTTATGGCCGAAGCAATAATGTGTCACTACAATGGCAATGTACTCACATACGATTGCAAGCGTAATACGAAAACAACAATACATTGGGTGCTGCAAGTGTTGGGAGGCGGTTTAGGTGTAGCAGGTACTCTAATTGAATGTATTCGAAAAGGTTTCCTATTGAAGACGACACATGGTCAATTGGGTAAATGGTTGAATTTTACATTTTTGATCGAAACCTTAACCCTTAACGTGTAACGTCGGATCACAAGTGTGCAATGCCGAAACCTGACCTGACATTTTTCATGTTTTTGTTTGTTTAAACAGTAATATATTGTTTAAATAAATTTAAAAATCGCAAATATAGCGATTGATTTTTCAAATAGAATCTTCAATAAAGTTTTGTGAATTTTTTTTTTTTTTTTGGCACTTTTACGTACTTTTTTATGAGCTGGACACAAGTGAGCCGACGTTACTTAATTGAATTGAAATTGAACTGAATGGTTAATTGAACTGAAATGTATTTGTAGGCTTTGCTGCATTCATTTTTTGTCTCGTTAGCATGTTGACGGGTTTATTGGCACTCGACTCGAAGAGTCTGAAGAAGCTAATCAAACCGCTGTTGAATAAATGTTTTCATAATATACTCGGTTTAGTTACATTTGTACTGGCAATGTTGGCACAATTCTATGGTTATCAAACAGGATTTTTTATATATAAAACCAGTGGTGATTTTCAAATGATGATCAAATGCATTACACTGATTGTAATGGTATTATCCTGCATTGGTCCTATTAAGGCCATTTGGAATAAGACACGTGATATTATTAAAACATTTTGATATATTGACATATAGATATGGATTTTTAATTATTGTACTATAATTATGTAATAACATATACATAAGTTCATAAATATGCACAGATATTAATTGATTGATTGTAATAATTATTTCGAATAAAGATAAGAATTGTTCATTTGAATAAATACGTTTGCAAATTCAAATATTCGCAGAATTTAATTTATTTTTCTGATCTGCAATTTTGGTATGGCACACATGTGCCATAATATCAATATCCGATTGCTCATACAAATCGTTTTCGTATGTAAAATCACACTTGAAAGCACTTAAATAGGCAGATTCTATACTTGACGAATCAGTATAAACGTATCAAAGTAAAGACAAAATCATACAATGACTAAAAAGATAAATAATAGACAAAAAAGTACCAACAATATTTTAATCAAGTGACAATGTAAAAAAATGATGAGAAAAAAAAAACACCGACTACATCAAAATACACAATTATGCCAGATCGAAGATATCACTTGAAAAGCGCAATTCAGTATTGTACAAAAGCTTCCACAAGCCATTTATATTAACAAATGACGCGAACGGGTAAATTTGTGATCAACCAAATTGGAATTTCTTCAACAAATGGAGATAAAAGAAAAACCACCTCAGCCGTAGATGAGAATTTACATAAAATCACTTTAGCACAAAGGTTGGAGTATTCGCTATCCTTATTGAATCGATTACTTATAGGATTTGTAACGATCTACATGTGTTGGATGTGTTTGCGACAATGGCACATTCAGGAAATACCATGGCATGCTTTACTCTGTACATTGGGTGTAGGTATTTGAATTATATAAAAAAAAAAATACGAAATACAAAAAATTATTAAACAATTACAACAAAATTTAAATCGTCCACATTTCAATGTTACAGTTTATTTGTTTAATGTCCGAAGGTCTGATGGCACATTATCGTGGTAATGTGTGGACGCAATTATGTTATCGTGCAGAGAAAACACGAACTCACTGGTTGCTGCAATTGATCGGCTCTATCATTGGTTTGATTGGCATTTCAATTAAAATATCATTGGAGGATTTACATTTTCATACTATTCATGGAAAGCTTGGTAAGTTTACAAATGGGTCTAGATGAGATTTTATAGCGGTAGTCTATACTAGCAGAGGTTGTGCAATATATTTCTTTTATGATATGAATATGTATAATCCGGGGTTGCAATTCTTGGTGTGAAATCCAGGTGGTGACCCAGAGTCCGTTGCGGGGTAGAGACCCAATTGCAGTGAGAATGGAATATATATTTTAGGCCACATTACTTCTTATATCTCTACACTACATTACATTACATGACCTTACAGATAAAACGTTAATTTGGACTTTTTCCATACAACACGGAAACTGTTTTCCTCGTGATTTTAATGCACAACACTTTAAAAAATCCTGTAAAATATTTTTTTTTTAATATTCAATTCGACTCAGAAACATATTACGCAAAATTTTTTTGTAAATTCTTACGTACAACTAAGCAAATTTCGTTCATCGTGCAATATTTTGTATACTTCCCACTTTGGATGTCCGGGTTCATTGAAACAGATATTACTGTTTTTTTCCCCTCTTTGTCTCTCTCTCTCTCTCTCTCTCTGTCTCTACGTGTATAGTATATTCTTGATTTGTTTTGTCCAAATGCAAAAAAACATCGATCAACATCATCCCCAGCAAGATTTTAAAGAAATTTCTCTGATTGATATGACACATCGATTGATCTGACCGAATTTCTATTCCATTACTGTTGTGCCTATGAAATTTTGGATAGTATTAGAAGTGATCTACTCATATTCCGTATGACAGAACCCTTGTGACATGACTTATTCTAAGCTTTGTTGCACAGCTCTTTTAAAAGGGTTTTTATAGCAAATTGTTACTGCCGGAATAATTGCCAATTGTTTGTCGGCAGGTGGGTGCTGTTCGAAAGAAAAATCAATATTCAATATTAAAGTTGTGCTTTAGCCAGGGATTGAACCCACGACTTACAGATCGAAAGGCCAACGCACTAACCACCAAGCTATGGCACCCACAGGTTGGCAAATATTTGGTTATATTTTTCAACAAAAATTCTCTTTATTGAAAATCAGCTTTAATCAAGCAGATATTTGCCATTATTATTTATGACCGTATATACCATTTGTCGAGTAACTTCATAATTCCATTGGTGTAGAACTTTTGTGGTTTATCGACGAAAAACATGGCCAAGTGATTTTCAGCCACTCTTCGGTCGGTCAAATTCTTAACATCAAGAGAGTTTTTCTGAGATCACAAGGTCCGTGCTATACGGTGGATGCATCTTGACCTAATTCCGTAAATTTGTTTCAAGTTCTCAGAGATGTATGTGGCCAAACATTGTCATAGCAGAATACAATTCATTTTCTGTTGGCCAATTCTGGTCGCTCTCTCTTGATTGCTTCGTTCAAACAATTGCTTTGTATACAGTAGAAGACCGAATCGACCGTTATGGCCGTATCTGGAATTTCTGAGCGGAAAAGTGATTCAAGTGAGTTTTTCAAGAACCTACAGAAATCATTTTTTAATATCAAGAAAGTTCTATAGTGACTGGAATAAATATTAATTTGTGGGTACAAGGTCCGGCCTAAATGGTAGATGCGTCAAAAGCTCTCTCAATTTCTTTGAGGATATCGAAACTAAATAGAACTATTATTACCACGACAGAGAAGTGTATGGTCTAACATTCTGTTGATCAATTCTGGCCGTTTAGCCGAATTGTTTGCCTCAAACACATTAGTTGCTCAAGGTAGAGTCCATAATCAATTGCTTGGCCAGGGGGTAGCAACTTATTTTCATCCTCAACGCTATTGCTTTCCAATACCACCAAGGACAAAGCATTGCCTTTCATGCTTCAGCTTGGGAAACTGTGCATCATTACCTTTCCCGATCATTTTGGCACATTATTGTCGTATATGATCCATTTATCAAAATAATTAGTATTCATTTGCTTCAAAAGGGCATTCATTTCATTTTGTTTCGTATTTTTCACTAATAAATGACCAATTCCCGTTACTTTTAATATTTACACTACAAACTCTAATTCAATCAATAATTTTTGATATTCTACTTGCAGGTCTTGCAACTTTTATACTATGCTTCTTGAGTTTAATGAGTGGTCTCAGTGCCTTGTATGCATTCGAACTAAATAATCGTATACAGCCATTGTTGAACAAAGCCATTCATTGCATAATTGGTCTATGCGTATACACAGTGAGTGCAGCTTGTATGTTTTATAGTTTCGAAACGGATATTTTCATCGAGTACTCAATGGATGCAACATATTTTCTGGATTTTCGTTTACTTCTACAAATCATGACTGCTCTCATATGGCTGTTAAGTATTTATGGGCCAGCATGGTGTTTAATTTATAGTAAATTATGGAAATTTTGCTAAGAGAATTTTTACCTTCGATTGTCTAATAATTGTAAATAAAACACTGATTGTTTTGTTTTTGTGCTTTTGCTAGACATGAAATATGTGCATATATATTTTTATAGATTTGTATCATTATATAATATAATAATATTGTTATATGGAATAATAAGAATAATAAATTAGTCGCAGAATAATAAATAATACTTTTAATTTGCAGATATATATATATTTTTTTTTTATACTTATTATATTTCTAATCTATATATATTGTATATATAACACTTATATATAATATTATATTAAATAAATAGAAAGATCAAGTGTTTAGTTTACAAAAAATAAAGAGAAAAAAAAAAATTAAAAAATGCATGTAATCAGTGCGAAAAATTATATATTTTGTTTGGAACCATGTGTACATAGTGTATATTATTTTATATAAAGCACTCTAAAGGCATCTTTAATTATTTATATAAGAAATAAATCTTCATATTTATTATATATGAATATTCAGAATGTGATGTATTTAGTCTTGTATTTTGTGTTACGTTTTCTTTTCATTTAATCAGTGCATTTTAATAAAATTGTGGAGATATTATATCAATTGCATATATTATTCATTGTGTTTTTTGTGGATGTGCAAAAAGACATTTCTTTATGTTGGTTTTATTATATTGACAACGTTTCTCAACATTCGCAAGTATTACATACATTTATTTACTTGAATACTGGGCTTTATTATATTTTTTACATTACATATTTTTCTCAATAAATTCTTCACGCACGAATTTTTAGTCCAAAGTATTTTTTTTTTAAATTAATAAATAAAATTTTTAATAAATTATTATTTCCCACTCTTTGTATCCTCCATTGGCTCATAGACAATCACTGCCATCGTGATAGTCGAGCAACGAATCATTTTGAATACAACATAAATGCTACCAAGAGTAAGATAGTCATAACACTTAAACAAAAATGTATTTTTAAACAAAATTTTCCCAAAAAAAACTTACAATTTCAATTTAAATACAATACAATTAATACCCAACAAAAACATTCTACCATAGTACATACATAAATTGTGTTTAGCAAATACACAAACCATCTCATCAACTAATTGTGGTGGTCTGAATTTCACCTTCGATTGAAACTAATTTGAAAAATTCAAATAACGAGACGGAGTTTATTCAGAGAATTTAAGACTTTTACAAAACAACAACAACAAACAGCAAACAGCACAACATCAGCAGTACATCATGCTCAAGACAATTTTTTTGGAGACAAAGTTAATTTAATTGCTGGTCGATTTTGATGTTAGCATTTCATTTAAGATAATTTTGCGCCACTTATTTGAATCAATTTCAATCGAATGTAATTTCAGAACATTTTGCCAATGACATTTCATTGTGTTTATGTGCGAACACGCTTAATAGCAAGCGACAGTGCTGCAGCATCACCACAGCCAAAAGTGTTCAAATCGTCAGCAGCAAATACCATATTCGATCTGCCGCCACAAGCACCAGCAGCAGCTTGGCAACCATCACAACAACAACAATTGCAGTTAGACAATTTTCTTCCACCACCACCACTACCAACTGCTTTGCCATATTTACCACTACCATCGCTATATTTAAGCAAACCAAATGACATGCAGCAATCTTCATCATCCGAGAGCTCTTTGAAATTGTGAAAATATAATGATTTTTGTTTAGATTCATGTCGGAAATAGAGAGTGATAAAAATAAAGAGCACAAAGAATAATGCAAATGTGACACCACCAGCAATGCTGGCTTTCTCCAACATGGGGCGTGGACGTTTTGGTAAATATGAGCCATCCAGCTCTTTGTATTCACAGCGTGGACCCATAAATCCAATGGCGCATTCACAATTATACATTACAGCTTCACCGATTTTCACCGAGAAACAAGTAGCTTCGTTCAGGCAATACCATGCATCATAGGTTGAGGGACATTTATATGTGGGGAATGTAATATTCGGACGTGGTGTCGTTGTCGTTGTAGTCGTAGTGGTGGTAGTCGTTGTTGTGGAGGAGGAGATTGCAATATTTGCAGCCGCTGATGATTTACTTGCAGGTCGTGGTTTTGGTATAGTACGACTAGAGCAAGCCTCAGTTAAATGATGCTGTGAGATGATGGTTAATATGTTGTAGAACATAAATAGTAAAATTAATGAATTTTTCAATTTAAAATTGCCCGAATAAGACGCCATCATTTTAATGTCAATAATAATCAAATGATAAAATACTGTTTGTGAATGGGAATGCAATTCTTTGATATATCAGAATATATAATTGACAATGAATTATTATTTCTTACTTTAAATAATAATATTAATAATAATAATCTCGTATGTAAATAAAAATCTGAGTTTGTCTGAACAAGAAATGTTACAAATATTTGGTACAAGATTTCTTTTACAAATTGTTGTGTATTACAATATCATTTAAAACAATGAGTTATCACATAAATTTATTGAAATAATAAAAAAAAATCTGTTGAGGCAAGAACACAAACTGTGTTGTCTATGTATAAAAAAAAAAACAGTATAAAAGTAATGAAATAAATACGTAAAGATATTTTAATACATTTGGTTTTTTTGCTCTAAGTAGTATAGAATTTATTTTCACATTCGTTCGTATCTTGTAGAAGTGACACGTTGACACGGTTTAATTATTCGAATATAGACCATATGGACCATCGACCGCTGGAATCATTTAATTTGATTCTACAGGTTTCAAGACTTTCAGTTCTTTTTGTGATTTCACATACTAATGCTCGGGAATTGTTGCATCATTTTGTTCCCATAACCATCTGTGGAAAGAAGAGAAAGAGAGAGAGAGAGAGAAAAACCATTAATTAAACATACTATTTCTTCTCAACTTATCCACATTGTAGCGTTTATGGTTTTCTACTAAATTCACTAATTTACAAATGTAAAGTGCAAGTTTTAATTGTCTCATCTAAATTTTCAAACGTTTTAGAGAGAAATACAAACAATTCAAAAGTTCAATGCCGGTGCTCCAGAATGATATATGACAAAAGCCAAGGATCCATGCACGAAGTAAGTTTTCAACATGAAATTATCTGCCAAGTCAAATAAAATTCTCATTCCTCTAACATTTGTGTTCTCTACTTCAATGTACAATCCTAAATCTCTCAAAAACCCCTGTAGTAGTCCACCAATTCATACAGTTCGACTACCGGTCAAATTCAAAGTCATTGATTAACTAATGCTAACATTTAATGCCCACAATATCTTGTTCTCAGTACTCAGTTAACTATTGGTTAAACCTCTGAATGCCCCAGTTAACGAGTCCTTAACTAACACAGTCATCGGTCAATCAATGTCGTATCAACAATATTCTATTCTCAATGTTCAGTTAACTATTGATTAAACCTCTGAAAGCCCTAGTTAACGAGTTCTTAACTAACAGTCATTGGTCAACTAATGTCAACAATATTCTATTCTCAGTGCTCACTTCACTATTGTTTAAACCTCTGAATGATATTAGTTAACTAATCGTTAACTAACACAATCATTAGTTAGCTAATGTCAACGATAAGTGCTCAATTAGCCATTACTTAAACCACTGAATGTCATTATTTAAGAAACAAACCAATGCAGCACTAATTTTGATTTCTTACAAACTGTTAGGAAGCATGTAAATGTAAATCATAGAATGATGATGGTTTTGTAATCCACACTCTTACGATACAACAATTTCGAAGAAATGAATAGAATGAAATATTTTTGTTTTGTTCAATATTTTAATTAATCAAAGTACTGAGAATCCGTAGTACTATTTTTAAACTCTAGTAAACTCTTTAGTTAACCAATAGCTGTAAATACGGCCCAAAATCAAATGAAGGCTACGGTGATTTTATTTGTAAAGAATTTCAAGATTTTTCCTCAAGAGGCGAACAAAAAAAAAATGACCTTGCCGAAATTTTTGTTGCATGTCAAAATAAGAGCATTAATTTCGAATGCAAACTCATAATAACACTGATGATAGTATATTTAGTACATTGTAACGTTGTCTTCCGTTGATTATCCTAGCTCATCAAAGCTGGCTGTGATATGCGTTGAGAATCCATATCACAACCACTTGATGAGGCTTAGATAAGCAACATTTTGTGTAAAAAAAAAATGAAAAAGCTTTAAACAAAACCATGCTGGATCACTATTCACTATTTTATATTTTGTAAAAATAACACGTTTGTAGTTTAAAACACTTGGCTGAGCTCATCAAAGCTGGCTGTGATATGCAATTTAATGTTCAGCATTTCACAACCACTTTGAGAGACCAAGACAAGTGTAGCAGGAGCAGAGCAAGCAACAATCGTTATTTTTTTTTTTTTTGTAAATAATTTTAAATAGACACATGCCTTGATAGAGACTTATACCAACTATTACAAACAATTCAGGACACAATACAGTTTTAATTATTTATTTTTTCCTCCCTCTCACATTCGTATTCGACGATATCATAGCCTTTATTTAGAATCGTGACGCTCCTCAAAGCTGGCTGTGATATGAATTTTTAATTAAATGCAAACATTTCGCAACCACTTTGAAGAATGACACAATTCTTTGTTTGAAAATTTCATTTCATTGAGTTCATATAAAAGACAACGCAAAAAAAAAATATATACACTTTCTAATGAAATTGCAACACGAACGTACGTATAGACAACTTCACTTAAAGAAAATATAAATATGTACATTCAACGACCGCAAATATTACTCTAGTTTAAATCGGCACATGTTGTAAATCATTCATGTGATTTCATAATACGCCGCCACAATAAAAGTGCCAACGTCGATGCGTCGATGATGTTCAGTGACAATTTTGTTTACACGAATAATCACTGACTGCTTTCTCCGCCACCGATAAGTCGAAAGCAAAAAAAAAAAAAAAACACATATAAACAATGATAATTACATATTGCTGCCATCAAATCGTCAGTATGTTTGTAGAGAGACTTGACACTTTGTACTGCCTTTGTTTTATTCTCCAACCAAATACTGAAATTAAATCATCAATTATTTGATGAATGATTTCTACACAATTTTTTGTGCAAGAAAACAAAAAAAAAATAGTACAAAAACCTGAACTCATTGCCCGCTAGTCTCCAGAAATCTTCACATAATAATTATAATGGCTTCCTCTTTACAGCTGATAGCAGCATACATATTATTATGCACATAACATTGCGCGCGCCAATATCATTAATAAATTTTCGTTTATTTTTTTAATGAAAATTATCAATTTCAAACGAAATTGTCGCGACAAATACCAATTATTTTTTCCTTAAGTGTGCCTGGCGACTCAGCCAACATATGACTCCACTGAGCTTTCTCTCTCTTGCTGTTGTTCAGCCTTATCATGTGCATTTTAATGTTATTATTTTAAAAATTGTTCGTGCATATTTTAATATCTCCATTAAAAATCACATTTAATTGAGAATTTTAATCATATGCAAATAAAAATAAAAAAATCCCATGAAATAGCATTTGCATGCGCCAAAGTTCACAACATTAAATGATGCATTCGAAAGAAAAGTAATATCTATGAGGAGCAAGCTATCATCAAATTGCAATTGACAACCAAATCATATATGAATAAATAGAAAAATCGTAAAAACTAAATTTATCACCTTTTGCCAAGTCACTCATTTATATACACCTTTTATAGTATTAAATACATCGCTATCATGATATAATATTAAGCTGATATTTTCAATAATTACACAGCCCAACAGAAAAAATAAAATGTCTGACAGACCAGAGCAGCAGGTTAGGACGCAAGTGGTCTACCCCCCATTTACCTTTGGAATCTACCCGAGCTTCGAGTAAAGCATAGGATATTCCCCAGCTGATAATGAGCTAGCAGGGTGAGTTTGTGTATAAAGTGACTGCCCAGGTGAGTCCACGGATGGACACGTCTGCCTATCAAGCAATGTCCCGTACTAATTAAGCGCTAGTAGCTATTTTGTTCGTTTTAGGTTCAGTACTGGTCAGATTCGTTTTTTGTAATTCGGATGCCATAGGAGGCGGCTAGGAGAAGTTTACACGTGACCATTGGAATGCCTATTTTCCCCATTCTCATAAAGAGTTTGCAACTTTGTATCCTTTTTGCTAATTCGTCCGCGGTCTCGTTCCCTTATATGTCCCTATACCTTGGCACCCATGAAAGGTGAACGTTGAACCCAGGGATGTTCATCAGTTATGGATCAGTTACTGATGAATTCAGATAAACTTAATCTAGGTAACCAAAGTAGTACTATTCTATGAATTTTATGTCGCTGAACATGAATACGTTATCGGATTTTCGCTTTCGCCACTAGGTTTCCCTTTTAAACCTCAAAAAATACTTGCGAAAATAGCCGAAAAACAATGCTTCTGATGCTTGAGGGAATGGATTATGAATTTTGGGTCACTGAATCCTAATTCGCGGCCGGATATTCGCCATCACCCTTAGGTTTCCTTTCTAACCTTGAAAAAAACCTCCAAAAATAGCTGAAAACGATATTTTTGACGTTCGATGGAAATCCATAATACCTGAATTTTGAGTGTCTGAATCCGAATCCGTGGTCGGATTCCCGTAATCATCCTCACATTTCTTTTTAAACTTAGAAAAAAAAATGCAAAAGTAGCCGGAATACGATATTTTTCTGTGGTTGAAAGGAAGGCATGATGGATTTTGGATCGCTGAATTCGAATCCGTAATCGGATTTTTGCCATCACCATTAGGTTTTCACTCTAACCTCAACAAAAAAAAAATTAATAAATAAATAAAATAAAAAATTATGCAAAAACAGGGAAAATGCGATATTTTTAGGTCCCAACAAAGACATTGTGTATTTGGGGCCGCTGAATCGGAATTCGTCGACGAATTTCCTCTATAGCCCTTAGCTCTATAACCCTCATCTTCGAAAAAACTGGAAAAATCAGAAATCTATGTTTTTTTTCGGGTTAGAAAGAAACTAAAAATAGCCGAAAAACTATGGTTGTGATATTTGAAAGAAATCTGATGGGTGATTACGAAAATCCAAATTTTCTGTGTGGCTGTGCTATCATCAACTTCTTTTCATTACAATTATCGAGCTACTTTAAACTGTATGTGAATGTTGCACTGGTGCCCACCCGGTTTTTGTATGTCGGCAATATAAGTTTCACGTATTTGTTATTGAAAGCAACAACATGTGAGTGAGTGTGCCTGCTTAGTATGGATTTTAAAGATGTTAAAACATTTAGTTATTTGATATAGTTCCCCCCATACAAAAACTTGTTAAAAAGTCGATTCTAACTTTAAGGTAATCCTAATACTTTGCAGTCAAAATTGGAATTTTATAATGGCAAAAAATGGATGATGTAAAATCATCATAAAAAAAATATTATTGATGATAATTATTGATAAATAAATTGAATATTTCATGAATTGTTGTTAACTGCGGTGCAACAATCAACAAGTCAATTCGGATGCCTTTTTTTCTCTTCGTCCTCATTCTCCTTCTTCAGGTTAGATGTGTCAAGCAACTATATACATATATGTGCATACATACCAAACTACAAAAGCATATACATGTATAGCCGCCATAACACGCAAGCATAACTACAACAACTCCATTATAAAATTGTCATCATCATCATCATCATCATCATTATCGTTCTCACCTACGCAGTATTGTAGTAGTGTGGCGTTGTTATTATAATAACAGCAGTAGTAGCTATAGTAAAATGTTGCGCATACTATTCGTTGTCGATATTGTTATTAATATGTTACTTTTGTTTATTTGTTTCTTCTTCTTCTCGTTCTTTTTTTACTTCATTTGATTTCATTCTTATTTTATATCTCTCGATTGTATACTTTTTACTATCTTTCTCTTTTCTGTCGTCGTTGACTTTAGCAACCCAATTGCAAGTTATATTGTTTATAGGTAGTTGTTGTCGTTGTTTGTCGTTTTCTGTTCGGACATCGATCCACGCGAATATGAGGAAAAACTGCAATATAAAGAGAAAAAGAGTTGTTTCATTAATGAGGTAAAACAGATTAAACGTTAAAATGAATATATGCATGGGTAGCTATGTGGGATAGTGATTGTATTGCATATGCAAGTGTCTATTTATTAAGACTGAATATTGATTTTATTGCCTAAATCATACATAAACGACTCGAGGTCCTTTTTAATTTATGAGTATCAATAGAAAAATAAAAGAACTCTTCTTTCTAAAGGCTTTCTAAACGAAAAACTTCATCAAAGTGGCGCGTAAGATTTGCACAACACTGTGCAGCAGCAGCAACATTGATAAAAATAGACTACATACCACATATAATGGCATAAACATTGCCTCAATGATTCCCCCACCCCAACATTTCATCAGACGAATACGATATCACAATAAAATAGAAGGAAAAATAATAATAAAAAAAAAACGATTATATGTACAGAGGGACACGCAATAAACAACGACGACTATGTGGTTATGCTGCGGTGGCGGCTGCAATACATTACTACGTCTACTACTACTACTACTACTACTACTAGTAATGCAATACAATTCTATATGCATAAGCATTATATTCACCACAATGAGCAAGCACCAGTCATAGCAAAAAACAACTGCTAGGTACATAATAATAATAATAATAATAATAATAATACAAGATACTTTCATATAACCAAGTCATTTTGTTGATCGTGGCAAAAAATGGAGAAACAAAATAGTACACACACATACACTCAAGAAAAGCGGTGAATGCCACTTAACGTAAAAATTGTTGTGCATTGCAAGACTGCATTATAAATAGTAGTGTGTTTGTACTTCACCGGTTTTTGCGAAAAACAAACACGTGTATGTGTATGGGGGATATACACAAGAACACAGCAAAACAACACCACAACTTGACTGCAAATTTTATGTTTTTGTTTTGTATATACATGTTGCTAATTCCTTAGTGCATACAACAACAACAACAACAACTGCTTTAATAACAACAATACCAACAACAGTCCATATAACAAGTTTTGCTTATGCATTAGGTATGCCAACTACTTGCTGATCCCGATATTATTTTATATATTCCAAGGTATTTGAGAAATTTTTTTAAATTCTTTTCATAAGAAAATACGACTGTGCGATTAGTTGTTAAGTCGAATTTAACCTGATTAATAAAAATTCTGATTATTTAATTGAATCAAAATACTAATTATTTGAAAAATTACAATTTTGATTAATCAAAAATTGAAATTATTCGATTTATCAGAATTATTAGTAAACAGCATAAAATTTTTCGAATAAAATATTGAAAATATTTTTCATTTTTTTCCAATACAAAGTAGATAGTAGGTTACGTTTAAAGTATTAATTTTATTTGAATAAAAATTTATTAAAAAAAATGGTTTTTTTAACAAAAGAAAACTAAGTGGAAAATGTTTTGATTAATGCAATGATTTGCAATTTGTTTAATCAAAATTTCGAATAATTTATTAATCAGATTTTTAACGATTTAGGCCAAAATGCCTAGTGAATATTTCGACAAATTCCTAATTTAGTATTTTTAATTAGAATTGGTGGTCGAATATCCGCGATCACCCTCAGGTTTCTTCCCAACTTCAAAAAATCATTCAAAAGTAGCAGAAAAACAATATTTTTGAGGTTAGAAAGAAACTTGAGGGTGATGGCGGAAATCTGAACTCAAAAAAATATTGTTTTCCAGTTCATGCTTCTTTTTATAGCCTATGCTTTTTGAGGTTAGAACGAAACCTGAGGGGTGATGGCAGATATTAGACCACGCATTCTAATCCAACGACTCTAAAATCCATAGTGTGTGACTACTCTGGTGTGTCGGGTATCTTACTTTTTTCTATGTGGCTGAGTAATTATTCTGTTCGAGTGTAGGCATTTGAGCGATAATCCCATATTTAACCCTAATTGGTCTAGTGGGTGAAATTCACCACCAAATTTGCTAAGTTCCTCAGAGTGTTACTTAATATTCGAAATTAAGGTGGGGTTCCCGGGTAGAAGTTTGAAAAAATCGATTTTTTTTTGGCGTTTTATTGTACCTTATACTATATGCTATCACCCCCCAAAGTCGTTTTCAATCCGCAAACTCAGTACCCACTTTTTTGCATGTTAATTGAAGTATTCCTGGTCCTGCTGTCATGTCATGTCGAAACTTTAAACGCGTTTTCCTCGAAACCACATTTTTTGTACTGGCCGATAACTTTTCTCAGCAACTATGAGAGGTATCGACTTGAAATTTTGGGAAAATGTTCTAGATAGTTTTCATTGGATGCTAAACCAAAGTTTTCATCAAAAAATTATTGTTAAATATATTTTCAAGCACTCTAAAGGTAAAAAAAATGTGGCAAAACTGGACAATTTTTTTTCATATGGCCGCCATTTTGTTTCTAATCAACATTTTGACTAAAACTGTGGTTTAGCATCCGCGGAATTTATTGCAGATTAATAATTGCATACCCATTTCTGTTTCAGATTACTAGTTCCCGAAATTTCTTATCGGCCAGCAGTGAAAATCAGCGTGACAAGGTCACATTGACCACTGAAAATTTGTACTTAGAAAATAAAATTTTTTGACACAAATATGAGTTTCTGTTCTCCAAATAATAAGGAACAACAAGCAAAAAACCAGAATATTGCATGTTGCCTTGTAGCTCCAAAATAATTTTTTGAAAAACAGCCTAAAATCGGCATTCTAGACGGGAACACCCCCTTAATAGTTATAATTTTGACAAGTTATCGTACTCTTTGTCGTCTTAAACAAATTGTGAATAAACGGCTTTAAAGTTTACATTGATAATTGATGATTGTTAAAGATAAAATTTGCTTTGATATGAATACATATATAGATATATATATCCTGACAGTAGGCTGAAAGCATCCACTACTGAAATTGACAAACGAAGAAAAAAGAGTGGGCAAATTTTTCTCGAAAAATTTATACGCAAACTCTTTTCAAATGTCGTTTATAATGTTTTCGTGCCTGCAATTGAAGAAAATTTCTTCGCCTAGAAGCTCTGAGAATCGCAACTTGTAAAATTTTGATAAGAAAACTAATTTGCAATTATTATTAGCATTATTAAGGAATTTTTCATAAAATTTCACCAATGGAATACCGGGATTTGTATCACTGGTATGCGCATAAATGAATAGATACGTACAATACTTGTGATATTGATGTTGTTTTCATCGTTCGCTTGTATATGGAATAACATAAAGACAGTAGAAACAAAAAAAAACAAAGAAGAGAATACAAAATGTAAGAATGCATCGTTGTCAGGCATTTTGTAAATTCAAAACAACTTTTGGAATGTTGTTAAGAATTCTGAGAATTCTTCATTAAGACAACAACATGGAGCGTCTGTCTACAACAACAACAGCAACGCCACCATCATTAAATGCCTACTCACTCTATAGCTACTAATGCTTTGAGTTCTCGACAGTAGATATAATGGGTAGGTAGTATATATTATATTTTTGCCAATTTGGTTAGTAACAATACCACATTTTTCAACTCAATGTATGTATATATATTGGTAAAACGCGTTTCAAGCCATTCCGTTTTATTCATTTTTATATACTATATGTATTTCTTTGAAATTCCAATGAAACAATAACAACAGCAACAAAATAGCATAAATTTTGACAAAGAGCTGTTTATTGATGAGCAAGCAGCAAGCAGCAGGCGGCGGCGACGACGACAACGTCGGCAAGTATGTTGCTATTTAACTGCTCAATATATTTTGCAAAAGGCGGCAAAAACCAGATAGGTTAACACACACACACACAGACGACCAATACCAATGAAAATGGCCAAGAAAAGGAGATTGTGAACAAAAAACGATTTAACGGTTTTTACATAAACGTTCCGCCGTCATAATGTGTACAAAAATATTTATGTATTTATGTGTTTGTATGTGTAAAACAAGTTTTTTTTTTTAATTATTCTGTTTTGTTGTTGTTGGTTTTCTCTACATTCCCATTAAATGTTCTGAATATTTTTATAAGAGACTCTATATAGCAATTCATTTGCATATTTACAAATATGCACAATACTCATGTAAATTTAAAGCAACATTCAAATGTATTTAATTTCATATTTGATCATTTTTTGATTATTACAAATAATAAAATCGATATAAGAAGTATTCAACCCTATTACGATTGTCGATTGTCGACTCTATGCGACCTACTTAAGCTGACAGATGACTTGAGGCACAGATATTTTGATATTTGATTTAAAACTGCAAGATTGGTATAAGAGGAGATAATATATTGAGAGTTGCTAATGTGTCCCACAGCCAGCCGTTGTAGTAAAATTTTGATTTTCCATTCTGTTGCGATATTTGATTTAACAATTCGACATTGGTATAAGGGGCGGTTACAATTTGAGAGTTACTAATGTCCAACTACCAGCCATTATAGCAAATAATACGTAAAAGACGCTCGAAATCTTCGAAATACTATGCAAATGTGACTATAGTGAAGATTTACATGTTCGAAAATCCAAGATTGTCCCAAAAAATCATAGATAATGAACTGGATGTTTGAATGCCAGGGATGTAATATGAAAATTACACAATAATCTAATTGATGGGTTAGATGAATGTTAGAAAATGGACAACCTACCAGCTTACAAGCGAGTAACAGTCAATACTAAAGAGGTTTTCCGCTCGATACACTACACTACGATAATTCAACCATAAAAATAAATTTTATTTAACAATTTAGTGAACTTTTGTGAAACTCCCCAAAGAAAATATCTAAAAAAAATAACATACGTGTAAATAAAGCAGCAACATCACAAAAGAAAAAATACATATATATATATATATTTACATAGGTAAATAATAAAATTTAAGACAACTCACGAGCGCACGAGATGATAATTTGATGATCACAACAATCACAACAAAAGTAAATAAGTAGGTAGAGACGACACTCCATACGTGTCGTAGAATAATACCATCGCAGCAACTCTACTTGTGACGCTAAGAAACTCAACTGTAACAACGCATAAAATCATAATCCAACTTAAAGCCCACAAAATTAATGCTTACGCGAAATAGAAAACATGAAAAAGGGGAGGGGGAAAAAAAAAGAAAGAGAAAATCACAAGACAACAAAAATAAATAGAGGGGGAAATATGTGTGTATATAAATGGAGGTATACATCAACAACAAGAAGCGCAAACAATTGCTCCTTTTTTCGTATTGTACGTATACAAATACACAATATATACACGCCGCTGATCTTTAGACAAGATCCTCTATGCGTGACTTTCAGCATACATGCATGCATGTATGCTTTCGATAGCACAACAACATTCCACAATAACAAAAAACAGCAAATAGCATCATCAACATCAACATCAACAACATCATTATCTTCAGAAACCACAACAACTCATCATCATTATTGCTTCACCTTGGCTTGCAACATAATGTTATTGACTCGAGTGGAGGATACAAAACAAAAACAAACAGCAAAATAAAAGAGAATATCGAAAAATATGTACAATAACAAACAAGAAGGGAAGTAAGCAATAATAATAACAACAACAACAACAACAACAACAACAAATATATGTCTGATATATTGTATTTATATGCATAAATATGCTACAATGCAGTGCAAAATAAACGAAAATATATTATTTTTTTTCCAATGAAATCATTTTCGACTGCAAATAATAATTATGTTGATTAAATAAATATCGTAGAATTGTTATTGTATGATCAAAAATTCTTTTGAATGTTAAAAATCATAAATTGTGATTTCAAATCCAGGTCGAGACTAATACAGTAGCAAAAAACTAAGCAATTGGCAATTCTTCCAGTAGTAACAACTTCGCAAAAGCTTCTGATGATAAAGCCTAAAAAAGCTAACGTGTCAAAGGTTCTTTCAATATTGTAAAAATTTAACACGCCACATTGGTTTCTATAAAAAAATATAAAGAAGACCCAGGCAAACCTCAATTTTTCAATTTAAAAACAAAAAAAAAAAAAGCAATTGACATTTCTTCCGACAATTATGGTGATTAAATAAATATCGTAGAATTGTTGTGTGATCAAAAATTCGTTTGAATGTTAAAAATCATAAATTGTGATTTCAAATCCCGGCCGAGACTAATTCAAAAGTAATCAAAAAAAGCAATTGGCAATTCTTTCAGTAGTAACAACTTCTCAAAAGCCTCTGAAAAAGCTCTATGATAAAGCCCAGAAAAGCTAACGTCTTTCAAAGGTCTTTCAATATTGTAAAAATTTAACACGCAGAATTCTTTAAGATAAGCTCAGCCACATCGGCTTTTAAGAGCGTACAACTGCAAAAAAATATAAAAAACCTCTCAATTTAATAGCAACAAAAAGCAATTGACAATTCTTCCGACAGTAACAATTTATCATGAAAAAGCTGCTCAATAAGCTCTGTGACAAAGCCCAAAAAAAGCTAATGTCACAAAGGCCATTTTTTTCATCGGAATAACAATAGGAAAGTAATTCGATAGAAAAGTAATTCGAAGATTAAAAATTGTGTAAAAGTGATCCCCCGTTAGTTTCGTGTGTCGATATGAATTTGTTATCGAATTCGAACATGAAACCGACACAAGTTTCACATGTTATAACTGAAAATTCTGTCGAAATCAAATTGGAATTTTTGGAAAATTGAAAGAGAACAGATTCTATAGCAAGCCTGAATGGATAAAATTTCGAAACACGGCCCAAGCAAGAATAACACAATTTAGTCAAGCAAAATACTTAACAATTCAGTTAAAATAAGAGATTATATATAGAAAATCACATATATGTGAAATTTGGGATGCTTAATCCATTCCGTGGATAATAGGTTAGTGCTGTTATAGTCCCACCAACGAAAAAGTCAGAATTCGATGAATTTCGGGTCGTTGATTTCGAATTCGTGTTGAGATTTCTTTCGAACATGAAAAAAAACGACCAAAGCTAACAGAAAAAACAATTTTTTTTAGGTTAAAAAGAAACCTCGAATTCAGATTCAACGATCCAAAGATTATTCTGATACGTCGGACGTTTGTTTTATTGTGGGGCTGTGTAATAATAATACTATAAGTCTACGACATGCAAGTTGTTATAATAAACAGACCAAAAGACGTTGTAACAACAAAAGTAATAATGATGACATTAGGGCGTTGAACCAACAACAACCACAACGTAAACAGCATACTTTTTTTTTTTTTTTGTTGTCATATTTCATGTATACCACAACACAGCAGCAACAACAACAATGATACTTGCTCAACTAGCAGGTATCTAATAAATGTGTATGTTTTCACTCTGCAAACGATTATATGTAGGGGAATCGTAGGTATAAACAAATATGAGACAATTTGATGGTGAAGACTCGAGAAATCTTCTGTCTCCAAGTTGTTTAATTGAAAGATGTAAAATAAGATGTGAAAAGACATATGAAAGTCGATCAGGGCGCAGTCAACGGAAGTAGTACTTTGTTTTGTGCGTAAGAAGAAGGTATTGTCAAATAATTTCATCCAGTTCTCTAATCAATTGTTAATTAGAGCATTTGTGTTAATTGCAATTTATTTCATTATCTGGATGTAACACCCCGTTTAAAAAATATACTGGCAATATTTTAAGAAATGCTAATACAAATTCTTCATCAGTCGTGGCAGTTGGCAACGCTATGAAACATACTCAAAGAGAGCATGCGTGAAAAACAAAAGAGCGACTACGTAAGAAGAGAATATAAAACAACAAAAATATGGCAATATTACCAGGTTCATTGAAATAAATACATAGCAAATGCTAATACATAAATATGGTATATTACGCAGGGCCTATAAAGCAGGAACATGGAAATACATAAGTGAGATGAATGAGCTTGAGAGAAAATGTATTACGAAAAACTCCACCATTAACAGAAATATGTAAGAAAAAAAAAAAAAAATAACGACGACAACGACATAGTAAAACGCCAACGACGACAACAACACAATCGAGATAAAACAACGGGTGGGAATAGTAAGCGAAACTAACAAACGAAGATTTTTACTACAAATGCCGACAACCAGACGAAGAAGCAGACAACGCCGCCGAAGTTGAAAAACCAAAAATAAGAACATACAACGGGAACAATAATATCGACCGTCATGTTATTTTTTTTTTAAGGTCATTCAAGTTGTCGTTTGCAAATTCTATACATACTTAATCCGTAATGGTAAACCTAACAAGCAGCACCACACAACAACTAACAGTAAGGGGCGGTAGATGCACAAACAAAATGTTTTTTTTTTAGTTCTTTGTGCACCACCTCTCTTTCTCTTGGGTTATCCAAGTATAAAATTGTATTGGAAAAAAAAAGGATAAAAAATGTTTTCCAACCAACTCTGTAAATTTCAAAAGCATTTGCTTCGATTCGAAAATTAAGAGTTTTTGAGACTAATTCAATTCTCTACAGAATTGTAGAACCATTTCAGACGTGTGACCAGCTATAAAAGCACAGAATTTGAGGGCTGACTCCACTATTCTTTCGTCTCTGTATCATTTGGAGAAACAGACCCCTCCATTTAGTACCAAGACTGAATGTTCCCACGGCAATCATATCCCTAGATCCGCTCGAGCCACTTTGGCGCAGCTAAGGGTCTGGGTGGAGCGCCTATTTGAATTGCTACATGCACCGGCTGGGTGATACCATTTCAGACCGATGCCCGCGATGCCAACAAAACCCACACGACACTCATATTTTCGCCTGCCCCAGAAGCCCTACCAGTTTGACTCCCTCTGCACTGTGGACACACTCCCTAGAGGCTGCCGTCTTCCTGAAGCTGGTCTAAGTGAACTAAACAACTGGCATATACACATAATCGTGATTTCGAATTTTTTTCTGTTACAACAACAACAATCAGATAATCGTCCCGGAACATACCCTGGTCATTTCAGGTCAAGAATTGCCAACTCAGCTAACAAATTATGATACAAAAACAACAATAACAACAACCAGAACTCAGTGCAATACCCAAGATTGCAAATTCAGGAGAGTTCCTGAATATTGTGCATCTAGGCCTAGTTATTCTGGACTATGGGGCTTAGATTAGGTGAAGTTATTTTGGCTGCCCTCGAAGAAGACAAACTTAGGCCCTAGAAGTGCCCTTTATGAGCTTTGTAATACGAGCTCTTTTAAGAAGCTTTTCATAGCAAAGTCTTACTTCCGGAAGAATTACAAATTAATTGCCGACAGGCGGACACCGTTCGATATTAAAATTGTCACAGTTGGAGTCGGATCAGAAGACATATACAATAACCACTGAATTGCGGCTCAAATGAGTCGCAAAATAAACTGCCCAGTCACCTGCTAAGAGGTGTTTGGCAAAATACGACATTCTTAGATGATATTATGCGAGTTTTCAATGCTTTTATAAGGAGGTTTTGATCTCCGATTTTTACACAAGCCTATGTCTATAGCTTCAATTTCAACTTGGAAGACATAGTACAGTGATTTGGCAATCTAAAAATCGAACAACTTCTGCACTGGATGGCGCCCCACAAACCACTGTTCTCAATAACTCTCTCGTGGATATTTTATTATCTCTAATTAAACATAAGACCATGTCTATAGTTCCAATTTCCACTCGAAAGACAATACAGTGGTTTGGCAATCTAAAAAGAGCGGTTTATTGCTTCACCAACTTCAGACCCACCATCCAATTTGGAGCTCTCGCTAAAGGTCAGACTATTTTTCTCAGAAAATCAAGAGACCCCTTCCGTCCATTCACTCCTCTAAACTATACAAATAGTAAATCTACGAGTTAAATCTGTATGTTGGGGGAAGGGAGCCAAGTAGAAATGTTTATGCGTATAAATAAGATGCTCCCAAAACAAGAATATTAAAAATAAACAACAACAAATCAAAACAAGTCGAATGCAACATAAAAACACCATAAAATAATGCACACACACACACACACACATACACAGCATATCTTTAAATACTTTGTAGGCTCTTTTGCACTAAAAACAACCCAAGAAAAACATAAATACATTTGATTTGGAAATGTTTGCAACTGTACAACAAAACAATAGAAGAACGACGAACGAGTACATATAGTCGCATATATGTTCGTATAACAAACAAGACCACAGATGACGCTGCTTACGATACAACAAAACAATAACAACAACAACAACAACAACAACAACAACAACAACAGCGGAGAAAATGACATACATGCATACTCGTATTTATGTACATGAATGGACGCACTCTCCTAAAATACCAAAGAATGTGGATGGGAATACAGAATATTTTCTAAACGAAAAAGTATTAAAAAAAAAAAAAAAAAAGAAAAATAAAACAAATAAAAAGCAATGTATACGTACAGTACACACCATACACAACTATTATAGTACCACTCCCCTTTCTGTTCTCTTGCTTGCTAGCTCTCTCTTTCTCTCTTTTGGTCTCTGTGCGAACCAACCATCATCATTCCATAATTCTCTTCATTTATCATTCTTTACCTCTTGTACTAAATTCTTCATCTCCACATGCATAATATACCTCCCCATCCATCCATCCACTCTTCAATTGTTGTTATTATGCTACACACCACCACTCTACCGCTGCTGCTGCTGCTGCTGCTATACAACTTACTACATAGTACTATGGTATGTCAGTTATGCGTAGTATGAGTAAGCGAAAAAGACACAGTGAAAGAGCAAGAGACAGACAGAGAGAGAGATAGAGAGAGAATAAAAGGTGAAACAATATTCATCATCGGTAAAATGTATATATAAAAAAAAAAGAAACAAGCAACAGAACAACAACACAATTACCATTTATAAACAGGAAATGGAATTTACAAATAAAGAAAAACAGTGCAACAAGACAATAACAAACAACTTGAAATGAATAAGAATAAGAAATACCAAGTCACACACACACACACCAAGGAAAATGTAAAAATATCAAGTTAACTGACTTCTTTCCTTTCAATGTTGCTGCTATGCAATGCATTGTTTTGAAATAAATATGTACAATATTCATGTATATATTGTATGCGTAAAAATGCAGCCATCACACATACATACATACAAATACCATATTTCCAACCATTTCAGCTAGCATTTCTTCCGATATATGTATAACGCCTTTAATTGGAAAGTTTGGTCAGGTTAGTTATATCTGCTTAGGAATTTTACATTTGCAGAATTTAAAAATAAATGATAATCGACTGGATATTAGGAAAAAAAAATGCAGCTCGATAATATATAAAAGATCCTTAAATAACCAACAAGTACAGTGATGGAAATTGTTATGGACTCAAAAGTGCAACAATTAATTTTAAACATTTTAATATCCCAAGAAAATTATAAATTACGAGCCAACTAATTTTTAAAGTCAATTTTCCCCATGCCTCTCTCCTATATATGTAAGTTTTTAATTCTGTAACATTATTTAAACTGTACAAAAATGCAACGTAAAACAGTTTTCCCTAAAATTCCTTCTCGAACTTAGGTTCTCGCTCCATAAATCTTGAGCCCATTCGATCAATTTCCACTTCTTGAAGACTATGTTGCAATTTGTTTCGTTAAGCTTAAAGTAAGCTTGTATAAAATTAAAATGTGTAATCATTTTCCAAGCATGCTTACAAAATGTTTATAAAAATGATAATTTTAGAAATGATGTTACAGAAAAAAAAAGAAACTTCTTGTTCTTTTATTGTTTCGTGATATTCTTTGATTTCAATAAAAAACATACCCAATAAGTACATGAGTAATACTGAAATATTGCTTGGTGACAGCTTGTATAATATTCAAATGTGTAAGCATTTTCCAAGTATGCTTACAAAATGTTTACAAATCTAATAGTTTTACAAATTATGTTATGAAAAAAGGAAAATTTTGTGTTATTTCTTGCTTTGTTGTTATTATTTCGTACTATTTTTTAATTTTAATAAAGAATCCAATGTATGTTACTCATTCTTTTGTGATCAATTCGTTCCGACTTCGTACGTGCAAAAAAGAAATAACGAGTACACACATTTTGTTTCTTCTCATTGTTCTATTCCTTTAATTTACTTATAAAGTAAAGTAGGCAATAAATAACAAAAATCATTCGAATTGGTAAAATAATATATAGAATTCGAAATCATAAATGATTTCAAAATTCCATATAAATTTCATTGGAGATATTGTAAATCCCTTCAAAATGACACAAAAATTTCATTGAAAATCTTGTAAATCAATGTTTCTCAATGTTTGCTTATTAAAAGCTATATGTAATTGTTGCTTCTAAATTATAAAATTAAATTCTTACAGTAAGGAATATTTTTTTTCAAGGCTTCACTTTTGTTTATTCTATAATTATAGTATTTTGAAGTCTTTCACAACACTTTCGTAAGCCATTTCCAAGCTTACGTCTATAAGGTTAGATTAAGTATTTTACAAACATATTTGCTTCACTTTTATTTATTCAATAATAATTACAGTATTTTCAAGTCTTTCACAATACTTTCGCAAGCTTTTTCCAAAACTCAAGGCTTACATATGTAAGTCTTTTACAAGCATGTTTCGTTTATTGGCTTCGTCGCTGGGGTAAATTTTCTGGTATGGTTAAATTTTCTGTGCAAATCGTTTAAAATTTGGAAAATATTAATTTTATCACCAATTTTCCTTGTAGAAATATTTGAATTGAGAATTCTATGCTTAATAAAAATTGTCAATTTACATAAAGAAAACTGCTTTCATCGCAAATCTTATAAAGATCAAAATACTAATTTATGAAATTATTCACAAAGAAAAAAGCCACTGAACTTCTATGAATATTTACTGTGTGCGCGCGCCAAAGAAAAAAAGAAAACTACGGCTATTATCGATTAAGAGTTTTGTCTTCATAAAAACCATATTCAGTATAACGAAATGTCCTCTTTAATCTGATGCCAAGTATTTACAACAACAAAAAAGTAAAGAACGGTAACTTTAAAAATGGCCAATTTTTGGAAATAAATAAAAAAGATAAAATGAAATGAAAAGAAAAGAAAAGAAAAGAAAAAGAAAAACAAGCAAAAAGTAAACGACTGCAACACCTGCCTTTAACCATCTGCTCTCAGCTTGAAATTTGGAAATGAGACGAGTTCTTGTCAATGATACGTTACGTTTACGTTTTTTTTTTTTTTTGACCCCAATACATATTTATGGATTATTAGCAAACGGTCCAAATAAATGTTACACCATATGACAAAGAATTCTATTTTTTTTTTTTGTTAATTCAAATTAAACATGATACGTGCTAGTATAAACTATAGATTAATTTGTTTCGCATTCAATTTTTGTCAAATTTACTTCCAATGATGTTCATATTGCAAGTTTATTGTACGCTCAGCATAATGGGGAGGATAAAAATAAAGAAAAGGAACATCTGCAAGAAGAAATTACAATCACTATTCTGATATTCTATTCTTAATACCGTAGTATACTATTGCAGCTGTAGTAGTAGTAGTAGTACATAGCAGCAGACAGTCAAACAGTTTGCATAAATAACAATTAAACCAAACAGAAATGTATACTTGTGTACAACAAAATTATGTATGGCTGTGTGTAAACTAGCAGTCAATATTGCCGCTAGCTAGTAAAATTGTTACCAAACGATGGCTCTATCGCTATGCCAAACTCACTAGCTACTTGACTATCTATAACATTCTATTGCAGTTCTGCTCTAAATCATAGATGATCGATAAGAACTAGCGAAGTGACTAGCGAATGGTGGTATTGCATATGACATGTTAAATTCGTCAGTTGAATGCGAAGTAAGTAATGATATTTGAAGAGGAACTGAGCAACATTCACCAAAGACTAGTGAAACGACCAGTTCGCTCCTACTAGTTCACTGCAGGGTGGTATCCAAACTATCTTGCCGATCTGCTATTACTCACTCTTCGATAGCAAACGAAAGAATTTTACACAAGAGAACATAACAAACAGTAGACATGTGCATACTACAGATTCAAACACACACATATATAGATGCATACATATACTACCCAACAACAACAACAACAACAACAACAACAAAACCAATAATAAGTATGTTGAAAATTCCATTTCAACGACCTTTTTTCATCATCAGGTTTCTTTTGGCTCGTCTTTACTGTCGTCGTCATCGTCGTCGTCTCTGGCCGTTTCTTGCATTTCTTCTTGTATGTACATATATAACATACTCACAAAACCAAGTATATAAGTAAATATAAATCGACAATATTTGTAAAGTTCTCTTCTTTTCGTTTTGCAGACAATATACAACAACAGCAACAACAAATACCGATAATAAAACGAGTAAATTTATTGTTAATCGGCTTGATGATCCATTCACACAGCCAAGCCAACTAAGAAGAATGTTCAAATGTTGTTGTGAATAAATTATGTACATACGCATATACGCATATGTATAAAATATCGTTGTATGACGCAAGAATTTCATTTAATTTATAATCTTTACAATATTCAATATGAATTCGTACGTACGTAGTAGCGAGATATTCTTTTTCAAATTCAAATAATACGTAAGACAAAGTTTACATTTTATTTAAAACGATATTCGAAATTCGAATTGATAAACAATTTTTAATATCGAAGCAGCTCCTTTTCAATATATTCAATGCATAACTTGATTGAATTAGTCTTTTATAGAAGACAAGCGACTCGACTTAAATCGAAGAGATCGTTTCTTCATCCACAAATCAATAAAAGTCGACTTTCGACATACGTAATAGAGCTGAATAATCGTATTAATGCTTGAGCTTCTTTAACAAAAGAATCTTTCAACTGTTTCAAAGCCCTCATCATGACATTTAAGCAATAAATTTAGAACTCAGAACCCTGTACTGAACGAGAATGAGCACAGCAGAAAATATTGCTGCTGTTGAGGAGAATCAAAAGCGATCACAAGAACTTTGCAGCAGCAGAAATACAAAATTGGTTCACAAGTTGAGACATTTCCATATATTGCTGAGGTGAGCGGACCTAGGCCGACTTATGTCCGGGGCAAATATCCAAATTTCCATTAATTTTTTGAAAGAATTTAGTAAATTGGTGATTCAACAGTTGGAAGAACAAAGAAATACGAATAATGGACGGGCCAAGGTTCCGAAAGCACTCGGCCCACGTGGTCGACCAAGGCCCATTCACCTCTCATCAGAATACGAAATTGCTTTGTGCGGGAACAAACCAAAGCATTTCCGTATTTGTGTTGCAACGACAACAACAACAACAACAACAACAATATACGTACATCCCGAAAATATTATAATTTTCAAAATGTAGTACTTCAAAATTTCACCATCAATGGAGTCCACTATATAGCAGTGATCAACTATATTTTTTGATTTTTAATAATCCGTAACATTGGCCTAGATTGAATGAAGTGTTTGGTGAAAATGTTAAATTCAGAAACGAAACTATGAAGTAAAGTACACTCGTGCGTATAAGTCAGCAATGATTGCAGCCCTGGAAAGTAATGTACAGCACGCTTTCCGTTACATCTGTCAACAAATGTGCCCATGCGACCCAAATCGATTCTCAAATAGTTAATGAAAGAACATATCGAATAAAAAACAATTGGATCGTTGAGATAATTTTTGCAATATCTACAAGTACCCTCATTTTCATAGGTTTATAATATAATACATAGTTATTCAGCTTTATCATGAGTTTCATGTGAAACTATTTCGTCTCACTTACAAAAAAACAAATTCTTAATATGCCGCCAAATTTTTTCAGAAACATACAATTTCTTGTTATCATGATGGCATTTGTCCTCCGAAGGGACACAATTGTTATTATTATTGTACGCTGTTTGCGGTAAAATGCGAAAAACTTTGGCGCCAAAATCATATTATCGGCTAGCTTCATTAAAAATGTATAATAAAATATGTTTTATACATATGAAAATGGATTACAATAGTTTTCAAAGATTCTACACACTTTTTCGAATCGGTAAACTAACCTACGTTAATACTATGAATCTACGAAAGTAGTGCGAAATCATACTCGCGCCAAAAAGTTGGCAACACTTGTGGTACTCTGTTTTAATGCGCAATCATTGGTTTCTCTCTCTCTCTCTCTCGCATGCTCTGTATTTCAACCCTAGAATAATGCTTCTTTTAATATTTGAACAACTCTTCGAAATTGTCGAAATGAGAGAAAGAAACACAAATGTGAAAAAGGCAACAACCGCTGAGCGGTGACGAAGGCGAAAATAATAAAATAGTAAAGTAGCAACGCAAACGACAGCGGCGGCATAATGAGCAAAATAAACATATATGTATGTATATGATATAAACGAAAGAAAAACAAATTTAGTAGCAAAAAAAAAAAAAAAAAAAAAAGACGAAAGACTATGGAAGGGAAATACATACACATATGTGTATATACATTCATATGTATATATACATGTATATATACATTGAAAGCTATTCTGCAGACGAATAAACCGAACCGATCTGGGTACCAAAGAAGAAGAAAAGAGAACAAATAAAAAAAAAAAAAAAATACAAAGTTATTGGTGCGGCGCATTAGTTCACTATAAATTATAGAATTTTGTTTTTTTAATTTAGGCATGTGTGTGCAAACCGACGATTGTATGGTATGGACGATTGATAGTCGACTGGGACGACATAAAGACAATAGCCTTATGTAGACTAAAACGAGACAGGTGAGGAAGACGACAATGACGGAGCGGAAGGAGGGATGTAAGCGTTCAAATATATGTATATATTCTTAAGAGGGATGTGCTGCTGTTAAAAAAAAAACAGGGAAGTAATGGTGAGAAAATTTAAAATGCTTCAAAGGAATGAGGGAAGGGGGCAAAAGAAAATTATTTTCTTAGCTTGCGGGGAAATCAAGAAAAAAAAAATAAATTTACGAGAAACAATTTTTAAAAATAGTAAAAATTAAACAACTTACGTTTTTTGCTTTTAGATAGATACTATTGCAGCTCTTCAAACAATCATTTTTTGAACAATTTCACTTATAATTTATCTACACTTTGTCGAGATATTGGCTCACAAAAAAAAAAATATATATATACATATATGCAAACACAATATCATCTCAGCTAGAGATTGTTTATTATTCAAAGAAAATAATGCTCAAATGCACAAATAGAGTAATTTTTCAAAATTTCGCATCATGTTTTCTTTCACCAAGCAATAAGTATATTCTTTCTGCTTCTTCTTCTTCTTCTTGTTCCTCTTGCATCAGTCGGAATCAGAAATTGCGTAGTGGTTTATTTTTTCATGTTACTGTTATTTACACACCCAGAATCAGAGGCAGATTATATGAAAAGTTTGTGCAAAATAAAGTTATTTCACATTGTGCTTATTTTATTTATCTGATCAATTTTAATTAATGTTCGGCTTTCGTTCCTTTGATTATTGTTGAATTAAGTGCCGGATACTTTTTTTTTTTTTTGTTTTTTACACAAAAATAGATGAAAAAAACTAAAATATATGCAGACAATCGACGGAACTACGTGCAGATGTATCGAGTGTTCAAACCAAACGAACTAACAATTACTAAAGCAGCAACCAATAGCGACGAACGAAGAAGCAGCACCGTTGTCGTTGTCGTCATCGTTATATGTCGGCCATGGTATCTGTTGCCAGATTCTAGCAAAAAACAAAAAACAAAAACAACATATTGCTTATGCCGTTGTAGACTAGAATTTTGTTTCCAGTCTCTGCAAAAAGTATCTCAACAAAATGTATCTAAACTGACAGAAATGAATCTAAATATTTATTATTGTTGATATTGCTCAACTACTTTATTTGAGTTGGGCATATTTATTTATATTTTATATATTTTGTACGAAATGTGACGCCGCTTAAACTTTCAATTAGTTTTTGTGTACAAAACTCTCAATAAGAATTTACTTTTGTTTATAAACATGTATATACCTGAAGGTAACAAATTCTATTCATATCTCTGGCAACACTTTGTCTCTGCAACATATTCGAAAGATCTTTAATGTTGCCCGGTAAAAGAGAACTGACTAAATTTTCAATTGGATTTAAAATTAACTGTCGGAATTTGTTTTTGTATTTTGGAAAGCAACAAAAAACAACATGCAGGTAAATCAGAGTGACTCATTGCGTAGTGTTTATGTGCACTGGCAGTCAAAAATTCAATTTTGTTGTTGTATTTTACGATTGTAAGCACAATTCTTTTAAAATTCAGTACTCAATGAGAATTTATAAAGAGCAAAATAGCAAAAATCAGAGCAAAATCAAAAGAGATGGGTTGATTTCAAGCAAAACGTCCGCAGAAAGCATAGAAGGAAGATTTCAAGTTTCAAAATCGTTTTTGTAATTACAAAAAAAAAAAAACTGCTAATTAATAAATCAAATTACCGAGATATTTGGGGTTCAATAATTCAAATTTAATTCGCAAAAATATGTATAACAACGAAAATAAATAACAGAAAATAAAATTGCATGTTATTTCATGTCATCTCGTTTTATTGATAAAATTTTTTCAAATAAACAATAAAAACACCTTATTTGCACAGAAAATTGTTAATGGGGGAATAAAAATTGACAAATATCAGATTTACTCGTAAAAAAAAAAAACAAAAACTAAATGGCAACCTTGAGCAGCTTTAAATAACGAGAAAGAACGAGTGAGCGAAAATGAGAAATTGAGAATAGCTAACATTATTGAAACAGGGGTGTCTATAGATGTGCGCGACGAGTTCGAGTTGCGACAGTTCGTTAACATGTTCGTCGAATGAAAATCAAATATCCATATACTCATACAATCAGTTTACCATTTTATATATGGAGTTGGTTTACTCAAGCTACATATATACGCATCTACCTACACATAGTTTGATGTGTAACAAACGATAGCCCAAAAAAAAAAAAAATTAAAACTTCATTCAATGAAATTTTTCTTTACGGTTAAATGTATTAATTTTTTACGTGCGATGTATTTATTTTACTACAGGTATTTATTTACTTATGCTTGACAATCTAAATACATAATAAAAAAAGGAAGAGAGAAGAAATGCAAATTGATTCTCTCTCTCTCTCTCTTTACATATTAAATATTTTATATATAAATGTGTATATGTAGATACTCGTATACCAATACATTCTAATGAATATACATATATTTATATACTCATAAAGACAAATCGTAAAATATTTTGCAGCACAAATGGAGAAGTGCTGCAAATTTCTTCATATATGTAGATAGAAAAAAACAATCTTCTCCAATTCTATAAAATTTTCCCAATAAAATATGTGCAAATAATTGTAAAAGATGCAAAAAATATAATTTAAACAAAATGATAGAAGATTAGCAGACAAATCTCCAAATATACATATATGTTCCTATACATTCGAAAGAAGTCATCACCGAAAAGAAGAAAAACAAGGGCGTCGTCTTCACAAAACAAATCATTAATTTAAATATCTACATTGAAAACATTCGCATGAAATGGAATATGAAGACAACAAAAAAAAAAAAAATGATACACAAAAACAACATTCGACAATAATGAATAAATGAATAACACCCGCACCCCTCTTCTTGTATACATGGTTGTTGTTGTTCTGTCGTGTCACTGATGTCATTTCTTTGGTGGAGACATAGAAACCAACTCACACACACACACACCGATATGTATAACGACGACAGCATCAGTCATTGCACCGAAGCCTAATTTTTATTTCATCAATTAAAATCTTTCACATTTTCCAACAGGAAGTACTCACATTGTCACAGTGTTAGTGTCAGAATGTTGATGATAAATGCAAAAGAATGAGAGGAGCTTTGTACAATTCACGTACGTACATACGTACATATGCAACAGAGAATCACAAACATGCAGGCGAATGCAAGCAAATGAATGAATGAATTCGCTTTGTGAGTACAACTAGCCGACCGACAGCGGCATGCCGTATACTACGAATATGCATACATGTAGTATTTTATAATTGCCATATTCGTGTAAATGTTAATACTATATTTTTACGTACTACATGTGTGTGTGTATGTGTGTGTCGACATAATAGTACATAGTTGCTGTTTTTGTCGTTTGCGTATTTTTTGGATTGTCTGAAATTACTGATAAGCGGAAATTCCACTTTATTCTATTTTCTGTTGTTGTTGTTGTTGCTCTTGTTGCCGTAAGTAAGTACAGTCATTCAAAAAAGCCTACACACAGTCCCTCTACATTAAATCCCTACGTATAATATCGACCGTTGCCGACATTGGATTTAAATATGATCGAAATTTTTTTTATAATCGGTTCCCCATTTACTATATTTATCGAATTCAATTGCGATAGTAATCGTAATACACAATAATAGTGTTAATTGATTCGTTCCTCGTAAACTAAAAAAAAAATGTATGCAAAATTGAGATATTTTAGTCATAATTACTTCAAAATCAAATTCAAATGTAGAAAAGTAGAAGAATTGACCAGCATGAAAATGTGTTCATCAACTATACGCACAAAATTACGATAATAAAAAAAACAAAAACAATATGCACTTCGAAAAAGTGAATAAAATTTTCATTACCTTCTTAAAGGTTACGCTTTTAACATTTCTGTCTTGTCAAGATAATACTCAAAAAACAGGGCTCTGAGATCGGAAAATGCAAAATATTCTCATAGAAGAAAGTCCCTCAGGACATTCTGTACAAGAATCCTGGATCCTTTCTATTTTTCAAACTTAAAATAAAAATATAAAAAATATTAGGTCGTTTAACTTTTAATGTTGGACTAAAAAATAAAAGCTTTTCAGTTATCGGACTTTTTTCCAAAAATTCCAAAAATAACTTTTTTCATGTTAAGTGATATTGTAAGTATCGTTCTTCGTAGTGTTTAGATAGATTTTGTTTTCCCCAACATAGCGCGTAAGCGCTAAGTATATTTAGCATATTGCTAAGTTCAGCGCTACAAATTACTTTCATTTTTTCTACCACGCAGAGATGTTACTTATTGATCGGTTTTTATTTAAATGCCAAAAATGTTAGATATTTACTTTAATAAGACAAGTAAGAATATTGCAACATAATTATTGCACTTATAAATGCAATAACTTGATGACGTTCTCTTTTAAACTATAATGTTCGATTTATTTCGCTTTAAAATTATGCGACTAGTTGGTTGTCGATTCCGTAAGTGATCGTGAATGTTACTTTTTTCTATTTCTTTGACAGTCATTTTCAGTACTCCCAACCCATAGCGGTTATATACAAGGTTGTAACTAGGGACTTATGTAAAACGTGACGTTATTTAGCCGCGAATAATAGGTGGCTAGCGCAAGTGAATAAAAGGTAGTCAAATGAAATTTTTGCAGTAACTATTCAAAACTAAGTACGACATAATAAGAATTAATTGGTATGATTAGTTATTAGATTTTTTGTTTTGACCGGTAAAATATGTATAAATTTAATTTATATTTAACAACAAAATATAATTTACATGTCGCATATTTCTTTCACAACAATATCATTACAAAAAAAAAACATAATTTTATGATACGATACGATACATGACAGTTAGTAAGATACGAAATGTAAGACGTATGTAAGGCACACATTTAAAATTTAAATAGGATTCCAATTTTCAAATTTCAGTTACTTGGTTGTCCAAGAATTATGAATATAATCACATAATCCTCACATTTTACTGCCAATATGAATTATGTATAATAAAAAGCATTTGTAAATTGAAAATCTAACATACCCATTATACATGATAAACCGCATGTAGTTCACAACGTAAGTATTGCACTCAGATAGTGTTCCAAAATAGATTGAGCGAGCGTAGCTCCATGCTCTACAGCTAATGTATATGCTGTATCACCATCTTCATTAGATGCAGTCATATCAGGATCCCGTGACAAAAGTTCATTGCACGTATGCGGATGATTGCCAGCAGCAGCATACATTAGAGCAGTATTTCCAATGATATCCATGTGCGACGCATGTGCACCTCGATCTAACAACAAACGAACTATCTCATTATGACCACCAGATGCCGCTAGAAGTAAGGGAGTTACCAATTCGTTAGCTTCTGCATTTACATTGGCGCCAGCACTCAAAAGCAGCTGCACTGCATCGAGCTGTCCATAGTAAGCAGCCCAATGCAATGCTGTAAAGCCGTGTGCATCTGTAAAATCTATGGCATTGGGGCCAAGTTCTTTCTCGTGTCGATCAATTTCTTGATGCACTTGTTCGCTAGTAATTTCACCTTGACCAGCTCTTTCATGAAATGATAATGTGACCTCCACAGGGCAAAATGTGGCTTCAGTATTGCCACGTTGCAGATTCGTCAAGACTGTAGCATGTGGCCGATATGGCAGAAAAGCGCTTTTACGTTTTTCAGAGGTGCCTTCATGCAGCATATTTGGTGTCGACATTGAGCTAGATGTTGACAACGATTTTGAACTAAAATTTCAAATACTTTATTTACACATAACGACAATGGACAGATAAAAAAAAACATACATGTGCATATGTAGACTTTTAAATTACGTAAATTTGCAAAATGCTTCATAATTTTAAATGATAACGTTAAAATCATATGTAGATGGCAACCTAGCACACAAACTGTTCTTTATGGGGCCGAAAACACGCGAACTTATTGGAATAGTGTATATGGCTGAATTTTTACAATACAAAACAAATACTTGCGCAAACACACGCATACGCATGCAATTAATTTAATTCACTCACCGGCTTTGCTCGTTGTCGGATGTTGGGGAATTTGCCGGCGAAGACATATTTTCTGCCTGTCTTGCTCTGCTCCTCACACCTTTAACCGATTACTTTGCTCGTTTCCCCTACAACGTCAATCGTAATTACGTACGATTTCGTATCAGCATATGAATGTGAATGAACTGTAAACGTAAAAAATATGAAAAAGACCTTAAAGCAACTAACCAACCATTCGGCAATTTGTTCGCTATGCTATGGAGGAGAACTTTTATTCTATTTTCTAATTTGATTCTTCCCCTTGATGCTTTTGCTTCTGATTGTGTGCTTCATTGTATAAACAAGAACGAAAAATGGCTGCCGCCGCCGCCTCAACCATAGCGCTAGCGAACACATTGGGAATCGTGAAAAAGGCGGTGAAGTTTTTCAAAATAATAATTTCGCATATAATTATATCAAATTTCCAATAAACTTTGAAAATATTATTAGCACACTTACCTTCCGAGTGTTTTTTTCCTGATTTTTGCAATTAAATGAACTATTTTGCAGCTTAAAATCCAAAATTTATTTTTACGCGACCATTCGCTTGTATATTCTCGTCTGTAGAGTACACCACCGCTGCCACACACCAAAGAGAAAATGTGCAGACATGAAATGTGTGAACTGGGAATAGTGTAGAAGAGAAGCAGAGTTGTGCTGCGCTGTGGGAATCGAACATGAGCGAAATTTTGTATCTACACATTTTTGGGTATTTGTTTTAACTAATATAAGTTTACTGCTAAGTTTCGTGAAGAAGAAACAGGAATTACATATATTCTTCTAATTTTCATTCGAAATATTGTGATAATAATCTGTTCTCAAATGCAATTTTATTTACCAACACTTTCCAAAACTACACGAAAATTATATCATCCCTGTTTTATGTCAAATGGATCTTTGCCACCATATTTCGGATCTAATTGTCCACATGCGATACACACATGGAACGCATATTGTGGACGACTAGAGACCGTATAATACACAAAACTAGCATTTTAAATATATACGATCCAAATGCTGTAATACAAAATTGTGGTCCACTAAAAACTATGTTAGAAATCTTAAATTACTGTTATGCTCTGCTAAAATTAAAATTTATTAATTTTGAAATTTCTTAACCCCAAATCTTGAGTTTAGTTTGAAGATAATAACGACCATAATTTGTACGCAATTTACGATAAACATTTTCTACTACCGTCCATTTTCATAATTAAGTTGAAAGAATTCTATACGCTGCTGTATACTATGTAGCATTTGCACAATAGGCTATAGAGAAAACAATGGCCCGTAATTATAGTCAAAGTTAGAATCATTTTAAAGTTAGAATCGGCTTTTTGATAAACCTATGTATGGGAAATATTTCAAACAAGTCGATTCTAACTTTGATTATAACTATGGGCCAATGTTATCAACAGTGGATTTAACTCAGACAATTGATGAAGAGTATATCGAGGATATGGGATCATTTAGAATATTCTTATGGGCAAATTCAACGCAAAACATAGTTAGATTTATTCTTATTGTGGTTTGTACTTACTTACTTACTTATGTAGCCTTTACAAACGAAATTCGATTTAAGTAAAAGTTCGAAATTCCATCTTCAGTTAGGTTCTTCAGTAATTTGTCTTTCCACAGAGATTAGTGCTGCCTCTTCTGCGTCGTCCACCAGCGAATATAGCGCCATCTTAGCTGGATCGTGTTCGTCCATTCGCTCAACATGACCTAACCAGCGCAGCTGCTGTATTTTGATAAATTTTGATTTTGATTCGATACTCGCCACGAACACAAAAGATCATGCGTAGGACGTTTCTCTCGAAAACTCCAAACATTCTCTCATCTGCAGTGGAAATTGTCCAGGCTTTGGGACATATTTAAGTACAGGCATGATGAGTGAATTATAGAGTATAACCTTCGTTTGTCGAGAGGCCTCGAAGTGCTGTCCAAGACTACTAGACTCTTTGCTAGACACTGCTATAGTCCAGTCATGTTGGTGAGCATAGGCTTCAATCTTTCACACAGCACGCACGACAAGACTTTGTACGCGATGTTAAGAAGAAGATTACAGTAGTTAGCACAAATTGTTAGGTCTACTATCTTATGAACAGACAACACTGGACATCCAACCATCGGCCATGCTTTCGTCAGAGAGTACTCAGCTCATCGCCTCCGATCTTAAACTACTCGTAGGTAGGTCATCAGCTTTGTCATTTTTCAACCTATAAATAGCTTTTCTGATCTCATCATGTCTAGGTGGTGGAATATCTAAACCATCGTCCATGATAGGAGTGTTCGAGAAAATCCCTCCAATGGCAGAATTGTCCAAAGTGTCTCCATTCGATCATTTCGAGAAGTGTTTCCTCCATGAAGACAGTGCAATCTGATTATCTGTAACGAGATTCCCATTTGCGTCACGATAGGAAGAGGCTCCGGGATTTAAACCGTCACTCAGGCGCCCGATCTTCTCAAAGAATCTTGGAGTCTCATAACTGTCTCTACTACAGGAATTCTCTTCCTACACCTAAAAATATGTATCTCCACACTCCTTTTCTCTCTCCTTAATAGCTCGCGTAAGACCAACACGCAGGAATTTTCTGTAGACTGCGGCTTTCTCTCTTCTAGCGTTGAGACACTCCTGATCATACCATTCATTCCTCAGAGGCAGCAGTAATCATAGAGTGGGATAAATGTGTCCGCCGTGCGCATATATCATTAAGTGAGGAGGTGTTCTACATAAGCTGGTCCAATAATCGAGTAGCAAAAGCATTTGCTGTATTAGATGATTGGAGCTTACTGACGTCAAGCTTCCTGTGCGTGGGACTTTTCTATTTATTGACGATACATAAACGAGTTCGCACCTTTGCTGCAACAAGGTAATGATCGGAGTCGACATAAGTACCACTGATCGATTTCACGTCCATCACACTGCACGCATGCCTTCCTTCGACCACTGTCCAATTTGGTTTCCGTTATCGGAAATGTTCTGGTGCAAACTGCGTTTTCCGAGAGTTGAATCAAAGGTTATGTTATTGACTTGTAATTGGCATTTCCTGGAAAAATTGTGGAGTATACATTTCACCCATGATTAAATATTTATATCCGCATGTATTTTTAATTATTTGATTTTTAATAATAAGAATAAAATATTATTTTTGATATATGATGCAGTCGCAACTGATGAAGCCAATATACCAACTTTAGTATTGTGTATAAATTATGTTGTAACTAAATAAAATTTTAATTAATGAAACAGTAAAATAATCCCATTCTCAGCAATAAAAGAATTTGCTATAACCACGGCATTATTGAATAGTATATAGCTGCGAAGTAAGAGCGCATCGCACGCGTCTATTGAATCATAGACGTCAAGCTTCCTGTGCGTGGGACTTTTCTATTTATTGACGATACATAAACGAGTTCGCACCTTTGCTGCAACAAGGTAATGATCGGAGTCGACATAAGTACCACTGATCGATTTCACGTCCATCACACTGCACGCATGCCTTCCTTCGACCACTGTCCAATTTGGTTTCCGTTATCGGAAATGTTCTGGTGCAAACTGCGTTTTCCGAGAGTTGAATCAAAAGTTATGTTATTGACTTGTAATTGGCATTTCCTGGAAAAATTGTGGAGTATACATTTCACCCATGATTAAATATTTATATCCGCATGTATTTTTAATTATTTGATTTTTAATAATAAGAATAAAATATTATTTTTGATATATGATGCAGTCGCAACTGATGAAGCCAATATACCAACTTTAGTATTGTGTATAAATTATGTTGTAACTAAATAAAATTTTAATTAATGAAACAGTAAAATAATCCCATTCTCAGCAATAAAAGAATTTGCTATAACCACGGCATTATTGAATAGTATATAGCTGCGAAGTAAGAGCGCATCGAACGCGTCTATTGAATCATAGTACTTATAAAAATGCTGCCACCTGTTTTTCCATTATGTCACTAAGTTGTTTTCATTATATTTGTCATTAACATATGTCCAATTGAAAAAAAAAATACGATAGAAAAACGACTAGTTTTCTATCTACGTTTATATTTGGGAATAATCAAACAGCTTTGAAAATCTAACCGCAAAGGGGAAAATGTCAGTTCCTACTGGAATTGTATCCCACTCCCGTCAAGTATGTAGTTTGTACAAACGTGCGCTACGTAACTTGGAAGCTTGGTATGACCGCAGGTAAATAGGGCACATAAACTAAGATTATGTAATTTAATAAAAAATATATATCCCAAGAAACATTTATCGTTATCGTGCTGTCTTGTTGCGACAACGTTTTGAGCAAAATCGTTGTGTAAATGATATGGCAGAAGCAGGACGTTTATTGGCTGCTGGTGAAAAAGAACTCTTCGAGAAGCAGCACTTTCAACCACGCAGATGTGTGTAAATATATTGATGTTATTTACTATAAAGATTGTAACGAAATTATTTTAATATTTATTAAACAGTTGCAAATAGCGCTGGCGGTTGCGCTTTTGAGCGCGAGGTGATACCTGACGATTGGGTACTTGACTACTGGCATCCATTAGAAAAAGCGCAATACCCAGAATACTTTGCAACTCGCGAACAACGAAAAAAAGAATTTGTTGCATGGTGGGAGAAACAATATGGAAAACCTGATCCAAAAGACTTAGCGCATCATTGAGGAGTGGAAATCGATATTGTGCAAGCACTCCAGTTTACTTGCTGTTTTGAGAATAATCTAAAAGTTTAAAATAAAACAAATGCCACACAAAATTACTTTCAATATGGTATCGTTTTTATACTTTCAATTCAACGAAAGAACGTTGTATTTTATATTTCTCCGCAGTGTTTTCTTAAGGACGATTACGGAACTTTTCCTAGAACTATATTTCCGATCAAATCTCTCAATAGAACTTTATTTAAACCTAATATAAGTTTCTGTTTTTAAATCCGCAGTGTATTTAATCATTTTGAATATGGTATCGGTTTTATTCTATTATTCTATCTAAAGAACGATCCAATTCACATTTGTTTCCGCGATTTCTTATGGAAGTTTTTAACATTTGATGCCAGGGTAGGAACTTCAATAAAAGACAAAAGAAATTTGTTAGTAAACAAAAATTTATTTAAAAAATGTTTTTCTGTTATAATTATCAAATGATAGTTTCAAAATATTTCATCATTGTTGTGATGTTCAATTTTGTTGACGTAGTCCTTGTATACATATAACATTATTTAGAAAAACAAAATTGTTTACATTTAACTATTACTAAATTAATTGCAATTACAAAATGTATTGAAATAAACTATGGTTGTTTTGGACAGAAGCTTAAAATATTGTATAGCTATAGAGGGTGTTGGATATCTTCAAACACGTTTGCAATTAGCAGCACTAATTTGAACAAATGCGAGAAGCTTCAATGGTTTCAATTCATTTCTGCCGGTTCTAATCGTGGACGTTTTTTACAATTGTTGACAGGACCACCACTTTCGCCAGTATTATCACGTTTACGTGGTAACGTTTTCTTTTCCCATTGTTGTGCTAAATAACGCAACAGGACACAGCGCTTTTCCAAAACAATGTGTTGCTCCGACGGTACTTCCTCCGTGGGTACGTACACTGATGGTCGTTTCTGCGACGTGCGTAATCCTTGATCCAAATTCACTTGAGAGAAATTTCGTTCATCATAACATGGTAGACTTTTTATAAAATCAGAAACAGACATTTTGCCGGTAACTGTAAATAATAATGAAGTTTTATTGTGTGAAGACAGAAGTGGTAGGCAGACGCGTCGGTATAAGCGTACAGTAGTCTGGCTTTTATGGAGAAATTCGATGGCTACGTGAAATAACGGAAGAAACAACGCAAAACGAATGTTAAGAAATTAATTTGGATGCAGAAATTTAACGTTTTTTAATTTCCTTTCGTAAGGATACAAAATCCTAATATCAACTGTTGATAACGCGACGAATTCACAAACACTTCTATTAACTTTATATACGTCCATCGAAGATGGTACTCTTCTCTTTGTTTTTATTGGTAAATTTGGCACATGTTTGACACGAAGGGGTTTTAATAGAAGGTGAAAGTTCTACGACAACAGCATAAGCCCACGTTTAGTTCGTTCATATAAAGAGTTAACATTCCAACAACTGTCAACACCTAGATAACATGGCTTTCACAAAATGTTTCACAAATCAATTCATTTGTTGTATTTCTAGCGAAAAAAATAAGCTAAATATAATTGCTTCAGTGTTACTAATTGCTTTCCTATCATTTTGTTGCATGTTAATATAGAAATAGATTGAAGTCGTCCATTGTGACAATTGTCGTCATGTTGCAGGATTGCAGTCAATTCTTTCTTTAACATATGTAAGCCATGCGAAGTGTTGGCAGTTGTTCCAAGGTTGCAGATTGCAAACAATGGTTCGTGAAGTTAAAATCATCTTAAAGTTAGAATGGACTTGTTTGACATATTCCTCATAGAAAACTCTGTCTCTAGCTTTGACTATAAGGGCCAATGACTTTGAACACATCTAGGATATTATGTACTCTATTGGGGATGCATATCTTCGCCTCTGCCTACGCGACACCCATATATTTCACTTTTATATTGTCATTTTAAGTTTTTTCTTGATTCGCGAGAGTACACATACTGTTACCTTTTTATTTTGTGAACGTTTAATTCTACTCGAATCAACCTTGTTCGATCACTGGATTCTGTCAATAATAATTGCAACACTTGTTTTGCACAACTATATACAGCAACAACTTATTTAATAAACTCTATTTACAATAACTCTTTAATCTTCTTGTAACTTTTGCCTCTGATACTGCATCAATGTTTGCGCGATCAGTTTCATAATTCAATTTATTTCATTTGTCAACTGGCTCTATTTATATTCTGCGGCAACACTCCAGAATCTTCCTTTATCGTTTTCGAGTTTATTTTCTTTCTTCATCGTTGGCTTGTTCTGGTTATCACCTATTTCTTTTTGTTGACATTCGTTTCGATGGTATCATTATTAGTACCATTCACAATTAGTGATGAATAACTAACCATCGATACCTGCAGCCCTTCTGTTTTAAGCTAGGCAATCTGGTCTGCCAAGGGTGACTTCTACTTCCAGACTACTCGTGCTCGTCACCTACATGACAATGGCTCAAAGCAGTGCCCATTCTTTTTTACTCAGACAGCCAAGCTGCCATGGGAGTTCTCCTCAAAACTAGTCACCGAACGCTTACTTCCTTTCTGCCCAGAACCTTTCTGCGGTATAAGCTGGGCATCGGCTAAAGGTATGATAGAAAAACATTATCACGACAAATACCTACTACAATGGACAAATTCGACAGGTCTCCGCCAAGCGAAATCCCTCATCAGCTTCGATGCAGCCTTTGAGAGAATTAGTCTTAGCAGAACAAATTTACGCCTAATAAACGGCTATCTCTCAGGACATAACTGGTTAAAATACCACATCCACAAAATGGGACTATCCTCTGAAACGGAGTGTAGACTCTGTCTGGAGTAGCATGAAACTTCGATCCACATCTTTTGCGAATGCCAGGCCTTGGCCAGGCTTTGCCTCAAATCCTTTCAGCTGAGTTTCCCAACACCAGCTTCAATCATCAAAGTTCGACAAGATCAATTCTATCTTTCATTAAAAAGCTATAGAAGATTTTAGTGTCGTAGACGGGCTTGGGTACAAAAGATCTCCTTTGGTCGCAGTGTCCGTAAGACACTTGTGGTTGGCCCTCAGAGGTATTAGTCGTAGGGCTCATACCCTCTAACAGACCTCGGTCTGGCTTCGCGTAGTCCACTTGATGAACCAACCATCGATACTCGTTACAATACATTTATCGGACCCTACTTCTACATTTCCTCAATATGTCTCGCGACTGTTTGTTTATTTAGTGCAAGTTATATTAATAAATGTAGAGCAATTGTAAAAGATTCCTCTTGCCTACGCTATATAACGTCAGGAAGTGTTTTCTCATATTATCAAAATAGTGCGCTTGTTGATTTCCTATCTAATCTTTCTACTTCTTTTCCCATGTTTGTAGTCGTTTTATTTACTTTTTCTCAATCATTATGAGTACTCTCCATAATGGCTCTACCTTATACTATTATACTATACAAAATAAATATTGCAATTATTATTGACAGAATCCAGTGATCGAACAAGGTTGATTTAAGTAGAATTAAACGTTCACAAAATAAAAACGTAATAATTGGTGTTGAACATGTCATCGTCAATTTACGAAAAGGAATTGATCTCAGATTTCAGGAAATTTCCAGAGCCATTAATGACAAAGTCACAGAGTTGAGAGTACATGTGGATGACTTGGATGATAAGCTGAATTAATAAGTAGGCAGACATTATAACTTGTAAGCAAAGCTTGAGAACACAAACTTAATAAAATAAAAATAAGTGGGGCAACCACATCAGTGATTAGAGAATCAACTACAATTAAACTGAACCCACCAACATTTGATGGAACATCACACGATAGCAAGTTAAACTAAAAAGCGGATTGTAAATAGTTGATTAAATAAATTGTTGTTGAACGTAGTTGTACAAAATAAGTGTTGCAATTATTATTGACAGAATCCAGTGATCGAACAGGGTTCATTCGAGCAGAATTAAACGCTCACAAAATAAACAACTGCATATTCCAAATTTAAAAAAAAAATCTAATTTGAAAGTTGAAAAATTTGATGAAAATTTGCAGATTTTTCCACAACCTTTGAAACTATTGTTAGTAGTTTTTGTTGTAAAAAATATGTAAAATATTATTTCGTTAGAAACAATGAAATTATAACAAAAACAAAGTAGTTGGGATTGTTTTGCACAATACTGTATGTATTTGACATTATCGTCAAACATAATATGAAATGTAAACAATGTTTGATGTTTCCAATACCAATCAAAAATAAAAAAAAATCGAATCAGCTGCTACTACCGCTAAAATTTGTGGACATTTTTGTAATCTAGTAGTTGTTCCTATTTAGACACAAGGTCATTTGTATGAAAAACAATTTGCTTATAGATTGGAAATCCCGGTGAAGGAGAGCGGTTTTTGTTTCATGTACTTGCAACACGCTTTGCGCTAACCATTCGTAATGTCAAACATTAGGAAAACATACAAACGAGTTGATATGTCACCGAGAAACATTTTTGGCTATGTAAACGCGAACGAAAAATGAAAGAACTGAAAATATTTGTCATGCAAATGGCTTTGTGTCTAAACCGAGACTAACAAATGGTTCCAGAATATATGGCAGAGAATTTGAAAAAATATTTCTCTTGGTGTCGACGCATGTCAAAAAGGTGTTCTTATATTGTCAAAATAATTTGTTTGTTGTGTATGTTTTCTTAATGTTTGATATTACGAATGACAAGCACTAAGTGTATCGCCGGTATGGAAGACCGTCCGTCCTTGTGAGGACAAACTAAATGTTTGTCTTCCAAATGTCTCCGTCTCTACCGGGAATTGTATGTTTGAATTGGGAGTCAGCCATATTTTTGTCGCCAGAATGGAATACAAACTGTAGTTTGGAGTCCTACTTGTTTTACCCATTCATTTAGTTGCTCCTATGTGAGCAATAAAATACAATTTATATCAGTTATAGGAATTAACATTTATTTACATAAAATAATCAGTTTTAAATTCACTTATATACAATTGAAATCGTTTAGAGTTAATCGAATACATTTTCCTCAAGTTACACTAAGACAATGTATTCAAGCGATTCTAAATTTAAAATTAATTGTCAACATGTGTTCAACTCAGTTATTTGTTGGAAGCCATAAGGTTTGTATCCTCATGATTTCAAAAAAAGGATTAAATTAACAACCATTTGGTGACTCAGAAAGACCTCTAACTGCACTTTGTATTTTCGCGCCAAATATTTTACATACTATAATTACAAATAATTATCCACTACAAGTATCACACTACATGTGAGTGAATTACTGAACGTTTCCCATTACATACAGGTAGAGATGGAGATTCTGCATCTTTTAAACCAAGGGTTGAAAGCGGTTTTAATAAATGTACATCCGAACGTAAAGAGCGTACACCACCATTTGCCAAAACAGTATGTTGTTCTGATGACTTTTCCTCAGTAGGCAGATGCACTGGTGGACGTCTCTGAGCACTACGCATTCCTTGCTCAACATTCAATTGAGAGAAATTTTGCTCATTGTGACATGGTAGGCCTTTTATGAAGTCAGCAATAGACATTGTGCCTGGCAACTGGTAATAATATTATTAAAGCTTTATTGTGAAAACAGTAGATTATCGAAATGTTTGTGCATGCGTTCGGTACACTGTCACCTATATGTCAAAATTTGTTGGTTATGTGGAAAAGAGTGAAAAATATAAATCAAATATAAGGAAAATAACTTAGCAACAGAGATTTACCGGCTCTTTTAATCCTTTTCGCGTATTTAAAAAATTCTGCTATAATGCTACGATTCCACAATATGAAATATTATTTTAAAGGAAGCTTCGAAGATGTCACATTTACGTTTTTGTTATTATTAGTAAGTCCGCAGTGTTGCCAGAGTGGTCTTATTAGTTATTTAAAGTTTTCACATAATTTTTTATGTCCATTTGCATTGGTAATGTTTGCTGTCAAACTAATGAAAATATTGTTGAATTTTCTTGAAGTTGATATTTCATGATCAATATTGAGAGTCAATGGTTTCTTGTTTGCTGAATGAACGAATCTTCGTAAATTCAAATAAAGAGGGCTTGCTTGGGCAGAATCGAAGATATATGTATAGGGCTGCAGATTAAATAATCGGGAAGTACAACAGCAATCGAAACATTGACGTACTAATTTTAACACCATACAAACTAAAAAGTGGTGTGTATGTGGCAAAAAGTAGATTCAGCGTTCTTAATCGCACATCTCTAATATGAAAAAATCACATTTTATTATAAATACAAACTGAACTGTCTTCAAGAAGCGTTTAATGAAAATATTTGTCCATTATATAGTTTAATGCAACATTGCCAATGGAATTTTAATACATTTTTAATGGAATGCTAAGTGGTGGCAAATAGATACAATAAATTTTTTGCAAATTGGACGATTTCTGTTCCACCCAATTTCGAAGTACCATAAACGCGGTCAACAAATGTAATTGGTACTTCACCGATAGTGAAACCATGTTGCCGTGCTCGCACCAGCATCTCCATCTGGAACACATAGCCTTTTGAAACACAACTTTCAATGCATTTCTCGAGAGCTTCTTTTTTGTATAAACGAAATGAGCCTGTCAGATCAGTTGCATTGGGTCGTAAAAGAAGTTGCGATAGGAAATTTGCTCCTCGAGAAATTAGCTTTCGTTTAAAATCCCAACCAAATACCCCTCCATTACCGAGATAACGTGTACCCGATACAATATCATAGTTATGATCTAATTGTAATTTAATGAATTCTGGAATAAATTTAGGCTGAAAAATATAATTGTTAATTACATTTCATAGAAAACAAGTGGGTAGAATTCTTACATGATGACTTAAGTCCGCATCCATAATTATGATGAAATTACCAGTTGCATGTTTAACACCATGTATGTAAGCTGTTCCCAAACCTAATTTGGATGCACGAGGACGTAATTTAATAATTTCTTCACCATAGATCTTTTGCAAATCTTTGGCAACATCCAAGGTACCATCCGGACTGCCATCGTCAATAACAATTACCTCATACTGATAGCCACTTTATTTACAACAACTCATTAGGAATATTGAGTATCGTATGAATTTTTAGTCTTACCTTTTTTGCATGTATTGCACGATGAGCCAAATTATAATAGGCAAGTTGTCCTTTTCATTGTAGGTTGGCAGTAATATAGTATATTTATGTTCTTTATCCATTATTGCCTTGTCAATTTATTTGTGAAAATTACTTATTGTTATCGGCAAACTCCCAGCTATCACTTTATTTCCAACCTGTGTTGCCGTGCCAAGCTGTTTTCCCCTATGTTGTAGGTTTTATATTTCTTTCAGTGATTTATCACTGCAGTTCATTTTATAAAATAAAATATTTCTTTCAGCCGAAAGGGGAAAACCTAAAAAATTTCTCATTTTAATAGAGGTGTTAGCAGCTAGTGATGAATTATATGCACAAAAAATTATAAAAGATAATTTTTTCAATAAATGGCAGCACATCATTAGGGTCTATAATTTTTGCTACTACATGGCATTACTATTGTGTGTGTGAATAAGTAACCGGCCTTTTACGCGGCGGCTGTGCGCATCCTATTTTTGCACGATGGAAAATTTTGAGAATTGGCGAAAAAAACAGCATTTGCGGGAAGTTTTGTTAAGTTACTTTTTTGCAAAGAAAAGTGCGGCTGAAAGTCATCGCTTGCTTGTGGAAATGTATGGCGACAATGCACTATCCAGTACAATCTGTAAGGAGTGGTTTGTGCGCTTCAAAAACGGTGATTTTGATATCAGAGATAAAGAACGCCCTGGACAACCGAAAAAGTTTGAAGACGAGGATTTGGAGACATTACTCGACCAAGACCCATGCCAAACGCAAGAGGAGCTTGCAGAATCATTGGGAGTAGACCGCTCAACCGTTGCCAAGCGTTTAAAAAGATTGGGGTTTATCCAAAAGGCTGGAAATTGGGTTCCATACGATTTGAAGCCTAGAGAAGTTGAGAGGCGACTTTGCATGTCAGAAATGCTGCTTGAACGCCATAAAAAGAAGTCATTTTTGCATCGAATCATTACTGGTGGTGAAAAATGGATCTATTATGATAATCCGAAGCGAAAAAAATCATTAGTTGTGCCCGGTCAACCATCAACATCAACAGCAAAGCCAAATACCCATGGCGACAAGGTAATGCTCTCTATTTGGTGGGACCAGAAGGGAGTGTTGTATTATGAGCTTCTGGAACCAGGTGTAACGATCACAGGGAATGTCTACGTAACACAGTTGATTCGTCTAAAGCGAGCATTGGACGAAAAACGCCCGGAATATGCGACCAGTCACGAGTCCATAATTTTCCACCATGACAACGCTCGGCCACATAGTGCTCAACCCGTTAAAAACTATTTGGGAAATAGTGGATGGGAAGTTTTACCTCATCCGCCTTATAGTCCAGACCTTGCCCCGTCTGATTACCATTTGTTTCGATCGATGCAGGATGCCGTGCAGAATGAATGCTTCGCTTCAGTACAGGGTATCCGAAATTGGCTTGATTCATTTTTGGCCTCAAAAAATGAGCAGTTTTTTTCGGATGGAATCCATGAATTGCCCAAAAGATGGATAAAAGTCGTAACTAATGATGGACAGTACTTTGAATAATACATTAATTCATTTTGTTATCGAAATTTATGCATATTTCCAGCAAAAATAACAAACTTTTTAAGTTGTACATCAATGTAAATCAAATATTAATTTTATAGAAGTAGATTAAGAAATAGAAGAATAAGACAATGTAAACATTTTTATTCTGGGAGTAAAGTTTGGAATTGGATTTAGCCATGTGCTCCATGTACAAATATATTCGCATCGTATGAGAATCTTATACGTATTTTAAAAAAGTGGGAATAAAATGGTACAAAATGATATGCATAAACAATTAAGATTTTATTAACACGTTTATTTATAGTATTTCTTAATAGATAAAAAAATCTTAAGAATCAATTGCTCAAAATTATTCAAAGCTAAGACCATGCACTTGCAAAGTGGTAACACTATTCTAATTAAATTAAGCGAACTTATGGAATGTCAACCAAGTTGCAATTATCTGTGTACATTTACATATGTGCATTTTCGGTTGATCCTACTCAGTTAAGTCGCACTTTATCTGATATTATTTTGCAATATTACTCCAATCACCGGCAGAACCCATTTGTATCAGATGTTTTCGAACTTCCTTTTCCATTATTGCTTGGATCTCACGACAACCTGATAACGCTTGTTCCATTACAATGGGTAAACTATCCAAGTGGAATCGTTGAGACATTTCCATAAACGCTATTTTATTTGAGGTTGGCAAAGAGGCTACAGTCAGAGTTGGACCGCCCGATATTTCCTCGACATGCGATACATCAGTAAGTGGAACATTATTTTTACTTAACGAAGCTGTACAAGCGACAACATACTCTTTCAAACATATACCAGCATCTACTAGCGCAAGTGTTGCCGCATTCAAAGCCACCGCATAGTTAGCACCATCTGCTTGCAGCACCTCCACATATACATCAATTTGCGACCGCGGATATAGTTCAGTTTTAATAGCAGCTCCTAGTGCTTGACGTAAATACAATGTAATCTCCTGTGATTTACGATCACCGCGTGGCCTATTTTTTCGTTCCGCCGTTGAGAATGTAGCCATGCTGTATTGACAATTTATAACTACTTCATTAATGTCGAGCTTTTTGCTTTGTGCCTGGTGTGGTCCGTAGATTGCTGCTAATACTTTGGTATTACCTTGTTCCAGATATGCACTGCCATCAGGCTGTTCGAAAACACCAAGTTTACATTTTATTTGACGCAGCTCTTTTGGTCGTCGACCATCGATACGCAAGCCTTGATCACTTAATAATTCCACACTGGCCATAATTTTCTGTTTTTATAAAAACAATAAAATGATCTGCAATCTAATTGAAACACAAACAACCGCGTGAATAAGTAATGTCAAAAATATTCGAATTTCTCTTTCCTATTGTTCTAACCTTTATAGTGTGTTCAGTGGTTGACTTAAGCACATAGAAGAGTTGAATACAAGAGTATGCATGTGGGTTTCTATAAATTCATACCAGTATTTTATTAAGTAATTTTTTCTAGTTTATATTTAAATATTAATCATATATATTTTTGATTTAACTGTTACAAAATTTCATCATATTTAAAAAACCCAAAAGTTAGTTAAGCATGTCGAACAAACTGATTTATAGAAAATCTACCTACTAGCTACTACATCAGCAAATCTAAAGTAGCAATTATTCAAAAATATTAATTATAGATCCATAATCATATAAGACTCAAATGTGGTTTTATTCAATAGTTACTAAAGGAAAGTAGGCTTGGCAATCTTGTAATAATAATCCTGTTAGCCAATGCAATCATTAATTTGACAGACGTCATCTTACATTTGATTTACTCAGATTAGCGCTGCCATTACGGCCCGCTTGTACCATATTTTTTCTTGAAAAATATTGGTGAGTACTCGTCAAATATTTGATAATCTCTTTAAAGACGAATTTGTTGATATTTCAAATTTGTATCGCGTTCAGTGCTTCCAAAACGGCGTTTTTTGAAAAGTCGGACTGTATCTGACCTTTTATAATTTACATTAAATTTTCGTATTGAAATAAAATCAAATTTGATTTTAAAAATAGATATACATATAAATTTCTTGCATGCTGTAATTCCAATGCTGTGAATTTTTTAACGTGAAATCAAAGTTTTAATATGAATCCTTTTTAAAAATTGTTAGTTACTTATTACTTACCTTTTTTCTTTTCACTTAAATTAACTAGTGTCGTTTATTGGTTTTCAAATTTATTTATTAAATGATTAAAAAATATTTTAGAAAGAAAAACCAAACGAATTTAAGATATTTGTATTGTCAATGATTTTTTCAGGTTGAGATCGATGTATAGTTTTTTGGGAAAACTTGCTATGAAAAATGTTTCTGAAGTGGCAACACTGATTTAGATGGAAAGCGAAATACACACAACTATCTGAGACATCTGGAAATTGTATTTTTAGATAAATGAACTAAAATTGAAAATCGGAATATTGATAAAAAGAAAGCGTATCAATAAACAATTGACGATGTCTAGTACTAGCGCAGGTAGGACGAGATATTTTTGTTTTATTAAAATTTACTATCATTTAAGTGAATTCTCTTTTGCTGAAGGACAATGGGTGAAGTTTTTCAATGCGTCTGGAATACCTTCGCCGGCTGCAGCTACTTACGCTCATATTTTTGTCGAGAATCGCATACAAATTGATATGCTAATGGATTTGAATAAAGAGTACTTGCGTGAAATGGGTATTACATTAATGGGTGATATTATAGCCATATTAAGGTATTGAGTAAGATCGATTGATAAATTAAATATTTTAGGCATCAATAATCCTTTTTTGTTTCATAGACATGCTAAAAATGTTAATGATCAAACTGCACGTGAAAAAGTCCTAAGTTCAGAGATTACAGTTCCCATAGCTGCTGTACCAGCAAATCCTGTTATCAAGCCAATGGATAAGATTTCGACAAAAATTAAATTGAAACGTAATCACATTTAAATTAAGATCTAAATTAAAATAAAATATATTTAATATATCAATGCTTTCAGCTACTTCATCAATTGCTACGGCGTCTGCTATGGTACAACCAATACCGAAACAACCGCGTCGCGTCTTACCGGAACATGAGGGAAAATATAAAATTAAATTGCCGTCTGGTACAACAGAGCGTAGTAAGCAAATCCTAGCAAAACAAGCCAAACGTGAGTAATTTATTTTGTAATTTAAATTTTGGAGCAACTTAACAATTGCACCTTGACGTAACTTCGTTTGTCTGACAGATGAGTATCATAACTTTATATATATATATTGTATTGCTATATTTATTTCTATAGTATATTCGGATCGTGAAACGAGTGTAAAAACTGTACCAGTTTTTGAACGGTTAGCAAAAAAAAGCATTTCCTCATCACACACGTTCGTTGATTTATCTGAACAGGAGGAAGAGAAACGCAATGATAGTGCAAGCTCTAGTGAAGCAATTGATAGCAGAAACGTTCGAGTGCATATTACTGGTGTTGGGTTACACAAATCCGCTTCAAGCTCTTCGATCTTTTCACGTTTGGGCGGTAAATCTGAAGAGTTGGCCATAATAGCTGGTGTTAAGCAAATAAAGCCAATTTTGAAGAATTCAGTAAAAAATGTAAGTTTGATTATATCAAGTTTTCTGATATTGAAAGGAAATGTAATATAATTTTGATGTAGAACCGATCTGGAATAACAAAGGCAAAAACTGTAACTTCTGTCATGCACCATCCTCCAGAAAAGCAGAAAGTTATACTTGTTAAGAAAGTACCACTACGCAAAGATTACGATGATGATGATGATAGTGATAGCGATGACACTGATGATCGTAATATTCAAATGGATTGTGATTATATGGGGAACGAAGCAAATGGTGGTAATGAAAAGTTTGTGAAATTTGCATCAACTGCCGAAGTACGAGAAATAGCTCCTGCTCCACGTATCAATTCTCCCAAACGATATACACAACAACAGAGGCAACGTAATTTTAAAGGTGATAGAGGCGGAAATGGTGTCAAGGCACGCTTAGGCTTTGGTAATGAGCTACTGTGATTATTATCTGATCTATTTGTTGATTTTTTTTTTCCTTTACAGATTCGAAATTACATGATACCAAAAAAATACATAATTTTAAACCATTTCATAAGCCAACAATACCACTTAATAAGCGACATGTTATTAGTCCAATGCAATCGAAGAAAGTGTTGACGCGTATGAAATCGGATGAATTAGTAATGCATCGCGATGTGCCCGTACATAGACGTTTAGGAGGTTCTCTTGCAAAACACATGGATAAGGAAAAGAAACCAAACCATTCAGCGAAAAATGCAGCAACAACTGCATCAATTAAAAATATGTCATCGGTCTTCGATCGCTTAGGTTTTAACAGTTAAACTTGTATTTGTTTATTTTCTAAGTACATAATACAAACTATTTTGTAAGTAATTTTGCTACAACATAGCTATTGCTATTCACAACATTAGTGAATTATTTCATTAAGCATCGACCCACGGAAGAATAACAATTGACAGCAAAAGTTGCTATAAGCTGTTCATAGAAATATCAAGTGTTTTATTCATTTATATTCTGGATTAGATTTTTATATTTAATTGGATTATTTACATCACGACTCATTATGTTAAATTTTCATAGCAATGAAAAAGAAAAAAATTAAATAATATATACTAACGAAAATTACTGCTTTTTACATTATATTAAGTACGTGTACTACTATTATATTTGATCAATCGATTAATCTAAAATTAATTGTTGGAAGTTTTTGTGGTTTTGAGAAAGATATTAATCCTGCTGAATAAGATGAGGTAGCGTCGTTTAGAAGCACTCTTATTAATAATCAACAATCTGTTTTTATAAATTTATTTATTATATCACATAATTCGGATTCTGAACAAAAATCGGAAATTTTATATTAGAATCGTCCTTTTGTTTCCCAAGCTTGCTACAAATCATGACTTTAAATTATATTTGATTTCTATACATCCTTTAGAATTGTATAAAATGTCTCGATTTTAAAATACGACCCATGCTGATGGTTTCACCTTGCTGTTTCAATAATGTTGCAAATATATGCTTATCGTGGGCAAGATAATACTGGATCTGATTTTGAAGATGTTCATTTCTTGATAACAAAGGTATGTGTAATTTGGTTGACACATGCCATGATGGCATTATATTTAACAGTTGCATTCCATGTGTTGCTGTTTGTTCGCGTCGAGGGGTTGAAGAAGAAGTTGATTGAATTGAGTTCTGTGCAGTTTCTGTGCATCTCTTTTGGTTTATTGAAAGTGGCGTGGACAACACTATTGGCGATTCTGTCAATGACGTTGACATCGTATTCATCACTGGTGTATATAGGCCTGTTGATTTTATTTTTGAATCCGCGGACGATGGTGTTAAAATCTCTTCATTTTGCTCATGATAATTCCTATTAATCACTAAAGACTTGTATTTCTCTTGTTGTTGTAGTTGTTGGGCAAATACTGAACATTGTTTTGCTGTGTCGCCCTCCCATTCATCATATCTTTTGCATTTATAGTATTGATCATCAATAAATTTCAAGTCGCTTGAAGAATTTTTCGCTGGAATATTCGGCACTAAAAATTCTGATTTAATTCGTTTTATTGGTTTAACTGATTGTACGGGTTTGTGGTTTGTGGCCATTCGCTTGATTGACACAGATACCGGACGTTCCTGATATGGCACTGTTTTGTAAACTTCGTTAATTTGTTTACACTTTTTAAATCCAAATTTCTTATGACTATATACATTTTTGTGTTGTTCTTTTGGTTCCAGTTCGATTGTAGTTCTATTATGTTTGACCATTTTATTCGTACAAATTAAAATTTCTTATACAATTGGCTAACCTCACGGTTCGAAGTCACATAAACAATTATGGTCTCTTAGCATGATGTTAACTAGTTTTATATTCTGCATAGTTCTTTTGTCTGTGAAATTTCGAAGAAGAGAAAAAGAAATAAAAACTAAACCACTTCAGTCATAAATACCATTTACCTGATTTTTCTCACATTCATACACGCAAAATTAAAAGGAAAATTCTTAAGTGAAAAACACCTTTGATTATTCCATTGAGTGTTTATGTTCACATATATATATGTACATGCATCTACAGTAGTGCAAATAATTATTCATACAAAAAAAAAAAAGAAGTGGTTTGCCTTCGTTGGTATGAAATATTGAAATTTTCTATTTCTAATTATTTATTTATTTATTATTTATTAAAGGTGCAATTTCATTATTTTTCACATGGCAACTCTAGACGATTTTACTTTGTTTTTAAAAGAAGAAAGTATACATAAATATTCACAAGAATGAATATTTTTTTGGATACACTGTATAGTAAGTACTGGAGAAATATTTCATTGTTCTACAGATAGATGTCCATTTATTCTTTATGATTTTTTGTTCTAGATTTGTGATATTTACACCTGTTTTGTATTGTTTGTTCTAATTCTATTGTTCGAAATTAAATCTCAAGTGGCTTTGTCCTCTCATTGTGCATTGCATTGTAATAAGAACAAAGATATATTATTCCTGTAGGTATCTAGCTGGTTATTAACTTAAGGTTTGTGCCAAATACGAGGGTGATTAATAATACATTTGTGTTTGTATAAGGCGCTTCATAAGAAAATTTATTGTGGGATGGCTATTTGCTCAAAAACCTATTCAGTTCATTTAACAAATAACGCACAATGGGTATTTGCTGTGTGAATTCACAATGGACATTTGTAAATCTAAGTGAATTCATACGAAGGGCTGATTCAATCTACCTAAAATGCTTGAGAAGTAAATGTTAAAAATAATGAAATAAAGAAATTTTAACTCTAAAACCTTTTGGCATTTGTCCACATTTAATTATCATGACTATCTCTATTTTCTATATTCATTGTGCTATTAGTACCATAAAAGAGTTCTACATAAGGTGAGGGAAAGGTGAAGAATTCGATATTATGATTATAAGCCAGTATAAAGCATTTTCCTTAAATGTCTTAAGAATGTAGAAAATTTCTATATCAGAGGTTAAGCTTTTCTTTACTAAAAGTTCAATGAGAAAGTATCTGATTTGTAATGAAAGCAATAAATAATGAAATAATATTTACGATGGAGTCATTTCGACTCCCTGACGCTTGCAGTGTCTATCAGTCAGAAATATACGCAATTCAGAAGGCAGCTAAACTAATACAAGATAGTAGAATTCTACCTTCGAATAATACTATCTTTATAGATAGTCAAGCGGAAACCACAGGGTCTCTCTTTGCTGGTTTCCTGGACATAGTTATATTGAAGGGAATGGACTAGCAGACGAAATGGCGAGGTGTCCAGGACCGAGAGGATTGCGAGGTGTCCAGGGCCTTATGGCCTATGCTAGGCATGAGAAGGACGAGGGTACTTCTGTCCTTAGCGAAGCCTTCAATTGGAATTCTTACCGGGGTGTTCACTAGGCATTGTGCCATCGCGCCAATGCTTCAACGTTGGCGTATACCGACGTGCGGACTATGTAGGGGTTGAAGAGGAAGAAGTATCAATACACCACTACCTATGTCTCTGTTCAGGACTACAGACAAAACGACTTCAATGTTTGGGGTCTTGTTTCTTCACAGGACTGGACGAACTTGCGAAGGTGGACTTAAAAGAGTTTCTTTATTTCATAAGGAAAACCAAATGGTTCAAGAAGAATGACACATGAACACTAGTTACTCTGGTAAGGTGTGCCTCCTCAGGCAACCAAGGGCAATCACAGTGTGAAAATATGTTCACACACGCCTTTCGAACCTAACTTAACCTACGATTTGTTTTTAGAATTTGAGTTTACATATGAAATACGAATCAAGACATTTGGATTCGATAAAAAATGTGTTTCTCTATTAGAGAATTATGAATGAATTATGTGCAATATTATGTAAAGAAAAACATTTTAATATAATTTCCCAATAACTATAACCATAACAAGCTGAATACAATTGGATACAAAACCGTTTAAATCTGGAATGTTGCAACATATAGCCTTAATAAGTATAAAATCATAAATCGTTAATATAATGGGAAACGATTTTTTGCATCATACTTATAAGTCTGATGGTATTTTAGGGTGACTCACAGTTGAGATGAGGCATAAAAAAAGGTTGTAATTAAATTCTCAAGTAATAACAGGTCAATCCATAAGTTCGTGCGTTTTTCTTAGGTGGGTTTAAAATAAATAAAAAATAAGTTTTCAGTATTTATTAATCAATAATATATTTTCCTGCATTATTTACAATGTCTTCTCAACAAATTTAGGTAAATTTTTAATGGCCTGGTCAAAAACTTGTTTGTCCTTGGAACCAAAATACGCGTCGATATCTCTTTTTATGGCTTCTTTTGAGGTGAGGTTCTTATTATTTAAAGTCCGCGGAAAAGGTGATAATCGCTAGGTGCAATATCCGGAGAGTATGGTGGATGCGGCATTAGCTCCCATCCGAGCTCGTTCGGCTTGCCTAAGGTCTGTCTTGTGGTATGTGGTCTTGCGTTGTCGGGGTGAAACAAAACTTTGGATCTATTGATTAAAGACGGTCAATTTTTTTCATTCAGTTTGGATAGTTGATGGAAATAATAATCGGCTGTGATCGTCTGGTTTGGTTCCAGCAGATCAAAATAAATGATACAGGTCATATCCCACCAACAGGACGCCATCTCTGGAGGTTGGTTCAGGTGTTTCATCTTTATTTTACCACTGGCGTTTGCGAACAGGATTATTGTAAAGGACCCATTTTTTCTCCCCAGTAACAACACGGTTCAAAAAACTCTCATTCTCAAGTTGAGAAAGACGGAAAGTTTATGCGGAACCCATTTTTAAAGCTTCGAAACCTTGCTCAATTGAACCAGGTGACTGTAAAGTGTTCCATGTGATGAATTTAACTTTCCAGCCATCATATCGACTGTCAAACTTGGCTCAGCTTCCATAATTTCCAGCACGGCGTCGGAATTAAAGACCTCAGGACGACCAGAGCGTGCGGCATCCTCAACGTCACAGTCACCACTTCGGAATTTGGGAAACCACTTATTCGCATTCCTTACACTCACGGTATTCTGCAGCAGCAATTGTTGCATTTTTTCCACTTTTATAAAACAATACAAAATATGCCTCTTATAATCGTTCGAAGATTCCATTTTATTTTTTAACAACGCTTACTTCTATCCGCGATTAAAATCACTTGTTGAATGCACAATACATCAGAGAAAATAAAAATGGTTCCTTTATCTCCCACGAATCATTTTTTGTACACAAACAGCGTCTACTCTCAAACTATTGAAAAAATATATTTTTCATATATAAAGGGTTATCCATTTCGCGGTTTCAAACTGAGTCATCTGTCAAACTGAGTTGTTAAAACAATTTCTTTCTTTTTCAGTTCAAAGTCTGACATTTGCGAAAATGGATCGCTTAACTATCACACAACGCATTAAAATTGTAAAAACCTACTACAAAAATGGTGATTCTGCCACAGCCACATATCGTGCTTTAAGAGGAGATTATGGTTTACATAATCGTCCAACTACGCATGCAATTGGCAAAATTGTGAAGAAATATGAAGAGACTGGATCGGTTACAGATATTGTAAGGCCTGTGCATCATCGTTTCGCTCGTACCACCGAAAATATCGCTGCTGTAAGTGAAAGTGTTGCCGAAGACCCGAATGTGTCGATTCCTCGTCGTTCTCAGGAATTAGGACTGTCTTACGGCACATTATGGCGTATTTTGCATTTGGATCTACACCTACATCCATATAAAATCCAGCTCACACAACAACAACAAAGCCAGCTGACCATTCACAACGTCGTAGATACGTCGAATGGGTGCTTGAACAACAGGCGGTGGACGGCGATTTTTCGAACAAAATTTTCTTCAGCGACGAAGCACATTTCTCACTCGGTGGGTATGTTAACAAACAAAATTGACGTATTTGGGTTTCTGAGAATCCTCAAGTAATTGAAGAGAGGCCACTACATCCACAAAAAGTCACTGCTTGGTGCGCTCTTTGGTCCGGAGGTGTGATTGGACCTTACTTCTTCGAAAACGACGATGGAACGACTGTCACCGTCAATTCGGAGCGTTATGGTCATATGATAACCGACTTTTTTTTGCCTGCTATTGAAGAATACGACTTAGAGAATATGTGGTTTCAACAAGACGGTGCCACATGCCACACAACTCGAGCGAATATGGCTTTATTGCAAGAGAAATTTTCTGGCCGCGTAATTTCTCGTCGTGGCGATATCAAGTGGCCACCAAGATCATGCGATTTGACACCGCTTGACTTTTTTTTGTGGGGCTACGCGAAAGACCGTGTTTATGCAGATAAACCTTTAACTCTTGAGTACCTAAAACCAACATTCGTCACGTTATGGCTGCGATACCGCCCAATATGTGTCAAAAAGTGGTCGAAAATTACCTCAAAAAAATCGATGCTTGCAACAATTCGCGTGGTGGTCATTTAAATGATGTAGTATTTCACACATAATGTCAACGTTCGAACTTTATAATAAAAAAGAAATATCATGATAAAAAACATTTTATATGTGTTTTATTTACATTTACTTTTGAAACCGCAAAATGGATAACCCTTTACTTTTAATAAATTTTTATTTTTTATACATTTAACATAAGAGCAAAGTATTTGAGCAAATGCATTTTATTTTGAACCACACTAATTTTCATGCATATTAATCTGATTGAAACTAATACTCTAAGCAGACAATAAATGAGCCAAAGAAAATAATGATAATGAAACGAGTTTGAAGCATAGCATAAATCGTGAATGAAAGAAAAAATATACAAATAAAAGAAACAAAAAAAAAAAATCGCAAATAAAATAGCCACAGAATAAAAACTTTCCGGTGCAGCAGACAAGAAAATCATCATGTACTGTAGTGGGTAATCTATTTAGTTGGTAGTAAATATTGTGCAAAGAAACTATCAAGGAAATTCTTCATTCATAATTATTTAAATTGTGTACACTCATACATATTCACGTATACTTACAAATATAAGTATGTACCATAAGTATATGATATTTATCAACAGTATTCGTTTTTCATTTGTAAGAAGCTACCTACACAAAATTATAACCATGAAAAACTTAATTAAATTCAATATGGTTTATGATTATGCCATTTGTTGTTGTATCGTATCTATTACATATTACGTAATATTGAAAAGTGAAAAACTGACACACACAAATATCGTACATGCACAAGTATAATACCATCTACTCGTACGATGCGTACATAAAACAATAGATAATTGCAGAAAAAAAACAAACAATTTAATGATATATTAATTAAAATTTGTAATCATAATTACTTCCGATAGTGTAAAAAATATGATTATGGATAATTAGTATTTCTTTATTTCAATAAGGGGTGTTATGCACACGTTAATAATTTGGGTTTAGGATATCATACCATATAAGTGTACTGACCTTCTGTACGCAAGGTCATGAAATATATTCCCGCACACAGAAAAATTTCTTCCATCTAAAGATGCCGACCTATCAAGATGAATTTTTTCGTTTTCCTAATTTTCGCCAAATGTCGAATTTTCATTAAAAATTTTATCGAAAAGTAGGTATTCCGTTGGTGTTGTTCTTGATGTAATAACATACATACATACAATTGCCATGTATATGAACTTTTGTGGAAATTTATTTTCTATGCAAGAATAGCCGAAAATCGATTACTTCTGGACATACCTATTTCTTCGGAATATCTTAATAATTTCAGCAGTTTGTACCTTGATTATTGTACCTCCACCATGGTAGTATTAAAAAAAATTATTATTTTGAAATTTTTAAATAATTTTTATCAAGTTCAAGTATGGTATTTGTTCACATTTGTACTAGTTTGTTTGCGGTCTAGATTTTCTAGTTGTCATTTTAGGTTTTTTGATTTGCGTTTCTTGCTTCAGCTCTGAAGTCATCACGCAAAGGAATAAGCTGCATGAAAGATACCATATGGCGGAATAACCACACATTAGTATCAAAGGAAAAGTTGGAATCTATAAGACATGTGTTAGACCTATCCTCACATACACTATTGAGACGAGAGCTGATACAAAAACTAACAAGAAATCCCTACGACTGAAATGCAAACGCTGCGCTCGATAACGGGCTTCACGCGATGGGACCTGATGCGAAATGACGATATTCGCATAAGATGTGATGTCCAAGATATCATCAAGTGGAGCAGGAGAAGGAGGAAGGAATGGAGTCAGCGCGTTCAGAGAATAGGTAATCAACGCTTAACTAAAATTGCAATGGTTGAAAAAGCAAGGAGTGCACGCTCACCTGGTCGACCCCTAAGAGATGGCGAGTATGTTGGACGTCTAGCTCTACTGATACATAATTATTCTAGAAATGTTATTTGAAGTTATTTAATTTGAACTGTAAATTTCATTTTAAAGAATTTATAAATCGATTTATTGTTGTATGGACATATTAACAATTTAGTTGCCATCATAGGTCAATAAACCAGGTTCAGTATTAGAAAATTCTTGCTCTTTTAACACAATGACATATCTAGGGAATGTAAAAGTCAGTTGTTTGTTGTGTTGCTTTTATTTCACCACCCTTTTTGGTGAGAGTATGCATAATTCCTCTCTGGGAATACATAACCTTGTAAATTAAACTGTGAATTGCAATGGAAAATCAAATAATAGAGAGCAATCTACTTCGATAAAGGCCACCTCTATTTAATGCCGGCAAATATTTACAATTTACATGCCATCATAGGTCAATAAACCAGGTTCAGTATTAGAAAATTCTTGCTCATTTAGCACAATGACATATCTAGGGAATGTCAAAGTCAGTTGTTTGTTGTGTTGCTTTTATTTCACCACCCTTTTTCGTGAGAGTATGCATAATTCCTCTTTGGGCGTACAAAAACTTGTGGATTAAACTGTGAATTGCAATGGAAAATCAATTAATGAAGCTATCTAATTCTTCGTGTTTATATGCTTACCTGTTTGTAAATAGTTGTGATTAAAATAATTGAATTTCTTTATTTTTTTTTTCTTGCCTTTCCATTAAGCATTGAACACATGTACGTACACCAATAATCAAGTGTATTTATATTTTCAAAACTGGTTGGTTGTTGCATTTTAGTTTTTCATATTATCATGCAGTTGTTTTTTTTTATTATACCATTACAAAAAAATATTATAAATACGAGTAAGTATGTAGCTTAAATTGACGATTGACCTTCACTAGAGAAAAAAAAAACGTGAAAAAAACGAGATTTGTGTTTTTTCTATGAATCGGTATTAACCTTGTCTGATGTTTTTCTGTTATGTGTGTTGTTGTTATTGTTGTTGCTGCTGATATTTTCATCTTTCAGCTCTTCTGATTTACTTAATCAAGAATAAAAACAAGTGCTTTAGGTAGAATTATTTGTAAATGAAATACGGTCAAGTATATCAGTGTTAAGAGTTCAATATTTTATAATTTAAACTAGTAGTTATGCATTTATGCTATGAAATATTCGATTTCAATGCAAAAAGTTAGAAAAATTGTAAAGAATTTATTTAATTATTTTACAATATATTGACCAAGCACTACATTACGATTTAGAAGATTACAAAATGATGTTCTATACCTAGTCATAAATATTGGTACACAACTAAACGCATTCATTACGAATGCAATATTGGGCGCGTCCATTTCATCTTGACTGCGATTTGGCAGTTGACATTTATGGTATATTGCCACGTAAAAAGTTTTTGGCATCAATTGTTTACAATCATGGAATGGGGCGACATCCAAAATCGTATTGTTGTAGTTGACCTATTAAAATGCAACATGGGAAAAGGCGATATCTTTCGGACGTTGCGACCGCTTGGAAACACTCGCAATTTTGTGTATCGTGCTGTGAAGTTGTTTGAGGATACTGAAGGAGTACGAGACCGTCAAAGATCCGGCCGTCTGCATATTGTGAGAACCCCGAAAGCGATTAAAGCCGTGAAGAAACGAATCGACGGAAAACCGCTGCGAAAACAGAAAATCTTGACGCAGGAAATGCAAATTTTTCAAAAATCCATGTCCATGAAGACTTGAGACTCAGCGCGTATAAGCGACATACTGGACACCTGCTCACGGTCGCATTGGTGGGGAAAACGCAAGTGAAAATCGAAAATGTTACGCAGCCGGTACGCTCACAGACAAATTCTGTTTACTGACGAGAAAATCTTCACCGTAGAAGAATCGTTCAATAAACAAAACAATTGTGTGTATGCTCAGTTATCCAGAGAAGAATCTCAACTCATCCTGAGGATCCAAAAAGGCCTCTGCTCCAGCTCACAAGGCAAAAACGACTAAACTCTGGCTAAGAAACAACATTCCGGACTTCATATCAACGGATGATTGTCCAGCTGGTAGTACAGGCCTCAACCCGTTGGATTACAAGTTGTGGTCCGTATTAGAGGGCATAGCTTGCTCTACTCTACATCCAAATATTGAGTCGTTGAAGCGAGCCCTTGTCTGTGCTTTTGTCGTTCAATCGTTCAATAAACGGAACAATTGTGTGTATGCTCGGTCATGCTCGGATCTCAACTCATCCCGAGGATCCAAGGCAAAAACGACTCAACTGTGGCTAAGAAACAACATTCCGGACTTTATATCAACGGATGATTGTCCAGCTGGTAGTACAGGCCTCAACCCGTTGGATTACAAGTTGTGGTCCGTATTAGAGGGCATGACTTGCTGTACTCGACACGTAAATATTGAGTCGTTGAAGCGTCCTGAAGTGCGTCTCGCGATCGATGACTGGCCAGATTGTCTAAAGTAGTGCTGGAAGGCAAATTGAAGTCATTTCGCATAAATTGTTTTAAAATTTGTAGCCAAAAAGAAAAAAAAAGTTTTGAAAAATATTAATTCGTTTTTATTTGGCGTCGACCAATATTTATGACTTGACTAGGTACATAAATACAATATTCAAGCAACATATTGATAATAAAATTTAATGCAGTCCTAAATTGCAAGTATCATTTTTTAACGTTCGTTTTGAAATAAACGCATCTGCTTTTATAATACGTTGCTATGGCGCACGAAGAAACATTTCTATCCGTTTTTGAGGTCGCTAAATTAACTACGTCAGGTTGCATTTTGTCCCTACCTAAAAAACAAAAATTATGAAAGTTGCATCATCCAATGTAATACTCAGAATCATTACTAGAAGTATGAAATATATGACTAACCCCCACTAATTTTGTTTCCTTAACATTTCTTCTGAAAATGTTTACTCCATAAATTTAGGCTTCCTTTCAAAATTAACTTAAAAGCACATTGAAAATGACAAGTAACCCCATAATTGCTAAAAAAATTACACTTAATTCTTCTACTCCAACATTTCCTTATCGCCTGTCTTCATCCCTAAGAAAGGATGTTTTGTCCAAGTTTAAAACATATACAGACAGATTACTTTCAGAACATAATTTTGTAAAATCATTGTTTGACATCATACGCCCGTCTGTTCATCATCAAAGCTATCTATTACCGGCTTTTGCATACATAAGTATTTGTGTATTCTATGCACATAAAATATAACCAATTTAAAGGTATATACGAGATTGTATAGCAATATGTATATGTACCTATGGAATATATTTACGTACACATTTACATTTGTATATAATTACGTGAATTAATAAGTAGGTATGTAGAAGCTACAACAAAGCAAATATGTCATAAGATCTGTTTATTTTGATGTTATTAGAAAAAATCAAAAGTTATACGCAGTACATATAAACAATGATTTATCATTGGCTAGGTACATTAGAGTGTTCCTTAGTTCAGTTATATCTTATGCAAAAAAACATTGAAATGCAAAAAACGTGAAAGTTTAATTTCAACAATTTTGTATGCATATTTTACAGTGACTCTTTGTTAGAGTCGAAATTCTTAAGCGAATTTGAAAGCCAGTAGGTAATGATCACTTTAATCTGCATACATATATTATTGAAGAGTGAAACAGTGGGTCCGAAAAAAAATTGTACACATATTATCATAGAATATTTATTAGAATTAGTTATTAGAATTAATGAACTATCTACTAATATTTTCTATTTAAGCACTTAATTCAATAAGATTTATTACTAATTTAATCCTCATGTCACTTTGATGAAATAGAAAAAAAAAATTTTTGCGATTCAAATTAAAGAATTACATTGAATATTGTTAATATTTGCTTGTTACTGTATGTATCTATAAATATTTAATAATGTACCTTTGTACACACGAAAGTAGGTACTTATACACATACGAAAAAATATATTCATGTACATATATTGTGTACATATGTACTATAAATAATTCGAAATAAATAGAAGATTATTGAAATTTTACAATTTAGATATATTACTAACTTTGTGTGCGGAGGCAATTTATTTTCAATTTTCGCAAATTTATAACATTTACTATCACTTGATAATTTTTAAAATCCTTTAATATGAAATTCGTAAATTTAAGCATATGGATAGTGTGTATATTAGCAATTGGTGTGGCAGATGAAGAATTGCCAGAATTTAAACCGGTGACTAAATTACGTACGTCTATGTTAGTTATCAGAAATAAATTTTAGTGCTGAATCTGTATTGTATAATTTCAAAATATTTATTGTAAGAATTAGTGTGCGTGTGTGTGTGTGTGTGTGTTGTGAATAAAGAAAGGCTTTCCGCAAGTGACTTTGAATTCATGCTTGTAATAATAGAATCAAACACATTGGATATTATAAATTTAAATTTTAATCATTATTATTTGCAATGAATATACAGTGAAACAAGAAAATACGAACTATTTTCTATCGGGATAAGCAGTTCTATGGTCTATGACAGGAGAGCAAATTTCAGCTATCACGATATGTTTTCGGTTGATTTCATTTGAATATATTGCTTTTGTTCCCATTCAGCGAATTATACTGTGTTGACGTCTGATATTAGTAAAATTCGGCAAAAAAAAAGTAGTTTATATAGCAAATCAATGAAATTAGTAAAGGTTTTAAGGGGTTACACCACTGTAGAATTTTCAAAAAATGGAAAAAAATTTTTTTATCTTAAATAGTCATTAATAGTCTCAAAAATAATATACTAAAGGATGGAAGGCGGGAAAAATGTCTAAGTGTCTGAATTTCGAGTTTTGCCGCAAGACGTCTGAGGTATTCTCCGAGCACCTTTAAACTTTAAGCGCGTTTTTCTCGAAACCACTTTTTTGAGCTGGCCGGAAACATAACTCGAACAAATCTTAACCGATTGATTTGAAAATTTTTACAATACATTTGAAATCGTTTTTTTTCAGCGATGTACGTAGGGGTTTTTTGAAATTGTGCATATTTTTTTATTTATAAACAATTTTTAGGTGAAATTTCGAACTTTTTCTTTAAAGGGTCGCCATTTTACGAAAAATCAATTAATCCAAAAACCCCTACGTACGTCTCTTGCTATTGTAATATGGAATCAATAAATATTCGGTTTTTTGTTCCAGATCGAAAATTGCGGGCGCTAGGTTTCCGGCCGTGCATCGTGGTGAAAAAAAAACGCATCAGCGGGGAAATGCTGCACAGCCGCCATTTTGTTTTTGAATCGCGCAACCTAATTGTTTTTTTGGACTTCAAGATTGACATTAAAAAATGCTTTTTACAGAATTTGGATATCTCCTTTTGTTTGGCCTACGAAAATTCCCGAAATATGCCTTTTTTTTGTGCTCTACATTGGTGTAACCCCTTAAGGCTCTAAGTGTGAAAATATATTCTTTTTCGTTTTCATTAATTCTCGTGCATATTTGCCAAGCCGAATATGATTATAAGGAGATTTACATCTTATTTAATGTGCCCGATTTTCCTTTTATTATTTCTGTATGAAATTTTTCTTTTGCATTTCATTTCTTTTTCAAAACATTTAGCATTTTAGGGCAGAAAATCATGTTAATTCTCGAAAATATAAAATTTACTTGATAGTTGGCCATAAAAATTTCCAATAAAAAAATCCAAACATTTTAAATATTTTTGGTAGCTAGGAGGCTTTTTTCCTTCTAAATTTTTTTTTTACATAGTGGGTGGTGTAGCTCAGTGGTTATTGTTTTGGGCTTCTGATCTGCAGGTCGTGGCTTCAATCCCAGGTGGTAGCATAAAAAATTTAATATTGGAAAGATTTTTATTTCAATTCTTCCGGCAGTAACAACTTGCCATGGAAAAACTTTTAAAAGAACTCTATGACAAAGCTCAACAAAGTGATGTCGTAAGAGTTCTGCCATTCTGAACCGGCTAAAATAAGTAGGTCCCTTTTAATACTGTTTAGATTGAAATGAATCATTTTTTTAATGAAAATAAATCACAATTTTTTGAGGAGTTTGCATTCGAATCTCTCGCCTTTGTCCATCTGAATAAGGTTTTTCGACCCAAGTGTTTTAATTCTTTTGTACAACATCGCCAATCCAGTACTGGTGCTGTGGTGTATTGCCCAAACAATCGTATATCTACTGCGAAGAGGCCCTAAAGTTTTCGGGGCATTAGCTAAAGCCATCATAGAAAAATAGTTCCAGGATGATAATTTGCCACACTGGACCTATTGTACTAGTCTTCGATAGGCAAATGATTCAATCATGCCTCACAGGATAGAATCAGACAAAGCAAATAAAATCAACGTCTAATAACCGGGTGTCTAATGGGACGTAACTGGTTAAAATATCATCTTCAAAAAGTAGCAACTGTAAACTGCGTCTGCAGGAGAGGAAAACGTCCGTCCATGTTCTTTGCGAACGCCCAGCCATGGTGAGACTTCGTTTTAACCGTTTTCAGCTGGGTTTTCTGCCATTAGCTTCACTCATTAAAAGTTCGACAAGATCCATTCTAACCATCATAAGGAAGGTTGAAGAGATTCTAGTGTAATGAGATTCTAGTAAATGAACTATAGGCAAAAAAGATCTTGCATGATATCTTTACATGCTTCAGTCTGGTTTCGTGTGGTTCACTTGATGAACAAGGAATTTATCATTGTTCCGAAGTTACGCCTCCTTGATTGATTGATCGTCAATGTAATGACGCATTATAATAGACAAATATTCCTGTCCATATCCTAAATTCTTTCTTTCTTAAATTATTGAAGTGCTTCTCAGTTCAACTGTTCAGCTCACTTTTAACTCAGCTTCATTTTGAGTTCTTAACTTATTTTGACAACTTATTATTCTTCTAACTTTATTGTCAGTCCACGGTAAAAATTCTGAGTTTAACTTAGGACCTGAAGACCCTTTTCGTATAGCATTTCAATATTTTATCTCGTATTTTGGTGTTAGTGCATTGTGCTTCGTTTAAGAAATGTCAAAAGAACCCTTAAAAGGGGTAAAAGTGATTGTAGTGAATTGAACAAAGGGTTATTAAAGCTCTAAAACTTAGGAAAATGTAAAATTTTTAAAAAGATTATATATTAGTGTTAAAATTGAAATTATGATATTTTTTCAAAAGTCTTCAGCTGTATTGTATTTTTCAACTTTGACCAATTACTAATTATATACATAGCATATTTACGCTGAATGATTTTGCACTAGTACTTAAAATAACTAAAGAATAATAAATTAGCAACTAATTACCATAATAAGATAATTATACATATTATTTTTTCTCATTCAGCTGATGATATACCAACGTGCAAACGAAATGATCCTAAACTTAAAGATTGTCTTAAAGGGGCATTCCAACAAATGGCGATACGTATTAAGACTGGTGTAAAAGAATTAAATATACCACCACTAGATCCATTTACATTGGATAAGTCATCACATGAGTATAGAAATGGTATAGTTCAAGGTCGTATCAATATGCGTAATATACGCATATACGGTATCAGCGCTGCCATCTTGAAGTCATTAGATTTTCAGATGACTGAGAAAGATATGCGCTTTGATGCAGTCTTGTTTCTGCCTAGTATTAAGATTGAAGGCGAATATAAGGCAGATATTAAGATTAATGATTTGAAACTAACACCAAAGGGCAATTTTAATTTGTCAATGAGTATGTAACTGGTTTCACTTAAAATATATATGAAATACATTTTTTTATGTGTATAATTACAGCTGACATCACATTGAGAGTTAGACCACAAGCTGATATTTTTATGCGTGATGGCCGTCCTTATTTACGTTTTACGAAATTCGATGCAGAACCAACGATTGGCAATATGAAAGTCTATGCAAGCGGTCTTATGCCTGATCCAAGTGCAAGTAAGTGGGCTTACACACATATTTACTCTCATTATTTAATATACTTTGCTTTTATTTGTTTGCAGATGCTTTATTATTGGAATTTGTTAATCAGTATTGGCGTGAAATGTATAAGGCAGCATTACCGGAAACACGTAATACATGGGAACCTTTCCTGATAAAAACAGCAAATCGATTCTTTGCCAATATACCTCTTGATTTACTATTGACAACCGATTGATTAATTGATAAGCATCATAGAATATATAAAAAAAAAAAAAATGTAAAACTGTAAAAAAATTGAATATATTTATTGCATTTTTATGTAGGTGTTTCAGTTTAATATTTAATATCAATATGTATTTTTTGTTTGCTCAGTGTAATGTAATTACATGATGCTGCTAATAAATATATGCATATATATATACGATATACATATGTCAACATTGAAGTGGTCCTTATTTTCTTGAATAAATCAAATTGTCACAATTTTATACAAAATTCTTGAAATTACCTAGCATGACAAATTGGATTCCAACATTCACTCCATTTGACTCTTTTTTTTTTTTTAAACATTCAACTGGACTAAGTAAGACGAATTGAAACCAAAACATATTCAAATATTCCTCGTTTCATTTTTATTAAATATCTGAAGAGGAATTTAAAATTCTTACCTAATTGACTTTATAATCGCAAATTAGTAGTAATTCTGTAATAAAAGCGTATGAAATAATGAAATTATATAAACTAAATCAGCTAATTAATTTTTACTTCTTATGCATTATTATTGATGCATTAATTACAACAAATAAATCATAAGCGTTAATTTCACATTACTTTTATCTGTCCAATAACAAGTTATTGTACTTATGTGGGGGTCTCAGAACTACCCGACCTCACATATAGATGGCGGAGTAGTTTGAAAAAAAATACTCTGATGAAAAGTGGCAACCTTATAGAATATATGTTTTAAGTTTCAAGGCGCCACGTTGTTTAGTATTTTTTTGGAGCCATTGAAAGTTAACGACCTCAGTGAATTTGTAAAGATGGAAAAAATTGATCACCGTTATCTAATTTAATACTTTCATTTGAAAGATCTCAGTCCAACGAATATTAAAGCCGAACTAGATTTTCCTTGGGGGAGTCTGCTCCTTTAGAGTTGGCAGAGTTTAAACGAGGTCGTACGATCTTCCAAGACGAACACCGTGGTTGTCGACTAATTGAGGTGACCACGCCAGAAACGGTTAAGAAAATCCAGAAAATTGGATGATCGCCGGCTGAAGGTGCGTGAACTAGGTGAAATTACAGGCATTTCAAAAAGTGCTATACGAGTACATCGTATATTGACCGAAAATGTGGAGATGAAAAAGCTGTGTGCAAAATGGATGCCGCGTTTGCTCACAATAGAAAGAAACAAAGTCGTAAAGATGTTTCTATAGAATGTTTGGCGATGTTTCACAGTAATAAAGCCGAGTTTTGCGTCGATCCGTAACACCTGAGACAAAACAGTGGACTGAAATTCTCCCCTTTTCCGTGTCCAAAGAAGGCGAAGACAGTTCCATCTGCAGGCAAGTGGGATAATTTTTATTCATTATTGATTAAAGAAAAAAGGCCGCATTTAGCGAAAAAAAAGTGTTGTTGTCCACTATTGTGATGGCCAAAATCAATGAGTTAAAGCTCGAACTGCTTTAGCACGAAACTTATTCGCCAGATTAAGCTCCTTCGGATTATTTTCTATTCCCAAATTGTAAAAAAATAGCTTGGTGGTGGAAGATTTGCAAACAATGAAGAGTGGAGTCTGCGGTAGATGGCTATTTTAGTCAGCTAGACAGTTCATACTATAAACAGGGTATCGTAGCTATAGAATATCGCTGGGAAAAGTGTACAGAGCTAAAAGGAGATTATGTTGAGATATAAAGAAAAATGTTTCCAAATTTATTGTGTTTTCTTTGTTAGGTCGAGTAGTTCTGGGACCGCACTCGAAAGTTATTATTATTGCTTAAGTGGACCTTTTTACAATCAACCGTTTATCTAAAGGGTATTTCTATTAGAGTGTTAGAACTTCCAATAGAGTCTATTGTAACAGGTGTTTGGAGAAAAATCAACCAACAAGACTTGACACTGGCACTCAACGTTATTCGTGTCATTGACGAATTGCGTTGTTGGAAAAATGATGTCACTAATCGACTCGGGTTCATCAGAGGTGTTCGACCTAATCGAACGTAAATTATAAAATTATAAAATGTCATAAAATTATCTTCAAAAAAATAGCAATTTAATTTATGCAATAATATAAATTTTATTGCAATTTCAAGTTGTATCACTCTTATAAAAAAACCCTTTTATTATAATTATCCCTATGCCTAGATATACCTACATAATATAGTAATTTCACAAATATTATACTATATTTAACACATAATCTCTAATATATATTATATATAGTCATTAGAATAAATATATTCCGTATTTAACAGATTTGTTGAAGTTACTCTTTAGAAGCTTAGCTGGAACGTTGGCAAAATTCGTTTTTGCTCTCTTATTTGGATTTGTACGATTTTCGAAGAGTGTTTTCCACACAATATAAAAATATTAAATATTTTTATTCAACAAATTGTGCAAGTTCATAAAAATGTTGCGAGCATTAATACTTTTATGCGGTATATGTGCTGTACTGTTCGTTACAGTTGCAACCGAAGAGAATGTTAACGAAGCAGCTGACAATTTATCATCGAAAACTTCGGTAAAAGATTCTAAATATGTGACAGGTATGTGACAGGATGTGAATTGAAATTGGAAGACTATTGATTAGATGGTTCTTTAGAAAAATTGATTTCAGTCTTTCGATAAAAATTTATCATCCAATCATGTGTTAGTGTGATTTAAACTGTGATATATGTAGACTTTAGATTTTATTTTTCATAAATTGAGTTGTAAAATTTGATTCTTGATGCTTTTTTGTAAGCAGTTTCTTCAAAATGATTCATCTCTCGAATGATATTTCACTGAGTTGAAATATTTTGGTGAACGTCATAAAATAAACCAAAGTCGTTGGTAGAAACAGCAATATTTTTGGTGAAACTTGTATCTTAATGTTTACATAAAAAACTATACAAAAATAATGAAAGAGATGAGCTAAGTTCATAGGAAAATTTTTTTTTTACACAAACTTTTAGCTGGCGATGAACCCAAATGCAAATATAAAAACGGCGTGCCAAATGAATGCCTTAAGAAGGCTTTACAAACTATGTTGGGCCGGTATATCAATGATGTTAAAGAGAAAAAATTTATGTCCTTGGAACCAGCCCGTTTAAATCACACTACATTACAATTTTCCTATGGTGATGTTAAGGGTCATATGACTGTACGGAATGTCGAAGTGAAGGGGTTTTCTACACAAACATTTCCCAGAGCCGAATTACAAGTGGATAAAGATAAATTCAAAGGACATTTTCTTTCTGTGATGCCACAAATGGAATTTAATGGAAATTACAAAGCTCAGGTTTTGGTAAATGATATCCAATTGAAACCAAAGGGAATATTTAATGTTACACTAAGTAAGTTGAATTCTTTCATATACAATATTCATATAAAGATTACTTTGAAAATCTTCTCTTTGATCTACTTCATATAGCTAATGTTACATTTGATATATATGCTGATGGTATTTTCTACGAGAAGGATGATCATCGATTTATGCGTATCACCAAGCTTAAAGTAGATATGAATATGGGTGATTTGAACGCTAAAGTGACTGGAATCTTTGACGATCCAGAGTTAAGTATGTGAAACGATGAAATTTTGACAGTTAATTCTAAAAAAAAAAAAAGAAATATCTGCATTGGTTTATCCATTTTGGTCAAATGTTGAGTTCTTTATCATGCAATATATTTATCTTTTTCTTTGCATTTTATAATTTGAGCCATTCAAAATTTAATATCGAATTTAATAATTTAGATAATGTTCTAATAGTTGTATTTATAAAATGTTTGCTTAGAAAATTTCACAATCGAAGTGAACCAAGTAAAGCTCAAAATACAAAAAAGAAAGAAGTTTGCCATTCTTCTTTCTGTCAACTGTCGAAATTTTTATTATCATATTTTTATGTCTGTACAAATGGTTTTTATCTCCATTCTTCGATTTGTAGATGCAGTTGCTGTTAATTTGATGAATCAGCAGTGGAAGCAAATATTCAGTGTTGTATTTCCGGCTACAAAACCCGTTTGGTTGCCCTTAATGTTAGACGGAATGAATGAAACACTTGGTGCAATACCATTTGATGAATTTGTTATAGATGATAATTAACGGCCATCGAATATTATACTTTATCACCATTTTCCGATAATGCTGAGTATGTGTTGTATTTATCAACTGGTAATACTTGTAATATTGTATCTAATTGATTTTCAAAAATACAAAATTATCGATTTGATTAAACTAACTAACACTGAGTTCTGTCACTTATGTTTAAAGTAAAGTTAAGAATCTCTTCAAATAGTCAATATACTCGTCAGAAATGAACTATGGATTGAACTAATTTCCACACTTTAATTATACTTGCTTTCATCACTAAACGTTCCCTGGAATGAGTATTAATTATATCAATCAACAATTAATATATTTACTTGCTTACTTGCTTAGTATATTAATTGCAACAATAATCATATACCTACGTATGTTAAGTTCAATTCGATTAAATCTGTTCAACAACTTCAACAATATTGTACGCAATTTATATTGATGAATATTTAATTTTTTCCATATAATTTATTTTATACGATCCAGATTGGGTGCTGTAGCTCAACGGTTAGTGCTTTGGTTTTCTGACCTATAGGTCGGGAGATCAATCCCCTACTCATCTGTCGGCAAGCAATTAGCTATTCTTTCGGCAGTAACAATTTGACATGGAAAGACTTCTAAAAGTGGTATGTGAGAAAACTCACATGTATTGTGTATACATTAAGAGTGACATCACTGCTTGTATTATCAGCCTTGAGGAATTTCAATGAAGATTCAATGATATTTATACTATCATTTCTGGTATAGATTGGTGGATATTCTCCAGTTTCTTCATTGCGTATGAATTTAAGTATATCATCGAATAATCGTCCCAAATCTGATTCGCCCATTGCCTTCGATGGCAAAGGTAATTTATGCGTTAAATCTGCATGTTGCTGGGCAAGAAACAGCTGCCCATAAATATTGGCATGAGGATTAACAAATGAATGATATGAATTACGGGAGACACCATGTTGCAGCGAATATTCGGCAACAACAATTTCAGCTGGTACATGAACACCATCTAAACTGGTCTTTGCAAAATAGTTTACCATTATGAAGTAGTATGATTGCGTTGCAAGTTCTGTAAAATATGCTATGTAAGTTATTTTTACCACGTTATAACAGTTTTAGGGCCTGTTTTTCGGTACCAGATTAAACTAAGTTTACGTAAAGCGAGTTAAAATTTAAATTTATTTTAAACCACAGCAAGAAAATATGTACGTGGGTGCAAAAACAGACAGCTGAACAACTGATAGGTTAATCTTAGTTTAACCTAACTAGATTGGGTGTTTAAATTTAGTTTAAACTACGTAGAAATTTGACAGTAAAACTAGAAAAAGTGATATAACAAAGGTTCTGCCAGTTGGAATCCGCTAATGTAAGTCCATTCTAATGCTGTCCAAAATTAAACACGCACAACAGTGCTGAAAGAGTAGCTCGACTGCTCGACTATATATGAATAAATATGTAAAAAAAAAAATTGGCCCAAAAATATTCATTATTCTTAATTTTATACTATAAAATATATGTAACAGTATTTATGTCTTATGTATTACTGCTGAATACGAGAAGGTTAATGACGGTAAAATCTACAAAATATGTGACAGGTGTATGAGTATGGATGTGTATGAAATGAAATTAAGACTTGTCAACATGAAATGAAACGTCTTTATGATTAAGTTCAAAAATTGCAACGCTTTTTCAACATTCCCGCAATGACCCCTTTGAGTATGTCCAAGTAAACAATTTGAAGAGTATTTAAAGTATGACAGAGAACTTGAATATCATACCAATCTAATTGGTCCTATAAATCAGTACTAATCCTATACTAAAATTGGTTGAAATAATAACGTCATATAAACTAAATCTACTAATTAATTTTTGCTACTTATGTATTACTATTAATACATGAATTACAAATAAATCATAATCGTTAATTTTACATTGCTTTTATTTGTCCAATAAACGGTTATTGTACTTAAGTTATTGTTATTGCTTAAGGAGGGAATAGGGTTAATTCGTGTAAATGAAGGTAAATTTTTGTGATTTTTTTTTATGAAACAGTTAAAATCTAGTTATTAAGTCCAATAGTATATTATAGTACGACATTTGAAGAACATTGTGTAAAATTTTCATGGAGAAATATTAAAAAATACGGCAATGGCAGCAATTATTCTGGACCTTCCACGACCACGACCTACAGATCAGAAGACCAACACACTAACCCTGAGCTACGATACCCGCCCTGGATCGTATATAATAAATTGTATGGAAGAAATTAAATATTATATTATTAATATAATATAGTTTAAAGTCGTTCGAATAAATATATTCCGCCACTTGAGAGATCGTTGCAGTTGCTCCTTAGAGGCTTGTTTGCAACGTTGTTAAAATTCGTTCTTTCTCTCATTTGGATTTGTATGATTTTCGAAGAGTTTTCTAAAAAAAAAAAATACAAAATTTTTATCAAACATATATTTTGCAAGTTCGTACAAATGTCGCGTGTATTAATATATTTCTATGGTGTATGCGCTATACTATTTGTTACATTTGCAGCAGAGAAGAATGTAGCATCCAAAACTTCGGTAAAAGATTCTAAATGTGTAATAGGTATGTGAATGCAAATTGGAATGAAGACTAAACTGAAATGAAGGAATAATTAATGAAAGAAATTTTTGGTCTATTGGCTTTAGAAGAATTTATTTCGATTATTCGAATAAAATTTTTCAACGAATTCAGTGTCACTGATCTCAAATCCGAAAAGTTTTTTTTTTTTCATAAACTGAATTGTAAAATCTAATTCTTTTGTAAGGTTTTTTCAAAACAGTTTATCTCTCTAATGAGAATCTAAAGAGTCGAAATTAATTGGTGAACGGCATGAAGTAAATCAAATTTTTTGTTAAAAACAGCAATATTTTCTAAATCTGCTCTTTGATCTATTTCATATAGCTAATATTACACTTGACATGCATATTGAGGGTTTTATCTACGAACAGGATGACCATAAATTTCTGAATACGACCAATCTAGAAATAGATACGGATATTGTTGATGTGAATGCTAAGGTGACTGAAATCTTTGCGATGAGATTGCGACAGTTGATTCGAGTAGAGAAGGTGATTTCATAGTTTTTTGCTTTAAAAAATTTGTTTAGAGAATTTACGAATACCGAAATGAAGAAAACATTTATCAACTATCGAAATCATATTATCATATATTTTTATGTAATTTTTTTGTTCCCTTTTTTTCGATTTGTAGATAAAGTTACTGTTGATTTGTTGAATGAACATTGGAAGCAATTGTTCAGTACTTTATATCCTGCGACAAAACGTATTTGGTTGGCCTTAAGGTTGGAAGCGATAAATGAAACATTTGATGAACTTGTTGCTGGTAGTAATTAACGGATATCGAATACGGTACTTTATCAATATTTTCCAATAATGCTGAGTATGTGTTGTATTGATCAATAGGTAATCAACTCGTACATATTATTGTGTATATTTTATTTTGAAAAATATAAAATTATTGATTTCATCAAACTAACACACTAACATCTGAATTATGGCACTTATGATTAGGAAAATAGACCATTAAAACAACCTAAAAAATGTGTCAGAAATCTCGCAAGAAATGAACTATGGATTGAACTAATTTCTAGTTTAATTATATTGGTTTTCATCATTGAACACCTTAGCGAGTACTGAGTTAAATCAATCAATTAATTTAAATACTTGCTTACAATTTGTTGTATAAATTGCAACAAAAATTATATACCTACAGATGTTAAGTTCAATTCGATTACATTTGTGCAACAACTTGTTATTGTAAGCAAGTTATTTTGATTGCTTAAGTAAAACTTTTTACATTGTATGTCTCTTAATAAGAATGTAATATGCATTGCGAGATGAAGTATTTTACAAAAGCTATTTACTTAATGAATATTTAATCTCTGACATACAACCGGCATACCATAAATATGTTTTGTTTCTTAGTAGCTCGTTGCAGTTGCATTTTAGAGGTTTGATTGTAACGTTGGCAAAAGCTTTTCTCCCATTTGTATATGATCGATAAATCGAAGAGTTTTCCTTAAATATATTTTTTTTTTTCGGACTAGTGCTCGTAAAAATGTCGCGTTTATTAATACTTGTATATGTTGTATGCGCTGTGCTAATATATACAACTGTTGCACAAGATAATGCTAATAATGCAGCCGATGATTCAGCATCAGAAACTGCGGTTAAATCTACAAAATATGTGACAGGTGTGTGTGTGTGCGTGTGAAATGAAATGACGACTTAGCTAAAGTGAATTTTTGCTTCAAGCAAGCAATTGAAAGTCTTTTCGATTTTATACATCGACTTTTTCTTAACTCCCCTCCACCCCCTCTTTTGTATGTACTTTTAGCTGATGGTATACCTAAATGTGATCAGAAAAGTGCTAATTTAAGCGAATGCCTTAAGTATGCATTAGAAAATGGAATTCGACGTTATACTGATGGCGATGAAGATCTAAATTTACCATCACTAGATCCATTCCATTTGAATCGTACTACTCTACAATTCTCTTACGGTGTAGTTAAGGGTCATGTTACAATACGGAATGTCGAAGTAAAGGGTTTCGCTAAAGAAACATTTGAAACAGTCGATTTGCAGATAAATAAGGATAAATTTCAAGTACATGTTATTGCTTTGGTGCCACAAGTACAATTTAATGGATATTATAAAGCTGATATTGTCGTAAATAATGTACACCTAAAACCAAAGGGTGTTTTTAATGTCACATTAAGTAAGTTGGGAATTAAAATTTCAAATCGAAATGGATCGAAGTGGACAATTACTTTATTAAATCTTCTATTTTTTTAATACACTATGCTTTTATAAGCTAATCTGAAATTAGATCAACACGCGGATGGTGTTTTCTATGAAAAGGATGGCCACCGATTTATGCGTATAAGCAATTTTGATCTGGATCCAGAAATTGGTGATTTAAAAGCCAAGGCAACTGGTGTATTTCCCGATCCACAGCTAAGTATGTATTGAGTTTGTCAGAGTTGATTTCAATAGAGCAAACGAATAGCATAATTGTAAGGTGAATCAAGTTTTTCATATTTTGATGGAAAAAAAAAACTTGTCGGTGTATTAGTGATTTCGCAATATTTATGTCGACAGCATAAAAACAATATCAATTTTGAAAAATTGCCAAAAATAAACCGCAAAAGATATTTAAATAATTATTAAAGGCAGATGAATCTTAGATTCATTGGCTTGAAGACTGCATATTGCATATCTTTAATTAAACATTTTTCTCAAACAATCAGCAACTTGGACTCTCTTGTATTCAGAGGCTCTAAATAAAAATAAACGTTGAATATTTTGGTGAAATATCTTAAATCATTATATTGGCTACTATAAAAATTAAGCATAAAACTTAAAATGCTATTTGTTTCTCTATCGTTATTGACTGTCGAAATTTTATACATTTTTTTGTTATCTGCTACTTGATAAATATTTTCAATTTTAGATGAAATTGCTGTGAATATGTTGAATCAATATTGGAAAGATATATTCCGTATTGGATTTCCAGCGACAAAACGCTTTTGGATGCCCATGCTGTTGGAAGTGATGAATCAAGGATTTAGTGTAGTGCCATTTGATGAATTTGTGACAGATAGTACTTAGTGTGAACTAATATTTTTATGAATTTTATAATTTTATATATTTTTTTATTATTGATTTGACACTTAATTAAATAAAGTATTTTTTTTTTTAATTTTTATTTTTATTTTTTTTTTTCGGTTACCACAGAAATAAATGACCCAAATATAAACTTGACCTTGAAATTAAAGTGTTACAAAATTTTATGAAACATTGTACATTGTATATACTGCTTTAATGAAAGCAATGGTGAAAAAGTAAGCAATTACAATATAATTTTTTTTTTCATACAAATAACAAATATAACATAATTACTTGGTGTAATTTTTTAAAAGTGTTATAAGTCGATTTTTTCGTAAATTAAATTAATGCTATTTTTAGTAGTTTCATGATTATTTTAGTTTAAAAATATCATTATACGCATTGGAAAAAAAATGGACTTGTATCATTTTCAAAAATAACGTCTCATAAAAAAATAAAATAAAAGTGAGTACAATAACATATTGCAATTACATATCTATATAGCAATTCCACCTTGCTACTAGTTAATAACTTATGTTAGTTATAAGTTTGACGTATGTAAATGTAAAAGAAACTTATTGTTCATAATATACGATATATTGTCATATTCATATCTGTTGTCTCTTAAGCATAAGTAGAGTGTGAAATTATTTCAAGCACGTCTATAATAAATTCCTTTTTTTTTTTTTTTTTTTTGAATTCAGGCCTTGTCTAGCAGTTAAGTCAAATGTTACGATTTAAAGCGAAAGCAAGTTAATTCGTTTTTCTTCGAATTGTTTGTTAAATCAGAATGCAATTGAGATATTTCTCAATCTCATATTTATGTATATTCACGTACAGAAGCAAATAATGTAATATAGAAAATCATCTAAATGATTGATATTATATTAATGCTTCTCGTATTCTCAAATTTTGTTTTAATTCATGAATAATGCATCCTATTGGTAATTCCGAAATAATTACATTTAATTTATTATTATTAAATTCGATCAACGATTAACGTGTGAACTTTATTTGTTTGTTGAAACAATCAAAAAATGGTTAGGAACAAGAAAAAAATATTTGTCCATCAATTCGTTAGTTTTCTCTCTCAAAAAATCGCTTGACTTCCACATATGAACTCTATTTTTTAATAAATAATATTTGAAAATAAATAAATTATTATTATTATTACGTATAATTGCCATTTACATGCGTAAGTACATATATTTTTTATAAACAAAACATTACTTTATCAATATAGCATTAATTCAATGCGTGTGCTATCATCCTGTCCACTTGCTATTTTATTAAGATAACCACGTCTTAACCTTGAACGCTGTCAAAGGCAGTGAAATGACACCAAGTGATTTGCATATAACTTATTATTAAATTCTATAACGTACATATAAGTATGTTATGTACATATTTATAATTATCAAGCATTGCTTTTTTAATTGACTATATATGTGTTTATGTCTAAAGAATACTTACTTGTCATTTGAGTTATTTTTTTTTTGGATAGAAAGTTTCCACATTATTAAATAACATAATATCAATATAAATGATAGTTATGAATTTGAATTGAATTTCAATAATTAGGTGCTATGATATCGTATAGAATAGAAAAAAATTACTTCAATAAATAAATAGAATAAATTAATAAATAAATAATCTATATCGAAATACAAGAATAAATGTCGTTAGATTTTTATGCATGTTTCAAAGTTCTTTCAAATAGAAACTTGAAGTAATCGAATAAACTCGATTTTATGCAAATCTAATGCTCGTATGATCAAATTCTATTTAGTATTTTGAAGTTCATTCTAACTCATTATTATTGGCATTTAATTTTTATCGAATACTATAAGGTAAATAGATATATATGAATGATATGAAATAAACAAATTGATAATAATAGGTAAGGGATAAATAAATTGGAATAAATTTAGAACTTGTTCATACCACCAATGACATTGTCTCGCATAGAAATGAATTAATTTCGTTGTAACCTTTAGTAATGTGAAGTTCTATTGATAGGATTAATCAATTAGGGTGCTATTTTCTTGGTGTATTTTTTTACAGAATTTTTCATGGTCTTTTTGCTGTTAGTTGAACGGTGAAGGCTTTGTTTTTTGCCGCCTGAGCCACTGCAAGTATTTCATTAGTGTTGTTTGCTGAATTAAAGGTGGAAGTTATTGACGATATATTCTATATAGTAAAATGGTTCATAATGAAAAATTGATCGATGCAATTTTAAAGGTAAATAATATAAGATTAATTTGTCTTTTTTAATTTTCCTAAATTTTTGCATATTATTTTTGGCAATTTTTCAAAGTGACATTAAAACTTGGTACCAGTTGTTTTAAGAGTAATTTGAAAGAAAGTAAAATACTCTTAATTTTGCATGTATTTAAGGGGTTATATACCTTTTTCTCCAGAGAAATACAGGGTTTTTATTAATTTTTTTAAGCATGTTACCATTGTTTTATTCAAATACAATACAAATTTTATTAACGTACGTGTCCTTAAGTAAATTCATATAAAATTTCGAGTGAATATTTTAATAATTGTGGAAGTTATAGTCTTTTCCGCAGAACTCCTCTTTTCAGTAGTGGCTAACGGTGAGCATGAAAACAAGGAAACAGCTCAACTGAAAAAAAAATGAAAAATTACGTTAGTATATAGTGTTATCTAGTTCGTGAACAAAGGATTTTACGAAAAAAAATTTTTTACAGTTACAGTGATATTTATTTTCAAAAAAGTCGATTTTTCGAGGTCGAATAATGTAGTTTTTTGCCCAAAAAAAATAGAAAAATTTTTCGAAATAAAAATTCCTTTGTTCACGAACTAGTTATTGTATATACAAACAATCCGCCAAAATTTCAAATCGATCGATGTAGTAGTTACCGAGATATCGTGCTCACCGCAATGACCTTTTCTCAAAAATGTGATTCCGAGATAATCGCGTTTAAAGTTTTGGGTGGACATTAGGTAGTTATGGACACCGCTCGCTATGAACGGCTGTATCTTAGGTTCTAGTGCCCCGATCTCTATGAAATTTTGCAGAAAAATTGTTAAAAGTATGTACATAAAAAAAAAAATCATAAAATTTTTTTCGATTTTTTGAGCCAGAAAAAGGTATATAACCCCTTAAGGAGGAAATTTTGGAGATGAAGCCAAGGAATATACGATTCATCTGCCATTTTTACTTTTCAAATATATTCTATAGTTTATTTTTCAGACATTTTTCAAAGTTGATGGTTAAACATATTTTTCAAGGTAATTCTAAAATGTCTATTAGTACAATTTTGCAAAAATTGTCTCATAATTAACATTTTTATTTGAACACAACTGTAAAACTATAAATAATAACAGGTTAAATGAAAAGATTCTGGAAACGAACTTGCTTATTTGTGATGTATGTAAATGTATGAAACAAAAGACTTAGGAAACGAACTTGTTCTCTGTATATACAAAGGTACATACTACTTAAGCCAATATTCCTATTTCAGTGTAAATAAATATTTACCAAAATGTATAGGAATAATACTTGAAAAGCTTTAATAAATATATGAATGTATGAATTAAAATAATTAAATGAATAAATAAATTAAATATTTGTTGTATTATGAGAAAAAAAAGTTGCTAAATATTCTAAGGATATTTAAATTGGCAGTATTAAAAGTTTTATAAAATATTTAAACAGTCCATTCAACTGCCACACCTGTAGTTACTTAATTTTTATTTTAAATTCATAACATAAGGCTCTTCATATACTGCGTCTACATATGTATGTACGCTGCTAATGGATGATAATGCAAAATCAGTTGACATTTATTTTTTTAAGCTTTGAGCTAAAGCTTTTTGTTACTATTAACGAATTATTTGTGTAGACAGTTTATTGCGTAGAGCAATTACCAACAAAAAAACCATGTGCTTTACTGGAGGTACATCTATATTATGTTTGGTTTTGCTATCGAAAATTGTGTATGGGGCAAAAGCCAAAAGAAAAAGCGTCTTTCTCATTTTTTTGTGTTATAAAAACTATAAATAATCATTTTCGAAGCTCATTTTAAGATTTGCAATCACTTCGAACGGTACGAACGATCAAACAAACACTTGGAATTGGACGCGTTTTTGTTTGATTTTCGTTTAAATTTCGTGTTTTATTGTTTCGATTACTCAAAAATATCTACATATACGTGAATGAGTGTTACAAATAAAAATATTTGTTAATATTTTGTGCTGTGACATTATTTATTTTATTATTCATACATTCATGTACACAAGTATTTCATATTATTAATGTAAAATTCGTATACCCAAAAAGAATAATAATAACATATAACCATAAGTAATAATATTACTTATGAGTTTTTATGCGTGTGTGTGTGTGTGTGACAAAAAAAGATAAAAGCGTCTAAGCCGGTTTTGTTTCGTCGATTTGTGATTGTTGTGAAAATTAAACAAGCTAATAAAAATTTTAACAAAACCTTGCAAAAAAAATTAGAAAAGCAAACACATTCAAATTCAGTCAGACACAACGTGCATATATATATTTATTGTATATAACATAAAGCAAATTCAAAAAAATTAGCCCAAATCGAAAACTTACAAAAAATGCATTCATCGTCTATTTATTGTATTGTGATAACAATTGCATTTGTTTGTAGCAATGCCATTGTTGGTTGTTCTGCAGAATCGACACCACCAACTAATTTGGATGAAATTTCAACATCATCAGCAGCTGGAGTAACCGAAGCAGCAGTAGTTGAAGCAACTAAGGAATATGATATTGAATTTGGTGCAAGTGAGTATATGTGAAGGTGTATTTAGATATGAAATTGAGATTCCATAATGGATTTATCCAGCACAATGAGTGTTACGAGATCTTATGGGCATGAAATGAATATACGTTATTAATATCAAGAATCTTCTTGAAATAAATTGTGTTGAATTTTATTTATATAATAATTATTTTAATAAATTTTAAATCATCTCTTGCAACATTAAAATAGAGAAATTGTCAAAAATAATTATTAAAGATATTTGAAAAATTTAAACGTCATTTTACATTCTTTGGGTTGAAAATCGAATTTTTAAATATTTTAATTTGGTGGTATTTTCCTGGATGAGAAGCAAGTACTTATTGTTTGATTTATGTTTTTTAATATTTCAGAAAAAATTTCAAAAAAAATAAATAGTCTCGTGGTAATCCAAGTTAAGTTCAGAAATTACGAAATTATGAATTTGTTAAAGAAGATGAATTCTCTTATTTGAACCCAAAATGTATAAAAAAAATATACTATTTTATATGTAATCTATTATAAAATAACTGATAGAAAAACAAAGTTACGGCTTTTCGTTCTCAGAGATATCTGTTTCTTGTCTTTAATATGCTCATACTGTTAGACTGTAAGCGTAGCTCTAAAATTGAATGAAAATATAGACACAATATTTTTTTTTTGTAGTAGGTAATTCCTCTACTGTTAGCCACATTTTTAGTATATTTAGAATTACTTTAATAGCAAATGCTTATCTAACCACAAATTTGGGAGCTTTAACATTTAACAGCAGTCGACGAAAATAAGAAATATTGCATTTGGTATATAGGACGTAATACATATGATCAATAGCGAAATGTGAACTTAAAAGATTTTGGTATAAATAAATAAAAACAAGTTATTTTTTTAATATTGTCTATCGACTTTAATCCATTTACTAGCAAAAAAAAAAAAAAAAAATAAAATAAATAAATAAATAATAATTTAAAGAGCGTTTTGAAAGCTTTGTTGCACAAAAAAAATTATGCTTAGTACGTGTATTTGTATAGAAGAATACACTAAAGGAGCATTTTTGCAATAAATGGCATTACAAAAATGATTGTGAGTCATAATATGAAATGCAATTGTGTGGCTCAAACATAAATATTTTTCTCTTTATTTCCCTCTCGCTCTCTCTCTCTCTCTCTCTTTCTGCCACTTTTTGTATTCGTTTCAATGATTGCAAAATATCATCTAGATATTTTGTGATTTTAGTTCCTCCAACAAAAAAGAAAAAAAACAAAATTAATAATATTGCACAATTTGAGCCGTATTTAGCGGATTTCGTTATACTTTGCACTTAAATGCGCAAACAAAATTTTATAATTTTTATTTTTATTTTGTTTTTTTTTTGTTGTTTTTTGTTATTAAAAGTAATACAAGCATAATAATTATAATATGAGTATATGAAATGGTCAGAGTGTAGAGGTTAACCGTAGAGAATTAGCTTTAATGCTCAAAAAATGTTTATGCAATTAAAAATGTGAGTGTCATGGCAAGAACGTCAAAGTCACAAAGGTAGGTCATGACAAGCATATTATTGTGTTTCAAAAAATATAAAATTATATACAAATGGATATGGAAAAAAAAACTATGAAATCAAATTAAAAGTGTATCTAATATAAATGTTTTTGCTTATATTATTTTTTTTTTCGCTTATTATAATTGAATTTAATTATAATAAGAAACAAGTAAAATATATATTAGAGATTTATTTATTTAATATTGAACAATTTTGGTACTTATCGCATGCAAATTTAAATTTCAATTGATTTTTTATAATTATTTAGTGCTGAGAAAAAAGATTTTAGTCTCATCCAGTATCATTGTGCATGTTAAATGTGGTTAGTATTGAAAGGGACCTATTTACAATTAGACAACTTCTAATTATAAAATTCTTGTGATATAATATTTGTTCTATCTTAATATAAAATTATAAACTAAGCATTTTTAAAACAAAATTTGTGTTCTCGGAAGAAACCCTATTTAATTTTAAAAATATAAACTTGGTCGAGATAAAATTCTTTTGAATTGGCTATATCATTGTCTTTGGTGTCGATTATTAAATATTAATTACAAATAAAACAAATAAATATTATATAAAAATCAGCATTAAAAATGAATCTATATAAACAATTAAAGAATAAATATTAAAAGCTTCAAATTGAAAATGAAACCGGCGCTGCGTTTGTTCATAAGGTTTCTTCACAAATACTTGAAGTACTTGCTCATATTCGAGACAGACGCAATAAGTAGAAAATTAGCCGAAGAACGTAAGTGGTAAAATAAAACGTATAAGAAATAATTGAAAGAAATAATATGATCATAATGAAAAAAAGCTTTTTGTGTTTGTAGTTAATACGTTGATTTAACTGATAACTGACCTATTATACTAAATCTACTTATTACCAAATCGTTTGTGTCTCATACAAAAAAAAAATAAAGCTTTTCATATAGTATTTATTACACGAGCTTTTCTTTATTCAACTTTATATGCCTGTATATGCATTTGGGTATGATAAACAAATGTTACGAAATATAAACAAATTGATTAGCATACGAATGATAATGTAAAATAAATGAAAACAGCTGGTTAGCTAGTAGATAAAGACGATAAAGCAGAGTAAAACAAATCAATTTTATTTACTGCGACAATTTACGAACAAAATTTGAGTTAATTGAGTTAATCCCCTACTGAAAATTTGAAAATTCATTGATACGCCAAAAACAAATCTCTTGGTGTTTTTTTTGTTATTTTTCTTCTCATTATTTATTATTTATTATATTTGTATTTCTTAATTTTTATCCACTTTTCTGTTTGTTGGTATTAATATTTTATTATTTATAATTTTATTTCAGTTCCATCACAGCCTTCCATTGATTTTATACCATGCAATATAAAAGATCCCAAAAGGAATGACTGCATTAAAGGTTTATTTACACAAATTTTACCAAAACTGAAAGTAAGTGAAAAATGCATATTATTTTGATGTGATTTATTTAAATATCGAAATTATTTTACATAGACAGGCATACCTGAATACAATGTCCCCTCTATTGATCCCTACTTTTTTAAACGTGGTATTTTCCGATATGCCACCGAGGGTGTACAAGGTGGACTTCTCATTAAGAATATGCATATACATGGATTAAGTACAATCACAGTGAATAATATAATATCAAATTTCACGGAGAATAGTTTTCTTATGAAGTTGGGCATTGAAATTCCAAAACTAAAGGCTGGTGGAAATTTCAAAGCTGATGTTAAATTTGGCGGTTTACGTTTGGCACCAAAAGGACCATTCAATATAACAATTGGTAATTTTAAATAATTGTAAATTTTGTATTTGATATCGTTAATTATATTTTTCATTGATTTTATTCCATAGACAATTTGAAGGCAACAATACTGGCTGGTGGAGCTTTCGAAAATACCGAAACTGGACGTCATCTTAAAGTGCAACGTTTGAATGCCAATTTGGCAATAGGAAATGCACACATTATAGCTGATGGCATATTTTCTGATAAAAATTTAAGTATGTTTTGCGTGCAATTTAATATTAAAGGTATTGTTCCACTAATACATGCATATACTTTAATATATTTCAGATGCAATGATTTTAAATTTGGTTAATGAAAATTTACCCGAAGTTATACGTGTTGGTATACCAGCTACACGCGAACAATGGATACCAATTTTGATTGCACACATTAATGATTTCTTTGCAAATGTTCCTATTGAGAAGTTTTTGGTGCATTCGTAATAATTCCCCATACACACTTTTTGTATGTAATAATTTATTTATGTAATAGTGTTTTTGTCCAATTTTCATGTTAACATCTATTTGTAAGAGATTATCTGTATTGTGTATTCGTTCGAATGAAATGAATATATTGCTTTGGAAAATTATTATAAAATATTACCTTCAAAATATAATTAAAAGTATACAATTTGTGATATATTTCTTGAGGGGTTTCTTTATTGGAACAATAGAAATGACGAAATGGGGTTAAATAATGTGATGCTTTCTGACTATAAAATAGGCAAAACTGGTGCAAAAACATTGAGAAATGGAGTGCAGTTTACGGTTAGAATGTTTAAACGGATCCTACCATCTAATTTTGGTTTGTATGACTACATTCTGGAAATTTCGATGTTAAAGACGCACCTCATTCTCACCGGCAAGTCACTGAAAAATTCACTGAAATTCTATAATTGGTAGGAGGCACAAAACATCAACTATATAGTTTAAAATCATTTTAAAAAGGATGGCAGCTCAAAGAAGCTAGATGTTTGGATGCCACCTGAATTAACGAGAAAAAATTTCCTTGATCGATTTACCATTAGAGAGGCGCAGCTATAACTTAACGAAATCGAACGATTTTTGAAGAGAAAAATCATAGTCAAAAGCCGGTGATCGTTCACAAACGAATTCAAGACCTGGAATGACAGCAAACAAGGTTATGTTGAGTGTTTGGTAAGATTGGAAGGGAATTCTCTATTACGAGCTGCTAGAAGTTGCCGAGCTTGTCAATTCGGTCCTATAGTAAGCATAACTCGACCGTTTGAATGAAGCAATTAAAAAAACCGACCGAAATTGACAATATCAATGACAATGATAGACCACACACATCTTTGATGACTCGGAACAAATTGACGGAACGTTGTGTGGGAAGTTTTGATGCATCCGCCATATAAATGGGATCTTGCAACGTCTGACTACTATTTGTCTTTTACAAAACTCTCTTTATGGTAAAAAAAATAAGCGACAGAAGATCATCTGAAAATCACTTGGGCAACTTTTTCGTCGATAAACCAGAGAAATTCTACACCGATGGAATTATGAAGCTACTCGAAAAATGACAGAACTTTATAAATAACAATGGCCAATATGTGCTTGATTAAAATTGATTTTCAATAAAGAAAAATTTTTTGTTAACAAAATCGCGGCTATTTTTATATCACTCAATAAAAATATTGTAGGGCATTAAATTGTTTAAAATATGTAATGTCGTCTTTAGCACAAATTCATAACATAATAATAAACAGAAATGCTTTATTATGGACCATTTGATGTCGACGGAGTGTGCTTGCATTATTACTTTGGTTACGTTTGCGCAGTACGCAGTCTGTTCATATTGCATACTTTTAGGCTGCCTTTTATATAATGCATTTGTGTATCCGAAGTATTGAGGTGAAATATAATTCGCATGGAATTTAATTTTAAATGCATTTACATGATGCCAGTTACATTCTAGACACTGTAATCGGATCTATATTGTAATATGAATATATTTGAACTTTATATGTGTCTGAATTTTTAACGTCATTTCACACATAAAAAAAGACCGTAAATGGTAGGTGTTGTTGTTGGTTTTGCATTTAAGAAATTTTAAAGTTAAGCCTTTGAAGAATTTTCAACGGTTTCAATTCCATGAACAAAAGGAAAAATTGAAGTTAGAGGGGTACATCTTAATTACCAAGTTTACTAGCCGATTTTGCCCTCAGAGGGTAATGACGCCTGAGAAACAATATCGATACATTTTTAAGAGTGTACGATATCTGGAAATCGGTTATCAAATGCCGAATATATGATAAAAATCAGATTATGGCTTCTTTTAGTATGGTTTAAAAATGATACTGAAATACATCATAGATAAGTTTTTAATTAAAAAAAAAAAATAAATATGTGGCACTTAAAGCCCCAAAGGGCTCATTGGCCGAGCTTCTCTTCTATTACTGTTGTGCGTCTTAAATTTTGGACAGTATTAGAATGGACCTACTTATTTTAGCCGGTTCCGGTTTTTAATTAGGTGGTGTATATTTGAAACATTTTCTAATCGATTTGCAAAAATCCAATATTGATAAGATACAGCAACTATGGTTGCTAACTATTCTTTTGAACTAGTCTGGAACTAGACTGAATTTAATTCAATTTTTTATACTTTTCATTTTTCATTCCTTGTAATTGTATACTCTTTACATTTTGTCGTTGTCATTGTCAAAGAGTAGTGCTTAAGATTGTATAACAATGTCACATAAATTAAATTCTAAACATATTTCCAATAGCAGTTACACACAGCAGGTGACTTAAAGACGATCAGTGCGACCATCTGTGTGCATAGATATGTTACTATATGTATGTATAGGGTTTCATGAAGAGACAACGAAAAAGAGCAATAATAAGAAGAAGAAGAAGAAGAAGAAGAAGAAAAAACTCACAATCAACTATAATAAAAGATTAACTAGTAGTAAAAGTGAAACAAATGCAAATCAAGATGATATATCTACATACATAGTAAATTATGCGGTGGCATACAAGTCATGAACAAGTGATAGAACAAACAAAACGAAATGAAACGTAAAAGAAGTGAATGACAATATGCTATGCATTGTACATAGTATGAGTTTGACTAGATTCGCTGACCAAATGGTGGTAATCATAGTGGATCACAAACAATTGGATAATCAGTTTGTTCTGATACGCTAAAGTGAATAGATGTTGCTAAAATCTGTGACGCTCTGGCTGTGTGATCGTTTCAAATAAACTTACCACAACAATAGTAGGAATAATTGAAAAAGTATAAATAAAATATACACAAAAAAAAAATAATCATAAGCAAATGTATAAATGCAATAAATAAATCATAAAAATGTATTTATGTAGTTCTTTATTTACTGCGCGTAAAAGTTAATTGTTCTCTGGTTAGTGGCGCAAGATAATTTCTCCTGTGCGCAAACAACATGCTTACGACGTATGGATAGTTCAAAGCAGCCAACCAGCTAGTAGCGCAATGCAAGTGTTGGCATCTTTTGTGTTCGTCGTCGAAACGACATAACTGTTGACCAAACATCAACAACGCGACTTGCTTCAGATAAATGTGACCACTCAAAGTAGACGGTCGGGTTTGTTCTGTATATTGTGATTATCTTGTGATTGCTTCTTCTTTCCAATATAAAGGTATTCTTTCACACACGCACACACACACACACAGCATATACGTACATAGACTAGGCATACATAAGCAATGCTTACATGATATATCGATTGGAGTGGTACAAATTAAGTAAGAATTTCTCGTTGACGGCTATGATGAAGACAACAATGCTAGCGCGCGACACGCATTCTAAATAAGTGAAGAAGTGAGTGAAGCACATTATTCGTACTCGTTCATACACACACACACAAGCACGTTGTCGCTTGTTGTCGCACTTAAGAAGAGGAAAAAGAAGAAGAAGACGAAGAAATAAATAGTAAAACTTGCAAAAATATCGTTTAAATTAATTCATAGAATGCATACTATTTGGATGATTTTATTGCTGTGGATGCATTTGATGCATTTTAATCAACATTCTAGTGTTCTTGGTGCTGTTGGCGCTTCTGTAATTGGTGTCATAAATAAGGAGCCGCATATTGAACATATATCAAACAACAACAACAGTGAAAAAGGTATGCCTGAATATTGTACTTGAACTTGTTGAAAATTTAATTGAAATTTGAAATATTTGGAAATTACTGTGCGTATGAGTAACAAATGATTTGTGTGAATTAATTAAAAAAAAAAAAAAGAAAATAGATAAAATTGTGAGAAAAGTGCAAAAGCGAAAAGAAAAAGTGAAAGATTATACTTAAATGAAATATTATAAATACAATTTTTTTTGATTCTGTTCATTTACATACATGTATCTGAAGCAATTCAAAATATTTCTATTTTGTTTTTTTTTTTTCGGCAAAAAATCATAAATTTCTCAAGTGAATTTGTAGCGAAAATCATGTAAAAGGGTTGACATGATTTTATTAAGAAATTTCGTTAAGATTTTTATTAAGGATTTCGTTACGAAATTGATAATAATTGCTAAGGCTTTGTAACGGTGTGAATAAATAAATTTGTAACGACCTAAAGCTAAGAAATTGAAATTGAAATCAGCAGGCTCAAATTAGAGAGTTGCTCATAATTATTAGTTACAATTTATATTCTACGATTTTTTTTTTTCAAAATTGTTGTGATTTTGTTAGCGCTATTGGAAAAAATTGCCGAGAAGATGTGACGACTTCGTAAAGAATTAAAATCTTTTCGTTTGCTGTGTCGACATGCTCTCAAAACGACTAAATTAGTTATTCAGCAATACGTAATAAAACTGTGAATAGAATCGTGTTGCTTATGAATAAAATATATAGCCACAATTTCAATAAATAATTGAATCGATAGAAATTCTAAAGGGTTTAAGTGCTTGAAATATACTAAAAACGAATAAAAGGATTATCACACGTCTTTAGTATTATATAGGATTGTATTACTTGTATTACTTGATTGTAATACTATCACTCTAATAAATTTTTTTCGTATGTAAACCCATTCTATGTACTTTGAACCCGTCAATTGGCAATTGTTTTTAGGTAATTTTTGAACAAAATATTTCTTTATTGCAAAGCCATTACAATCAAGTATGTCGATGATTATTTATAACCTTTTGCTTTTTTTTTCGGTAGTTTCATAATACCGCCGGCATTGAACTTTTGTGGTTTGTTGGCGAAAAACTTGTTCTAGTTATTTTCCGTCGATCAATTTTATTTTCAACAAAAAAGTTTCACAGAGACCAAAATAAATGCTAATCATACGGCCCAAAACTATCAAAACTACTATCCAAACGTATCATGTGGTTGATACGTTCTGACAGTTTCTATGCCAGTTGCAAAATTACATCGAACCTAGATTGAATGATAAGTTCTCACTACAAACCGCACACAATTTTATTCATGTTTTTGCGTCGGTTTGCCTTTTTTATAGTGGAAAACATCATAGAGCGCATTTCTTGCCAAATTTCACTCATATTCAAACTATAAGATTTTTTACGAATGACTGCCTTCACAAGAAATGTAGCCTTAAATGTTATCTTCTTTGACATAATCAGATCAGTGATACTAGATGTATGACCAAAAGCTAACGATATCTTTCATATCATCAAATATTTAAAATTTTGCTTGTCCCAAGAGAAATATTGTACTTTGTCTACATATCACATATCACAGTCAATAGTAATGCTGGGAAACATTTTTGAAAACAAAGCATTTTATTGTGCAGAGAAAATTTGTAAATAAACAACAAATATTTAAGTAGTAAAAAATGTAATTGAGGATTATAAATAGAGGCAAAAATAAATAAAAAATGCAAAAAAATAGATAACTGCCATGTACATACATGTACCTATATGAATGTGTATTTTATATCAATTGTCACAATGTTAATGCTATCGATTGCTTCGTGATTGTTATTGTCTCGATTCAATTAGCACGCGCTATACAGTAAAAACTCGAATTAATTATTAATGCCTTTAATGATAATTTTAAATTCAACTTTAAATTGTAAAAAACACTATCAACTTGCTGAAGCAATTATACGAATATAGGAAAATATACGCTACGATGTACATCACATGTCTGAATATTTGAGGAAATTGTCTTCTACAGGTGTTCTCCGACCAATTCACATTTTTATAGAAAATATTCCAAAAGAAAATTAGCAAATAAAGCAAATTAAAAGAATGTTTAAAGCAAATTCATAAATCACCGAAAAAAAAACTTAGAAATATAACCCTTTGAAAAACCAATTACAGGAAAAATTATGTAAAAATGTTTCGGACAATTTTCAAAATTCGAATCTTATTGCAAGTATATAAAAATGAATGTAAATTTATACAAAATTTTCTTAAGATGTCGATGTATACCTGTACATGGTAGATAGTACGTGTGAACTCTTGTTGAAGCAATCTGAATGGCACATAACAATGTCTATTTACAACTGTTAAGACGTCTTATTTAATTATTTACATAGGACAACCAATTTTGATATTGTTTTTTTATTGTGGGTGTGTTTCACTATTTAATATTGCCAGAAATTTATATTTAATAAATTTTAAGAAATACCGAAAATCAAGTTATAATAATATTTTTGTAAAATTTATATTCTGAACAATATTTATCGGCAACAAATCTTGAATTTGATGTATTTTTCTTCTGGAAAATATGTAATATTTTTTTTTTTGCAACATCATTTATAGAAATTCGTCTCTTTTTATGATTTTTTGAACTTCTAATTTTGCAGTTTTTTGGGTATTTCATATTTTCTGAAAGCATATATTTATTTATTTACTTTTATAATTTCTAAATTAATTATGTTTTGCATTTCCACGATGTACACATAATTACTTATATATAACAACCCTGTGAAATGCACACGGATGAATTTTATTATTCATCCGCGATTCATTTTAAAGTAGATTTTCTGCATATATTTTCGTCATGTTGCATGTTGTCATTCCAGCATCGATCAGTATAATGTCAAGTTGAACATCTCGATTAGATCTACAAAATATCATAAATTGTCATTGAAATAATAAATAGGTAGAACATATACATATACCATTCGTCTGGCAACACTTTGCAATAGAGTACTTTGGTACTTATTGCATGCGAAATTATAACTACAAGGTGTTGGTGTTTTATATTCTTTGCTTACACTTTATTTTATTTTTTTAAGAAATTCTTTAATATTGATTTTTGAAGGTCATTCACGTTTTTCGGAAAACGATAGGCTATTTGTGTGTGACAAAATTACTAACAAATTATTGACAACCCACAAGCAAATATATGTATACAAACAATAACAAGCAAATGTCATTGAACTGTTAAAGTAATGAGTATTTTTTTTATGCTTTGTTTTAAAATGAAAGGGTGACAGAAAAGAGATAAATAAATAAGATAAAATTTTATAAAAATGAGAAATTTTGTAATAATCTCCACCCACAAAGAATCAAATAATATATATTAATTGATTCGGTTTGATTGATTATAGATTTGGGCCTGTAAGTTCCAAGAGCTATATTCGATTCTATTGATTTTTTTTTAATATAATTACATAATTAAATAGTTAATATATAAGAAAAGTGTATAAATATATTTTAGCCATTTATGGTCATCTTTAAAAAAATTCAAAGTATGACAATTAATCTATTTTATTGTAGGCTTGAAAGTTAATATCTAATTTTTTGCCTTATTCTAACTCAAAATATACTATAATTTTCTTGTAATTTTTATATATTACTACAATTATAAGTAAAACCAACAGTGTCAAAATAATAACACGAAATTATATTATCACATCAAACAATATAAAATATCAGGTCAGCTGTTTTAGTGCTATCACCTTGTTGAAAACAACTTGCATCAAATATTCGTTAGGATTTGTCATAAAAAATTAATAGGAAATAATAATAAAACTTTTAAATAATTATAATGTGTGTTATTTTCAAATGCTTACCCAAAAGTTTATTGCTCTTTTAACACATTCATGTTACCCATATGGCATTACAAATAAATTGTATTTGTATATAGCAATACTTGTATTTAAATATGACAAATTTCAAAATGAAGAAATGATCAATTATTCACTATTGACAATTAGCTTCAACCAATCAGTATGCTGGATTAGAATTTCTAAACGACAATAATGGATTTTGTACAATTTGAATTATTAGATCTATTGTTAGATCATGTAAAGCTGACAAATGATCGCACGCACATGTATAAGTTAGAAAAAAATAAAAATAAAAAATAAAAAATTGTTGTACATACATATCAACAAATCTAGGGAAATATAACACAATATTTTTCTTCTTCTTTATTTCGCCTACTTTTTTGTTTGTTTTTTTTGTTATTCACATTTTGTTTTGCTCTACTACTACTATGTATAGTTGTCAATGGCAATTTATCAACATAATTACGACAATTGTCTCTTATACTCATGCAATTACATACATATTGGTATTTTGGACATGTTCAATAGTACTTGCACAAAAAAAAAAAAAAAAATTAACTATTGTGGATTTACAATATATGCTTGCACACAATAATAAATTACAATTACGGCAAATGTCTTTAGAAATATTGTATATCAATAGAAGTAAAAAGTAAGAGAATACAATTGAATGTTTCAAAAGAATTTCTAATTTTTGTAAGAAGCTTTCGTTAAAGTAACTTTTACTCAATTGTTAATGTTGTTCTTCAGAAATTTGGACTTACGAGTATATTAAAATAAATTCATTTAATAATTTACTTTAATCGAACATCCCTGTTTCATGGTTAACATTCTGACCTTTTAAATGTCATTCTTCGTAAGCATCTGTTGAAAAGAATTAATTTAGGTAATTTAGGGGATTTCATTTCTTGGAAACAATATTTCGTACGAATATAAAACTATTTCCAAATTATATTTCGTACACATTAAATTCGTAATTTTTAATTTGGCTCAATTACTTCAATTGATTATTTTTTCTCGGCTTTTTCTGGACGTGTTTAGCATTCAAGATGTTATAGCTGTTTAATATCATCAATATTGACATATTATTTTGATTGATTTCTTTATTTTATTTTTTTATTTCGATTTAAACTCATTTCTCTTTATCATAAATATTAAAAATGTACGTGCAATAATATGATTTACATATAAAATCTCATTCACGTAGTTAACTGAACAATTTAATAAGTAAAATGTTATGACTTCTCAAATTAGAACCATTTCATTACCAGCCCAATAAGAATTGCTCCTTTAAAGCATGTATGTACTTGATATTACTCAGCACAGTAAAAAAAAAATAATAAAATAAAATGGTGGCCTACCTATGGTAAAAAGTTTTATTGCTTATTTCGCTTATTGACAATTTCTTTTATTGTTTTTAAATTATTTGGATAGCTGTGCGAGTATTACATGTATGACGCATGTTGTGACAACGAATATATGGTCTCGTAATGCCAGAGTGAAATAAAAGAATTTCAATATTGACAGCTCAGATATAATTGTGTGGCATTTTAATTGAAATTCCTTTTATACTCGCAATAATATATGAATCAACCGCATGTTTGTTTATTATACATTTTATTATTGGCCGAATTAAGGAATTTGTATTGAATTATTTAACATATCAATTGTCAATCGATTGTGACTGACAACATGTGCCTTTAAGGGACTCAATAAATGTACAATATATTTAAGTGAAAATTAGCGACTTTAAATTACTGAAATAATTTTCCTTCTTTTATAGCTCTTCTGTATTTCAACTATAAATAAAACTACTTAAATCAAAATTTATTTTTTATATTTTAGATAGAGAAATTTCCAATGCAACTTTATCAATTTCGAACAAAATAAACCCAACACGTGATGGTCGTAATTTAATATATGATCCAAACTCATTATTAGTAACAGATCATGCACTCGAGGGTGTTCAGTGTATAACTGAAGATGGTGCAGCCGGATTTTGTGAACCCATAAATAGTTGTAATCAATATTATAATCGATTTGCAAGACAATTTAGTGGCACTCTAATGCGACGACCATGGCTTCGATTAGCCAGTGTAGGTACTAGGAGTAATCTTTGCAGTAGACGTGATCGATATGGTTATTTAGTTAGCGGCATTTGTTGTGAAACCTCCAGTCCCGCCACAGCAGACAACGTGAACGAAATAACTTCGAGCTCAGGCTATGGTAGTGTAATAGCACCAGTATTTTTTATACCTCCACATTCGGTGCCATCGTTTTTAATTCCATGGCTGACAAAGCCTATGGAATCACCTGTTGACAGTATGAATGGTAATGGAGAAATTATAAATGATAATTTGACTGATTTCAATAATACTTCACACACTGATGATGATGACATTGTCTACGATCCCATTGAGGGGGAAGGGGAAGAAGAGGAAGCAGCAGGTCAAAGTCATGTAGATAAAATCGATACACCTTTTGATTTTCATTATCAGTGGCCTTCACAACAATTTGATGGATTACAATTTCCCATTATTCATCAATGGCCACCACCATTGCCCACACATCCGCCATCAGTTGCTAGCTGGCCGCCGCCGATACCAACACATCCGCCAGATCATCATTATCCAACACATCCAGCATCATCGGCATCAGCAACGACACTACCCCCTACGACTACGAAGAGAACGACAACAGCAAGCTGGCAGCTGACCACAACAACACGTCGCCCAAGTTATCCAGGTTATCCCAGCTATCCGACATATCGGCCAACGACTACTAGTACAACAACTACTACAAAGAAACCGTCATCGACGACGACGACGACGACACTTTTGCCTCAACAATGTGGCGCCAAGAATGCTGTTCCTCCCGACCAAGAACGTATTGTGGGCGGAGTGAATGCTAGTCCACATGAATTCCCTTGGATGGCAGTACTCTTTCGTGCTGGCAAACAATTTTGCGGTGGCAGTCTTATAACACATAATCATATTTTGACAGCTGCCCATTGTGTGGCAAGGTATGTATGATGATTGAGTCGACCATCTGAGTCGATTAATACAAATCAGAGTAATCGATATTTTGCAGGATGACCTCATGGGATGTGGCCGCATTGACTGTGCACTTGGGTGATTATAATATACGAACCGATTATGAAGTAAAACATATTCAACGACATGTTAAACGTCTTGTAAGACACAAAGGCTTCGATTTCAGTACCTTGGTAGGTGCTCACAAATTAGATCACATACTATTCATGTACAATATTCATTTATATTTGCTAGCATAATGATATTGCCATACTTACGTTCAATGAACCGGTTCAATTCACATATGAAATTCAACCAATCTGTTTACCCACATCGCCGGCTCAACAAAGTCGCAGTTATAGCGGGCAAGTGGCAATTGTCGCAGGATGGGGAAGCTTGCGCGAAAATGGTCCACAACCATCGGTGTTGCAGAAGGTGCAGATACCGATTTGGACAAATGGCGAATGTGCTCGTAAATATGGACGCGCTGCACCTGGGGGAATCATTGAATCAATGATATGTGCTGGCAAAGCGTCGAAAGATTCTTGCAGCGTAAGTAAAATGATAGTAACGATATTTCTATGCAATCCTTTCTATCATCGCCACCACTAATAATTTTTCACAGGGTGATTCTGGCGGACCCATGATTGTGAATGAAGGCGGTCGCTATGTACAAGTTGGTATCGTTTCCTGGGGTATCGGTTGTGGTAAAGGAGATTTTCCTGGTGTCTATACACGTGTCACTTCATTGCTGCCATGGATTTATAAGAATATTAAGTAGATTCTAATGATATTCCCACTATTGTTTGTTTAACAAAATCTTAATGCAAAAATTTTGAAAAAATTTATTTGTAATTAATTATAACACAACTGCGAATTTTGAATGATTGTGCGGAATTCAAATTATACATTTTGTTCTTGTTTTGTTTGAAGTTTGGGCTAAATACCATATAATACAGGGGGAATTTAAGAAGAAAATTCGGTTGGTCAAATTTATCCAGCCTTCGCCAGATTGAGCCTACCTATCTTTGACAGACTTCTGAGGCTATCTCTGTCCTTTACTTGTTCTTTATTTCGTAAATTTCTCTCTTCTCTTCCTTGTTCTAATCTATGTCTATTAGGTCTTTGGCACAAAGTCTCAGGCATTACTTGCCTGAGCCCTAGGGAAAATGGTCTACTTAGTCTAGCCTGGGAGCATCGCACTGTTGCTTCTGATGCTGCAAATTAAATTTTTGATATTACTTTTGTTTTTCAACTATGTTGGAAATGGGTCAGGTCGTATGCTTCAGCCCCTCCATAGGTAACCTGTGTTCGAATTTTATAAAAATGTCAATTTTTTAGGGGAGTCCATAAAAAAAAAATGTTGAATATAAAAAATGAAAATTAAAAACCACATTCATATACACACAAGTATCAATTTATTATTATTCAATTCGAATTGACCAGTCTATTATTCCTTCATTTTTGCTTCCAACTCCTTGTTTGCAGCAACAACTGCTTTAATTGTTTTATATGCAAGATGAGCCAATTGATCGGCATCGGCCTCAACAAGTTCTTTGTAAGTACTCTTCAAATCAGCTGAGAATGATTGTAAGGCTTTATTATCCTTATTATCTTCGGCGTCACGAAGTTGAACGTATATTTTTGTACGAAGGTTTAATGCGAAAACGATCTTGCGATGATAGAACTCTTCAATTGCCTTTTTAATGCCATGCTTAATCAAAGTTTTCTTTAGGTGTGCATCGTCAGGATTTGATTCATCTAATGCATGATATTTTTCTAAGAATTCTTCCAATTCCATCCAAATATCGTCGGATTTAAGCACAGCCTCTAGCTCGGATAATTCTTCCACCTTCTTCGAGAATTCGGCAAGCTTGGCAATCTTATGTTTAAATGCAGCATTCTTTGGCTCATAAGTTGCTAAATCTTTTACAACGTCTTGAATGATTGGTTCCACAGTTAACAGCATATGAAGTGATACATCGCCAATTTCTTTAATTGTATATTGCAACCAGTCAAGACCTAATACAAGTTCTGTTAGTCCATTTTTAACCTCTTCTAAGGTAATTTCTGAACTGCTTTCGGCTGCAGGACGTGCCTGTGCAAGCTGATGGAAAAAAAAAAGAATTAACATATATTACTTTTACATATACCATGCAATATTGATGTAAGTACTTACTGCAAATAAAAGTGCTGTAGCAAATAAGAATGTAAAGATTTTTGCCATTTTTCAAACAGATTCTCGGACAGTTAGCTGGACAAGATGCTGCTTTGGACTGATGAGGATTATTGCTTTTTCAACGCCTTTTATAATGAGCACCTGATTATTTTCTTGTACGAATATATTATATATGTTATTTGAATATTTTTTTACATACTTATCATAAAAAATTGAACATCTTCTTATCGTTTCCATGTCTCTGAAGCAAATGAAATGCTAACCAAAATAGCAACAAAATAAAAACTCAAGGTTATTATAAAAAATTGATAACAATTAAGAGTAGTTCTTCAATTTATGTGTCAATATACCATTTCATATTTTAGTGAATTACTTCATAAGTTATGCCATAGGTTACAACCTGTAGGTATTATTTGATAAACTGATGCAATCTTTTCTAATTATTTCAGTTTAAAAATTTTGGTTGGCCTTGTATTCGTTTCGGCAATTGGATTTTATACGTACTCACCTAATTTTACTTTGCTTGCCTTCCTTCTTTAGGTGATATTTGAAAGTCGAATCTGTTATTCGCAAGAATTTGCTTTAATATGTGTATGTGTTGGTATTATGAGATATTTTCTAATCTCAATAATGTCTTCTAATTGGCAAACGTATGAGTACCCTATTCTCTATACACTTATACAGCGTATAGACCCTGAAGGAAGCTTGGGGTAAAGTGTCTCTAAGTCACCACTTTTGTCGTCTATTTTGGATGACTTTTTGGTGACATTATCAACAAAGCATCTACACTTTTTACTTTGCCTTTGATGGGTAGAGAAATTTTTGACAGCTTCAAAGCTAATTTTTTTTATTGTTTTATCTTGTTTTGGTGAAAATAAGAGTACACGTGACTGAATGCAAGTTAAAGTTCTTTTTATAAAAAAGTAAAGAAAAGTGAGTGATATTATGAGCAAAAAAGAAAAATTTTCAAAAGACTAGTGAATAAGCAATCAATTTTGTATTAAAATGTAGTAGTGAATCACTGGTTTCAATATCTCCAAGTGGTTCCATAACAAATAGTTCCTAGTGCACTAGTGAATTCTCTCATATGTTAAATGTTTAATGTATTGCCTGGGGTATAATTGGTCACTAGTACTGGTGTCAAAGTCAATAGCGGATTAGTAGAGTTTTACTATCGACATTTCCTTCAGGGGAAGATCTTATCGAGCATTCGAGCATTTAGCCCCTTTTGCAAGACTCTAATTGGATTTTAGCAGGTCCGGATTATGGGGTTTTTGTGATATTTACAGGAAAAAATTGTGGGCGCATGTACCATTCACGTTGGAACGGTGTAAAGTTGAGCACTTAAGGCGCTGATCGCATTAGAAATGCCAAGTTTTGCTGAATTTAGATTTTAAACAGAACGCTCAAATTTATCAGTTTTGTCGCTGATCTTCCGAGACTATAAATTTCCTGTTTCTTATTGATTTTTCAAAATAATATTTTGCAAAAACTACGATTTCGAATAGAAATAATATATGTTCGTTAGAAATATAGTGTATGTATGTTAGTATTTGCCAGAGCTGTAAAAGAATTGAATCATTTCAGAATTCACTCAACCATAATTCATTTAAAAACTATATAAAAAAAAAATACCAGTTCAATTCCAGATAGGCTTAAAAGTTATGATGAATGCATTCAGTATTATTATTATTGTCAACTCTGTAATAATTTATGTTGTTTATTCGCATCGAGTCGAATAAAAACGCTGTAATGTTATCATTAACATTAATGTTAACATACATTAATGTTATTCTTATTGTCGTTCTTTTGAGACTGTAGCCATCGTTAAAATATCAATTCAGTGTAAATTCTTTAGGTATTGCAATTCGTGAATTTCTTTGATCAGCCTAAAGACTTCATACGCTGAATGCTAGGAAAAAGGTAATTCAAATGTGTGAAAATGCATATAACAGAATGAAAAGGGATAATGAATTCACACTTTTACAGATCTGGTATTTACAAAGCAACATTTTGCTGTAATAAAATATGATTTTAAATAAAATAAAAAAAAAAAAAACAAAATTAATCAATTTAATAAATCACAAAAGCGAGTCTCTAATTAAGCATACATATTTAGTAATTATTGTACGATGACATTGTGACCTCATATTTTTGAAACTAGCACTATTTTATTCCATTATTAGACAATTTTGTAATCTTTTTGTATTATTCCAAGCAATTAAATGACAAACAAATTTCACGGTGATGGAAATATTTATATACAATATGGTACATATGTAATATAATTCTAATCAGTAGATGTATAAAAAGATTATATAAGATTTTCATTACTGTTTTAAGAGAAGGCACATCCAAATGCATTCATAAGAAATCCTAAATTTGAATGATCGAAATATATTTGAGCAAACATGCTTACGGTAAATATATTTTTGCGTATATTTATCGACCCCTCAGCATGGTTTATCAGTTCTAACTATTTTACTATCTCCGGCGATATAGACATAGATATATATTCGTGATCAGCGTCGCTTAAATTTTCGATTTAACGATGTCCGTCCGTCCGTCCGTCCGTCCGTCTGTCTGTCACCTGGCTGGTTCGCACGATAACTTGAGTAAATATTGAGCTATTTCGACGAAATTTGGCACAAGTAACCTATGATCCAAGGGTACGGTGGGGATTGATATTGGGTATGATCGTCAATAGCCACGCTCACACCAAGCATTCAAAGCGACTAACCTCGGAATTTTCAAAATCTTTAACTTGCTGTAACTTACTTAATACACCTCCTGGGACAACAATATTTGGCACATAGAGTCACATTATACTACTACATAACCTTGCCAGAAATGGGCGAGCCACGACTACTTTTTATAGTAGCTCCCATACAAAATGACCGAATTTCATTTAAATTGAAATAGCTGTAATTTCTGCATCCTTCCGTCTAGAACAATCATAATTAATATTTAGGTTAATATGGTAGTCGGAAATAATCTGGCAAAAAATCAGTGTGCCAGGCCCACTCTTTCTTGGGGCTCCCATACAAAGTTGAGGAAATTAAACAAAAATGTTAACCGCCATAACTTACAAACTATTCAACGTAGGACAACCAAATTTAAGGTGTGGATTAATATTGAAAAATTAATTGGATTTACAAGAAATAGGTAAGCCACGCCCACTTTTTATATAGCTCCCATACTAAGCCTCGAAATTATCTGAAAGTCCTTTAAATTATCCCTTTTTCAACCCTCATAACATACAAAGTACTTCGTCAGTCACCATATTTCGTGTGTAAATTAGTCGTATATGCAAAAATTGTTTCTCGAAAAGTGGAAATAAAAGAAAAAGATGGATATTCAAGTAACCTTTTTATATATAAATCTACATATGCAGGGTATAATTTGGTCGGCCCCAGCCGACTGTAAGGAGATTATAATTTTTTGTTTGTTTTGAATGAAATATTTAATATGAGCTTAGTATTTATTTTTTTTTTTTTTTTGGTATTTCATTGTTTTTATGTTTGTTTTTAATTAGTGAATTTTATTTCAAATTCACTTCCTATACTAATGAGTATTTTTGAAATTCTTGATAATATAGAATTGAATGGAATGCTATACGATATCTATGAATACCTACTTACCGAAATAACCTTATCATTTTCATTGCGATTTATTTAAAGAGTAGTACGATTCGAAATTTTAGATTTGCAATGTGTAGATGAATGTGAAGAAGAAGCAAACAACGTTACACTGCAAATAAAATTCTCCTTTCTATTCGAATATTGGCTGCATTCTTTTGTAAGCGAGTTGCAAAATAACTTGAACTCACATATAACTTCCCTTTTACTTGAATATAATTTCCCTTTAGTTACTTAGCAACGCTGGTGGTATACATATATGGTTGTTCGTGAAATTTATAAACAAAATAAAAATAAAAAAGAAACAATTCTGTGGAATCTGTGGTAAATATATTCGTTTATTTAAAATCAATTTTTATTTGCACTTGCTTTATTATGCTTATTTTTGTTTATATTTACAATAATTTGACGTGTTGTTGAAATTTCCCAAGTACATTCCAGTCGTCTATTCGCAATAGTGCTGTTTTTTTACTTTCCATCACTATAACTCAGGTCGATTAAAATTTAAACAACTTCAATTGAACTCGGTTAAAATAGACGATGTCGCTTATTTTTGTTGTTGCTTTGCATGTACTTTGGCAAATAAGTCAGTGTTCTTTTGCAACTCGCGTATAAAAGAATGCGGCTATTATATAAAAATCTGAATTTTATATTAGTTTTGGAATTATGTGTGAAAATGTAGCAAAAGAATTGATTTGCAAAAATTTCCCAAAAATTTCAACATTTTTGCCCATCTCGAATATTCTTGGAAAATGTTGAAAAGAGTGTTTTGATAATTGGCACAAAAATTTTTATTTTCGATAAAAATTCTGCTGCATTGTGCAAAAAAAGGGTGCATACTTTTAGGATCGTACTTAACTTAACTTTTCCTAAAGTAAATGCTTAGAAAGTTAGTACAATTTTATGTACTAAATATGCAATTACTTTTAGGTTTTTCATTTTGTTATTACAATTATATGTGCTTCTCTTTAATAGATCCTGAAAAAAAAAACAACCGAAAAGCTGTCTTTTTTCCAAATCGATAGATTCTTCGATTGAAAGATTATTTCAATAATTACAAAATTTAAACAATTTCAAATTCGTTATTTTTGATTACATATAACAACAGTAAGTATATTTAATTTGTTTCATTCTTTTCCTCTTTTTTCTTATTACATTCTGTATTTGCCGCTTTTACAATCTGAATCAGAGCAGCTTCCTTTTTGTCCAAATCCAAAGAGGCAAACTTTTCATGAATCTGTTCTGCTGTTGGTATTTCTTTAGCTTCTTCGGGTGGATTCTTTCTTAATAAATCGAGAAATCTTTCTACTTTAGGGAATAGATTGAGAGCAAAGACGACCCTGCGATAATGGAATTCCTTAGCTATCTCTTCGATACCGTTTTCTTTCAATGTCTTCTTAAAGAATGCATCATCGGGGTTGGTATCATCCAATTCGTTGTATTTGAAAAAATTGTCTAAATCTAAAAAGAGTTGACTTCTGTCGACCTCTGTAGATTCGTCGTTCTTCTTTTCAGTTTCAATAAATTCGTTTAGTTGAGCAATCCTCTCTTTGAAGACAACACTTTGCGGCGACACTTTCTCTGCTTCCTGAATAACTTTTTCAACAATCGGTCTAAGCACTTTTACTACTGGTAAAACAACAGCGTTCACTTGTTCTTTTACAAATGAATCTAAACCGACAGATGCGAAAAAGATATCTAGATCATCCACTCCGGAGTCCGACTCCTCCGAGGATTGAACCTTATTTTCTTCAGATGAAGCAGGTTCTGGACGTGCTTGAGCCAGCTGAAGAAATAATAAGAAATACATAGATAATTAATAATGAATTTCAATTAAAACAAATTTCACACAGAACACACACCACTAAGAGGAGCGCACTCGCAAGTAGAAGTGAGAAGAATTTTGCCATTTTCAATCAATTCACCCGAAAACTTAATTCCAGACTAAATCAAAATTGTTCATTTAGCTGACTTTTATATTATGCGGATGACAATCGAATTTACTAGTTATTGTTACTAAACATTTGCCATTAGACGAATCGAGACTGATTATACGAATATGAAATGGGTTTTCTTATTGTACACATTCTTATCATCATTCATGAAAAATCACGGTGAAGGTGACGTAAGCAAATATAAAATAAAAACAAATACATTCCAAAAATCAGAAACTTCAATGACCTCTTCCATTTGATAATAATTCTTTCTAAGAGTCGAATTCTAAATTAATTATGCTTTAATATTATGTTTTAGAATATAATCAGTGTACTCGTGTATACAAACTTACGGATTTCAAAACATTCGGATGTTTTCATTTAATCTAATTTTATTTCTTCGGATAATTTTGTTTGTTTTAGTTTTAGCGAGCATTATGAATTTGTGGATTATCAAAAATAGTTACGTGCCAATTATTTGTGCTACAAATTCCACGAAAAAAGGATAATAATTTTGCATGACCAAAATAGCACTCGTCTTATAAAAAATATCAATTAATATCTAATTAGCCATTTAACTTCCACAGTAGGCAATTAATTTAATAGAGTTCATATACGAGGCGGTTCCAGAACTACCCGAGCTAACAAAGAAAACACAACAAATTTGGGAAAATTTTTCTTTATTTCTCAACATAATCTCCTTTTAGCTCTGTACACTTTTCCCAGCGATATTCTATAGCTTCGATACCCTGTTTATAGTATGAATTGTCTAGCTCATTACAATAGCCATCTACCGCAGACTTCAAATCGGATGTGTGAACTGGTGTTTTTGTTCTATGGTGAGAAAACGCGGCACCCATCTTGCACACAGCTTTTTCATCTCCAAATTTTCGGTCAATATACGATGTACTCGTATAGCACTTTTTGAAATGCCTGTAATTTCACCTAGGTCACGCACCTAGTTCAGCCGGCGATCATGGCAGCTCGCACGACCTCGTTTAAACTCTGCCACCCAATATTTTATGGTCGTAACCGAAGGAGCAGACTCCCCCAGAGTAGAATCTAATTCGGCTTTAATATTCGTTGGACTGAGATTTTTCAAATGAAAGTATTGAATTACATAACGGTGACCAATTTTTTTCCCATGTTTACAAATTCACTGAGGTCGTTAACTTTCGATGGCTCCAAAAAAAAAAAAAAAACTAAACAACGTGGCGCCATGAAACTTAAAACATATGTTTTATAAGGTTGCCACTTTTCATCAAAGTAATTTTTTTCAAACCACTACCGCCATCTATATGTCAGGTCGGGTAGTTCTGGGATTGACCTCGTATAAGTATAAGCCTAACTTAGATGAAATCTTTGTTGTAACTCATTGAGCAGATGCTTCATTTCAAAGAGTACAAAGAAAAATCAGTAATTTTTTCTTTTTTTTTAAACTACAATCAATACATAAAATAGTCGCCAAATTGTGCGTTATCAAGAGAGAGGTCATTAAGTCAAGGCTAATTCTAGTACCCATCGACATGATTAGTTAAAATGGGAATATTTAGAAATTGATATGAATGCTGGGTATTAAAAATACAATAGTACATATATGTATATATATATCATATACTCCAAAGATCACATTATATCTAGAATTAAATGCACAATCTGGATGAAAAACCATGCAAACTTAAAAAAAAAAATTCACTCTAATATTAATTGTAACAAATAATTGTAAACATTTATTAAATTTAATTTAATTAATTTTATATGCATTTACTCATTCTTCTTGTTAGAAACAACAATCTCCATATACACAACCGCAGCAGCTTCCTTTTCCGTCAAGTCCAGAGTACTAAGCTTTTCATGAATCTTTTCTGCTTCTGGAACATCTTTGAAATCTTGGATATCTTTGGCGGGTGAATCCTTTCTTAATGTATCGTAAAATGTTTCTATTTTTGGTAACAGATCGAGAGCAAAAACAACCTTGCGGTAATGGAATTCTTTAGCTACCTCTTCCATACCGTTTTCTTTCAATGCTTTCTTAAAGAACTCATCATCGGTGTTGCTTTCATCCAATTCGTTGTATCTTTCGAACAAGTTGTTTAATTTCAAAAACTGTTCATTTCTGTTCGATGATTCGTCATTCTTCTTTTCAGTTTCAATAAATGTCGTTAGCTTAGCAATCTTCACTTTGAAGGCGTCACTTTGTGGAGTCACTTTCTCTGCTTCCTGAATAACTTTCTCAAAGATAGGTACAAGTTTTTTTACTACTGGTACGACAATACTATCCATTTGTTCTGATAGAAATGATTCTAAACGAAGTCCTGCCAATAAGCTACCTAGCCCTACATTATTTTCTTCAGATGATGCAGGTTCTGGACGTGCTTGAACCAGCTGAAAGATTCATATGAAATAAATAATTAATAACGAATCAAATTCAAGTCAACTTCACACAGAAACATACCACTAAGAGAAGCGCACTTGCAAGAAGTAATGAAATGAATTTTGCCATTTTCAATCAATTCAACTGAAAACTCAATTGCAGACTAATTCAAAATTTACCATTTAGCTGCCTTTTATATTATGTGGATGATCATCGAATGCAATAACTATCGTTAATAAACACATTTCATTAGACGAATCGAGACTGATTATATAATATATATTTCATAAAAGCTTATTATATAATATACTCTTATCAATATTTATAAAAATCATGGTGAAGGTAATATTTATGGTAAAAAGAAAAGAAGAACATTCTACAAAACATAAATGACCTCTGCAATTTGATAATGATGCTTTTATTACGGATCAAATTTCTAATTAACTCTGCTTTTAACATAATGTTCTAGTGTATTCGTGCATACCAAATTACGTAAGTGAGTCAATAAATTCCTGCAAATTGAAACATAGTCTTTTTTTGCTCATTGCACTTCTTGAAGGTTTCTCCAACTTTTTATGCCCTTCAAGTGCACGTATTACGATTTTTCCAGGCCACCAAAATAGACGTTAGTTTCATTGACAGCTTCTTCATTCAACCCAAATCTCTTATAGTCGAACAATTTCTTTATATTTGGAAATAGAAAATATACTCAGGTGGCTAAATTTGCAGACATTCGGCAAGGGTGGCAATGGGATTGATAATGGGCGTGATCGATCAATTGTCACCCCATCAAAGTGACTGACCTCGGAATATTTAAAATGTTTAACTTGCTACAACTCCCTTAATATAAGGTGTAGTAAAAAGAAATCCATTATTTTCCCAATAGATGGTTTTAGTAATCTGTATCTCGCATTGTATAAGTGTGATCGGGTTACGCTAGATGGCGTTAGAAAGATAGGATTTCGTACTAAATAAACTTTTTAGGCAGTTTTGTGATTGCTTGACTCAGTATTGTTTGAGCACGCGTTAAAGATGGACACCATACGCCATATTTTACAGTTTTTCTTCGATAAAGTCGAAAACGCAAGCCAGACGGCTGAAAATGTGAATAGTGTCTATGGTCCTGATACTGTAACAGCCAATCACGTGCAATTTCGGTTTCGTCGATTCCGTTCCGGTAATTTTGATATCAAAGATGCAATGTCAATTGTCGAAAATAATGGAAATCGTCGAGTCTGACCGTCATGCAAGCACTGTTTCTATTTCCCAGGAGCTAAACATTGCACAAACAACCGTTTGGAACCATTTAAATAAGGCTGGATACAAAAAGAAGCTCGATGTATGGGTGCCACACGAGTTAACGCAAAAAAATCTCATGGATCGAATTTCTATCTGCGAATCGCTGCTGAATCGCAACAAAATCGATCCATTTCTGAAGCGGATGGTTACTGGTGATGAAAAGTGAGTCACTTACGACAACGTCAAGTGAAAACGGTCATGGTGGAATCGCGGTTAGCCGGCGCAAACGGTGGCCAAGCCAGGATTGACGGTCAGGAAGGTTTTGCTATTTGTTTGGTGGAATTGGCAGAGAATCATCTACTATGAGCTGCTCCCCTACCGCAAAACTCTTAATTCGGACCTGTACTGTCAACAATTGGACGTCTGAAGGAAAAAATTGCCCAGAAGCGGCCAGCTTTGGCCAATAGGAGAGGAATTGTGTTCCATCAGGAAAACGCCAGGCCACACACATCGATAGTGACTCGCCAGAAGCTCCGGGAGCTTGGTTGGGTGGTTATTATGCATCCACCTAATAGTCTGGACCTGGCACCAAGTGATTACTACCTGTTCCTGGTGAAAATCAACTGTCCCAGTTTTTTAGATTACATTGCATCTAGAATTGATCGCAATATTTGCATGAAAAACCTTGCAGCCTTTAAAAAAACTTCAATCTGATTTTAATTGTAACAAATAATTGTAAACATTTATTAAATTAAATTTATTTAATTTTATATGCATTTACTCTTCCTTCTCGTTAGATTCTGAAACAGTCGTTTTTATAAACTCAACCGCAGCAGCTTCCTTTTCCTTCAAATCCATAGTACCAAGCTTTTCATGAATCTTTTCTGCTCCTGGAATATCTTTGATTTCTTTGATGTCTTTGACGCGTGAATCCTTTCTTAATGTATCGAACGTTTTTTCTAATTTTGGTAACAGATCGAGAGCAAAAACGACCTTGCGGTAATGGAATTCTTTAGCTACCTCTTCTATACCGTTTTCTTTCAATGTTTTCTTAAAGAACGCATCATCGGTGTTGCTTTCATCCAATTCATTGTATCTTTCGAACAAGGTGTTTAATTTCAAAAAGTGTTCATTTCTGTTCGATGATTCTTCATCATCGTCATTCTTCTTTTCAGTTTCAATAAATGTCTTTATCTTAGCAATCTTCACTTTGAAGGCGTCACTTTGTGGAGTCACTTTCTCTGCTTCCTGAATAACTTTCTCAAAGATAGGTACAAGTTCTTTTGCTACTGGTACGACAATACTATCCATTTGTTCCGATAGAAATGATTCGAAACCAAGTACTGCGAAGAAACTACCTAGCCCTTCAAATCCAGACTTTTCCTCCGAGGAGTCTACCTTATTTTCTTCAGATGATGCAGGTTCTGGACGTGCTTGAACCAGCTGAAAGATTCATATGAAATAAATAATTAATAACGAATGAAATTAAAGTCAACTTCACACAGAAACATACCACTAAGAGGAGCGCACTCGCAAGAAGTAATGAAAATAATTTTGCCATTTTCAATCAATTCAACTGAAAACTCAATTTCAGACTAATTCAAAATTTACCATTTAGCTGCCTTTTATATTATGTGGATGATCATCGAATGCAATAACTATCGTTAATAAACACATTTCATTAGACGAATCGAGACTGATTATATAATATATATTTCATAAAAGCTTTATTATTTAATATACTCTTATCAATATTTATAAAAATCATGGTGAAGACAAAATAAATGGTAAAAAGAAAAGAAAAACATTCTAAAAATAAAAAAACAAAAATGACCTCTGCAATTTGATAATGATGCTTTTGTTCAGAATCAAATTTCTAATTAACTCTGCCTTTTAATATTATGTTCTAGTGTACTCGTACATACCTAATTACGGAAGTGGGTCAATAAGTTCCTGTCTTTTTTTGCTCATTGCACTTCTTGAAGAACTCTTCAATTTTTTATACCCTTCAAGTACACGTATTACGATTTTCCGAGGCCATCAAAATAAGCGTTAACTGCATTGACGAATGAGAGGCTATTCGACCTCAATCTCTTGTAGTCGAACAATTTCTTTATATTTGGAAATAGAAAATATACGAAGGAGGCTAAATCTGGGGAAATTTGGCAAGGGTACGGACGGGATTGATAATGGGCGTGATCGATCAATTGTCACGCCATCAAAGTGACTAACCTCCTGTCATCCAGGACAATAGCATTTGGGACCCACGCCTACTCCCTATATTAGCTCCCACAAAAACTGCCTGAATTTCTTTTAAATTTAAACCTCTATAACTTTGTCAATCTTCTCTCTAGAACAACCATATTTGGCACTTAGATTAACATTGTAGTCGAAAAATTCTGGAATAAAATCAGCATGCCTCCCCGACTTTTTTTTGTGGCTTCCATATTAAGGCGAGTAAAAAATGTTTAAATCGCCATAACTTACGAACTATTCAGCGTTGAACAATCATATTTAAAGTGTGAATTGGTATCGTAAGAATAACTAGTTTTACAAGAAAAGGCCGAGCCAAGCCCACTGTTTATAGTAGCTCCCACACAATGCGCTAGGATTTCCTTTAAATTTAAAACACTGTAACTTCGGTAGTCTTCTGCCTAGAACAATCATAATTAAGAAGTATATTAATATTGTAGTCGGAAATAAGCTGGCATCAAATCAACAAGCCATATAAAGTAGCGGGGAAAAAACATGAATACATCCAGGGTATAATTCCATCGACCCATACCGAATGATCATGTTTTCCACACGGCTTGCGGCGCTGATTGTTTTACACTTTCCAATGTAATCGATTTGGAGGATACCGCGAGCATTTCAAAAACTATTGCCGTCTACTTTCACTACCAAGGGGAACACCGAATGAATCTCTAAGACTGGAACTAGGACTTCTGAAAATGTCATTTAAGGTATTTATTCGAACATTGGATTATATCGATTTGCGATTTGGGTCGTTTATATTAAATGAATAACACATTATATATAGAATATTTTAATTTTGTTTAAAAAACAAGCAAATTATATACACATTAATTTTAGAAAAAAATTTCCTTTGAAATTTAAATTGAAAAAAAAAACTTAATTTAAAGTATTTTCTGTGCATTTATTCTTTATCTTCTTTAGGTTCGAAGTCCATCGTTTTTACAAAATCGACCACAAGAGCTTCCTTTTCTTTTAGATCTAAAGAAGCAAACTTTTCATGAATCTGTTCTGCAGTTGGAAGATCTTTTGTTTCTGAGGGTGAATCCTTCCGTAACATTTCTAAATAGCTTTCTATTTTTGGGAATAGATCGAGAGCTAAAACGACCTTGCGGTAATGGAATTCCGTAGCTATCTCTTCGATACCGTTTTCTTTGAATATCTTCTTAAAGAACGCATCATCGGTGTTGGCATCATCCAATGCGTTGTATTTCTGAAACAAAAGATCTAAATCCAAAAAGAGTTGCTTTCTGACGGATGTCTCGTCATTCTTTTTTTCACTTTCAATCATTTGCGTTAGCTTAGCAATCCTCTTTTTGAAGATATCACTTTGTGGTGTAACTTTCTCTGCTTCCTTAATAACTTTCTCAATGCTAGGTGTAAGTTTTGTAATTACTGGTATGGCAGCATCATTCACTTTTTCTGTTACAAACATTTCTAAACCGAGCGTTGCGAAAAGGACACCTAGCCCCCCAAGTACAGAGTCTTCCTCCGACGAGTCTAAATTGTTTTCTTCAGATGATGCTGGTTCTGGACGTGCTTGAGTCAGCTAAAAATAAACAAAACAAAAATAGTAAGGAATAAATAATGAAAAAAAAAGTGTAAAATTAGAGCAAACTTCGCACAGCACACAACACACCATAAAGAGCAGCGCACTCGCAAGAAGTAGTGAGAAAAACTTTGCCATTTTTAATGAAATCAACTGAAAACTGAATTCTAGATTAATTCAAAATTTACCGTTTAGCTGCCTTTTATATCATGTTAGGTAGGCGGTTAATCATCTAAATCAATAATTATCGTTAATAAACGTTTTTAATTTGACGAATCATCAATAGATTATACGTAACTCGTAAAAGCTTTATTAGTTAACATGTTCTTATCATAATTCGTAAAAATTACGGTGAAGGTGATTAGTTGCATCTCAAAAAAAAAAAAAAAAAAAAAATATAAAAATACAAATAAAATATACAATTTATAAAACGAAAAGCATTCGAAAAACTGCAATTTGATAATGATAATGCTAATTCTGAGTCGAATTTTCAATTAATTATATTTTTCATAGTGTATTATAAACAGTTTCAGGAAGCATTTTGTATTTGTGAAGATTACTTTACGGCCCAAAAATACCAAAAAAAAATCTCCTTACAGTCGGCTGGGGCCGACCAAATTATACCCTGCATATGTAGAGGTATATATAAAAAGTTTGCTCGTATATCCATCCTTTTCTTCCACTACTTTGTATAGGACCTACATTAAGAAGCAGGCGTACCTCACCAATTTTGGAGGATCAATTTCTGCCTATAATACTAAACTACATAGGTTGCAATGGGTTGACCTAGGCGTATTAATTAGTAAGTTATGGGTGTTTTAATGTTTAAGATAAATCCGAGACTTTGTACGGAAGCTATATAAAAAGTGGGCGTGACTTATCTCTTTCTTGTATATCTAATTAATTTTTCAATATCAATCCACACCTTAAATTTGGTTATTCTACGCTGAATAGTTTGCAAGTTATGGAGCTTAAAAGTTTTAGTTTAATTCCCTCGACTTTGTATGGGAGACCTATGAAGGAGTGGGCGTGGCACACTGATTTTCTGTCAGATTTTTGCCGACTACGATATTAATTTAAGTGTCAATTATGGTTATTCTAGACAGAAGATTACCGAAGTTACAGCTGTTTCAATTTAAAATTTGTATGGGGGCTACGATAAACAGTGGGCGTGGTGCACCCATTTTCTGTGAGCCTAGTTGCTCGTACAATACTAATCCACACCTTAAATCTCGTTATTCTACGCTGAATAGTTTGCAAGTTATAACCGGTAACATTTTTTTAATTTCCGCAACTTTGTATGGGAGACCCAAAAAGGAGTGGGCGTGGCACACTGATTTTCTGCCATATTATTACCGACTACGATATTATTCTAAGTGTCAATTATGGTTATTCTGGACAGAAGATTGTAGAAGTTACAGCTGTTTCAATTTAAAAGAAGTACAGACACTTTGTATGAGAGCTACGCTAAAAAGTAGGCGTGGCTCAACCACTTTTGGCGAGGTTATATAGTAGTATAATATAAGTCTATGTGCCAAATATTGTTGTCCAAAGTGGTATATTATGTGAGTTATAGCAAGTTAAAGATTTTGAAAATTTCGAGGTTAGTCGCTTTGAATGCTTGGTGTGGGCGTGGTTATTGACCGATCATGCCCAATAACAATCCCCTCTGTACCCTTGGATCATAGATTACTTATGCCAAATTTCATGGAAATAGCTCAATATTTACTCAAGTTATCGTGCGAACCAGCCAGGTGACAGACAGACGGACGGACGGACGGACATCGTTAAATCGAAAATTTAATCGACGCTGATCACGAATATATATCTATGTCTATATCTCCGGAGATTCCTTCAAATGGACACAAACATCTGACCGAAATGAATATACCATGCATATTGCATTATGCAGGGTATAAAAATTATTATGTGCCACTTAGAGCGAAAGGCTCTTTGGACGAGCTTCTCTTCCATTACTGTTGTGCGTGTTAAATTTTGGAAAGTATTAGAAGGGGACTACTTATTTTAACCAGTTCCGAACTGCAGAACTCTTGCGACATGACTTTTGCGACATGACAATTTGATACTGCCGAAATAATTGCCAGCATGAATAAATGAATGAAGTGAAGTGAATTGTAAAAACATATTTTATTCCGATCTATTTCATACAAAAGCCATAAGAGTGATTAGTCAAAACGGATTGGTAGGCAATGTAACGTCAAATCTGTAGAAATTTGATTTTCAATGGAACATAGAGTTATTCTCTTTTCTCTCTATCATATTTATAGTTTATACTAAACTTAGCTCTCTCTTTCCTACCTATATGCAGCATCTGTACTGAGCTATCCGTGTTGACTAATCGCACTCCGTTTTTATACCCTGCATAATGCAATATGCATGGTATATTCATTTCGGTCAGATGTTTGTGTCCACTTGAAGGAATCTCCGGAGATATAGACATGGATATATATTCGTGATCAGCGTCGATTAAATTTTCGATTTAACGATGTCCGTCCGTCCGTCCGTCCGTCCGTCCGTCCGTCCGTCCGTCCGTCCGTCTGTCTGTCACCTGGCTGGTTCGCACGATAACTTGAGTAAATATTGAGCTATTTCAATGAAATTTGGCATAAGTAATCTATGATCCAAGGGTACGGAGGGGATTGATATTGGGCATGATCGGTCAATAACCACGCCCACACCAAGCATTCAAAGCGACTAACCTCGAAATTTTCAAAATCTTTAACTTGCTATAACTCACATAATATACCACTTGGGACAACAATATTTTGCACATAGAGTTATATTATACTACTATATAATCTCGCCAAAAGTGGGTGAGCCACGCCCACTTTCTAGCGTAGCTCCCATACAAAGTGTCTGTACTTCTTTTAAATTGAAACTGCTGTAACTTCTACAATCTTCTGTCTAGAATAACCATAATTGACACTTAGATTAACACGGTAGTCAGAAATAATATGGCAGAAAATCAATGTGCCACGCCCACTCCTTTTTGGGTCTCCCATACAAAGTTGCGGAAATTAAAAAAAATGTTACCGGTTATAACTTGCAAACTATTCAGCGCAGAATAACGAGACTTAGGGTATGGATTAGTATTGTACGAGCAACTAAGCTCACAGAAAATGGGCGCACCACGCCCAGTGTTTATCGTAGCCCCCATACAAATTTTAAATTGAAACAGCTGTAACTTCGGCAATCTTCTGTCTAGAATAACCATAATTGACACTTAAATTAATATCGTAGTCGGCAAAAATGTGGCAGAAAATCAGTGTGCCACGCCCACTCCTTCATGGGTCTCCCATACAAAGTCGAGTGAATTAAACTAAAATTTTAAGCTCCATAGCTTACAAACCATTTAGCCTAGGACAACGAGACTTAGGGTATGGATTAGTATTGTACGAGCAACTAGGCTCACAGAAAATGGGCGCACCACGCCCAGTGTTTATGGTAGCCCCCATACAAATTTTAAATTGAAACAGCTGTAACTTAGGCAATCTTATGTCTACAATAACCATAATTGACACTTAAATTAATATCGTAGTCGGAAATAATCTGGCGAAAAATCAGCGTACCACGCCCACTTCTTATTGGGGCTCCCATACAAAGTTGAGGAAATTAAACAAAAATGTTAACCACCATAACTTAGAAACTATTCAACGTAGGACACCAAATTTAAGGTGTGGATTAACATTGAAAAATTAATTTAGATTTACTAGAAAGTGGTAAGCTACGCCCACTTTTTATATAGCTCCCATACTAAGCCTCGGAATTATTTTAAAATCCTTTTACTTCGTCAAAGTCAACCATCTTTCGGGTGTAAATTAGTAGTATATGCAAAAATTGTTTCTCGAAAAGTGGAAATAAAAGAAAAGTTGGATATTCGAGTAAACTTTTTATATATAAATCTACATATGCAGGGTATAGTTTGGTCGGCCCCAGCCGACTGTAAGGAGATTTTTTAAATTACTTTATTGTACTTTCTGTTACCTTCCGTGTATACATGAATTTCTTAGTATTTTTTCAAGATAATTAATTATAAAGTAATGTAATGAAAATTTCCATATAATTTGATTTATAAATTTGATCGGCTATAGAAATGTACTTTATGAAAATAGTAAAACACTTTAAATTTAAAAGTTTTTTGAATATTTAAGAGCTTCAATTGTATCAAGAAAAAATTGCGTATTAGCGAATACAACTCTGAGTTTGCGATTACACTGTCACTATGTGATTTCGGAGGTCAATGACGTCTAAATAGAAAATATAGTGCTCAAGTGAAAATTATTCAAATTATTATTGATATTATAAATCCAATTTAGTCCGAAATGATGCATTTAGCGATTAAACGTTCGTCTGCTAATATTCACGAGATTTATCAAGAGGCCTACTCTATCAAGTACTTTTTATCAAGTCTAATTATTAGAAATCATGAAATGCGTTAAATTAACAATCCAATAATTGTTTCGATAAGCAATTTTATTTATTCAAAAAAAGAAAATATGAAAACATTTTCATGGATACCAAACATATTATGCTGAAACAGTATTTACAGATGTGTTCTCCTCAGTCAATTTGATCTGTTTGTTAATGAAATCTTCCAATAATTCTTCAAATTTCAAAATTTCATCCTCTTCGAATCGATTCCTATCTGCTACGAGTGCATTAACAGTTTCCTGATCTATCTTGGTGAGATGTTGGCTGATTGTCTTAAAGATGACTTTAAGATCTAACCAGAAAACGACCTTGCGATAATGATGTTCCTCGATTAATTGTTCGACACCGTTTTGTTTCAAAGTCTTCTTGATGAAAGCATCATCCGATTTAGATTCATCCAAAGTCTTGTATTTGGCCAACAATGTTTTCACTTGTACATAGACTTTAGTTTTTTCCTCTAAACTTGAATTGTCATCCAATTCTTCGATACGTTGGATAACAGTGACTAAACGAGCAATTCTTTGATTCAAGGATTCATTTTGTGGTACAATATTCTTTGCAGCTTCAACAACGCTATTTAAAATAGGTTTAGCATTTTTCAAAACTGGTTCAATTAAAGCTTCCAAATGCTTTCTTATTTGGATTGGCAGTTTTTCAATTGTCACATCTAGCTTGTTTGTTGTGGTACGGCCTTGTGGACGTGCTTGCGCAAGCTGTTGGATATAAAATTAGTTTATTGATAAAAATAATTGACCGATTTTTTTTCCTTAGTACAATTTTCTCAAACTTACCACAATCAAGAGTACGAACGAGAACAGCAAAGTGAAAGTTTTTGACATTTTGAACAATATTGTACAAGCTCACCAGTCAGGAGTAGGTTGACGACTGTTGATTGATCACAATTGAAGTCCATTTTATAGGGCTACTGAAATTCCTCTATTAGCAGCATAGAACAATTGATATCATCATATGCAATGTTATTTTCTTCTAATAAAAACATAATTTGCCAAATCACTTTGAGGTGATCAAGCTATAATTGATTTTTTTTTTGTACAAGCAGATGTTTCTTATCGCCAGCAAAAGGAAGAAAGTAACGTGAAAGTTGAATTTTTAACCGTTTCAAAAACGCACAAGGTTATCAATTAGACATGTATTTTCTGCACATGAAGTGACCGAACTTAAAATCCGGTGTTATTGCAGTACAAACATATTTAATTGATGGGGTTTTCGAACTATTGTCGCAGACGCTCGATATGTGAGTGTAAACAAATGTATGTACATTAGCTATGGCAAAGTGACATACGGAGATCTTAATTAAAGAAATGTTGATATACAACACCCCTAATTTGTGTGATTCCGTTAGAGAAATGTGTGATGTAGGAAATGCTGGGTGGGTGCTTGAAATTTAAGTTCAAACGTTAGTGAGGAAAATCAACCTGGGCCAAAGTTGCCCAGGACTTGCGCCTAGAGCGATAAAAAATATTCTGAACCCCTATTAATTTTTCTCCGCATCAACAAAATTGACGTTTTAAAAATAATTTCTTCCCACAGCTCTTGCAAAATGCATGACCCACCTCCGTTAATTTTTTTCTCCTAAACATTTTTCCGAAATATTCTTACCTTATAAATTTGACATTTTTAGAAAATTTGCTCTCACCGTACCTGATCCTCACCTCTAGAAGTGCGAAATGCATAATCAACATCTAGTAAATTTTGTCTCTTCTAGTTTTTCCGGAATATGCTTCCTAATATCACAAACTCTTATGGAAGTTCCCCTACAAAATTCACTAGAATCTTTTTCCGGAACATATTCTTATTTTCAATACATATCGCAGCTTGCCACTAATATTGTCGTTATATATTTTATATGTACATTTGAATTATAAAACAAACACACAGGGTAGTCAGTATTGTTGTGAATTACTTTCTTATACAATTTGTGTGCATCCTAAAAGTAAGCAACTTTTTTTTCGCGAGTTATTTCGAAGTACTAAACCTTAAATATTATGCCAATGACAATGTAACCCAATCAATGCCAGAACGCTAGCGTTGCGTATGCAAAATGCGATTTATACGAGTTTAAACAAAGTGCAAGTTGCGGTAGAAGTACAGGGTGGATCATATAGAAGTTACTTTTTAGAAATAGAAATAAAAATGAACAAAACTAGAATTTTTGCGATACCTATATTAATGGTTTATTCGAAAAAGCAAATATTTCGATTATTTTCGATGGAACACGGCTCCATTCATGTGAATGAGCCCCGGCTGGCTTTGCAGCAGCGCATCCGGTCCAACCAGTTTTCCAACACCTTAATGACGGTTTCTGGTTCTATCTCTACGAATGGGTTGCTCAATATTCGCCTTAAGGGCCTGAATCGTTAATAGATTGTTTGCATGTCATCAGTCCTTCACCGCACACCACAGAAAAAAGTCTGACGGCATCAAATCGCAGCTCGGAGGCGGTCAATTGATATCGCCGAAACGGCTGTTGACGTGACTAGCGAACTTGGCGCGCGAAATGGCATGGTGCACCATCCTGCTAAAACCAAGGATCGTCCAAGTCCATATCATCTATTTCGTGCCACAAAAAATCCTTTATCATGCCTCTCAAAGTCAAAAATATTGACTTTGAAAATAAGTTTGCATTATTTGCCACCGTTGTTCAAGCAGAAAGCGATTCATTTCGTTCCACGGAGATATGATAATGCCTTTCTGTCAACATTTCCAGTGGGAAAGAGCTATCACTATAAAAATAGCATATAATTAAAAGGAAAAAACCACTAAATGGTCCACCCTGTATATCTCGCATATTGCGCAACCTAAACCACCGAGCCAGGCAGTTATTATAAGAAAACATTTGTCATCTACGTGGTATACGAACTGCATAATAACACTAACGAAACGAAATAATATAAAAACTAAAAAATGTATTTAATAAAAAAATGCACTAAATCACAGCCTAAATACAGATCATATTTGTCAATAATGAAATGGCATATATTTATATGAGAGCTCTTATAATTATAAATCATCAAATTATAAACATGAACATATGACAAGAGAAGAGATTTGCGTCAAATTTAGAAACTTTTCCATTTTGACAGTTGTCAACATATTTTGGATGGTTGCAACTTATTGTCGAATGTCGTAATTAAAATTCAGTAACCCATCTAACGACGTAATTGTAATAGTTCATTTCATTTTATTATTTATTTTTTGTTTTTTTATAAATTATATGAACAATACATTAATCCTCGGTATTGACAAAATCAAAGAATTTTATAAATAGATCAATCTTCTTTTCAAGATCTGTTTCAGCTTTAAATTTCTTATACCAATCGATCATTTTGGATTGTGCTTGCTTTTGCTGCTCATTCAATGTTTCAACATAATGTTCGAATATGTTATAGAAATTTTGTGCAAAGTCTAAAAAGCGTTTCTCGAAACCTGTATTCAGTTCATCCATACCATTGGTGTCTAATAATTTTTCGAGTAACACTTCCTCCTCTGTAGGATTCTCCTTTTCGGTTGTATCATATTTTTCTGCAATTTCACTAAATTCTACCATTAGCTCAAACAATTCACCCATTTGTTCGATGGTATAAGTTTCCTGCAATTTTTCAACTTTCTCAGCGAATTTGTTAAATTTTTCCAACTCTGTCTTTAGGTAGACATTTTTTGTATTCGCAACAGCAGGATCATTGAGTACTCGTCTAAATGTATTCTTGCCTTGTACAATTGTATAATTGGCCAGATTTGCAAACTCGTGTAAAGTAAAGAATACGATCTTATCACGACTGCTCACCTCATCAGGCTCATTCGATTCGCTGACAGCTTGACGCTGGGGCCTAGCACAAATACTCTGTAAATTATTTTACCATTGTACTTAAAAAATTGTTTTTTTTTTTTACAAATTTGAAAGATAAGAATACTTACTTGTGTTAGTGCTAAGACACACACCAGCAGTAGGGAAGTTCTAAACACCATTTTGTATGGAGGTTCTGATGGATTTATGAAAAATCTTGATGTTGTCGGGCGTAAATTTCAATTAGAACTAATCTTTGAGTTGTCATGATCTACATTTATAATGAATTCTATACTAATATGTATAGGTATATGAAAATAAAATAAGTCTTTATTATTATTAGGTATTATTAAATATTATATTCGATTTGATTCATTTGTTGTAAGGTCAAACATTATGCACATATCAATGCGGCTGATTTAGCTAGAGGTGAGATAATATTTATTTATTTATTTAAATGTTTTCAATTTCATGTTAATGTCTAAATACTCAGAAATTGTATATTATTTGTTTTTTTCAAAAAAATTATAGTATACATATATATTGCACAATTAAAAGATTTTCACAATAATACTTTCTTATGTATAATAGTATTAATTTTGTAAAGAATTTGCTGCTACAATTAGGTACTACGAATTTTTTCTTCTTTAACGTAATTTAGATTTTAGGAAATTTTGATTTGAAACAGAAAAAATTACGCAAAAATGGGTCCAAAAAATCCTTCGCTGCAAATTGTATATCCTTGCAAATAAAAACATCAATAATATCAGAGCAAACAGTCATTAAATGTTGCCAGCAATTATTTTTCTAGCGAACGCAAACTATCTTCGAATGTAAATCTGAGAGAGAAACAGAAAAAAACCCTTGTAAACATTATTTACAATTTTAGTTTGTGAATCTCGCCATAGAACATAGAACGACTAGTAAAAAATTGATTGATTCAAATTGATTGAATTATATGGATCTATGTACAAAATTTAGTACTCTTCAGTGAAAAAATTGAATCAGTTCACTGTCACATTTCATACACAGCAGCTAGCCGCTGTCACTTATTACACTGAAAGAAAATATGGCAGGCGGATCAATGTTGCCAACGTAACTCAATTGATTTAATTAGAGGTGAGATAGTGTTTACTTATTTATTTATTTGTTTTTTTTTTTTTTTAATATAAATACTCGGAAATTGTATAACATTAGAAATTAATATTTCATAAAGAAACATGTTTATAAACATTTTTAAATGAACAGACACTAGACAACAAATTCACATAAATAATGTGTAGCTTAAAAACGTTGACATAGAACTTTCATAAAAAAAAAACCAAATAATAAAAAGTAAATATGTGTCACTTATAGGCCCTAAAGGGCTTTTTGGTGGAGCTAACACCCAGTACTGATGTGCATGTGAAATTTTGGACAGAATTAGAAGGGATCAGCTTATATTAGTCGATTCCGAACGGCACAACCCTTGTAGCATAACCATTTTTTGACCTCTTTTAGAAGCTTTTCATGGGAAGTTGCTGATTCGAAAGAAAAATCTTTTCGATATTAAAGCTGTGCTTCAGTTGGCGATTGAAACCATAACGCACAGATCAGAAGGACAACTCACTAACAACTGAGCTACTCACCCGCAATCAATTTTAATAATAATTTCAGCATAGCAATATAATTTGAAAGTTAGGAAAAATGCAAAATGATAAGAAATTTCCTGAGAAAAATTTTATAAATATAATATTCATTTTTACGTATAATTTTGTATATTTTCACTGAATCATATACATATGTAATAGTTTAACAGAATTTAGTTTAGTCCTCATTGAGAAATTCAAACAATTTTACAAATACATCAACTTTTTTTTCGAAAACAGTTTCACCTTTGAAGTCCTTATACCAATCAAGCATCTTTGATTCCTCCTCCTTTTGCTGTTCATTTAATGTTTCCACATATTGTTCAAATTTAATATTGAATTTTTTCGAAAAATCTAAAAATCGTTTTTCGAAATCAGCAATTAGTTCTTCCATGCCATTGTCGATCAATATCTTTTCGAGCATAATTTGCTCTTCAGTTGGATTGTTCTTTTCGGTAGTGTCATACTGTTCAAGTAGCTTGCCAAATTCCTCCGTTAATTCGAATAAGTCGTTCATTCGGTCAGCGGTATAAGAGTCTTCCAATTTTTGTGATTTTTCAACGAATTTAGCCATTTTTTTCATTTCCTCCTTATAAAATTCGTTATTTGTGTCGACAAGACGGGAATCTTTGAGTACTTTACTGAAGATGTTCTTGGCTTCTTTATTTACATTATTATCCAAAGCGGCAAAATCATTTAGAGTAGAAAGTATAAGTGTCTCGCGATCGCTTACATCAGATTCGTTCGATTCGTTGGAAGCATCGGGTTGTGGCATAGCCCAAATAGACTGTAAATTGTTAGATCATTGTATTGTCCAAATTCAAAAAAAAAAAAAACTATTTCTAAAACAAAAAGTACAAGTACTCACAAAAGTTAGCGCAAAAGTGCATATTAGGAGAAATGCTGCTCTAAATGCCATTTTCTATGTTTTCTTGAGTCTTTCTGATGCAGTCGAATATAGATTTTATATGAAACTATTCTGGAAACTATTATGTGCTGTATTTATATTCAATTCTACTCATTTATATTTACTTATTTTAACTCTTTATAATAAAAATGATTACAAACAATGTGTTTTTTGATTTGATTTTTAAGGTCAAAATAATGTCCTATATACTTTGCATACAGGTGAGATAATGATTAGTTTTTTTCAATTCAATTAATATTCTACTGAAATATATATAATATGTGTAAGCGCTAAGTATTATAAGTATTGAGGAATTATGGAATATTTATAAAATATTAAATAACTAACTGATAAGAATTGAAAAGGTTAGACATCGACAGAGATTGAAATCAGTCATCAGTTATATACGAAATAATTGAAGAAACAAAAAAACGGGCAGGTGGCATCACAATTGCATTTTCCGTATACCATTTGACTATAAAAATTGGACATCTATGGACAGAGTGAATAACTATTATTTTGTTTGTTTTCTGTAGACAAAGTCCGACTCCCCCCACCTCTGCACTAGCGATGATTCAGATTCTCAGATTCGAATTGTTGCCACATTAGTCAGATTTGATGCCTTTCGGCTATTTTCTGTTTTTCAAAACAGCATTCAAACAAAGATATCTTTAAGAAAGATCAATAAATGCTTCGATTCTAAGTGAAAGAAATGCTTAGAAATAGAAAAAAAAAATCATAAAACTAGAAATTCTACCTTTCGTAACAAAATGTGAAATATCAAACGATATCTAGGTACATTCCTATATGTTCACAAGCTCGAGTGGGTTTTGTCTGTGACCAGCAGAATCTTTCGTATCTAGATTGTATACCCGTAATCAGTGTTCTTCATGAGATGTCTGAATAATGCTAGACATTCCAGACAATACGAATCTGTGTACGTCATAATATGCTTGCAAGCTATGCAAAGATTTGCACGAACACTCGAATGAATTTTCTCTTAAATAATATTTATAACTTTATTTCTGAAGAATGCTATGAAATCAAAAGAAAACTAATAAAAAAAAATATACATATTATGTAGAGATAATTTTTGGATTGGCAACCTCCAAACTAATTGATGACTCTGAAAGATAATAACTCATCGATTACACCAAAAGAAAATATGTCCGGCGAATGAATGTTGCATACGAACCGCTATTAATTTAGCGAGACATGCTATTAGCTATTATAGCGAGATTATGCTATGTTAAATACTGAGAAAATTGTGTAAGTAAAATATTCATATTTTCATTCATTTTCCTGAGGAGAAATTTGAAAAGTTTTACAAATATTTCAATTTTTTTTTCGATAACACTTTCAGATTTTAAGTCGTTATACCAGTTAAGCATTTCGAATTCCTTTTCCATTTGCTATTTATTCAAAGTTTTAAAATATTGTTTAAATATTTTTATTACACATTAGCAAAAATGTTTTCCAAAATGCTATTTTGTATACAATATTGTTGGGAAACATTTTGATGTTGCCGAACATTATGTGCTGTGTTTGATCAAATTTTACTCATATATATGTGCTTAATTTTACATTTTAAATCTGAATAATAAAACTGATTAAAAACAAAAGCAATATGAGTATTGCTTAAAATTCGAAATTATAAATATGCAGGAATTATGGAACATTTCCTTAATCATTAAATAAAGAAGAGATAAGAACTGAAAAGGTTAAACATCGACAGAAATTGAAATCAGTCATCCGTTTTATACGAAGTGACACAAGAGAAGAAACAGGTGGCATATTAATTACAATTTTCATAGAAAACATGAAAATAAAATTTTCTGCATTAAAAGTTACAACATTAGTTTTACTTAGTTGCCCTTGCCAAAATGTGTGCAGCAATGATTAAAATATGTTCATGAATTGGAATTCGACTTGTTGCCACTTGATACAAATTTTATCCATTTCAATCATTTTCTATTTCCAAAAATTAAAATCATTCAGTGGAAAGAGACCTTTTAAGGAGATCGATAAATGTATCGACTTTAGGTAGAGTCGATGTTGAGGAATAAAAATCAAATTATATAAGCTAGAAAATATTCACCGTTTCGTTTTTCATAAATTGTCACAAATTGTTTCAAATATATTTAAATGCATTCATTAATCGACTATTAAAGTTTGAAATGTTATCACATCAAGATATCAGTGATAATGTCAAGTAATTTCGAAAATAATTGCAATATAATAATAGTCGTGTTTTATTCGACACTTTTACTTAGCCAGTATAAACGATAAATACATAAAGGCAAAACAATAACAAAGCTGCTACACTTAACGAGTTTAGCTATGTATAGCATCATCGTTCACTTAAATTTTTTTCTACTGCTGCTAATTATCCGATATCTTTTTATATAAACTCCAAAAATGTTATAATTCAAAAGAAAAGGAAACGAAAGAATTTTACAAAAAATTATTTAATTTTTTTTGTAACATTTAGTCAATCCGAATATTTTCTTTTTAACATTTTATAAAAAAATAAATATATTAAAATGAAACATCAAATAAGCTCTGTTTAGTAAACTTAGCATCTATGGAGTTTTATTGTCACAAAGAAAGCAACTTGTTGCATAAATTACGTCTAATATTAATTATGTTTATATACATATGTTTATATACATATTAAATCAAAGAATCTAATACAAGACACATACACACTTATTAAATTTCACTCTTGAGAAGGTTCAAAAATTCAATAAATACAAAAATTTTTTTTTCCGAATCTTTATCGGCATTTAAACGTTTATACCAATCGAGAGCCTTTTCTTTTTGCTGCCCATCTAATTGTTCAACATATTGATCGAATAAAGGAGAAAATTCTTGTAGAAAGTTGAAAAAACGTTTCTCGAGTTCCAAACTTAGATGATCCACACCATTGGATCGTAATAATTGTGCGAAAAATATTTCATCATTTGTTGGATTTTGTTTTTTAGAGATGTCATACATTTGAAGAAAAGTATTAAATTCAATCATCAATTTCAATAATTCTCCATTTTGATCGAAATCGCAATTGCGCTCAAAATTGTCTATACTCTCAAGGAGTTGTGTGATATATTCCAATTGCTGCTTATAATTGTGGATATTTGCTTCGGTAATCGAGTTGTCTTTCAGGGTTTTCTGCAATATTAATTTGCCTTCTTCAACTATAAACTTAGCCATTGAGATGAAATGATTCACGGTCAATTTTGCAATTTCAACGCGTGCATCCAGTTCAGATGTTGACGTTACGGGAAGCGGCACAGTGTATACACACTGCAAATTATGTACAATAATTTATTCAGGATTAATTAATACAATAGTAGTAGGTAAGCATATTTACTTGTATCAGTGCAAAAGAGAGCACTATTAGAGATGTACTTCTCAATAACATTTTGTTCCTTTTAATTTAGAGTTTTGCCAATTTCTTATGAATATTGATGTTATCCAACGTATACATCAAGTAGAACTGTTCAATAAATTGCACTGATTTATTTATTTGTATTTATAGTAAATTTTTTTTTGCTAAGCTAAACTGCGGGAAGAAGAGTGTAGAAAAGAAAATATATAGAATATGTACTTTATAATCATAGTTTTGACAAAAGAACACAAAAATCTGTTTTGTGTCGATTTACAGAAAACTTACAGGCGAGATGAGATCATCTGTGAAAGTTTCAAATTAACATTTTACAAACAGCTGTTTATTGAAAAATTTTAATGAATGCTGTTTTTTCACAGCGTTATTATTAAAATGTAGAAAAAAATCAAACAATAAAATGCTGTTATAAATAATTATACTTTATTTTTTATTTGCGAATTGATAGTCATAATATGTAGTATGAAATTGTATTGGTTAAGTGTACATATTATATACCTAAATTAAGGCAGGTATACAGAGAAATGCTTTAAATTTGGATAATTTTAAGCATTTCTTACGAAGGAAGTACATATTAATAAATTATTGATTTCGTATCTCTTACTTTTTAGCTTTAATAGCCACTGTAAAATTTTAAATTTTGTAGGTTAGCTGCCCCTAAAAAGTGGAGAAATGTGTTCAAAGTTCAACGTTGAAAAGAAATCTTGAGGAAAAAAAAAATTATTGGGGGGACAGTCATACATTTCACCACCTTAGGAACGATTGTTGTTCAGTTATGTGGCTATTTGTCGATTTTCAAGTGTTTTTTATAACATTTTGTATGAGGGCCTTTGATAAGGTTGAAGATAGAGCTTAGATATGTTGGTAGGAAATGTTTAGGAGGAAAAATTAATGGGGGTAAGTCATACATTTAAACGCTCTAGAGGCGATTTCGTTTGTCAAAACACCTAAAAATGGACAAATAACTTTATGACTGCCCTTAAAGTACACAATATGAAAAAGCACCTAGTTCAGTTTTCCTCTTTAACATTTTCGCTGAACATAATTACCCCATATCTTCACTCCTTATGGGGACTCCCATACAAAATTACTGAAAAAAAAAAAACGTCTGAAAATGCCTGCTGTTCAGGAATCATCACTAGAGCGGTGCAATATATAATCGACCTTCATTAATTTCTCCTCTTCAACATTTCCATCGAAAACACTTACATCATATATCCACTCATTAGGGATTCTCATAGAAAAGAACGACAAATAGATGGAAATCGAAAATAGCTGCACAAAAATCGCTCCTTTTCAATATTTCCCTTCTTAGGTGGGTTCCCTATAAAATTAATGATTTGCAAAAATCTGAAAATGTGGGAGGCTCCAAAGTAGGAATTTATTTATGTTTAATTGAGAAGAATTGGTTGAATTATTTTCAACGTTCAATTTTTTTCAATGTTCAAACTTTGATACTTACAATTTAAACCACCTTAATATACGTTTTCTTATGACGTAATATGGATGCATTAAAACCCAAAAAAAGCCTGAAAAATTTCTGTGACGTAAACGTAGAAAAAGTGATCGCACTCAATGTTATAGAAATTTAACATACACAATATCGCTACCGGAAGAGAAACTTAATGAATGTTTTTCGAAGTCTCAAATGCCAAAAAAAAAAAAAATATTTTTTTCTCTTTCGAAGGTTTTAATAAATTTTTTTTTATCTATTAATAATTTTAATTATAAATATAACACTTCTATTTCCCTTACCTTCTATATAGACATATTCTTTTCAAATATATGAAAGAGTTATAGTATTTATGGTAATTTAAATGAAATAATCATTGAATAGATTTGCAAAAAATTATGAAATTTGTTTTCGCTATTTTGGAGAAGCCTAGACATACGCGATAGAAGCATTGGGAAAGGTTGAGGTTGATAGTGCTGATTTACTTCAATGAAATTATTTTGATTCAATATTGTTATTATCAAAATTACTCTCCGATAGATTTTGTTCATGAAATATAGAGAATATTATAAATATTGCGCATTATCAGAACATATTTTTTTTATTAGAGATTGGTTAATTTTCATAATTTGATTAAAACAAACTTGCCCATGTTTTCTTATGTTATTTATTTTTCAATGTGGGGAATTTATTTAATAGTCAAATTCATAGTAGGGACATGAGCTCTATAAAATCTTCTATTCTTCCTCGATTTACAATTATTTACTAATTAATACGAAATTAATGAAAACAATTAAATTTACTGAAATCAGTCGATGCAATTCTAAACGCATGTTACATAGAATTGCCCATTTATTTAATATATAGTACATAAAATACAATAATACATAGTCGCATATCGGTCACAAGAATAAATATCTGAATATTTCATATTTAAATTTATCGGAAAAATATTGTAGTTGATTTGAAATTGATTTGTACTTTATAGCTATATAAAGTCCATTGAATTGAATAATTCCGTAAAGGTATGTTGGCTTTTGAAACATTTCACCTCCTCCACTCTCCACATCATTCCTGTTTCTTCTCTCATGTGTGGGTTTGTAAGAGTTTATTGCCTGAGAGCATCGAATTTTTGATTGAAATCCTCTGAGAAACGTAAAATGCGACGTAAAAAGTTTTCCATAAATTGTGTAAGACCTTTTGAAATGAAAAGTTTTTCCATGGTTGCGATTCTTTCGCTGGGATTCCTGTCACCCGCATTACTATAATATTTAACAATTTGAACGAATTCGTTTACTAAATAAAAGTATGCTGTCTTTGACTCTGGACCATATAGATTTTTCGCAGTGGCAGCATTCTTTACAAATTCCGATATCCTTTGGAAATCTGTCCTATAAAGGGGATCTCTTTTTAAACTATACGCAGATGAATCGTCGAGAACATTGGAGCAAATTTCTTGAAATCCATCGACACCATATTTAATTAATCTAAGATATTCACTGAGAGCAGAGTTGAGAAGTTCGTCAGATTTCCCATTAAATGGTGTTGCTTCAATATACTGTAAAAAATGAGAGAAGTATAACCATAATATACAAAATAGATTGATGTGCATCATTGCATATACTCACTTTTGCCACTAATAAGACACTTAGCAGGAGGTATACACAGTTCTTGACCATTATAATAATGCTAGTGTTTTCTGCAGAAGATTTCAAACCTATCTACGCAATGAATTTATTATGCTATTCCGTTTTATAGCTAGCTGCATTCTATGTTGATTTGTAATTATGTGTTTACATAAAGCTTCAAATAGTTCTTAATTCAAGTCAATGATTTGTAAAAACAAACAACTCTTTTTAATCGTTTGAGCTTTCATGTAGACAGATGCAGATGTTTGCCCTTTTATTTTACTTTAGAAATATTACTGCATTTATCTAACAAATATAATAAATACACAAACTATGCAAGTGGTAATGTTAAATTTGCACATTTTACTTCTTCAGTGTTGTTATTGAAAGTACGGTATAGTTGCGATTGTGTACATAAATTTATATGCTAATAACATATATGTATTTTATTTTATGCCTTTAACATTAATGATGTTTTACAATACATCAAAGTATGATAAACATTTTTATAACTTAAAAAGCTAAACATTGCTAAAATTTACTTCCACTTTTTGGCATCATAATCCCATTTGGATGAAAGTCCAGTTACGGGATTCATTTCCAAATCAAGCATACGTTTCAATTGAGCCTTTTGATGTTCTTCATCAAATGTTACAGGCAGTTCATCGTAAACTATACAGAATTGATAACAAGAAAATAATAAATTAATTTACGCTACACGCAAAACCAAATATTATAGAATACATACCAAACCAATTCATAAATACGGCAATCCAAATGGCGGCTGATGTGAAAAGAAGACCCATGCCCAAATGCATTTTCCATTCACCGGTACCGGCCTTCATCTCTGCAAAAGTCTGACAGAAACTGGCACGATATAAAGCTTTCTTCTCCTCAATGCTCAATTTTTTCCAATCCTGTTTCTCTTTCTCGCGCAGTACATCGATTTCTTTGGTAGGCTCACGAAAGCGTACAGCTGGCATTGGATAATCTACACGATCGGCATAAGAAGCAGTACCATTCCAACCGTAACCGACAATTTCACGTTTTCCAATTTTATCTAACGTATGAATGCCAGCTACACTGCCAATTTGAGATGTGCGTGGCAGCTGTTGTGCCAACTGACGACGCATAGCCATGCTAAGGAGACGTAGTGCCATGGTAGCGGTTCAATTTAGAGAATGCTATAATGGAAATAATAAAATTCTCCGCTTGTATTATTACATTATATAATAAAGAAAATTATTCGATTACTAAAATAAAGAACTACCACCCCACCCTACCCCCTCCGAAAAGAATTGAAGTAAATTATAGGTTATGTAATAAATTATTCATAAACTGCATAACACAAAACCAATTAATTATATTTAACGGCATATCAGCAAAAATACTACACGATTTTAAATTAATTCCTCAAATGTTTGTTTAATGTCGCCGCATGCTCTAACATTATTTGAGTTGAATTTATTGGTTCATTCATGAGGAGTTACACAATCAATCCAATGTTGGCAAATAGTATTAACATCACGAAACGATTTTTACAAATAATGAATTTCTACATATTGCTTCGTATCACTCTTATTTACATGCGACTTAGTAATATATTTTTTGTAAAATAAATAATATAATTGAATTACACTATTTTCTTACTTTTTAATACGAAGAATTTTGCTAGACTCAATTTTTCTCTCGTTGATGTTATTCGTTGGTTGGAGGTTGTCAAAAACTCGTTATGGGGACAACGAATAGCGAATAGTTGGTTCTGTGAAATTATTAAGGCTCTGTTACACAGGCTGAAACAGTCACGAATTTATAGTCAAAGTTAAAATCATTTTTAAGGGAAATCCCATTAAGAAACCATCCAATCTCGTAGGATTAACGTTGAACGTATAAAGGATGAATTCTTTCTACTTTTAAGCGTAAAATGACGAATTATTTGTTATATTTTCCATATAAATACCCGGCAAAAACTGATTCTAAATTTATGCTGATTCTTCGACTCTAACTATATTAACTAGCGAACTATATATCCCAAAGTTAAATGAGGATACTATTCGCTAGTTTGGGGTTACTTTCCGAGATATTACCTGTAGGAATGGTATTGGGGGTTGATGACGCTGAAAATGAGGAGTTAATGCTGTCGTCGCTGGATATTATATGATGGCGGATGAGGATGATATCGGTCGCTCGATTACGAATCTGATTTTTTTATAATGGAATTATGGGCAAAGTAATAAAATCGAACGTAACAGCAACTTATTTCACAGGCAAGAACCGCCATCAGTTCTGACCAAATCGAATATTCTTATTTTTCTTGTATTGAACGCAAATATCTTCAATTGTAATTGAAAATAGGGTTCTAAGATGTGACAATGGGACTGATATTGTGATAATTTGAAATCAATTGAATTAAATATAAAAGTCTCACTAAATGCCTTTTAGTTGCAAAAATGTTTGATATCTATTTTGGGAAATTACTTATAACTCATTAAATCTTTTTTTATTCTTCCAAATCATTTACATCCTCCTCAAAGTTGTGCAAAACCGATACAATACACTTGAATATGTGTATATTCAAAGAGTTTAATCCAATATTAAATTACGCAGGGTGGACTTACGTTTTCACGATTTTGATGGATGTGTATTTATTCCCTGGAAAGTTCAATTTCTTACACTTACTCTTACAATATGTTCTTCTCAATTTCTCCTAATTTGGTGTAAACTATATCAGGTTAACAAAGCTTTTACAATTATTAACTACATGTTAAATACGATTTTCGGGATAGTCTTCTTCAATTCCACTTGTGTTTTATCTTTCGCCTCAAAATGATGTCCACGAAGCGACCTCTTGAGTTGAACGGATAACCAGAAGTCACACGAAGCTAATTCAGGGGAATGCGTTCGTTGCGTAATTATATGCTTGGGCAAAATGGTAACGAAGAACGAGTGCAGTATGAGATTATTTTGTGATGACAGTGTAATTTGGTTTTTCAAAATGGTTTTCATTGTCAACTCTGTAACTGTCAATCGACGATTTTCGAGTATCAATTCTTTGATTTGATTATCGTGTTCTTCATCATTGAAAAAATCGGAACGTTCCGATATCATGCTAGCAGATAATCCAAATGCATTATTTTCATTCCATTTCTAGAACGGGATTTATAGAATATTTTGCTGATTAGCTATGTACACGGTTAAACAATTGTATGAAAACTATGGCGCTGATGAAACAGAGTAAGTTTTTACAAATTGTATTACGAAAAAGAAATTTAGCAAATTAAATTACTCTTTTTTAAACTTAACTGATTTAATTTTTTTGAGTTTCTTTATTCCCATTATTCGGGATAAACTACGACTATTCTATTCTATATCTGGAATGAATAACGAAACACGCCCATTCATTAAATTATACGCCCAAGCCACAAAAACAAAAGCATTTTCCAATTTCTTTACCTGATATTTAGATCCCATGGGCTGAATATTAGAAAAATATCGAGTAGCAAATTCCAGCATTGCCATATCGACATTTATTTATGGCTCTTCACCACTTAGTTTCACAAACATCAAAATTCTTATAAATGGAAATATAGGCGTCTAAAGTATTTCCAAAATGAAAAAAAGTTGTTTTGTTATTCAAAAATGTTTTCCGTTTATTATAACTCTAGATTAGTTTTTGATTTTACATTCAATCGGTTCCTTTTTATTGTTGATTATTATTATTATTATTATGATTATTAGTTATGTATTTATTATATAGCATTGCCATAATAACATGAATATATAATTAGAATAATAATTTTACATATAAATAAAATAAAAAATATTTTATTACATTATTTTTTCTTTTGATGCTGCGCGTTTAATAAGTAATAATGTTGTGATTATTTTTGTTTGTTTTTTTTTTTTTTGTACATTAAGCTATTTTCAAATTATACTTAGAACAAAACAAAAAAATTATATAGAATATAATAGAAAAAAAAAAAAACATAAATAAAGGCATAGAAAACAGATTAGTGTTTCATGTTACGTATTTATTTTGCTACATACAAGTAAGTAAGTAGTATTTGTTTTGTATACTTGTAATAAATAAATAATTAAATTTTCTATATTGCGGAAAATATGTAATATTGTGTTTTTTTATTTTAGTTGATTCACTCTTTATGTACGTATGAATGTATGTATATTGTAGTAGTAGTAGTTATATGATGTGCCTTTTACATAAATTCTACCTATATAAGAATTTCCAATTTTTTTTTTCTTTCTATTTGGCGCTTTTGATTTTCTTGATAGTTGTACATTTAAATATACTACTACTTTTCCTATAGAAATCTTTTTTTTTCGGATTCTCATAATTTGTGCAAAATCTATATAAATGTGAATGTCTTTTATTAACGAGTGTCATCGTCATTGTATTGCATATTCGTAGGCTTTTAATGGTTTCATAAAAAATTTATATGTCTGCATTATTGATGATGATATTTTTTTATGTATCGCATTGCAATAGTACTAAGTAGTAGAAAATTTTTAGAGTTTACTAATTTATGAACATGTATAAAAATGCATATTGTTGTTAAGTTACATTAGTACTGGCATAATACATATTTCGCCTTGCTAGTTTACTTGGCCAATGTATGTATGTAAATATTTTATTAATGCTGAGCTTAATGTTAATTGATTATAATTATATACAATACGTATGTGTTTTTGATAATTTGTTACATATTTAAAATTATTTTGCAGTTTTAGGTGAAATTTTGTAAAAATAAAATTAATTTAGAAATATTTATGAATACACATTTTGTTTGAAGAGTTGTTGGCAAAAAAAGCAACTAATAAAAAGAACAATACATATTTGTGCGGCGGTAAACTGTAATGGGGGGTTTTTGGGTGCGTTAGTGAAAATTTTGCATTTTTAACAAGTGCGCTAAAAAGTGCAAATTTTATCATAATTTTTCGTTTTCTGTCCTCTTCTAAATAAATAAAAATTTAATTTGATTTTTGTTAGACTTTTCAATAATAAAACAAATAAATATCTCTTAAAAATCATCCACTTTCAATTTAATTTTATAATTTTTTTTCTCTCTTCTTTCTTTTGTGTTTGGTGAGTCGTTAAATGAGTAGAAAGTAGTGCAAGAAATTTTACTTGTGCTGTAACTGGATGGGTGGTTCGTGTGGAATAAACTAAATAAGCTATTTTTTCGCCAACAACTCACAAAATGAAATAAAAAATAAAAACTCTCCCTAAATACAAGTCGTTATCATGTTTTTATATTTCTTGATGGTGTTTTTGTTTTCAAAATGTGCAAAAAAATTGCATAAAAAGTCTTTAGTATGTAAATTTTTTTTCCAAATAGGTGCATTGAGATGCCACCTATTTGGACAATCTCATTATTCATACTGTTGATGAAATAAGAATATTTAAAAATATTTGGTTGTTTGTTGTTGTTGTCTTTCTATATTTCCTTTTTCTTTTCTTTTTTTCTCAAATTATTCCGCACCCGCTGAACTATCTGGTGTAATATTAGAATCTAAGCTGGCACAATCGGATTCTTGATCTTGATTTTCGGAATAATTTGCAGCCTCTTGTAAACGCATTAACATATTGAGCTGTGGGAGAAAATTGAGATTAATAATTAAAAAAAAAAAAAAAAAAAAAATTAGTCACAAAGAAATCTCCATACCAATGGATCTTGATTGTCACCATTACTGTTGGTGGCAACACCCTCCAAACCCACATCCTCTGCATTGATTTGCCTCAGAGGTGGCACTGAATCTGGTCCATATGGCCACGGGTACGAGTTGCGAATAAATGCCGACGGATCATTCCATGCACCACCGCGACGACCGTACAGCTGAACACCTTCGCGTACTGCTTCGACCAAATACGGCGACAGATGATAGTTCCAAATATCGGTAAACCAAACTTGTGAATCTTTCAAATCCAAGGGGCATGCCAGAAATAGTCGTGGACCAATGGTCACATCGCTGGAACTGTGCACTTCGAGGAAACGATTAATATGTTGCCACACCGTTGGCAACCATGCGAGCACTGTAGCCAACTCCGGTTGGGGATGTTGTATTTGTAGCTCCAATTGGAAGAGACGTCGCCGAAGAAATCGTCCAAGAAAACCTTTCACCGGTTCCATATGATTGGCAGTGAGAACCTGGAGAATCCAGAAAAAGGAAGGGAGCAAATTGCATAAATTTTAAACCATTAAAAACTACAGCGACCTACCCATCGAAAATTGTGATGCAATTGCAGATTGGTGGTATTACATGTGGCCTGCGACATGGTGCCAATAATGCAGGGCAACTTTGCCGCTGGACCAGCACTCAGCAGACAAGAGAAGACATCGCCCAGCGCCGAGGCATGATGCAAATTATCCAAAATAATCACAGACGGTAATTCAGATACGCCATTAGCAATGGCTGCTTGTTCGGCAATATGGCCCAGGTATTGTCGCAGCTCTTTGGAAGATTTGTGATCAACACTGCAAAGAGAAGAGTGCTGTTATTTTGCATTTCGCAAACAATAATTTCGTAATTTAACTTACTTGAATGTTGCAATTGCCTCAGATGGGTTTCCGCGACCGGTACGCGCAACCAGAAATTCAGCTAGACGACGTGCCAAATAGGATTTTCCCGTTCCACTAGGGCCACACAGGATGAGACGTCGATGTTCGGTCAACAGGCTAATGTACCGATGAACAATGCTACGCGGAATTAAGCTGTCGAAAGCCAAGCTGCCGACACCTTGCAGACAAATGTACAGAATGCGTACATTACCGACTATATAGCCGCATGGCAGTAGTTCGGGGAAGCCCATTTCGGGACCACGTTTCGCTTCGCCCAAATGATAGGATGTAATGGAGTCAGTGTTGAGTCCCAAATTGGTGCCCGGATCGATACGCGACACATAATCTTTGAAAGTTTTGCGTACAATATAGTCCAAATTTTGCCACGTCGTTTTACCCGATATATACGTGTAGGCGATTACAAACTCATTTAGACTTGCCGTAGGAAATGATTTGCGTTCACCGCCCGCCTCATCACTAGTTGAGTTTATTATCGAGCTGTTGGCGTAAAAATCGTCTGCCTCGAGCATTTCTTCGCAGTATTTTGCAAAGGATTCGGGCTGACCCAGGTAGCAGGCGATGGCGATTTTCTTGCCATCCGTCACATCGGGCAGCTCTTCAGCAGCCGTTGGGATATGCGCTGAACTTGGCATAGTATCGAGTGCAGGTGGTGGTGGTGTCAGATCAACATGCGTCGACGGACTGAGTGGCGGTGGTGGGGGCTCTGGTGCTGGTGCCGGTGGTATATTCTCCTCTTCGACTTCCTCTTCCAGTCGCTTTGGCAGTTCCATTGGCGGACGTACATTTCCATCGGCCAGCGAATAACGTCTGGGCTCACCAATGGAACCACTCGGACTTATTGCATGGCCGAGTGATGCCTCCGAACCGGCCAACGATCGACTGGTCACCAGTTTTTGCAAACGCTCATTGTTTTGTTTCAGTGACATCATTTCGGCTCGCATCTTATTCACTGTCTCTTTGAGACTTTCCAATTGTGATGCCGAACTCAAAGCCTCCAAACGGATATCGGTTAGTACCAAGTCTTTTTCTCTTAACTGCTTCTTCAGATCTTCGACAACTTGATGGTCATCATGATCGATGGCATCGATTGGTTTTGCATTTTCGATTAATGTTACCGTCTTGGCGGGACTATTTTTGGTCGGTGAATGCATTGGCATTGGCATTGGTAGCGGTTGCGTTGCTAAAGATGCCAGCCCACCAGGCTCGCCATGTCCGTGTCCATTGAGCGCTTTTGGGAAACCACTTCCATTTGGTGCGGCAATTGTGCTGGTGATTTCAGTGTGGCTACTATGTACCCCACTGCCAGACGACTGTTGTTGACCGTTGTTGGAATGATGACCAGCATGGCGACTAGTCTTGGATATTTTGGCATTACGCGAAAATGCTTTGGTAAATGAACTACGCAACCAGCCCTTCTTTTTCTTCTTATCTTGTGCTGAACAGCCGGAGCTAATGGAATTTAGTGAACACATCGAATCAGAACTGTGATGCCGTTGGATGGCGGCAACACCACTGCCGTTCGTCGCACCACCTAGAGCATGTTGTTGCTGATAATGATGTTGGGCATTTTGTTGCGTCCGACCAATATGTTGTCCTGACATCGTTGACGGTAATGGCAGTGGCACTTTATTGCTGAACATATCATTTTGTGATTGTCCTTGCGTTTGCACCCCCATGCTCTGCATATGTGCCGTCGTGAGACCAGCTTGTATGGATTGTTTGCGCAGTAGCTCAATAGTTTGTCGCATATCGGTCAGTTCACCATCTTTACGTTCCGCTGTGGCTGTTAGCTGTTGCAGACGTGATGTCATATTCGAAAGGGACTGCTCAAAGGCGGCAACCACATGAGCCTGAAAAGGGAGAAACAAGTATGGAAACATTTTTACTCGAGATTTGGGTTAAATTTTCGATAGCAAAAATATTTCAAATATGCATTTAACCACTAATTTTATATCTGAGGATAATCACGTTTTTATTGAGTTGGCAAGGGTCGCTTCTGAATGAATCATGCGACCTCTTGTATAGAAGAACGACGTCAGGGAGCTCTTGTCTTTCGATTCTACATATTTCGGAGTATAAAATCTGTTACACAATCTATAATTTATTTACGCAAAAACTGCCTATGCCTTAAGGAACATTACATTAACACCTTGCGCATTTAATTTGTTTGTTTCGCTTGCTCACGTGAATTTCTATAAAATTATGATAAGTTTTTCCAACAAAAAAGAAAAAAAAAAAAAACGACAACAATAAATAACAACCTTTTTTCCCCACATTGAGATTCCCATTGGAAGGGTAACCATCATGAATACCAAAATGAAATTGTTCACGTAACAAATGCATAGGATGAGTATGAGTCAGAGAAGTTTCTTCATATCATGTTTAACTATTCTGTATTGTGTGGTTTTTGTACTTAGCTATTATTATAGTATACATACAGACACAAATAATGCCAGTAAACTAAGAGAATTTTATATACAGAGAAAAAAAAAAAACGAAAAACCATGTGACGTGCTTACCAAGCTAGCTGCAGGTGCTGCATTCCTAATTAGAGGCTGTGAGTTAAACAAAAAAAAAAAAAAAATGAAGAAGACGTCGAGACGACAGACAACCGGGGGGAAATATGGATGTAGAGGAGTAGGAAGGCATTACACGACATTAACAATGACACTGAAGTAGGAAATAAGCTCTAGCCGATGTGACGCGTTGTGATTCATCCAACGAAGGGACGCAATGTAGTGAAGTACATGACGACGAAGTAACCACAATGGTTACAGTGGTAGCAAAATATTTAGACAATACCATTACATAGAAGTGACAATGATAATAATGTCCCACGCAAAGTGAACTTGATGTATATACACATACATTCTGTCAAATAAGTACCCGGAAATTTGAAATAAAACACAAACAACTTATCAATCATCTAAATTTATTATATTCCCTTCAAAATAGCCCCCTTCTGAGGCAATACACTTCTTCCAACGAACAATCCAAACATCGAAACACTTTTTAAAGCTATATTCCGGGATGGCCTTCAGTTCTCGTTGCGAATTAGTTTTGATGTCTTCAATGCTCTCAAAACGGGTTCCACGAAGTGGTAATTTGAGTTTTGGAAACAGGAAAAAGTCACACGGGGCCATATCTGGAGAGTACGGTGTTTGTTGAATTTTTGCTCACAAACTCGTTCACAATGATCGCTTTGTGCGCTGGTGCATTATCGTGGTGCAAAATCCAACTGTTGTTCCGCCACAAATCTGGTCTTTTGCGACGAACATTCTCTCTCAAACGCCTCATAACGCCAAGATAATATTCTTTATTGACGGTTTGGCCCTCCGGTAAGAATTCCGAATGAACAACACCACGAATATCGAAGAAAACGGTCAGCATCACCTTGATTTTCGATTTGCTTTGTCGCGGTTTTTTCGGTTTCGGCTCATTTTTGGCGCGCCATTCCGATGATTGTTGACTTGTTTGCATGTCGTACTCGAAAACCCATGTCTCGTCACCAGTTATGATGCGTTCGATGAACGTTGGATCGGAATTTACGCGTTCAAGCATGTCTTCAGCCACCTTACTGCGATTCACTTTTTGAAGAAAATTCAGATCTTTTGGCACCAATCGCACTGCGACTTTCCGCATACCCAAAACATCAACCAAAATATGACGAGCGGTCTCATGAGACATGTTCATTTCTTGGGCTATCTCTCGCAAACTATAATGACAATTTTCGAGCACCATTTCCTTTGTTTTGTCGACGTTTTCTTCAGTTGAAGAGGTCGAAGGCCGTCCTGAACGTGACAAATCGTTCACTTCTTCTCGCCCCTCTTTGAACGATTTATACCAATCGTAAACTTGAGTTTTCGACATGGTTGAATCACCAAATGTTTTTTTTTTCAACATTTTCAACGTTTTGGCACAAGAAATTTCGTTTGAAACACAAAATTTCACACAAACTCTTTGTTCGATATTTTTATCCATAGTAAAAATCGCAACGCACACAAAAGGTTGACTTGTTTCTAATGACGCCGTAACCAAACTAAATGACACATAGCAATAAAAATTCACAGAATAGTGGCTGACAGTTGTGCCAACCTGGGAAAAAAATTTTTTTGAAATATTCTCAGAGGGAAAATTAAAAATGAGAATTTCCGGGTACTTATTTGACAGAATGTATTTATACAAGTAAAATGTCTATAAACATGTGTCTACCCAAAAGGCAACATAAGCGTCCGCATGGATTGAAGCATTAAATTGAATTGAATTGTCGAAAATCTAATTGAAGAAAATGGTCGTTCGAATAAATAGAATATTTGATTAAAAATGGAAGATGAATAAAATAGTCTGTTTGAAGGACCATTTTGTCATCTATGGTAGCTCCTAGGCAATAGGCAAGATTTTTTGAAGTCAAAATCTGTAAAACCGACAAAAACTTTTACATTTTTTTCACAAAAAAAAAAAGTGATTTAAAAAATATTTCTATTTGAAGGACCAATTTTTTCGAAATGGGTTTTACACTAATTTTGTTTGTGTACTCCAGAAACGTGTCTACATTTTGTGGGTCTCCTAAATGTTGAGTTGAAGGGCGGTCCCAAAACTACCCGTCCTGATATATAGATGGCGGCAGTAGTTTGAAAAAAATTACTTTGGTGAAAAGTGGCAACCTTATGAAACATATGTTTTAATTTTCAAGGTGCCACGTTGTTTAGTTTTTTTTTTTTTTGGAGCCATCGAAAGTCAACGACCCCAGTGAATTTGTAAACATGGAAAAAATTGGTCACCGTTATGTAATTCAATATTTTCATTTAAAAGATCTCAGCCCAACGAATATTAAAGCCGAACTAGATTCTACTTTGGGGGAGTTTGCTTCTTCGTTTACGACCATAAAATATTGGGTGACAGAGTTTAAACGAGATTGTACGAGCTGCTAAGATAAACATCGTAGTGGTCGACCAATTGAGGTGGCTACGACAGAAACGATTAAGAAAATCCACAAAATGGTATTGGATGCTCGCCGGCTGAAGTTCCGTGATCTAGGTGAAATTACAGGCATTTCAAAAAGTGCTATACATCATATATTGACCGAAAATTTGGAGATGAAAAAGCTGTGTGGAAGATGGGTGGTGTTTCTGTAGAGTGTTTGGCGATGTTTCATAGTAGTAATGCCGAGTTTTTGCGACGATTCGTAACCATGGATGAGACATGGGTGAGACAAAGGTGAGACAAAGGTGCAGTCAAAACAGTGGACTGAAAGGGAAGACTCATGTCCAAAGACGACGAAGACAGTTCCATCTGGAACTATGGCGTCTGTTTGTTGGGATGCACGTGGTATAATTTTTATTGATTTTCTTCAGAAAGGAAAAACAATCAACGGCGAGTATTATGCTTATTTTGTTGCAGCGTTTAAGAGATGAAATTAAAGAAAAAATGACGCATTTGGCGAAAAAGAAAGTGTTGTTTCATCAAAATCAATAAGTTAAAGCTCGAATTGCTTCAGTACGCACCAAATTTAGCTCCTTCGGATTATTTTCTATTTCAAAATTTGAAAAAATGTCTTGGTGGTAGAAGATTTGCAAACAATGAAGAGTTGGAGTTTGCCGGAGATCGCTATTGTAATGAGCTAGACAGTTCATACTGTCTAGCTGGGAAAAGTGTATAGAGCTAAAACGAGATTATGTTGAGAAATAAAGAAAAATATTCCCGAATTTGTTGTTTTCTTTGTTAGGTCGGGTAGTTCTGAGACTGCCTCGTAAGTCACATTTCAGTATAGAAAACTGAAAAAGTTGAGATAATTCTTTTGCAAAATTCTGCAACAACATCATTCAATGCAATACATTTTGTAATTATTTGGAAAATATTAATAACATAAAACCGAATTTTCCTATTTCTTAATCGTTAGGCAAATGTCATCATAATTAAAATACCCAAAATGTACTTATTTCATTATGTACGTGATTAAATTGTATGAAATATATCTTAAATGCAACTTGCTCAATATAATATTTACATGGTAGAATTGTAGTATGACACTTAAGGAAAGATGTTAGAAAGAGAGAAAGAAAAGAAAATGAAAAAGCAAGCATCTTCGAAGTCATACTTTTTCATATGTAGTTAAATGATAGCCATTTGCTGTCACATCACGTAAGTTACCACACATAAAATTTGATTACAGTCAAAGTGCATATATAACATTTAATTACCCTGCAGCAAATGCTGATTACTAATCTATAACCCCGACTAGTTCTTTGGTGAGTCGTGAAGAGCAAATTCATTAGAAATTACTTTCATTCGGCTGGGGAATGATGAATACAAATGGAAGATGACAATTTTTGAGTTTTTAGAAGTAATATGTAAAAACCAAAATGCATGCTTTTTCAATCGATTTTGTGGTACTGGGCTCAAGTTACTTCATAGATTCTGCTCCATATCGTAAACTCATATATGGTTGAGTTTAAAGACGTCGACACTAGGTAAGTTAAGGTGCTTGCTCGAAAGGAGCACAGTTAGGTCCACATAGCCCCATTGTGGCGTCATTATTCTATAAAGAGTGATAGTTAAAGCACTGCGACCTATAAGGTGTTTTGTGTTAAAGGGTCATCGCTAACTAAATAAATATATAAATGTCATTTAAAATGAAGAAGACCTGGTGATAATGGTCAAAAGTTTCGCAATAAATTTCTGAAAAATCTTACGTTATGGTGTAAATTGGAGGAAGAGGAAGAATTTTTACTAATAATAAACTAGTAAAAAAGTACCAAAAATTCAATTTAAAAATTTTTGAAATTAAATTTGACAAAAACTTTTCATTTAGGGCAAACCTGAGCATGGCTTAATATGGAGTTCAAATTAAAAAGAAAAATCAGAAAAATCGAGTTTTTTTTGATCTTTTGACATACAATTTGTTGAAAACTTAAGCGATGAAGGAAATTTGAGGGGGAATTTATATTGAGATTAAATTCGGAAAAGGTCATTTTTATCATAAATTGATAAAAAGTACCCAAAAAGTGAGAATTTTACATTTTTATTCAAAATTTTACATAATGGAGTCAATTTGACACGGAAGTCGTGAGCTTTAACAACCAAAATGATCAGAAATGGGGAAATTTTAACCATAAAATTTATCAAAATTTGCAAATGAAGCAGTAAGTATGAGAAATAATCAATTTGAAGTTGAAAATAAGTAGGGATATTCTTGTAAAAAGCTGGTAAAAAGTACTAAGACCTTCTAAACTCAAATTTCTCAAGTTGAAAATAAGAAAGAGTATTCACGGATGCCGTAGCTCTGTGGTTAGTGAATTGGCTTTCTGATCTGTAGGCTGTACCCACCTGCTGGCAAGCAATTGACAGCTCTTCTGGAAGTAACAATTTGCCATAAAAAAACGTTTCTACTAAAACAGCTCTGTGAGAAAGCTCACAGAAAAAGTGTTGTCACAAGGGTTCTGACATTTGTAACCAACTAATATAAGTGGGCCCCTTCTAATTCTATCTAAAATTTAACACACACAACACTACTGAAAGTGAAGCTCGGCCAAAGAACCTTTTGGGGCCTACAATTACCACACATACAGACACATACGAAACTCATAAATCTTTGGCGCACGATAATTGAACGATTTTAAATTATTGTAGATCGTGTACCTACAGGGTACCCATTCCATTAGGTTCTCAAATTTGTTTAGAATCAAGACACATATTTTAAGCCTAAAACCCAAAAGCTTTTGGTTGCGCTAATGCAACATAATACGGAGAAAGCCAAGAAAAGCTGTTGTGTAATAAAAAGTTTACTGCTTGGAAACGAATAGATTTTTCGGGGATTCACACATTTGAACGAATGTGCGCATGAAAATTGTAAGCATCAGACATTCAGTTCTTTTAATATAAAATTATAATAACAAGATATATAAATTGCCAACAATATTGTAGTATTAAATAGGAAAAAAAAAAAACTATCAAACTATTACGTTGCTAATGTCGATTATAATTTATTCCAAAGACAAGCCATAAGTACTACATTTACATACATATTACAGTACTGTATCATTTCATTTCAATCGTAAACATGTGTATCATTTCATACTCTCTTTATTGTAAATGATGTCTAATAAATTACAGACGAAAACAAAAAAAAAAAAAAATTAAATAGATAAATTACATCGTATTTGTTTTTTTGTCCCTCAAGAGGAAACAAATAATAATACCTACATTGAGACGAATGAATGGCCAAACGGTCGAACCATCACACTCGTACATATACCAGAAGTACCTACAATATGGCTAGACAGATAGATCAACATTTATTGCAAAAGTAAAGACCACTTGAAAATTATATAAATAAATAAATAAATAAATATTCCGAAAAATCAACGAAAATGATAAACATAAACAAAAACGTAATACAGTACGTATGTAACTACAGCAATTATGTATAAACCAAAATATACGTAGGAATTGTATAATTGTAACAATCTGTCTGACCTTCAAGTGTTAAAATGGTGGTGAGAGAAGAAAAAAAAAAAAAAATGTGTATATAGAAACGCGTTTGGAATATTTGAAATAATTGTAGTTGTAACATTTTCAATTGCAGACATAAATATAATCACAACATTTAGTATGAGCTTCTCTCTTGCGATTACAATAGACAGAGGTACAATTATGTAAACAATTTTATGAGAATTGTTAGCAGTTTATATAATTATGCAATATACATTCTAGGAACATAATAAAATTAATTTATGCTACAGTAGTCTTCCTCACAATTTTAAATCGTTTGAATTTTCAAGATTTTAGACAAATATCGTATGACATCGATCGACAATTCGGATGAATCGATATGTGAAAAAATTTAGTAAATTTTCATGAAATAATCTTTGGTTAGAACTGGTAAAACTCTTCCTTTATTTTCGAGTCAGTTAATTAGCGAATTGAGCCAAAATTTCCACGTTATGCCGTTATGCTGAAAGGAACATAGAAAAAATAGAAGTTGAACTGGTAAGCCTCTTCCTTTCTTTTCGAGTCAGTTAATTAGCGAATTGAGCCTAAATTTCCACGTTATGCCGTTATGCTGAAAGGAACATAGAAAAAATACAGATTGAACTGTTAGACCTCTTCATTTGTTTTCGAGTCAGTTAATTAGCGAATTGAGCCAAAATTTCCACGTTATGCCGTTATGCTGAAAGGAACATAGAAAAAATATAGATTGAACTGGTAAATCTCTTCCTTTGTTTTCGAGTCAGTTAATTAGCGAATTGAGCCTAAATTTCCACGTTATGCCGTTGTGCTGAAAGGAACATAGAAAAAATACAGATTGAACTGGTAAAACTCTTCCTTTGTTTTCGAGTCAGTTAATTAGCGAATTGAGCCTAAATTTCCACGTTATGCCGTTGTGCTGAAAGGAACATAGAAAAAATACAGATTGAACTGGTAAATCACTTTCTTTGTTTTCGAGTCAGTTAATTAGCGAATTGAGCTTAAATTTCCACGTTATGCCGTTATGCTGGAAGGGACATAGAAAAAAATACAGATTGAACTGGTAAAACTCTTCCTTTGTTTTCGAGTCAGTTAATTAGCGAATTGAGCCAAAATTTCCACGTTATGCCGTTATGCAGAAAGGAACATAGAAAAAATACAGATTGAACTGGCAAATCTCTTCGTATCGATATATCTAATTCCTTTGCTTTCAAGTCAGTTAATTTTATACTTAGTAGTTACCCAAATCGTTCATCCGTTGTGTACAGAAGGAACAATGGTTTCAAAGGGTTCAAAGGGCAATTTATAATAATAAGAAAAAAATAAAATAAAAGTAAAAACCAAAGCAATTTATAAAATAATGTTTTACAAAGAATAAAATAACGAAGAATGATGCATTGAAATTGCGAACAAAAAAATTGCAACCAAGCGTATCGGAGCGCAAAAAGAACTACTACTACTAGCAGTTAATATACTCACTGTGCTTACAGTTGTGGTAAAGAAATACACACTACGTTGAGTTGGATGTATGATTTCATCGAAATTTATTGTAACGCATCTATTGTAATGGCAATTTTATTAAAAATAAATATATTTTGTCATACCATTTTGTAATAACTTTTGGTGATTTTGTTTCTACCGAAAAATTGTTGTCATTCCACAATGTAAAATTTTGTTAAATATTACACTCAACCCTGTAAAAATGCACGTTTTTGTCTACTCAAAAAAGAACACAAAATACTGTCGTGCTCATAAATTTCCTCACCTTCTGATGAAGACGTTGAAGATCCCAAAAGATTATTTCAATAATTTTGCATTAAATTTATGCACTTTTTGTAATTTGTCATTCATTCAACAGAAATAATTTCATCAAAATAAAATGTCAAATTAACACACGAATAATATGAATATCCATCCTTGTCTAGCGCATGCATTTCACAATACTTTCGTTTAAAGCAATCAGCTGATTTTCAGAGCAACCATAATCCCTGACAAAGTTTCGCGGGGCAGAAAATGTGCCTTTTTTTTTGCATTATTTAAGTATGGCATTTTAAGAAATGAACACTAAATTTGTTCACCTGTTTGAAGGTGAAAATGCGACTTTTTTTGTAGAAACGAAATCACCATTAGATTACGAAGATAATGGTCTGCAGTTATTGTCAAAATTATGATCATACATATTAAATTTAATGTCGGTTTGTTTGATGAATTTTCTTTTAAAAAATCTATCAAAGGAGCTGATATTACCATAAATTAAAAATGATCTTTGTTTTGATTATAACAAAGGGCCAATATGGATTTAAACACAAAATTCTTAGCTATATTCATATGAAGCTAAGGATTTATATATGATTTGTACGAGCAGCTACCAGATTTATTACAGTGCGATGAGTTAATTGTGCTCGTGCGTTTTTTTTTTCGAATATTAAACATTTTTAATTCAGAAATCATCAGGCAAAGGGATACAATTTCTTTGAACGCAACTGTAAGTTGATACTTACATATTTCATGTAGTAGTATATACTCTGTATATTTGGTAAGTATATTTATCTGCGTGCAATGGACATGCAGCACATTGACTTTTGGCAACTCAAAGCATCATGGATGTGCTAACAATGAGAGAGGGAGTTCATTCTACGAGTACAACAGGTACATACGAGTAACTATATGGAATGAAAATGGTAATGGTGCCAATTGAGTTGGTAAAATATTTTGTTTGCATGTTCTTCGCATTTTTTGTTTTTTTCTTAAAGCAATATAGCAAATAATAGTGATAGTAGAGATAGTTGTTGTTATTGTATTTAGTTGATAATGATGTTAATGGTGACACGATGTGCATGGCGGAGATGAAGATGAGTATTTGCCAATTCGTCACAATAAAATAAGGCAAGCAATGGGTATGATAGTAGAAGGAATAAAATTGGAAGGAAAAAAGATGTGAAGCTCATATACATAAGTATAAGTTTGTTTGGCAATTACAGTTCTATTGCTGGCATTCAATTTGTTAACGATTTTTATAGCAGTCAACGATATACAGGCAATTTTGAATAATTTCCAATAATAAACATGAAAACATATATTATTGCGATTTTGCATTTCGCATTGAAATATTGAAGAATTTTAATTTTAGATTTTTGGCGCTTATCATTCAATGAGCATTAATTTTTGACTCTGGTAAATTTTTTCATGGATAAGAGTGTATGTACTTCAAATTAAAACACATCGTAAAATGCTTTCAAATTAAATGTAATCGTGTTTATTTGATTAAGTTTTATTAAACATATGGTATAAAATGAACATAAATTCAAAAATACATTTTTATCATAGACTAGGACGTTGCCTATATCTATCTGCTATGAATTCGCTGGCCATTTTAGATTTTCCTGCAAAATCAACATTAGCGAATTTCTTATGAAAATCTTCAATTGTTTTCTTTGCATATGCTGTAATATCTTTTTCGTTTGTAGCAAAATTATAAAGTCTCTCATCCAGATCTAATGCGAAAACAATTTTACCATATTCGAAATTTCGGATAACATTCTCGATACCATTCTCTTTCAACATATTTTTCACTAACACACTATACGGTATTCCATCTCCATCGACACGATTGTATTGTTGCACAAAATCATCCAAATCAATCCATAGTTTACTTTTATCAATTTCTTCATCTCCATGTAAATTTTTAATTTTCATTAGAATTTCATTCATTTTGTTACGAATTAAACGAACATTTTCTATATCATTCGGATGATATTCCTCCGTGGCTTTAAAGAATTTATTAAAAATTGATTTGACATCATGAACAACTGGTGTTAGCACATAAGCGATTTCTTCCACAATAAATTTGTCCACATCTGTAGTTGCCAAGTTCTTTGTTGTGCGTTTTAAATCCATCACAATTAATTGATCGACTACTCGATCATCGTATTTTGCCCTTGCCGCATCAGTTTGGTCAAACTTTGTCTGAATCAGATATTGGGGAAGTAAAAATCATTAAAAACGACAGCTCTCAATATATTAGTTCAACTTACAATTAGTAGCAGCAGTGCGCTGACAAATAGCAATGATAAGTTTTTCGACATTTTGAAACAAAAATGTCTAGAATTCTTTTGAATACAAGACTTAATCTCAAACTGCCTGATGCTATTCAATGTATAGGATTTTATATATTCAAATTTCACATTAGCACATTCACAAATTAAATAGTTGAAGCTAAAAGATTAGCAATCGCCGAATACGATTACAAATATTCGGTCATGAACTGCTACGAATTGCTATAGCTAAGTTCCGCCAGATTGCGTACTTAATTTTTATGGGCAAATACTGCAGTGATGCCCAATGAAAGCAATGTACGCAGCGAAATTATACAAACCACAAAAGCAACAACAACAACAACAACAAGATAATCAACAATAATCACAACAATGCTTATTTACGTAATATTCGATCCAGGAGCTAAGGCAGCCTATATTGACATGAGACAAATTCAAGAGTACTAAGATATCGAGCCGAATTTTTCGTTACAATATCATCTCATTAATGAAATGAAAGCGCATTTAATTTATGGGATTATTTCGCCTTTATTGTTATAAGTTCAGTCATCGAGTTTGCATATTTGCTATAAAGACAATCTGAGCCGAGATTTTCTACAATATATTTTCTTTTTACATTGGTAATCACAATAGGCCACAACTACCCTAAGTAGGTCTCAAAACAGCCACCTACATTGGGCCTATTCCTTGACAAAAAACTTAATTGGAAACGTAACATCGAAGAACGCATTAGGAAAGCGTCGGTAACATTACATTCATGCAAACGAGCAATGGGATAAACATGGGGAATGAGACTCAGTGTCGCATACTGGCTTTATGCTGTGCTACTATAGCGGATCGCCGTTTGGTGGACTTTGCGACGTTCGATGGAGCAATACACAGAAATTTCGTGGAAAAGGTCCTAAGATAAGCATTTTTTTTTTACATTACAGGTGCATTTAGAACGTCTTCCACTAAATCACTGATTACATTGTTACACCTGATTCTTTTAGATATCCAGAGAAAGCAATTAATAGCTCAATTGGTAATTTGACTTAAATTATGTTCAAAATGGTCTCACAGCGGTACGGGAGACACAACAATTCTGGGCCAATATAAATTTATACCTCGAACAGCTTACCTAGCATAGCCTTCAGGTTACTAAACCACCGCAGTGGTTGAAGAATCAGGTTGTAGAATCAATTTACTTGAATTCACCAGTAGCTCATAACGGCAGAATGACATCTTCACCTTAGAAGGGTGCCAGGGCACACGGACGTACCAGGGAACGAGACTACGTAGATCTGGCAAAGATGGGTACAACGTTGCACTCTTTCTTATAAGGGGAGTATTGGCATTCCAAAGGCGAGGTGTACACTTATCCTAGCGAGTTGGAACATTCGGGTGCAACTACCCGATCAGTTTGACCAGTAATGAATTCGAAATTAACAAAAGACCTACTAGCGCATAACAGACATGCGACGACTATGCTGGTGGAATTATTACGGTGAATGGCACGATAAAGAGGTATGCAAGTACGCTAGACATCACGTCGCATGATTACTGCCGGAGCTGCGATGATGAGAAAGAACAGGGGAGTCACTTTTTACATGACCTCACTGAGCTGGCTTATTGTCAGCTGAGGAATATTCTAGCTTTACCCGAAGCTCAGGTTGGTTCTTTCGATAAATGGGTAAATCTGTGACATCACAATGAGATTTGCTTGATCTAAGTGTGTTCGGACAGTGGCCTCAACATAACTAGTGAACTGTAAAAAAAAATTTCTATTTTCCAAGCGACTTTGGCATCACTTTGCATTCCTTTTTTCAGAGTGTAATTTTTGAGAAAATCATAAATTAAATTTTTTGAGGTTTGAGGTTCTAAGTAAAAATAAATACGTAGCACCAGGTCCTTCTGACTGAGGTTCTCATTCAGTACTGTTGTGCGTGTTAAATTTGGGACAGTATTAGAAGGGTCCTACTTATTTTAGCCAGCTACGAACGGCAGAGCCCTTGTGACATCAATTTTTGATTTTTATTTCGAAGCTCTTTTAGAACTTTTTTTCTGGCAAATTTTTAGTGCCGAAAGAATTGTCAATAGCTTTTCGACGGGTGAGTACCGTTCGAAAGAAAAATATTTTCGATATGAAAGTTGTGCTTCAGCCGGGCATTGAACCCACGACCTACAGATCAGAAGACCAATGAACCCAGTTGGGTTGTAAGTATTGGAAAATATTTTCTGAAAAATTTATTTTATCGATGTCAAAAATAAATAATTTTAACCGATCGGGCAAGCTTTGCAGGAAATACTTGGACTACCAGTATGGATTAACCTGTTGAAGAGTGTTCAGGTACGCGGGAATCACATTTGGGAAGACTATGAATGAAGGAAAGAAGCATCTAAGTGCGGTCATTCATCAGAATTCTTATTAAGCTTAATGTTTCTATGAGATCGAGAGAGAGAGAGAGAGAGAGAGTGAGAGACAGAGAGATTAGACTCGTAGGATAGGATGATACTCATGATTGGATTTCATTTGCAGATGAGAAAAAAAAACGCAATATATATAAAAAATTGATTAATTGATTAAATATCATTTATTATAATTATTGTTTTTAATCGATCGTACAATTAGTTTTGTCGTGCAGTGTAAGTAATTAATGCATACAGCAATCATCATTCCTCACATTCGTCATCGCATTCCTCTTCGCATTCCTCGCTGGATTCCTCTTCAGATTCCTCAGAATTTTTACGGGGTGCATTGAAAAGCTTATCCCATGTACCATCATTGTATATTTCATTCCAATCACTGGGAAACGTATCATAATATATTGCGAGAGTATCTTTTACATGCAACAAGAATACAGTGCGGCGATAATGTACTTCCTGTAGCAACTGATCGATGCCATACTTTTGGAATGTTTTCTTAAAATATGCCTCCTCCGGTTTGGATTCCCTATAATTTCGATAGTGTTGGAAAAATATCTCAATATTGACTGTGAGTAAGTAGAAAAGTTTGTCCATAAAATCTTCATCGAATGTGTTATGATTTTTAGTTTTAATACGATTGAATTTGATTATCTGACTATTATAGCCATTAATTTCTGTCAAAATTCTTTTGTATTCATCACTTTGTGGATTTGTATATTTATCTTCGGCTAAGACATTTTCGTAGATAAGACGGAGTTTCTCCAAAATAGGTGCATAAATTATTGTTGATCCATGTTGCTTAAATTTGACATAAACAGTATGTAAATCTGTTTGAGTTGATGATTTATCAGTTTGCTCATCAGATTCAATCGGATGTGTTTGGCTGAGCTACAGTGTATTATAGATAAAAGTATAAAAAAGTACATACATTTAGGTACTTCAAAATTGAAGTGTATTCCATGTAACCAACACTCACCACCACAAGTAAATTTATGAGAAAAAAAGTGATCACTTTTCCCATGTTGAAGAATTGATCAACAATCTAAACGTTCTCGTTTGAAACTTTTGATTGTAACTGTTGAAAATGATGATTTTTTCGATCGTTTTATATATACATATACCGTTATCAGTGTTTTGCTTTTTCACGATCATGACATTTCACCATTAAATATAGCATGCGCAATTTTAATTAATTCATGGTAATGATATATTTTGGTTTGGCTAGAGGCGACTGAAATATATATTTAGTTTTTTTTTTTTGAATTTGAAGAAGATTCTCTATAGCATTATCTCAATAGAAATAACGATCACATCTTTGCATATATGAAACGCTGGGATGCCACAGTACCGTAGTGTTAGTCTAGCCCGGAGACTGCGGACTAATAAATAATAGAATATGGCATTCCGTTTCAGCTTTAAATCGGATTATTTTCTAATATCACGGTACTCTTATTATAACATATAATATGTTTTATAAAAAAAATAAATATGTGGCACTTAAAGCCCCAAAGGGCTCATTGGCCGAGCTTCTCTTCCATTACTGTTGTGCGTCTTAAATTTTGGACAGTATTAGAATTCCGAACGGCAGAACACTTGTGACATCACTTTTTCTGAGCTTTGTCACAGAGTTCTTTTTAGAAGCTTTTTTCATGGCAAGTTGTTACTGTCGGAAGAATTGCCAATTGCTTGCCGACAGGTGGGTACCGTTCGAAAGAAAAATCTTTTCGATATTAAATTTGTTATGCATCAGCCGGGTATTGAACCACGACCTACAGATCAGAAGGCGAACACACTAACCACTGAGCTACGGCACCCATATAATATATATTTATATTTAATTTAATTTATATTTATATTTAATATATTTCAACTCTCTCATAATCATATTATACCGAACTTAAGATTTCTCATATTTGCCAATTTGAAAATAAGAACAAAGTGACCAAGCCGGGAACCGAGATTTTAAAGACCTGCTCCAGTTAAAAAATATGTGAGCTAAATCAAACTGTAGGTAACAAAATTTTAATTAGCTGAGCTTAGAGTTCAAAATCACAAAAATTCACAAAAAAAAAAATTTTAATTTATAGAACCCATTGACTACTTGCAAAAATTTCCTTACTTTGACCTTGTTGGGGAAAGTAATTTTGCCAATTTTTATGTAAAGATATCGTAAGTTTTCTCAAATATTCATTTTGATATCAAGACATCCTATCGAGAAAATTCTATTTTTCTCGAAATTGTTCCATGAAATTCTTTACTTTTAGTTACGGATTTGTAAAGTGTGGCTAATGCTTGCTGAATTCATAGCAAGTCAAATCACTGGAAGTCATGTAGTTTGTTCTGCGAGCTATGTGATGGCACCTTCACACTATAATGATGGTGGCGTGATGTAGCTAGTTCTGTTTGCTATATGATGTTAGCTTCATTTTTCAATGGGGGTCCCCTACGGGGCGACTACTGGCAACGTCTTTCTGGCACCCATTGGGAGGCGGCTCTTCGCCATTCACTTTAGCCTCGGTTAGAGGTTGTGCAACTTTCCCAAATGCAAAATCGAACTGTGCCTCGGATAAGGACTGCCTCTTTTGTTGACGGGCCTCGCAAACAAAATAAGGACTACGATTTACGTATATGCAGCTGGAATGTCTGGTCCCTTTATAAGGAAGCTGCCTCTAATTAGCTGGTTGATGTCCTCGAAAAATACAAGGCTGATATCACCGCTCTTCAGGAAATGCGATGGAAGGAACAGGGTTCCTTTAAAAGAGCATAATAGTATGTACAATATTAGGTAGCTATACTGTTTTACAAAATTCGAGCAATATTTTTTAGTTGTGTCAAATTTGAAAGAAATACCGTTGATTTGTTGAAGTATAACAAATTTTTTCCATGGGTTGGGAAAATACAAAAATAAACCTTAACACAAAAATAAACGTTCTTTAAGTAATGATCAAAATATTATTTTAGTTTTATATTTAGTTTGTGAGATACATGCTTACGGTAAAGGGTAACGGACGTGACATTCGCATGCATAAAATATGGTGTAAAATCACGACAAATGAAAAGGAATTTTGTACAAATTTTCATTGTTTTGTAGACCTATTTGAGTGCTATAATTAACTTTAAGAGATTAAATAACACTAGTGGATGCTGTGGCTCAGTGGTTAGTTCGTTGGCCTTTTTTCTGTAGGCCGTGGGTTCAATCTCCGGCTGAAGTATAAATTTAATATCGATAAAGATTTTTTTTCGAAGGGTGCCCACCTATCTGCAAGCAATTGACAATTCTTTCGGCAGTAATAATTTGCCATGGAAAAGCTTCTAAAAGAGAGAAGCTTAGAAAAAGTGATATCACAAGGGTTCTGCCGTTAGGAACCGGCTAAAATAAGTAGATCCTTTCTAATACTGTCCAAAATTTAACACGCACAACAGTAATGGAAGAGAAGCTCTCCTTGGCCGAGTCCTTCGGTGCTATAAGTGCTACATATTTATTTTATTTTTTTGTAGATAATAAAGCTAGATACGTATGGATATTTCATTTTTGTTTAGGGAAATAATAGGCTCACCTCTATCTAAATCCTGAAAATGGAATATTTTTAATATAAAGTTTTGGCAGCTAGGCATTTCCTGTGTTACGGACGTGACACAAGATAGCAGTTTTCATATCACAATACTTTCGCAAATATGTACTTTTGATCAAAAAAGTAAATCAAGCTACTATATACTGAAATTTATAGGTATAGTCTCACAGAGGTAGGGAAATTTCCTGCGTTACGGTCGTGACATCGTTTAATTCTTCCATATCACAATATTTTTGGGAAATATTTTGGATCAAATCACGCCATGACATTAATTTTTAAATCGAGCTAGATATTTATACTGCAATTTATAGATGAAGTCTAACAGAGTGATTTTAAGGCCAATGATGTATATTTTCACTTACGATTACATTTTGATTTCAAGCATAATTGAACTCACCTGTAAGTAGAAGAGAAAAAATGGAAATTATTTATATATAATTTTGATATAAATATTAACTTAAATTAAAATAGTATACAAGTTGAAAAACATATGTTAAATGTGCCAGTATGCTTGTATATTACCAATCACTCATTGTAAGACCTAACTATGAGTTATACAATGTATTTTAATTCTAAGAGAACATATTCCAAATATTTAGATTTTATATAATTAAAATATCTACAGTCTAACATATTTCTTCATTGCTACTTTATTAGAAAACTTCAATTTAAAGGAAGTAAACATCAATTCTAATAACGAATATTCCCACGATGCAACTGTCACAAAAATTTCTGAAAAATACACTAAAGAAGACACCTGTTTGTCAGCAACTCGAAAGAGTATTGTGCACTTAATACGAGGACTACCATACTTGTACATATGATAGCCAACATATGGTTGGTGTTGAGCAATCATATTGTACATATAGATGACAAAACCGGTTTTTGTCTTCATCCTTTTTTTTTTTTTTGCTTCTGTTTCTACTAATTTTATTATGGAGCTCATGAATAAATGCATTAGAACACTTGTCCGCACAAAATGCGTCGACATTTATGTTGCACGAATAAGCCGAGGCGATGAAGGAAACGCAAGAAGGTAGCAGTAAAAGTCAAAACAAATGCAATTAATTGTCAAAGTATTGTGTCACTTTTATGAATGGTTCAACAACAAGTTACAAAAAAAAAAAAAAAAAAAAATCAATCAATTGCCTCTTTCGACTTCAAATTAAAATTCATCAAATTTCATTTGATTTGATTTTTCTTTAATGAAACGTAATTAAATATTTGAAACGAAACTAATCAGCGCAAATTACACAATGTGTTCTTGAGTAAGCAAAAAAAAAAATTAATATTTCATGATGTCGGTACAATTAAAGTAAACAATTGTGCAATTAGTTGACTTTCGATGCAAGTGAGTGAATTTTCAAATGAACACATGTCATCTGGAATGACTGGTGATCTTTAAAAATTACAATTATTTCGCAGATGTAATTAAGCATGGAATTCATTTAATTTGTTTAATTTTTCATCTTTTAATTAAAACATGTTCTTCTTCTTATATTTACCATGATCAGGTGCTACAATGGTGAATTTGATCAAAACGAGAAGTGGTACTAACGAGATCAAGAGCAAATAAAGCGCATGAGTATGCGAACAAATGCATGATGTGATGTTGCGAGGCATTAAAAAGTGGCGCAATTAATTTTATTATTGCATTTTTTCACTGCGAATTTTTATATTTAAAAAATTGCACGAAAATAGTTGAAAATAATATTACTTACTACCCTACAGGTTTCAACCAAACAGCCAAGTAGTCGTCAGCAGTCAGTGAGCTGCTCATTTGCGAGTACATACACATTTCGATAGTGAAATTGAATGACAGCTGCATTTTTATAAACAATTTCTTTATATGTATTTGTGTGTATATGAGCATTTTTTTTTACTATTATTATTATTATTATTATTTTTAATTTATAAAAAGATGTCAAAGATAAACTAACGAGTTATTTAAGACACTGAAAGAATTTCAACTACTCAACTACAGCAAAAAGGCGGTCGGTTGATTATATTTGATCATTTAATATAAGTGTGGTCAATTACTTTCAGATGCTCATGTGCGAAGCTTGAGTGAAATTATCGCATTATGGCTATTGCTACATTTTGTATATTTGCTATGTAATGGAAATACATTATGCATCCTGTTGTGAGTGTATGAGAGTATGAGAGTTATCCATAGATTTTTTTCATATAAATTTGACAGGAAGTGAAAAGTAATATGCATTTTTTTTTTTTTGACTTATTTCAAAACTCGTGACATTTTCTTTAAAAGATTTTTTTCATTGGTTTTTCTTTGTGCTTTTTCAATCAGCTGTCCATATTATTGATGACATTGTGTTTGCAAATTTTGCAATTATGACGTCACGACTTGTTATGCAATTTATAGCATATAGAACATATCTAACGATCAGACTTGAACGACCTTTGTATCTATTTTATTCGTTTCAAAATTATTTAAATTATAATTGTTTAATTAAATGAAGAATACTTGTTTTTTTCTTTTCGTATTTATTCTTACCTATTGCTAATATCTATAATTAGATTTTGTATATTTGATATGAGCACAACAAATGGATGTATTAAAATATGCTGTCACACAATGATTGACATAGCTTTTATATGCGATGTATATAAATAAAATATATTTCGTATATTTAATTATGAAGTCATTTGTATAAAATTATATAAAAACAATTATGTATGTGCTATGAATTGATTAGAATGATCGTCTTCGATATGAGGCTTAACAAGCTTAAGCCTGGGAGTACGATGGCGATCAGAGTTGCTATAGAGATCCTTCAGCGAAAATCTTTGTAGAATATTTAAACCCTGCAATAATCTTCTAATAGCCTAGACAGACAGCAGCCCAATTTCGGATTACCGAGTTAGTTCGAATTAACTCGGGCATTAACTGCAGCTAATCCGCATTAACTCTATGAGTTAATTCTCAAAATAATTAGGGCAATTTGCGATGGCAACACTGCTGAAAATTTTCTATTGTGAATTTTTTTTTATCCATTTTACAAAATATTAGGTGTGTTCGCTACAAAAAAACTTTCACCAATTGTTAACAGTTTTCAACATGAAAAGCGTTGGCGAACAAATTTTTTTTTTTTTTTTTTTTTTTTGTTAGCTTATTTTTTTTTTATTGAATCTTTCTTAAATACAAGAAACTAACAATAAGTATTCAAATCTTACAAACTAAATAAAACTATGTGATATCCCCTACGTTCCATCACAATTTGGTGAGTCGCGAGATGTAGCAATTTTACAGCATATTCAGTGTGTCTTTTCTTTTTAATCGACGATGCCCCTTGCTCAGCAACAATTGCCTAGCAAGGGGATTCGGATGATTGTGTAATTTTTGAATGTAGCTTCTGCAGGACATTGCAACTTCCTCAGAAATTGTGGATACATTTAAATCTCGATGGATGTTAACGTTCCTCATATACCAAGGCGCGTTTACAATAATTCGCAGACACTTGGATTGTATTCGCTGCAATTTTTCGATATTAGAGGGAGATGCGGTGCCCCAAAACTGAATACCATAAGTCCAGATTGGTTTCAGGATTGCTTTATATAATAGCACTTTGTATTCAAGATTCAACTTTGATCTTTTGTGTAACAGCCACCATAACTGATTCATTTTAAGCTTGATCTGAGTTTTCTTTGCCTCTATGTGATTTTTCCATGTCAGCCTTCTGTCGAGGTGAATACCCAAGTACTTTGTTGAGGAACATTGTGGAACTGATTGGCCATTAATTTTAAGTGGGGGACATGTATCTAGCCTTAGCGTGAAGGTTACATGTACGCTCTTTGATTCATTGACTTTTATACGCCATTTTGCTAGCCAGATTTCGAGAGAATCGACATGAGTCTGCAGGAGTTTAGTAGCTTCTATGGGGTTAGAGCGAGAGCACAATATTGCCGTATCATCAGCAAAGGTCGATATGAATGTATAGTTATTGTTGGGCATATCTGAAGTGTATAAGAGATACAGTAAGGGACCCAAAACGCTTCCTTGAGGAACGCCAGCGTGAATATCCAATGGATTTGTTGTGTAATCCTTGTGATGTACGAGAAATTGTCTTTTCGTGAGGTAGCTACTAAGCAATGAGGAGACATTTGCAGGCAGTAATAGTTTGAGTTTGTAAATAAGGCCATCGTGCCATACTTTATCGAAAGCTTGAGTGATATCAAGAAAGACAGCTGAGCAATACTTTTTTTCTTCAAAAGTGTTCCTTATCAGAGTTACAATGCGGTGGACTTGTTCTATTGTGCCGTGCGAACAAATAAATCCAGCTATCAATTACGAACTGTGAATATCAATTTACAAGTTGCTGATAGTTTTCAGTTCAAGTACTTCTTCTAGATTTTCTCATATCGACAGTGACAGATGACAGAAATCGATAGTGATAGTAATGTAAGTGAGCAGACCTAATAAAACAGCAATCAACCGTTGAGTTAATCCGCAATACTGCCGTCTGTCAGGTTAATATTTTATTCGGATTAAGTGCGCCGGTAATCCGGATTAACGCTGCCGTCTGTCTAGGCTATAAGAGGTACTCGTATACAATTAGAATTAGAAATTACATATAGCTAGTAGTAAGATAAAAATGGATTGTCAATGTCAAACTTTTTACTAATTTTTTACTTTACTTTTATTTTAATTTTTCAAATAATTTCATTTCATTTCCATTCTCTATGAACAGAGTTTTTATTATAATTATTTTGTTTTTTTCGTGAATCGAAAAGTTTGCTCAAAAAAGTTCTGGTATTTGTAGTAAATCTGAAAAAAATTTTGATTTTCCAATTTGTTGATCAATGTGACATAAATGTGATGATTTTGTTAAACATTGTTTTTTATTGAAGCACATTTTTTTTTTCAAATTTTTCTAAGACTCTGGCATTTAGGGGTTAATTAGATGCAAAGATGCAAATCAAAGCTCTATGGAATTTCAATCACTACTAATGAAGCGATAAATTTAAACGAAAATATAACACGACCTTGCTATTGAATTGACTTAAATCAATTTCAATTGAATTTACATGGAATTTCATTTAATTTAGTCAGCAACATATTCGTCGCCATGCAACATATCAAATAGAAGAATAAAATGCATAAGGAAAAACAAAAATCAATGTTTTAGTTCACACGCTCGGCTGTATTTTATAAATATAGGCAATTTCCTCTCTTCAAAAACAATTCATCCTTACTCAGCTCGTCAGTATCATGTATCACCGTATTTGTTGATGTTGCTATGGCATCGTTGATCAGCAACTTTTTTGTACAAATTTGGTAATATCCATATGATAAAAATGAATATAATCGTATAAAAATAAATAAGTAATTTAGGTAAAATTAAACATCAACAATTCACATATGACAGCGTTTGTAATGTGAATGAAATCTACGATTACAAAGAGTAACAAACAGCAAACATTGAATTTAATATGACTTGATTCGGTTTGAAAGTTGACATTGATTTACCATTTTTAATGCATAACCACAATTTTTCTTTCTCATTCTCTATTTACACAACATCATCTATCTATCTATCTCTTTCTCTCCGCTTTTCACACCTTAGATTGTGTGCATAGGTGCATTTTTTTATAATTTATTTAGGAGTAGGCATGTGTAAATAACTACATACATACATGTATAGAAGGCGTCAGTTGTTTTAATTTATTTATTTATTTTTTTTTTTGAATGAAATGTGAAAAACAAAAACTCTCATAAAATTGGGTCAATTTATTGCTGTATATTTGATTTTCTATGTTGCCTTGTTTAGTATAAATTTTTTCTTCAATACAAAAAAACCTCCATAGACTGAGTACAATGTTTGATAGTTAATTGATCCGAAAAGGTAGAGAGAGAAGTTGTTGTTGTTATTGTTAGTTATTGCTGTGGGCAGTAGAAATGGCGTTTTCACTTTTTCCCCCATATTGCAATTGATGGTGGGTGGGTGCTAGAAACATTTTGTTTTTCAAATGCGTTAATGCTTCTCATTTAATTAACATTTTCTTATGCAATCAGAGAAATTCTAGAATAGAAACGATATATTTTCAATTTTATTCAAAAATTAAACAATGTGACTTAACTCAGATTTTGTCACAAAAATGCTTGGAGAAACTTTTTCATTATAAATGTTGACTGAGGCTCATGTAAAATAGGTAAAATCATTAATCACTGTAGTGGGAACATTCAGGTTAGAGTTAAACGACAAGATCTAAAATTATTTCGCAATTTAAGCAATCAAAACTCAAAAAAGTCGCGAATCTCGATTGTTATTCATTTCAAGTTGCTAGCAACATTCGTTTGCAACATTTTTAATTTTTTATTTTTTGGATTGTTGTATTGTCTGTATTATCCACTGTCAGTGCACAATATCCGTCAGATTAATTATTGATTCGGGCTCGCGCTTGCGCAAAACAACATATTTGTTACTTTTGTTGTCGTCTTTGTTATTGGAGTTTAATATTCTTGAGTGCACTTGTTGCATTCAATCAATCATTGGCGTCATGTTATGCTGCAAATAACGGCTTCGGACAGTTGTATAAAACAACAACAACAACAATCAGAAAAAGTATGGAGAGAAAAAGAAAGAAACGAAATTTCTACCATGCGAACTGTGTTGCGAATGCCAAATTGAGACTACAACGAAACTCAATTGGATTAGCGCTGACTTTTGCCATATAATATATTTGTTAGTAATTTTCTAAAAAAAACAAAAATTGAGAAATAAATAATTGGCACTAAAGACTCCGAAGAATCTTGGTTGAGCTCTACTTCTTTGCACTGGTTTTGTTGAGCATTGTGTCTTAAAATTGGGCAGTCTTGGATTTTGAATAACAAGTTCGTTAAAATACATTTAATAAGACAAAAATTGCATGAAAATTAATCGAATAAAGGATAAATTTTAAATATTGTATTACAAGAAAACCTGTATACCGTACCTGATTTCCAATGCTCTTCGACGAAGTGAGCGTCATGCTGCCACTGGTGAGACCACTGCCACTAATAGGCGGGCAAGATTTTCGTTTTAGGTCGCGTTTTATAGCCAATTCATACCACGGTATAATCGGTTTACTGCGTAACGTTGTCTGGCAGCCGATTTTAAAGTCCAACGGATCCACATACTCCGGTGCCAGACGATTTAGATCCTCGATAGCTGCTTCGGCGGAACAATACAAATTACCAGCCGATCTATTTGTATGTGCATTATGATGATTGTACTGTGGCGGTCCACTAGAATTTGCATAAAATGTGCCCGACATCATATTCAGCATCGAACCCATGGGAGAATCATAGCTGCGATAGAGGCTGGTTCCCAAACTTTGTACACGCATATGACCGAGTGTGTGATAACGTCGATCAACGACTGGATTTTGTAACATTGGCATAGCAATCGGTACAGCAAGAATTTCATCCTGATCAATAGTGGCTAAACTGTTGCTGGTGTAGGAGCGTTCCAACACCTCAGCACTGGAGCTGCGTTGCGGTGTGGAAAATGGCAACTGATAGCAACTGATGCGTGGTGTTGTCTCCGATGTTGACAGAGTCTTTGGCGGTGTTGTCCCTTGATGACGGTGTTGCGGTGACGTATATATCTTTGGTTTGGCATAGAGGCTCTCCCGGCGCACCGGTGTCTGTGGCGGTGCCGTGGGTGAAATCGATGATCTTGTGTTGGCGTATGCAGGACCCTCAGTGTCGCAGCAATGCAATGAGCTGGACATTAGCGTTAACGGACGGCTAACTTCTGTCACCGAGCGTACACGTTTATGCTCTGAATTGGCTCTGGTGCGTGCGTCAGATGATCGTCGACTTTTCGAAGGTGACAATGCAAAATGTGAATTCTCCAACGATGGTGTTCTATTGCCTGACAATGGAAACTCTTGCATTTCGAAGCAATTCTTCGATGCAGACGAATACGAATGATCTGTCGAATCGTATGAATTATGTGTGCCACTATCTAGTCGCCGTTTAGGACTTTCTGGTGCTGTATACAGGAATATATTTTCTTCTTCGGCTGTGGTATAGTCAGGTGTTTTTGGTGTAGCATTACTTTGGAGAGAGTCCAAAGAGAAACGTGAGTTTTTCTTCAAATTCTGATAATCGATGCCACCAATACCGGAACCGGAACCTGTCGAACCGATAGCACTATCACGACAACCAGCACTGTCGCGACTACCTCCGCCCGAGGAAGCAGAAGAAGCATCCGAAAGTGGACGAAATGTGCTGCATGAACCAGTGCTGGCATACATTGGCTCCAAGTCAACAATGGATGGTGTTCTCACCGGTTTCGCATGATGACGTGTTGCGTAAATTTCTTCAGCAGCCGAAATTGTGCTTTCCTGCTGCTGCGGACGATGATGATGATGCTGACTGCTGCTACTTGAACCGTATGAGTTTTGACTAAAATTACTCTTCACCGACAAAGTGCGTTTTCGTTCTATCGGCGCTGTCGATTCTACAGCAACTGCTACATCAACTGTGGCACCAGTGGAAGCAGCATCTTCAATTTCTGATGCGCGTATAGAGCGTGATCGACAGAGACCTCGCGAACGTATTGTAGCATAACCATCATATATTGGTGTTGTCGCTGTTGGTGATGGACGAGTCGATGCCGACATTGTGGCGGAGGCGGCAGCAACGTCAGCGCTAATAACAATACATCGATTTTTTGAATCGACTAAATGTTTGACTTCATCTTTATCAATGTCTGTTTCACATTTTTCTCGTTTTCGTAATTTAAGTTTTTCAATTTTCTTTTGTAACTTCAGTTTTTCAAGTTTTTGTACTTAATACACTAAATTATGATTAATTGCTGTCAAGTGGAGTACATTCAACGAACACACACAGATATTCAGTCGCTATTGGTTTAATAATTTTAAGAGAATTTAAATTTAATGATGGTTTATTTAAGTAACCACACACACACACACACACACACATTCACACACAGACACTTGATTTCATTATGACCTTTATAACATTTTCTATTTAGTTTGTGAGTGTGAAGAGTAAATAAAACCACCATCATTGGCATTAATTGTGATTGTTTGCATTAGTGTAATGCATGATTGTAAGCTCATAATGTAATAAGATATATGATTCGTTATTATAACTACTTAATAATTACACCATATGACATTAAAATTGTAATCGGAAGCATAATATGCTTGTTGAATAGCGCAAGTGCTCTTGAGCACTGTAGTTATGACCGATCGAGGCCTCTAAGTGAGTTTTTCAGTTTATTTGATTTATTTTTTGTTCGTGATAATTCAAAGACTTAGTTTAAAAGTTTCAGAGAAATATTATATCCCCCTGATGACTGAAAAATGAAGGTGAAGGTTAATATATTCCAAAAATGTATTTTATCGAAGATGTTGCCATAAAGTACTAAATACAAAAAAGGCTCTGATGCTAAATTAACCAATTTACTTATAATTTTATTACACCGACATATTCAGAAGGCGTAAAAAAGACAATTTGCTGTTGAAATCTAATGTAGAATATCCAATAGATATACTTTGAGTCCAATAACCTTTAGTCGACCTAACACCTTTATAACACCGACATATTCAGAAGGCGTAAAAAAGACAATTTGCTGTTGAAATCTAATGTAGAATATCCAATAGATATACTTTGAGTCCAATAACCTTTAGTCGACCTTGATTTGTTGCACAGTGTATCTAATAAATATAAGTTACCAAGATGTATGTAAATATATATTTTTTTTGTTTCGATAGAGAAGTTCAATATTTTCAGAGTAATTCTATACTGTTTTGGTGTTTGCCTTAAATTGTAAAAAAAATAATTCTTGGTTAAATCTTTAACATATGACAAAGTCATATTATGATTGACCTTGTGACATACTCATTTTGTGGTATGAGCAATTATATAGTTGTTCGCATGTACTACGAGTAATTTTACCTCTCTCAGATTGCACAATACTCGTCCATATGTACGTACTTACAATTGTACGCATTAATACGAGTTGTTGCAATATTTTAGTACAAATGTCAAACACAATTGAAATTAGTGACATTTGAATCTAATTACAAACCTCCTAGTAGTACAAATACACACTCATATGTAACTATATACATATGTATATACTTATATATAAACCCAACGATACTGATGACTCATAGAAATGTAATAGCGCTACGACGTTGCTATAAGTACTACATAATCGTAACGAAAGTTCAAATATGAGTATGAGATATTCAAGAAAAAATATTTTTTTTTCATCCATATATTATCCCGTTTTATTTCATGAATTTTGTAAAAATCTTGAAACTACAAAGCCTTCAATAAAACTTTGACTTTCCCGGAGACTATCGAAAATGCAGTTTTACCGCTCAAGCTTGTGCAAAATATTGTCGCAAGTTAGATATCGAGTATTCGTACGCATAAAATCATACTAGTAGCACTATAATTCTATTTAATATAAATACACATGCATATATACACATGTATATATGCACGAAAACATTGCAACAATGTTTATACGTCCCATTTGGTGTGTATATAACAACAGCAGTGGAAATAATAAAAATATATGAACAATAAAAGTGGTAATAGAGTAGAAGAAAGAAAAAAAAAAAAAACCAAATAATACATAACAAATATTCTCATATGATGACAACATGTGTTTGTAGAAATTTATTCATTTATATTAATGTTTGCTTTTGTTATGCACAACAAGGAAGTGTACATATATTTACATATATGTATGTATACATAATATTTAGAGAAAATTCTTTATTTGCTTCAAAATGTGCGAAACAGAGGTAAAGAGTAATTCACAAAGTATTCATATTAAGAAATTCATATGTAAAATATTGTACATACAACAGGCCATTATACTTTTTAAATGTGTAAGGCGAAAGTGGTAAACATGTGATTATATTACTAGTTAAGATGACTCCCTGTATAGAAGCATATATTTGTAGTTATCAAGTATGTTTTGATATATTCTAGAATGTGTCAAAATCATAGTGACTATCTTGTAAGATTACATCGTTGACAATTACGTAAACAGAGGTACTTCTTACATACGAAGTATTCATTTGATAACAAAATATAGGCCAATTTGTATTATGTATATGTACATATATACAGGGTGGACCATTTAGTGGTTGTTTTTTAAATCATATGTTATATTTACAGTGACAGTTCTTTCACACTGGCAATCTTGACACACGGTTAGTATCATATCTTGACGGAACGAAATGAATCATTTTATGCTTGAACAACGTTGAAAAAAAATGCAAACTTATTTCCAAACTTATTTCCAAAAGAAATTCCTTTCTAACAAAGCGATCGGAAAACCCGTAAGTAATCGTCAGAAGCCAAAGCATTGTCAAAGAGTCAGAGAGTTTGGTGCGGATTTTGAAGAGGTGCCATCATTGGCGCATTTTTCATTGAAAATGTTGCTGGAAATGCCATTTCGATAAGCGGTGAGCACTACAGAGGCATGATAAATGCTTTTTGTGGTCGGAAATTGAAGACATGGTCTACGACGATCTTTGTTTTAAACAGGATGGCACGCGATGCCACACAACCCATGCCAAAATCGATCTTTTCCACGCCAAGTTCGGTAATTGTGTTGTGTCAACCGTCTCGGCGATGTCAATTCGCCACCTCGGAGCTGTAATTTGGTCGCCGTTAGATATTTTTTGCTCATAAGCAGAATATGGTCGGATGAAAGCATGCCTGATGTTTGGGGGCTCATTGTTCTCTGTCCTGTACATAAAAAGGGAGACACCACAATTTGTGCCAACTATCGCCAAGGTCCTATCGAGCGTATTGTGTGAAAGATTGAAGCCCATGCTCCACAACCTGATTGGACCTTATCAGTGTGGCTTCAGACCTGGCAAATCTACCATCGACCAAATTTTTACACTGCGCCAAATCCTGGAGAAGGCCCAAGAAAAACAGATCGACCACCTATTTGTTGATTATAAAGCCGCTTTCGACAGTGCGGTAAGGGATTACCTCTACGCAACAATGTCTGAGTTCGGTATTCCTGCAAAGCTCATTCGACTTTGTAGAATGACACTGCATAACTTCTGTTGTGCAGTGAAAATTGGAAAGGACCTCTCCTCACCGTTTAATACCGAACGGGGTTTCAGACAAGGTGATTCGTTATCGTGCGACTTCTTCAATCTTATTATGGAGAAAATAATACGAGCTGCCGATCTACGACATAATGTCACTATCTTCAATAAAAGTGTCATGCTGTTAGCGTATGCCGACGATATTGACATAAGCGGCTCTCTTTCCAGAGTTGGAAAGAGAGCCGCGTCGGATGGATCTCACGGTGAACGAGAGCAAGACGAAGTATCTAGTGTCAACAAACAAAGAGTCTCGGCGTCTTGGACAGCATGTCACTGTTGAAAACTACGCTTTTGAAGTAGTAAGGGACTTTGTCTATCTTGGAACCAGCATTAACAGCAGTAATGACGTCAGCCTGGAGATATTGCGAAGGATCACTCTTGCAAAGAGGTGCTACTTTGGGCTAAGTAAGGAATTGAGAAGTCGAGCTCGCTCTCGAAGAACGAAAACTACACTCTACAAGTCTCTCATCATGCCTGTCCTAACATATGGCGCTGAAGCCTGGACAATTTCCACCTCGGATGAGCGAATGCTTGGAGTTTTCGAGAGGAAAGTCCTACGCACCTGTGTTGGTGGCGAGTACCGCATAAGGTACAACCATGAGCTGTACGAACTGTATGCCGATATTGACATAGTAAAGCGCATCAAAACCCAGCGGCTGCGCTGGCTAGGTCATGTCGAGCGAATGGAAGAACACGCTCCAGCTAAGAAGGTGTTATATTCGGAACCCGCTGGAGGACGACGCAGAAGAGGAAGACCTAACCTCCGATGAAAAGACCAAGTACTGGAGAACCTGACGGCGCTTGGAATTTCTAACTGGCGCCAGCTAGCGAAGAACAGAGATGGCTGGCGAAGCATGTTATTTTCGGCCTAAATCGATATTCGGTTGTTCTACATAAGTCAGTAAGTAAGATATTTTTTGTAGGCTGCAGTAAAGGACCGTTGTTTTGCAAACAATCCATTAACGCCCTTAAGGCCCCATTCAGGCCCTTAAGGCGAAAATCGAACAAGCCATTCATGAGATAGAGGCAAAAACTGTCTCCAAGGTCGTGGAAAACTGAGGTGATGCGCCACTGCGAAGCCAGCATAGGCAGCCAATATTGTTTTTGTAATTTTTTTTAAAAGAAATTTGTATATGGTCCACCCTGTATATAAGATCCCCACAGTTTTATGAAAATTCATGAAAAAATAATGGAACGATTCAATTAAGCTGTAATCAAATCTAGTAAAATTGCTATTCCACCTGTGTTTTTCGTACCGAAATTAGATAGAAATGTGCTGCCTCCCATTTGCAATATTGATAATTTATTTTGTGTTTAATTTTGTAGATATTTTTCTTCTGCGTATTGATTGTATTTTTTTTTTTCAAATTTTACTTTTTTCTGTCACGTCGTGATTTCTAGTCTCGTTTTTGTTTTTTTACAAGGAAATATAAAAATTATTATTTACTATTATTATTACTATTTACAATGTTGGCTACTATTATTCTATTTGTTGCTTGTTTTTGTCATTGCATGAAGGCTGCTGCTATTAAATAATATGTCGTTTTTTTTTCATTCTATTAAAACGTTTGTTTTGTCTTGTGGCGCAATTGCGGAAAAGTAGCTGTGTTTTTATTTATATGCAAATTGTTTTTATTGTTGCTTATAAATTGAATGCAATTGTTTTGATTAGTTTTAATAATGACTGCAACTGTTGCACTATAACTTTCATATAATAGACTATTTGAAAATATCATGCTTATGAAGGATTTTCTTCAAATTTGCATTGAGTTTCCCACCAAGAGAGAATTTAATTCTAATATTACAAAATCGGCAATAAATTGATTAACTCCGCAATATTTAGGTCATTACTGTCAATACCATACACTACTTAGTATAAAGTTTGTGCATGCAGGTATAATTTATTTAATTTTCAATTCTCCCTAGCTATGTACTCGTAGAAATAAGAAATGCTGTAGGCTTTAATTGTCTATTTTCGTCTTTGGCGGTACAATTAATTTCAAAACACTTTGGGCCATTTCCTTACGTCTTTAAATTTGCAATAACAAATAATGAGTTGTTTATTACAAAAAAAAAGCACACACACAAAAATAATGAGTACAATTTTTGAAAATAATATTAAAGTCGTGGTGTGTTTAGTATTTAATGTGTGCTCGTAATTACCAAATGCCAAACGCGTCAAATTGTCGTTTCAATGTAGGTTTGTCCAATTACTTCAAATTTGTTTTTTTTTTACCATATCTGCGAGTGCGAGTATATAAAACATATAAATAATAAGAACAAAGCAACAACAACAACAACAACAACAATTAAGTATGACCATTTTTTTATTTATTATTTACAATAGTATGAGTATAACACCATCAGTAGCCAGCAGTAGTCAAACAATTCATTCAATCAATGAGGAAATTGTCTTTAATTAATGCATTAATAAAGTTATCATTTTATGCCACAATTATACATATATAGTGTACTCGCATTTATTTATGTACAAAATATATGTACTTTAATGTATAAGTAATTAAAGCATTGTGTTGACATTTCTGCACTGTGCAGTGGAAACACACACAATTTCAACTTTCAGTTTTGCGAGAAAAGTGAGTTTATTTCAATAGTGTTGCCAGATAAATTTTGCTATGGGATTAAGGGAATAAGGAAATCATATATAAGAAATATAATAAAATCGAAATTTATTAATGTTTATTTCTTTCAATATGACGAAGGAAATTTTTTTTAAGAGCGAAAAATCATCTTTAGCGATGAAGCTCATTTCTGGCTCAATGGCTTTGTCAATAAGCAAAATATGCGTTATTGGTCAGCAACAAACCCACATGTGCTTCTTGAGAAACCATTGCACCCGCAAACAGTTACTGTTTGGTGCGGTTTTCATGCCGGAGGTGTGATTGGGCCGTATTTTTTCGTGGATGAAAGCTACCGTCATGTTACCTTGAATGGAAAGCGCTATCGTGCTATGTTGGAAGCTTATTTGTGGCCAGATTTGGATGAACTTGACATCAGCGATATGTGGTTTCAACAAGACAGTGCCACTAGCCACACAGCACACGTCACAATCGATTTATTGCAAGGCAAAATCGGTGAACGTGTTATCTCGAGAAATGGTTCGGTCGAATGGCCGCCTTGTTCATGCGATCTAACACCATTGGATTTCTTTTTATGGGGCTTTATCAAGCCACTGGGCTATGCCAACAAGCCAGCAAACTTTAGACGAGCTCAAAGACAACATCCAACGAGAAATTGCCAATGTTCCGGTCGAAATGTGTGCCAGAGTGGTGGAAAATTGGGTCCAAAAAATCGACCGCAATAAATTTGAACTCAATATTTCAAATATTTCTGTGTTTTATTAATAGATAAAATTGTTATGTCCCTAATTGAAAACCCTTTAATTCGCAAATAGAAATTATATTAAAAAAAAAAAAAAAATCAGATACTTCGAATTTCTTTTAAAAAGCAATATATTTATATAAAATATAATTTTAACTGAAAATGCTTTAAAAATAAAATTTTATTACTGATTTTTAATGCGACATGTCATCATTTACATTCTGTCAAATAAGTACCCGGAAATTCTCATTTCCGGAAATTCGCATTTTTAATTTTCCCTCTGAGAATATTTCAAAAATTTTTTTTTCCCAGGTTGGCACAACTGTCAGCCACTATTCTGTGAATTTTTATTGCTTTGTGTCATTTAGTTTGGTTACGGCGTCATTAGGAACAAGTCAACCTTTTGTGTGCGTTGCGATTTTTACAATGGATAAAAATATCGAACAAAGAGTTTGTGTGAAATTTTGTGTTTCAAATGAAATTTCTTGTGCCAAAACGTTGGAAATGTTGAAAAAAAAACATTTGGTGATTCAACCATGTCGAAAACTCAAGTTTACGATTGGTATAAATCCATATTTAATCCATAGTAAAAATCGCAACGCACACAAAAGGTTGACTTGTTCCTAATGACGCCGTAACCAAACTAAATGACACATAGCAATAAAAATTCACAGAATAGTGGCTGACAGTTGTGCCAACCTGGGAAATTTTTTTTTTTTAAATATTCTCAAAGGGAAAATTAAAAATGAGAATTTCCGGGTACTTAATTGACAGAATGTATGCCTTTTTTACTTAACACTGTGGCATTTTATTGATAATATCATAAGTTTTGTCATATACAGACCTTTTTCACAGTTTTCTACAATTTAATTGTGAAATGATCAATTTCACTAGATTTCCATTCTAAATGAAATTTAATAAAAACAGAATTAAAAAAACAAATATCAAAGTTACATTCAAAAACCAATAGCAAATTCTTGTAAAGACGAGACTTTGACGTACACAGAACTATTTGAAATAGACATGGTCGAAGGTTGCTTTTTGAACAATTGAACAATTTTATAAGAAAATCTCATAATCGTGTGATTAACATACATTTTATTATTATGTTTATATTTTTTAGAATATTTGGCAAACGATTATAATTTCAAGACTTTATAATTCAATTGTATCTATCATCTGTTGCGGTATGGCAACATCACCGACAAGTAATGCCAACGCAATTTTCAATAAAGCATAGAATACAATTTATAATGATTACGTTGGATTTGACAATAGGTCATTAATTTATCATCTTGTTTGTATTGTTTAAACTTGATTTCTTACTTTTGTTTCAAATAATTCTTTTTATATATTATTTCTTTTTTGTCTACATCTAAAACTAAATATATCAACATCATTGCAAAACAATGCAACACCAATGAAAACAAAAATATCAACACAAAGTTTAAATATAAACAATATAAATTCAATTCCAATGCAATCTGGTTAGTTTTTGAGAAAAAGTTTTTATTTGCATAGACATCTTATTGCTGTATGTACACTTATTGAAGTTGTTGAGAAAAGTTATAAAGTTTGAAAGGGAATTTTTGTAGGAACTTCTGATACCAATAGCTATATGAAAATAGAAATTTAGGAGTAAAATAGGAATGGGGGAAAATAGTGGGGAGAGTTCAGAGTGCACGTATAATGAAATTGATGTAGGTAAGGGTGTTTACACTAATACAGAATATTAGAATTTGAATTAAAATTACATTTACCATGAAAATAGATTACATTGCATACATTCTTGTCGCAAAACTTTTTGTAATAAAAACCCATACCATACAGAAAATCCCTTCAACATTATCAAGAGCAATACGGACCTGCTCTCAGTTGAATATACCAATTTTGCCATTTAAAATCACGACAGCTCATCTCCCTCCATGGCATCTCAAGCCATCATCAATCAATACACAACTCCATAGATTCAGCAAATCCTCTACACTTCCTTTTCATTTCCGATCATTATTCTTTGGGATAAGGGATCAGCTACCCAATTATTATTTTATCTACACAGACGGCTCAAAGTCACACGGAATCACAAGCTACAGCATTACAGACGAAAGCAAATTTATTAAAGTGGGAATTCTTCCTGAATACAGCTCTGTATTTTCAGCAGAAGTTATCGCCATCTACGAAGCTATTAACTACGTTAAGAACAGGCAAGGCAACTTTGCAATATGCTCCGACTCACTTTCTTCCCTTAACGCCATATTTAATATTCTAAATAATGATTTTTATACTACCCACATTAGAAATTTCTTAATCGACAAATTTCCAAGAATCATTCTAATTTGGGTCCCATCACATGTTCAAATAGAAGGCAACGAGGTCGCTGACCGCGCCGCAAAATACGCTTGCTCTGCCCCTGTTATATCTACTCCCAACTACAACTTCTCTGATATCAAATATCACCTAAAGCGTCACCATTCTAACTCTAATAAGAAAATTTGGAACACTACCTCGAATTGGTACAAGGATATAAATGCAGACCGCATACATCTTCACTACTATTTACCTGAAACAATAAACAGATTGGACAGTATCAAAATAATCCGCCTGAGATTAGGCCATACGAAATTATCCCATGGGTATTTGATGAGAATTGAGGCCAATGCCCTATGTAATTGCGCTTTCGAAATCCAAAATAGCCGGCTATTACATTACCTACGTGAATGTCCAGAGTATCATACCTTTCGCCGCGATGATCCTTTAAACCTCCTCTCTAACCCTTCCCCGACTAATATTGAAGAAATATTAAAGTTCTTAAAAGCTTCCAGATTGTATTACCAAATATAGTAACTGTCGTATTTTAACTCTCTCCTTTCATCCATAAGCAGCTGAAGGTCATTGCTGCTATTGCTGCTACACCCTCAATTAGGTATTAATTTAGTTAATACTCTAATTCTGTCAAATAAATAAATAAATAAACTTTTTGTAATAAAAAAATTTGATAAGTTAAATGTATACATAAGGAAAGTATAAGGAGCAAATTGTAATCAAAATGCGAATCATCTTATTAGTAATTGGTTTTTGAATGGAATTTCAACAATTTGATATTTACTGATAACTTCAATCGGTTTTAAACATTGCAGATTAACAACCATATTCTAACTATAAGGATATTGAGTTTCGTTGTTGTTTTTTTCTTGAATTTATTTCATCCTTCATATTATACACTCTTCACAAATAGCGAGGGAGATCAAAAGAGTTTCAGAAATTAGAAGTTTTTTTTTTTTTAAATATTGAATTTCAATTTAATTTCAATTGCTAAAAACAAAAAATGAAAAAACAAAAACCAGCTGGTATCTAGTCTGTTATTCATGACAGACAATAGCGAAAACAATCAAAGTAAAATCAAACAAATTGAAAATGTCAACAAACTTGTTTGCAATTTAAAATTCAAATTCATGGTCAGTAATCTAATACTACTAAATCGATTTAAAATATGAAAATTGAATGGCAATACTAGGAAATCCAATTGATAAATTACGTTTTTTTTTTTTTTGGATAATACTATTTAGAAGAAAATGTGAAGAATAAGAGTTTTATCAATTTTTTCTTTTGTAGTAAATTCAAAGAAAAATTAATTTTTAATAAATTTATGAATTTTTCTTATAAAAAAAAACAGTTGTAGTTAAGACTTAAAAACACCATGCATGTAGAGATGGGGGAAAAAAATATAAAAAATTGTTTGAGAGCAACGAATTTTGTTAGGAGCTAATTTAGAGAGAAATAATAATTTACCTTTCCCTACAATGCATGTCTAATTTGCGCAGATTGTCTGTATAGTGTGTTCATGCCTTTACAGTTAGAACGTTAAAACTGTATGGAAGAATGTATACACTGACTGCATATAATTAATAGAATAAAAAAAAAAAAGAAAAAAAAAAATTCTAATTGAGTTAAGGTGTGCTCATTTCGTTCATAATATTAGCATGTAAGGATGACATATGCAACTGGTATGCAAAGAAAGGCAAAATCTTATTAACATATTTGATTGATTCTTGATGGTGACATCATTTGCAAATTAACTCATATGAAAATATATAAATATCGTATGTTTATGTGAGTAAATTTTTATATATTTTAATACAAACATTATGTAGAACTATGTTCAGTTAAAGTCGAATACTCTAACAGATGCCAGATAATAATTATTTTGAATTTTTGAAATTTGAAAAAATTTTCTCAAAAATTCAATAATATTTTTATTACAAAGCGAAAAATAAATAAAGTTCAAAAATGTATTTTTATTTATGAGCAAATAAATTTTATGATCATGACATTCACATTCTCATTCAAATGGCATATATGAATGTAATATATGAGAGAAAAAATGTCATATTGGCTTAATGTGCATTTTGTCATCGACCACATATATCTACTAGACTTATACAGGTTGTTTGCATTGTCAGAGCGTTGGTTGGTTGATGGTAATAAATTGCATATTTATTTTATGCATTATCGATATGAATTAATTAATGAAATCATTTATAAACATAAATGCACATATAAAAAATGACTTATGTATGATGCTATCGATAAAAGCAACTATAATAATAATTATGACGACAGATATGCATTCATATCATATAGGCATTTGTAATGAAAAAATCCATATATTAATAAAGGTACAATATAAAAAATTTTCACATAGTCTCATAGTATAAAAACACATATTAACAACTTGTTGTCATAAATATTTCGATATGTTATCGTATTTATAATGAGATATAAACATCTATTGAAAAAGTAAACGAAACAGGAATTTCAATACAATAGAACACAAATGTCTGAAAACCTTGATTTGAATATCAACAATTTAATTCAATTTGCATATAACTACTACAATCACAATACAGTGATAACGAGTTTAAATTTGATTTTAAAATCAATATAGAATAGGCATATATTTAAGCATCAAAATATTATTTTCAGGTCAAAGAATCGTTTTTATACTATTTATAATCTTTGGAAATTATTGAATTTATTCACTTTCAATCTTTACTGTTGTGTTTTTATTTTATAGATATATTGTACGAGTGCCTATTAAAAATCAAGAGAAAAAATTAAATTGTGAAAATTGTTTATAAATGTATTAAAATAAAACAAAGAAATAAAAAGGAGCTTAGAAAGTATTTATTTCCAAGTTTTTCTCTTAAACTTTATTTTCAACACAATGGCCATAAAAATCAGACGCATAATTTATGCTCACATATGATATACATTCTGTCAAATAAGTACCCGGAAATTCTCATTTTTAATTTTCCCTCTGAGAATATTTCAAAAAAATTTTTTTTCCCAAGTTGGCACAACTGTCAGCCACTATTCTGTGAATTTTTATTGCTATGTGTCATTTAGTTTGGTTACGGCGATTTCTTCTCGCCCCTCTTTGAACGATTTATACCAATCGTAAACTTGAGTTTTCGACATGGTTGAATCACCAAATGTTTTTTTTTCAACATTTTCAACGTTTTGGCACAAGAAATTTCATTTGAAACACAAAATTTCACACAAACTCTTTGTTCGATATTTTTATCCATAGTAAAAATCGCAACGCACACAAAAGGTTGACTTGTTCCAAATGACGCCGTAACCAAACTAAATGACACATAGCAATAAAAATTCACAGAATAGTGGCTGACAGTTGTGCCAACCTGGGAAAAAATTTTTTTTTTAATATTCTCTGAGGGAAAATTAAAAATGAGAATTTCCAATATCCGGGTATTTATTTGACAGAATGTATGTTAGGTAAATGAATTGGGTCTGGATTGTGTTTTTGTTTTATTTTTCATAAAATCTAATAAAACTTTTCTACATCATGTTTCAGCCAGATTAAAGTTTTATGCAGTTATGAGTATCAATCGATTGTATTGGGAGTATAAATAAGTTGTAGATATTTTTTGTTTTTAATATTCCATTGTTGCATCTGGCAATATCGTCATTTTGAAGTGTCATCATTAGGCTATCGTTTTCATTGCAAGACGAAGTACGACACGGAGTGCCACCGTTTGAGGATGAATAATTGGAGACAAGTCACAATGAAGATCCATCACAAATGTAAGATAAACTCGCAAAAACACTTGGAGTCACTCAGCCAACCATTTGCCATCTTTTAAATGCGATGGAAATGATTCGGAAATGGTAGAAAATTGGGTGCCGTATGAACTGAAGTCAAGAGATGTCGAACTCCGTTTTTTCACGAGTGCTTCAATTGCTTCAACGGCAAAAAAGAAAGGGGTTTTTGCTTTGAATTGAGACTGGCGATGAAAATTGGGTCCATTGCGATAATCCAAAATGTCGGGCAACGTATGGATACCCCGGCCACACCTTATCATCGACGGTCAAGCCGAATATTCATTGCCGGAAGATAATGCTGTGTATTTGATGAGACCAGCTGGGTGTAGTTTATTATGTGCTGTTGAAATCGAGTCAGACGATCACAGGGGACCTGTACCGACAACAATTGATGCGTTTGAGCTGAGCATTATGAGAAAAATGGCCGCAATACGCCGTTAGGCAGGACAAAGTTATTTTGCAACATAATAATGCTCGGCAACATGTTGCGGCGCCTGTTAAAACGTACTTAGAAACGCTCAAATGGGAAGTTCTACTTCCTTACTTCCTGCCGATTACCACTTGTTCCGATCGATGACAGAACAGCGCTTCCATTCTTACGAAAAAGCCAAAAATTAAGTCGATTCATGGATTGCCTCAAAACATGTTGACTTCATCCGCCGCGAAATCCATATGCTGCCAGACAGATGGGAAAAAGTATTGGCTAGCGACGGACAATACTTTGAACATTGAGTGTATAATAAATTTTTCAGAATAAAATTTGGATTTTCGAAAAAAAAAAAGCAGCACGAACTTATTTATACTCCCAATAATAATATAGTACGTAATTGATGAAAAGATTTGCGGTAATAATTGCAATATTTTCATTTAAAATTTTGAAAAAAAAAATGTTTAATGTTGAACTGAAGTTTGTTGCGAGACATCTGATAGAAAGCGTTTATTATTTACTTATTCAATTGTACCACGTAACCCATGACAAAAATTTTTCACGTTTCTACTTTACAAATGTCAAAGAAAACTGTCATTCTTTGACATTACTCATATATAACATTTCATCAAATGACAGCTAATTTACTTCCTTCCTAACCTCAAATTTGTACACCCTTTATATGAGAAAATTATTTGTTTTCAATTCTGAAAATATATATAAAGTTTTTATATTTTTCATAGTGTATAGTAGTGGTTATCAAATCAAAAGTCTAAAGTCCATCATCAAGGAAAAATGACGTCCATAGTGGATAGATATGATAAACGAAGAAAAAAGAGAGGATAAATTTGATGATGAATTTTTACTGAAGTGCTTGATTTTTATCACATGCTTGATGAAATGTCTGCATCTTTAAGAGTTGAGGAAAAAAGGTAAAAGCCATAATTTCGTTTAGGTTAAAATCAAATTCACAAAAAGACTGGGTATACTCTTCTAATAAAAATGTTGAAACCTCCTATAGATATAGTTTGTGTCGTAGCTATTATTAATTATGCTTGATGGCTGATGTCCATTGCAATATGTATTGAATAAAAATTCATATTTATGAACAAATTGATTTTTTAAACTTTCTTTTATTTACATTCTGATGCTTGTACAGGTACATATGAATGATTGTGTACAAACAATATACATATAACGTACACATATGCCTCGATATTATTTATGTAAGGTACATACATTTACAATTGATTGATTGATAAATTGATTTATGTCGTGATTTGTTTGTTGTTCACGTAATACGTAGTTTTCTATTTAAATACGTTTGTCTCTGCATATGGCTAAGTATTTTATTCAATAAATAATGAAATCAAAATAATTGAATTCAACAAACTATTTATTATTTATTACGTAATAGTTATATATGTATATACGTATAATATATAATGCTTATTTGAAATATTGAACTCTCATTGACCTTATAATGGGGGCATCACTTGTTATTTAGATTTACAATTTGGAAGCAGAAAATATGAAATTATTATCAAAAAAAAAAAAAAAATAAAAAAATCCAACACAATGCAACATATATTTACAATTCATTAAAAAACTCTTTAAACAACCGATTTAATTAAAAAAAGAAACAATATTCCGATATCTATGGTATGTATGGTATAATAGTAGCATATGCAGAGGCGGTAAATTAGCCAAAGACAATTTTTATTCTCATTTATTCAAACATTCTTTAGTCAAACAAATTCAACAAAGAATTTGGGGCGTATGTGCGTGTACACATGATTTGATTACATGAAAATGTATAATAACTTGCACAGACACACTGAAATGCTCAATGTAACTATTACAAGTGAAACAATTTAAGTTGTTTACTCGTCCGCATTAAATGCATTTCTGGGTTATATCAACTATGGGGGTTGGTTCTTTTGAATACAAATATGAAATTACTGAATGAGTATTATTGTCGTATAGTAACTATAATTGATGTTGTTGGAGACATTAGTGAGCTTCTTGCAGTTATATTTTGTCGTACTTGATTATGTAAATTTGTTGAGTAAACAATTTAAAGAACAAAAAAAGAGTTGTACAAATCAATTAGCAAAAAAATAAATAAATTTTAATAAAATAATAATTATGTAATTTTGTAAAATCTTTTTGCACTATTCAATTATTATGCTTACGATTATTTAGTTCCAAGAACCCCATAACAATTGATTGAATATAAAAGAAATTGTACGGCCTGGTTATGGTTCAATTTGAATTTCCATGTATTTCAAGAATAAATTAAAATGGAAAGAATTTATTTCCATATTTTAGTGGGAAAATCATAATTATTGTCAGAAAGAACGAAAAAATGGAAATTTAATCATTTTCGTGGTTCAGAAATAAAAATAATAATTTTTGTGTGCGAAAAAAAAAAATTTTTTTTTAAATGCTTCATTCCTTAGTTCATGCATTCATTAAAATGTATCCACATTATCTACATATTCATAACTGCTTGAATACTTTGTAATAGTTGTTGTTCCTAATATGCTGCCATCCAACATTAAATACTACCGCCTGAATATAATACAGAAGCAAAATGCAAAGAAATTAAATAAATGAAAAAAATAAGATGAATATAATGCAAATGTGACGATATCACTTTGTGTCCTTATTCAACTAATGTTTCTTGTTCATTCTCATATGAATGCATTCTAGTGCAGAGGCAGCACCTCTTTCTCTGAATGTAAGTACACTCAGAGAAATCGAATAGATACATTTTTGAACTCAATTCGAATGACATAATCTATATTCCTAAAATTTATATGAATAATTGTAAATATATTCACTTGGATCAGAACTTTTAAGAGATTGAATTGTCCAACATCAATGATTAAGTATTGCTTATTCCATTACTTCAATTTTCTCTTAGTGTATGAATGCTTGGAATATATATATAAATATTTTAAATGTTTTATAGGACAATGTAAATGTAATGTAATCGTCATAATATGTTGTATTTTGTATTTAATATAACTGAGTTTTGTCTTTCTTAGTATGAAGGCATCCTACTGAACTGTTTCCTACTCAGACGACTTGCTTGTGTTTTCTAAGGAGTATATGAATTAAAGTATGTTCTACACATTGCCCCTAAATTCTTGGTTATGTTGCTATGTTGCGTGCTGCGTGTTCAAAAATAATAAAGAATTCTTTTTTCATAATTATTATAAAAGGTACTTGTTGTAAATTGTATCTACCTACATACATACATTCTGTCAAATAAGTACCCGGAACTTCTCATTTTTAATTTTCCCTCTGAGAATATTTCAAAAAATTTTTTTTCCCAGGTTGGCACAACTGTCAGCCACTATTTTGTGAATTTTTATTGCTATGTGTCATTTAGTTTGGTTACGGCGTCATTAGGAACAAGTCAACCTTTTGTGTGCGTTGTGAAAATGTGAATTTCCGGGTACTTATTTGACAGAATGTATATGAGAAAAGATTTAGACAAGATTACAGCAAGTAGCGGAAATTCCGTAACCATTTTCACTTAATTGTAGTTATTTAGAGAGGAAAGTCAAAATGTACAAATCAAGAACCGGTTTCCGTTTGAAGCATTGTCCTCTTTTATTATGTATTAATATGAATAGATATATATGTTTGTGCAGCAATATTTAATACAAATGTTATAATTGTAAAAATATTTACATAAGCAACTTATGACCCCTAAGAGCTTTGGGTCTCACATTAATTTACTGCAAAAAAAATTGAATGAAATCTAAAATTTTTTGAAGCAGTGAATAAGAAGCGATGAAGAATGTGCCAAGTAGGACAACAAAAATGCTAAAAGAATGTGGTCGAAGGTAAGCGAGACTGTGGAGATAATGGCGAAGTCGGTACTGGTGACCAGAGAGACATTGCTGCGTACGGTTCGGGGTCTGGAAAGTAATTGTAGGTACATCAAGAGAAATTACCACAAATAGATCTACAATCATTGCAAACAATTGATTTGATTTGTTAAGAAATTATCAGAATTGATGAACTAAATAGGATACGACGAAACTAACACATTTTTGATGATTTTCTAAGGACTATGAGTTTAATTGCAAAATGTTAAGGCAGTCATGGTAATATGCAGTTCTTGTGCCATCGAGCAGTTATTGCAATCATCGCAAACAACTTTTATGATTTAGTAAAAATAATTAGAATAGATAAATCAAACAAATTATGACCAAATCACACAAATCTTTGATGACTTTGCAAAGTTTAAGAATTTAATTGCGAGCTGTTGAGGTAGCCATGGTAATGCCCGCTTCTTGTGGCATCGAATTGTAATTAATTTAGGTTGTTGAAATACAACAATTTCTCACTATATGGCCTAGATATCTTTCACAAAAGTTGACCACATAATGAAGTAATTATATTTGACATTTATGCAGGATACCGGTTTAACAGCAAAACCTTTGAGCCGTATAACAAAACATTGTAAGGTGTAAATCGAAAAAGTGAAATTATTAAAAAAATCCATAATAACAAGTGATAAAAAAGTAAAAGTGATATCACAAGGGTTCTGCCATTCGGAACCGGCTAATATTTATAAGTAGGACCCTTCCAATACTGTCTAAAATTTAAACGCGCACAACGATACTGGAAGAGAAGCTCGGCCAAAGAGCTCTTTGGCCGAGCCCCATATTTATTTATATTTTTTATAGAAAGGTAAGGATGTTCTCTGTCTGCTGTAAAAGTGGCCGGTGAAAATTGAATGACTATTTCAGTTTCTTTAGAAAAATACTTGAGGAGTTCTACAGTGTTGAAATAGCAGTTTTCTTAGAAAAATGGCTGAAAATTGTCTAGTGAACAAAATTATACATGTTTGATATAAAAACATAATTTTAAATATACATTTTTCGCATGGTTTTAGATATTGGAAGTTGTACAATGATGACATCTGCCATTTCAAAGGGCATATTTATAGCAGAAAAGGCTCACTGTTTTGACACGCGATCGTAAATATGAATTTCTTACAATTTAAAACAATTTGAACTCAATACCGAATCGTGAGAAGTCTTTTACGTCAATCGAGGACAGGCTCGTCGAATTGTCTGACCTTCGAAAAATCTAAAAGTACTTTAAATTTCCGACAAAGAGTTGCGCATGAGCACATTAAATGTAGGACTGTCTCCTCTTTCTCTTGTCTCTCTCTCTCTCTCTCTGTGCTCTGTTTGGCGTTTGGTCTCAATAAGGACCGATACTTTTCCCCTAACCCAATATTACTAGGTAAATTTAGCAGTGCAAGTAACGCATGAACTGTAGGATCATTTCTTTCATCACTCTTTCTCTCTCAATAGATGTGGTTGTTTTTGTTTTATAGAAAAAAGGACCGATACCTTTTCCCCCAATTCAATATTTCTAGCTATACATATTTAACTAGCTTCTTCTTATGTAAAATACAAGTTGGTGCGTATGTGTCATCATAAATATGCACGAATAATGAATGTGCAACAGTTGTCATTGTACAACATTTCAGGATGCTTTCAGGATATTATTTGTTAATATGTAAATGTGAGTGAATACAACAATTCTTATGACAGTATGTTTCAACAGTAGTAACAACACTGCTATATATATTGCCACACGCTATTTTGTTATGAGATGAGCAACAAACAATTTCAATTATGTACGTCTTTTGAATGCAATTTGAATAAGTTGTATAATGAAAAGTATGCAATGTGAATAGTAGCGACTATAGTATGTACAACTATAGCAACAACAACAACAACAGCGATGAAACTATAAAATCCTTTAAGCTAGAATGACATAGGGAAGGAAGGCCAAACTATATAATCAAAGTATAAATATGTAAGATATGATTTTTTAATAATAATATCTTTTCATGCACTTCAGTTGCTTCTTCCTTTCATTATTATTTGCTATCTCATCTTTATAATTATTTCATGTCAGCAAATTTCTTAAAGATGGCTGGTGTCTTTTTTTTTTTTTGGATTTCTGTCGTAGTACATCAGTAGCATCGTTGTATTATTGTATGAACCATCATAAGCCTATATATGTACATCACCTCTCATATAACCAGCTGCAGATGATAAATGATTTGTCACATTTCGATGTGACAATATTATTCAAAAGGCGCAAAAAAAGAAACCTCTGATGCAATACATATGCAGACATGGGTGTTATTATCCGCTGAGTATATATGTATACTCATTGTTATTATGGCATTGCTTCTTTGACTTTTGCAAGCTTATGCCTTACAGCTCGTATTATTACGAGTATTATTGACAATGTCATATTATTGCAAGTACCTACATTTTAATGGCGTATTTCTTTTTTTTTGAGGGCTGTCTTTAAAAATAGTCACTCTTGTTGAAATTTTTAGTGCTTACGATTAAAGTAGCTGCTATTAATGGTGGTAATATGTACACCACTGATGTGGCAGCTGTTTTAGTTGATGCAACTAATTATCGCCAGGTGCTGGGTGTATATATATATTGATATACATAGTTATATACATCAACTTTATAATTATTATATTATGCTTCGACATCTTGACTTAACATTAGAAGCATTTTTTTAGAATCAGTTCAAAATTTCGATTATTTTTCAGAATTTCGAAGAATTTAATGCTAGTAGTAATAAAATAGATGTATTATCTGGTAAAAAAGACATTATTAATTAAGTTCAGCAAAATTTTAATATTTATTTTACTACTAAAGCTAAACTCTTCGCAAAGAAGGAGAAAATCACTTTACTGTCCCCCTTAACTGCGCTGGCATATTCCCCCCCAAAATAAGTATGGATTCATTTTCATCATACCAGCTGTATGAAATGCATATAATCATATAATCTCCTGATTTTTGGGGATAATTAGAACCATAAATTTGAATACATATACACTCAAGATATACTGTCGAAAATAAATCAATGAAAAGGAAAGAGTAAATCTATATTTCCAACTAATTAAGCTTTTCTTCGGATATGAATTTGTTTCTCTGTGTCATGTCATAAGGATAATATATACATTAAACCATACACACACACACATATATATTTATTATAATCCATCTAAAATTATTGAAATTAGGTGTACATAGGAAAATACTATTGTATTCCCAAGCAAACACATTAAATTCATTAAATGTAAACCACCTCTTTCCGCTAATTAAACACATTAACGCTCACACACGCACACACACACACACTGAAATTTTATTGTAAATGCAAATCACTATTTCATGTACACCAATATTGAAATAGTTTTGAGGATAGCTAACTCTCAACTCATTAGAACTCATCCCTCCATTGCTTCTTATGCATGAAGTACTTATGAACAATATATATTTATATATATATAAAGTAGATACCACATTTGATAAAATTTAAGTTTACCCTTATTGTTGTTAACAACAATACCCAGTGGGCAATGTATTTTGAAAATCCAAAGAAGTACGAAAAACTCACAGATGAATGTTTCCTTTCTATTATATGCAACATAAAGTGATGTATTTAGATAGTTAAATAACCGTTAAGCACATATATATTTAAGTACATTTTACCATCAAGCATGACTTCAACATGACATTTCTCTAAAAATTGCTCTAATTTTCCCACTGGGTAGTTCCTATAGTCAAAAATGCATGCAATATTATCGGAGACTTAAAAGAGCACATGTATAGGAACATTTGTATAGGAACATATAGTATATACTTATATCCGTATACAATTATAGGTTTATTTTAAATTAGAGGGTTGCTGTACACACGGAAAGAAATTTGTGAGAAATTACTTCGAAATAAATACATCTGTATGTGCATATGTATTGTATTGTGGACATTTAATTTCACTGGCATTTGGAGTAGAAATTTATAGAATCTATAGAAATAATTTGTTGCGGAGTTTTAATAAACTTATTTATTTAGTTACTGATGATTTAAATTTACTGAGATAATATAAATACTGTTTTTTTTTTCATTTAACTGTGATATTTTTTGATATAAAGTTGCAACATTTTTTCCGCTCTGCTTTATTCTTTGATGTTCTAATAAATTAAATGATTGGCTGATGACTAAAAACCGAATTTCTATAATATTTTCAATTAAATAGGTTCAAACTAAAGCAATGGGCATGTAGGTGAATGACAAGTTAGTATGTGCCAACATACTGTGTATATGTATACATGTCTTTATAAAGAAATTTATGCAAACAACAAACGAATGAAGATCATCACAATGATAGTATGTCAATAAGAAACACGTATGTATCGTATGTACATAGGCACATGCATACGATACGATATTGTACATAAAACATATGCCGGCGTTAAACCCTTTTTGAGTTGTCATAATATTTGCATTTACTTTAACATGAAAAATATAATGTATGTACGAATGTAAATATACAAACACAAAAAAACATATGCACAAGCATGTAAATACATGCCAATACACCCGAAAACACATAAACATGTAGGTAGGTATATGTACATACATAAAATTTTATGTATAAACAACAAAAAAGGAAAAAAAAAAAGAAGACCGATGCCTTGCGACCCGCATATTAATGAACAAAAGCTTCTTAGTTCATCATACATAAACGAACATTCATTTCGTATGGCTCTCTACATTTTATATACAATTCATACATATTTATTGACTGTATAAGGGTTAAGATCGATTTATATTTCTATTTTCGCAAAATATGTGCACTTTTTGAGATACATATTTCATTGAAATTGCTTGAAAATTTTATACTTTAAAATGTGACCTTAAAAAATTAATTACATTATTAAGACCAACTTTTACGTAAGTACTATACTAGCCATATCTTGTGTCTTTTACGTTTTTGTAAGTACTTTAGCAAATAGGTATTATTTGTTGATTTATATTAGGTTTCAGAGTGCCCACACATTTATTATGTATATTAGGGAGGTATCTCATTTGCCGATTTTTAAAATAAAAAATTACACTTAAAAGACTATCTAAGTTATATGGAAGGTGCCACGCCCACTTATTCATTCCGCTTTGCATTTTTTTTTTAATATTCATTAATAATTTACTACCTTGTAACAAGTTTCAATGCTATACTATAAATAGTTCCAAAATCATAGCCACTACAATATATAAGTTATATGAAAGATGACACACCCACTATTCCAATCACACTTAAATTTTTCTAATAGCATGGCATTATAAACAAACATTGTTTTATCAAATTTCAATACTGTGCTGAAAGTAATTTCAAAAATAAGCGCTAAAATCTATTTGAGTTATATGGGCGATGCCACGCCTACTTGTCCATTCTCATTCATATTTTTCTTGTAGCATGATGATGTTAAGAAGCTTTGGTGCATCAAATTTGAATACAATATTATTAATTGTTGCAAAGATACGCTCAAAAAAGCACATAGGTTATACGGGAGAAAGCACGCCCCTTTCGTAAGATCTGTCAAATTTTTCCAGTAGCTTGACATTATCAAAAAACGTTGTGGTACCTAATTTCAATACGATATTGTGAATTGTTCCAGAGATATATGCCAAAAGCGATATAAGTTGTATGAGAAGTGCCACGCCCACTTGTCCGAAACTCGAATGAAAATATTCGAAGCGGAATATTGTAAATATTGTTGGGCAGATATGCATTGAATTTTATGGAAGAGGAAGAATCACAGGCACAAAGAAGAAGAAATGTATATATACATATGTAAGCATGTATAGATACATATATATACATGTATACATACATATGTAGTTATATTAATAAAAAAAATAAAACAACAACAACAATATGACAATTGTATTGACCTCACCATATGTTCATAGTATGTTTGATTGGATACAAACACGTTACGCGCGTAAAAAGAACTCAATATAATATACTCCTATGTATCTACAAGATTAATGTATAAGCATGTGTGATATTCATGTTGCAAGTAACAAACGCAAAGAACGTGCAACCATAAATGTGCAGTCAACTATTTCAAACGACTTGAAGCAAATGCGAGCGTACATATGTTGTGATCTCATGTTTGCATTTAATTTATGCGTTACGCTACAAAGCATTATTTACTATACGATATGTTATGTGGATGTATATAAAAAAAAAAAAATACTAATATAAATAATAAGTAAAAAAATTCGCAAACATTACCCCGACCATATGGAGGAACATGAGATGAGAAATGATATTTGCACCATTTAATAGTAAGAGAGTTGTTGTCAATAGAAGTCTCACTTACAGTTGTGGCAAATATACAGATATGTATGCCACAATGTACGGTGTGACAATTGAGTAGTTTTTCGAAATAAAAAATAATATAAAAACAATTCAAAATAATAAAAGTAGATGAAATAAATTAAATAAACTCTGAAAATGAGAATAATAGATAATGTCAATGTACCTACATACATATACTCTATATATATTCATATGTAGAGCATATTGTGGACATATGTTGCAAATATCGAATGCATTTGCTTTGTCGTATGTCATTATGGAGCACAGAGAATATTTACACAATTTGCTACAGCAGCGGCAACAATAATAATTGCAGCCAATTGTCGTTGCCCTTATGTGTAGGTATGCATTTGTTTCATATTCACTTTTGCCTTTGCCTTTGCTTTTCCTTTCTTCACAATTCTATACAAGTTATTGTAATTGAACTCATTCTATTGCCACATCACATCAATAATGCATCACAGTGGAGAATTGGAGAAACGTACATATAATAGTGGGGTAAATCTTATATGCAGCATGCTGTGATGATGATGATTAATATTGATTGTACATAAAACTATAATATTAATAGTGATTTGTACAAATATAAATTGTTAGAAAAAAAAAATTAATTAATAAAAATGCATTTATAGTTTATCAAAATGAATAAAAGTTCAATAGAAATTTATATAAACGATGCAAGAATGGCCTTTCGTCGCAGAAGTAACTTCATTCGAGCTTTATAATTTACCCCAAGAATTCTCTAATGTAAAAATTAAAGTTTATTTGGCACCTGGATGCCTTCTTCACTAGAACCGATGAAATTTCAACTATTCTTTATCCCTCACTTAGGCCCATTCAATTGGAATGTTCCGAATTATTCCTTCAAATGATGCCAATGGTAAATAATTATTTCGCCAGTGAAAAGTTTACGAAAAAGCTCTGTAAGAAAGTTCGAAAAATGTGAAGTCATTAAAGTTTTATCGTTCAGTGTCGATAGAACTATTTATTTTCTTTTTTTCAAATCGCTTAACAACAAAAATGTACATTGGAAATTTTGTGACATTCATTTGAAAGAGAGCTACATATGTAAAATTCATTTGAATTTGGGAAAACACAGTCAAACAAGACTGATAGAGCACATTGTACAACTATAATACTTGTACACTTAATTGGTATGGAGCACAAAGAAAATCAACAGACATGATTTCTAATTAAAAAGCAATTTTCCCAACTTGCGCTAAGTTTCATTGTTCGTCGCTGTTCTGTTTTACTTGTTTTTTTTGTTTTTCATCATCATCTTCTCATTTGATATTACTACAATATTTTGTTTTGTTTTACGCTTCGAATTTAAACTGACTGACTTTATGTGCGCCACACATCAAGAGACCACAATCGAGATGCCCTCGTATACCATCGAAGATTTAAGTAGATACATAATATATGTAGGTACATATGCAAGCATATACAAAAAACATATGAAATTATGTATCTAAAAGTGAAATTTTCCATTTTAGAAGCAATGAGGAACTAGTTATAAAATACGTATGAATGCATCCATACTCTAGTAGCCGTCTCAACTAACTCAGCAACATTTATACTAAAATCAACACTTGGCAACATTTTCGATGATAAACATTTTCAAAGAGGAAAAAAATTCTCCGAAGATTCTATGTGACAGGAGGAAGGAGGTTTTTCAAGGATGTCTAACGTAATGTGAGGCCCATAATTTACTCCAGGGTTATAGTAAATTATGTATAAGTGGCAGACGTATGTATACATGTATACATACATATGTATAAATACATGTTAAATTAAATGCAACAAATCGATTTGCAACGGTATCAACTTGAAATTTATCGGAACATAAGAAAATGTACTCTTCTTATAGTAATTGCTATTGTTGTTGTTGTCGTGTTGTACCTATTCTTATTTATTTATGTGGGATGTATTCATGTATGTGTTCTTTCATTATGTCGTAGTCATCGTTGCCGTCGTCCATCTAATTCATCTCAACATACATATGTATGAACATAGTAGGTATAACTATATGGAAGGAAGGAAGCAAGGATTATGTGTTTCTTTAAGTTGTCAGCCAAATGGAAATGTGTTAAATATCACACGACAGTGAATTACAAGAAGAAATTATGTCAAATTGATGACAGTTTTATTGGAGTACTGCAGAAAACATGTGAGTTTTAATATGAAGATAATCAAAAATATCGAATAATTACTATACTATATAAATATCAAGTCATACAGCTTGAGCGTAGTAAAAAAAAAACATATAATTTTGAAAATTATTCAAATAGGATAAAAATTATGTCTATTTTTTATATATACAATTGTTTTCGAACATATTTTTTTAAGAATTTAATTACATAAATATCAAGCAATCATGGTAAGAATTGGACCTTGCAGTTATTTTTACCATTTTGAATATGGGCGTTATCAGATGAAAACGAAGCCTGCTTTTTATGTAAATCTTTGTTTTCGAATACATTTTTTTCAGAATTTGAGCACGTAAATATCAAGCAATAAAGGTCAAAATTGGTCGAAACAAATTTTTTTTACCAAAGAAACAAAAATTTTGAATATGATCGTTCTGGGGTAAAAATTACTCCTATCTTATATATAAAAATTTGTTTTTAAATATATATTTTAAGAATTTGAGCATATAAATATCATCCTACCCGGCTATAATCAGCTACGAAAAAATTTTTTTACTAAAGAACTAATGTCTTTCGAAATCAACGTTATCGGATAAAAATCACACAGAACTTCTATATAAAAACTTGTTTTCGAATGCATATTTTCATAATTTGAGTACGTAAATATCGAGCTATCAAGCTGAAACTTGGTACATGAGCTTATTTTTCCAAATAAACAACTTATTCTAAAAGTAATCGTTATCGGATAAAAATTACACGTACTTTCTATATATAAATCGGTTTTTGAATGAATTTTTCACAATCTAAACAACCAAATGGCGATTTATTAAGCTGAAACTCGGTTCTCAAAGATTATTTTTATAAACAAACAAACGTGTTTAAAAATCATCGTTATCGGAAAATAATTTCGCATACTTTCTATGTAAAAAGTCGTTTTCGAATATATGTTTTTCTAATTTGAACACGTAAATAATGTGTAATTTAACTGAAATTTGCTGCAGAAGATTATTTTTAGATAAGATAAAATTGATTGAAAAATTGTTGTAATCGAATGAAAATTGCTCCTACTTTCTATATAAAATCTTATTTTCGAAAATATATTTTATGCTTTTTAGCAACTAAATATCACATTATTAAACTGAAACTTGGTGTATAAGATTATTTTTACTTATAAATCAGATCAAAGTGAGAATGGTTGTAATCGCATAACAGTCACTACCACTTGTCATATGAAAGTCTGTTTTCGAAAGTATATTTTAGATTATAAGGTATCTGAATTTATTACTTTCCTTAATTTTAAAAGTTGGAAACAAAATTACCAGACCTTATATGGTACCAATAATAAATTGTTCAATTATATAATTGAATTAAGCCGATTCGAAGAAAGAAGATATAGAAAAAAAAAAACATAAATAAAGTATCATACAAGAAGAGAGCCACTTTAAGTTTTTCAAGAGCATCATTTGAGATGCTTCACCATCAACATTACAATATTAATTGATTGTGTACTGGCTACTAACGTTAATGTTGCATATTGGAATACAGTCATTTTGCTTGTGATATAAAAAAAAGACAACTTGGTAGGTACTTGAAAATGAGTGCAGACGAGTATACTCATCTTTACATTAGTACAAGTATCAACAATAAAAATAAAAATTAATTTGTTCCGGTGTGCATATTAGTATGTATCACGAATATCACCATCATACAATAGCTACGTAAAATACAAGTAATTCCCATCAATTTTTCAAGTCAAATTGGTCGTGTGCGTTATTTTGTTGTTGTCTTTCTTTAAATTATGTTTAAACATGTATTACATTGAAATGTGTAGGATAGTATATCCTAATACACCCTAATTGAATGAAGTCTGAATAAAAATAAAAGCATGAGAAATTTACTAAAATCCTTAATGGATGGAGGATCGTTTTCGAGCAAATATCTACGATGCCTATTCAATAATGCATTTGCGTCAACCATTGTACATGCACAGAAATAACGATTAAAAGTCACAGCATAGTCCTGTTAGGGGAGACTACACTATATACTCGCATATGCATTCAAATAGTAGGGGTATGTTTGTATACGAACAACAATCTCAAACACATCTGTCGTTTCAGATTAAATAACATAACAGTATACTGCACATATAAGAGTGCTGTAAGTATTTGTCTACTACCCATCCTATACTATTATTGTTGTTGGATATGCACTGCAACTAAAAGATGTATTGTACCCTCCCATTCAATATGATTCATTGAAAATGTTGTTCACTGTATCAATAATAATAATGAACATTTATATATAGAGGACTCAACTACATCATCAGCGATATCGATTCTTCTGAAGCTCTATTAGCTCTCTACAATAAATATAAAAATTCGATAACTCTTATTAGTTTCAAATGTAATAATTTTGTAAATCAAACACTTATTTTGTCTGTGCTGTTGTTGTGTGGCTCTGAAGATTTTTTTTTTTGGCAGACATGATCTATACATTTACGTTTTATGACCACGTTGTTTTTCATCTCAAATGTGGTAAGTACATATGTTTTTAAAAGTGTTCAAGTGTTGCAGAAAGAGTGAACATAATTTGATTTCGATGTTCTTTTGATTTTTTTCTAATAAAATATTTGGTTATAAGGTAGTTTTTCAATTGAAAGCATTATATATTATAATATTACATTAAACATACTTGAAATTTTATTAAATATATATATTTTTGAAAGCAACATTTCTAATACGATTTGCTATTTGGAAATAATGCAGCAAACATCATTACAAGTGCTTGAAACAAATATTATTTTCTCAATTTGATATCAAATAGAATTCTCAAATCAATTTCATTTTTTTAAAATTCTTTGAATATGGTTTACCATTAAAAATTAATTAAACATAATTTCAAATGTTTTGTCAATTTTGATATCAAAAAGAATTCTCAAAACTATCCTTAAATGATATTAAATAATTTTTAGAATATTTCAAATCGAAATTTGCATCGACGAGAGTGGTCCCAGAACTCCCCGACCTGACATATAGATGGCGGCAGTAGTTTGAAAAAAATTACTTTGATGAAAAGTGGCAACCTTATAAAACATATGTGTTAAGTTTCAAGGCGCCACGTTGTTTAGTAGTTTTTTTTTTTTGGAGCCATCGAAAGTTAACGACCTCAGTGAATTTGCAAATATGGAAAAAATTGGTCACCGTTATGCAATTCAATACTTTCACTTGAAAGGTCTTAGTCCAACGAATATTAAAGCCGAACTAGAGTCTGCTCCTTCGTTTTCGACCATAAAATATTGGGTGGCAGAGTTTAAATGAGCTGCCAATACGAACACCGGTCGACCAATTGAGGTGGCCACGCCAGAAACACGGTAAGAAAAAAGTGCTATACATCGTATATTGACCGAAAATTTGAAGATGAAAAAACTGTGTGCACCGGTTCACACATCCGCTATTGCGATGGCCAAAATCAATGAGTTAAAGCTGGAATGGTAAATGGCTACTTTAATGAGCTAGACAGTTCATACTATAAGCAGGGTATCGAAGCTATAGAATATCGCTGGGAAAAGTGTATAGAGCTAAAAGGAGATTATGTTGAGAAATAAAGCATAATTTTTCCAAATTTGTTGTATTTTCTTTGTTAGGTCGGGTAGTTCTGGCATGGCTCTTGTATTACAGTTTGCTGCTAAAAATTATTTCATCATATATAATTTAAAATGTTTGCGATCAGTTTTGATTTCTCAATTTGATATCAAATAAAATTGTCAAATAATTTTCAAATGTACAATATTATCCAACCTAAATGTTTGTTTTATGAATATACTCGTATAAATTCATATATCTCTGCATTAGTACTATCAGCAAGTGAATGGCAATTTTATGCTTATATTTACAAATTAACATCACCATGGAGTAATATGATTAAAGTATATTACTTTTTCATTAGAGAAGTAATAAAATTCACTAGTAAATAAGTAAAATGGTAATAGTAATATGATTACTATCTCATAAACAGTAATAAAATTGGTTGCAAATTGCAGAATGAATTAACAATAAAAAAAAAAAAAAATATAAAATAAAAATAAAAACACGTACAACAAAACCATGACATCTACTTGAAAGGTACATAGTGCCATTGTGCTGGTAACAAAATAATCAACCCAGTGAGAAAATATAGAAGCAGTTAATGAAATGAAAATACATTATACTTTCAAATTTCAATGGCGAAATTGAAATAATTCCCCTAATTCTATATTAGAGTATTTGTATTGAGCACCTACGGTTAGTCTAAAAATCGCATATCAAATAAGTCGCGTATTCTAAACGTACATTACTTGGTCATGTACGCGTAATGCATAGCATAATTTGTGTAAATTTTATATGGGACAAATTAATCTAAGCATAAATCCTTGAAATGAAATCACAGATTTTGTATGATTTTTCAAATAATCAAATCATGTATGACAACATGAATTGAAAGGCAAACAAAAGGATTAAATTTCCTACTGAGAATTATCCGTCCATATGCAATAGTGCATAACATTTGTATACAAGTATACATATGTGTATGTGTTAGTAATTACTAATGTACTAAATGTTACGCTCATTGAAAATATATTATATTGCAAAAATTTCCATTTATGTGTTCGTATTTTTTTTTTTTAGTGTTTTTGTGTCTACTACGCTCAAACGAACTTAATGAGCGAAACTTGTTTAGGAAAAATCATCATAGTCAATTGCAATATGTAGTGTATTTTTGTTTTTTTTTTTCGTACTTAATTGTGTAGTAAATCCCTTTTAATTGATAACAATCGATTTGTTAGTTGTTATTGTTACGTGTAATATGTATTAATGTGTGTATTTTGCATGAAATAGATATGCAAGTGAATACCCTATAGGGATTCGGAAATTTCTGTCATATATGATGGATATTTTATTCTGGAAATAAACTATATTTTATTTAGATGTTAGTGTAAACAATGGTATGTAGTCATAAACGAAATAAAGTTGACTTTAAAAATACCTAAAGACTTTTTAACAAATCTGTCATACAGAAATCTGTCAAAAAGGCGAGTCTATTTTTTAAAGACGACTTTATTTTGTCTACAGTTACGTGCCAATATATTGCTTCCACTGATTATATCCACATAAATTCTATAAAGAGTGAAATTGAGAAAAAAAAATGTAAATTCTCGTGAGTTTTCAAAAAAAAGCAATGCTGTGCTTCCAGACCACTTCAAAATAGATGTTTTGCATAATTTCCTTCATGGTATGTAATATATTTATGGTTAATCTGTTTTTTTTTTAACATTTTTTTGCAGACTTCACATATAATTGGCATATTTGTTTCGTTTGTTTATAATTTGTAAACAATTTGGATAAAAAAAAAAAATTCATACAAATGAATGAATGTAAAATGAGCAAATAATTGCTTTATTAAATTCATTATTATTATTTTGATACTAGTCTGTGTTAAAATTATACTAGCTATTATCCACATATACATGACGAAATTGCCAGATGGTAGTCACTAATTATAAATTTTTTTTATATGGGAGTGAGGACCTTCTGTTTTAAATCGATTTATTAAGATTGCTTTTCTACTCTCTCTTTCTATCGTAATGTTTAATTTTTGTTCAATGCAAAACGTATTTTATCTATACATATACTATCTGAGCAATACTGTCACGCGATATGTAATTTTTAATATTTTGGATATGAAGAAAATGGATTGAGACAGAGAGAGAGAGAGTGCAAGCTCATATAGAGGAAACTCCCAGATTACAAAGTCCACTGAAATAAACAAAAAAGAAATCAGATTTGCTTAAAAAAATCTAAGGTTAGGTTAGGCTATCGTGGCTGAGAGGATACACTTAGGTCAGAAAGTCCCTTCCTGATACCACCGAGTTTCTCTTCTAGTACTGTTATGCCTGTTCAATTTTGGAGAGTATTAGAATTGATATTAGCCGGTTCCGAATGACAGAACCCTTGTGACAACACTTTTTCTGAGCTTCGTTACAGAGCTCTTTAAGAAGTTACTGCCGGAAGAATTGCCTATTTATGGCGACAAGTGGGAACCGTTTTCAAGGTCGGGGATTAAAGGAACTAATATTTATATTATTTATCTAAACAAATATTAAAAGAAAGTATTTTTAATAAAAAAATTTTTTTAATACAAAAAAAAACACTGTGCAACAAATTCTGGCAATTCACTGCAGGGTGGATGTTTTTTGCGTTCGTTGAATGTGGTTTTTTTTTAATTTGAGTATGGAGTTTTGATATTTTTGTTGTAAATCGTATCAAATACTTAAATTGCTAAAATGAAATGTAATTGTTGGTTTTTTATAGCAAAATTTTGTATTTCAACGTGTATAGGTATTTTTTCGGAAAACATTTTAAACCTTTATCTTTCATTTTTGGGGTCAGTATATTCCTTTTTTTTTTTTTGTTATAGGAAATGACAAAAATAAATCCATGAAAATGAACGTTACAATAGTTCAAGCGTTCTGCGACGATATCCCGCAATAATTTTCACTGAAAGTTGTCACATTGTGGCAGTTCTAACATCTTGAAAACATTAGAATTTTTTTTTTTCAAAATTTCCAGACACTTTTCGTAAATATTCCTTATGTATTTTCACTTGCAATTGTTACATGTTATTATCTTTATACTCGTATATATGTCACTCTGGTCATATTTGAGTAATCGTATTTATAGATAAGAAAGGCGATATCACTACACCAGGCACCAGTCACCTCTGATTTGAGTTCTGCTTACTATATGTAAGACGTTTTGATATGAAGAGCACATGTTGTTGATTATCACTTGCTGCCTTTGCAAGTTATTTATTCATTCACACCAAATACACAAAATAAAATTTGAGCAATTAAACAAATATACATGTATTCATAAATATTTATTCTTTTAATTTCGGATACTGTGAGAGCGAAATCTTTTTTTTTTTTTTGAAATTATCTTTTAATGTCCACTACTACTGTTTCACTTTGCATTTTTGTTTGGATATCAAATGATCAAATTTAGCGCCAATTCAGCGCTAATTCATAGAAGAAATAAGATTCATATTTTTGCAATTTTGATTACTTTTGTTTTGCCTCGTTTGACAGGGCTTTGTATTATTATATTCATTAAAAACTGGTTTTTTGACAGGTACCTATACATAAGCGAAGGTACTTATGATCATGATCATTTACGTGTTAGGCTAAGAATAATGCCCATTGGGTATATGCTGTGTGAAAGATCAATTTATCATTATTATTGTTTTATTTTTTTTTTTTGTTAATTCAATTAATTTCTTTCACAATAGAATCAATTCTATTTGAAATTTTAAGTTAAATCATCGTATGATCGTTAATAGAAACTTACAAAATATATTTTTATATTCAATTTATACACTATTCAAATGGATTTTATACAAGAAATATTCTATAAACAATAGCAATTTGAATCGAATTCAGTAATTAATTTTCACCGACACCAACAAGACGACACATTCACTACCATACCATTTGAATGCTCACGATTAACTGACAACTCTCAATGTTGAGAAAGATCAGTTAGTTTGCTATTGCAAAGAGAATCAAATTTGAATGCAATGTAATTGAAATGTAAACAGAGTGAGAGATAGTGAGACAATTTTGGAGAAGGAGCGAACATAAAAACAAGTTTATAGCTGTCAGATACTTTTTTCAGTGTGTATCTGCTGTATTTATTAATTTTCATATACATATAAGATGATCTTCATGTTGCCATATTGTTAGCAACATTTACTGTAAACAAATAATACATGAATGTATAGAGAAATGTGTACAAACATTTTACTTCAACTACTCTCATTTCGTTGATACATTCAATTTGTAAGAGTTTAGTAGATGTGTTTCCGCAGTTTTTGGGAAAAATTTTGTATTTTCACTGAGAAAGAGAGAATTAAAAATGAACATGAGATTATGAGAACGCAAAAGAATAAATTGAATGCCCAAAGTGATATGTCAAATAAATTTTTCTGATTGAAGAGTAAAATCTGCAAAAGTCAATGCAAATATTTACAACATTGAAACAAAAAGGCATATAATTTTCTCTTCAAAAATGAAGTGTCAATTTGGTTCTTTTTCCGAATCTTCTGCTGTGACAGTCAGAAGTCATGTACGCATTGTAATTGCACCATTACTTAATCTGAGAAGAATCTTCTCTTAAAAATGTAAAAAAATGTAACTGTTTTGAATTATATAATTTTTTTACTTATTTAATTTTTGTAATTTTCGAACTTAATGTATTATCACAAACACAAAAAAGCTGATCTTTGAGAGTTAATACATTTTTACCCAGAGAAAAAAATGCATCTCGGTTATTTCGTTTAATGATTATTCCCTCATTGGCGTTTTTATTTTACTTTTCGGTCTTTTTTTAAGTGAATTCGCAATCTCGCGTTCTAGAACGGTAACACCCAACATATTTCCACATTATATTATGAAGAAGGTCTCGTTTATTGACATAATGATTACAACGTGCTTATTTTAAAAATAAAAGCAATAATAATGGCAAAAAGAAAGCGAAATTACAAAGCAAGAAAAAAACAAAATCTTCATTTCGATCCGTTGGCTTTCGTTGCAATCGCGTAACTAAATGTCGAAACATTTATTTACCCCCAAAATCCATATAATCATATCACAAACGCAGCATGTATTCAATGTATGAGATTTCAAATGTTGTCCAGAGCCAAACATATGTATGTATGTACCTATACAAGAGCACTCATCCAAGCAGACAAGCCAACCCATTGTCTACTCCACCAAGTAGACGTATGGTTTTTCAACAACAAACTAAGATGAAAAATATATACGAGTATTGGCGCCAAAGTGGCGACACTAGTGATTACTGTCATTGATGTTGTTCTACGTGTTGTTGTTGTTGTTGTTGTTTTTGTTGTTATTGTTGAGTATGTAACAATATTAGCCATTGCCAGGATAATGAGAATCAGTCGTTTTGAAAATAAATAGAAGTTAGCCAAACAATTTAAATATTCATATGATCCTGGCGGCTGTTATATGATAGTAAGGTAATAGTGTTCGTTTGGAGAGAACAAACTACTGGCAGACATAAAACAAGGGGGCGATATAGTGGAATGAAATAACTATTTTCGTAGAGAAAAATATACATTAGGTTGGCCATGGGAAATTTAATTTCGAAATCCATTTGAAAAGTCTTTCAATTTTTATTATCAGATAAATGGAAGAATTCTCTATGCTATTACTCCAAAATTTATCCCATATATAGGACTCGGGTCTATTAATTGTTCTGCTGAAAGCGAAACATCATGCCAAGAACTCAAAAATTGTGGCAACCTTTATTTTTTTCCATACACCAGTCTAATGTTAATATTGCTGTAGTTACATTTATTCAATGTATTTGTTAATATTTTCGATTTTATGGTGCCGTTACGGTTATTTTATTATTATTTTTTTTTCCCAATTTCAATTCGTTTCGAGGTTTTCTCTTTTCGATTGGCGCTCCCATTCATCCTGCGAGACAAACATTATCATCATCATCATCGTCTAGTTATTGTCGAAGATGACTTTGGCACGAGACGCCATGACGCCGCGGCAACTACCCGCCAACACCGCAAATAATGTTGTAACTAGTTATAACTGGCTATTGACGTCGTCGAAGTCACCGCCGCCGCCGCCGCCGCCGTCAAAAGTAAAATCTGAATATGCTTAAGGGTTGATTTGCTTTCAAGAGTCAATAACGCAAAGAGACAGACAATGACAGAGATGCAGGATGTTGGCTTTTATTACAACATGGTTAAGAGGCGTTTTGTAAAATGCCGGAAAAATGATTGATTGTATGAATTTATAAAAAAATAAAATACAAATGATGAAGAGACGTACATGTCTCTATGTTATTTGGATGTCTACAATTTATGTATGTATCAGGAAAATTGCAAATTTGCTGTTGTGCGTATGTATATTTTTGTACTTTTGGCAATAAAATATTTCTCTGTGTACTCATAAATATTGTTGCAGTCATTTTGGCGCCAATCAATGGCATTGCGAGCGCTGACTAATATTTTGAATGGGATTTTACTACACTTGGAAAAAAAAGATTGATTGAAGTTAATCAAAATAAGAATTTTTAGCAATACATATTACCGAATTTGTAATTTAATACTAGTTGATGAACAAAACCCTTTGGTAATTTGAATTTGGTGAAAGTTTTCTTCACCAGTTTTATATTTACTACCACTGAGCACGTGGTTGGTGTAGCTTAGTGTGTTGGCCTTCTGATCTGTAGGTCGTGCGTTCAATCCCTGATTGAAGCACAACAAATTTAATATCGAAAAGATATGCGATTGGCAATTCTGCCGACAGTAACAATTTGCCATGGAAAAGCTTCTAAAACAACTCTGTGTCAAAGCTTAGAAAAAGTGAAGTCGCAAGAGTTCTGTCATTCGGAACCGGCTAAAATAAGTAGATCCCTTCCAATACTGTCCAAAATTTAGCACGCACTTCAGTAATGGAAGAGAAGCTCGGCCAAAGGGCCCTTTGGGTCTTTAAGTGTCACATATTTATTTATTTTTTTTACAAGAGCACGAATTCCGATGATCTAAACCTGAATGAAGCATAATCATAGTCAAAATGTAAATTCATCTTAAATTTAGTATCGGATTTTTGATAAATTTTTCTAAGGAAAATATGTCAAAAATGTCAAAATTATTTTTAGACTGCAACTTAACATAATTTTAACTCTGAATATGCGTCAATATTTTTATAATTAATCATGAAATTATTTTCAATTGAATGTTTATAAAATTTTGAACTAATTTGTATTTATTTGACAGATGAGTTTATCGATTTTTGAACACAACACAATATCGGCGCCATATTTTCGTTCAGTGTATTTGCATGCATATGCTCATATGCATATAGTTTTGGGCTTATTGCCATATTTTCAAGTTTACTCTATTGTTATGACAGTTCATGGCGCAAAAACAAATGCAGGATTACAACATAAATATAAAGGTCGAGGTTGTAAGTGGATTGATTAAAGGAGTGGAGGTATTGGAACGAAATTGAAGGATAAATCTGCAATTCATTTGATTTTTTCGTATTGTTCATATAAATAATAAAATTTATTGCAAACATACAAGCACATACCAATTTCAATTTAAATATTTCTATTCTTGAAATGTAATAAAGAGAAGAGACATCACTTACCTGAAAATATACAAAAAAAAAAAAAGGATAAAAATTTGATTAGTTTAGATATTCGATAAATAAATTTTGTAAAATTTTTTTTTGAGAAAATAGTTGTTTTTTTCTTTAAGGATATTCAAGGATAAATTAAAAAATTTATTTTCTTTTTATTTTATTAAGTAATATTTTTGCTCAACTACCACGAATTTTCTATTTCGTTTGATACTGCATATATTTTCGATTTTTTTTGTGCGAAAATGTGGAGAATTTTTGTATAAAAATTGATTTCACTGAAATTTTAACGTGATATAGCCCTCTGGTGAGTACCAATTAACGCAGAAGGCTCATCCCTAACCGATAGAATTTACTAGAACATTGATGCATTTTTCTTAATGATTATAATGATTCTTAATGATTATATCACAACCATTTGATCAATGTTATTTCATTTTTAAAAATACTTCTATGATTTTTTTATATAGTCAGCGACATTTTTGAACTGTGATACAATCTCAATTAATTGAAAACTTTTCGTATTCATGCAACAAACTAACACTTTTTACTTGTCAAATGTCAGTTTCACAAGAAAAGTAAAATAGAATTTACAATTAATTAAACTTTTTTTTTATGGTTACTACGTAGTTATTAAATAAATGATTAGCAAATGCAATTGGAATGCAATATTAGATGTGGCAACTGAGTAAATGCATTTCATTTTTACAAAAAAAGTCAACACATTGAACATTCCATTGGTAATGCCATAAAATCTTAGTTGGACTAAATTGAATTTGACAATGCACAAAATTTATTCAGTAAGTGTATTTCGAAGGAATGAGGACAAAAGTGGCAAAATAGTTGCAAATGCTAATGTTGAGAGAGCTCTTACTTGATAGTAATAGCAAATGTTAGCAACAGTTAGACGATGCACTTTAGAAGTCAAATTTCATGACAAAAATAAATTGTGTTAGATGAACTTTCCTTGCATGTCGAGTTGATGTTCTTTTAAGTACAAGCACATACCTCCAGATAAATGGAATGGATGACAGAATGAATAAAAAAGTTTTAAACTGCCTTTTTGCGTACCTAATTAGAAGAAATACTTTTGAACAAAGTATAATTGTGCATAAGACTTCTATGTAATAAGAAAACTTTTTGATCAGATTTCTGTGCGAGTCAATAAAAATGATAATGACGATGAAAAATTTTGGCGGCAAAAGTAGTTAGTGTAAGAAAAAAAGTGTACTGAAATTGCAGTGGAATAAAAGAAAACGCTAATAGCTTTTAGCATAAAAGTTTACATCGAATAAGTTTATAGTAAGTGTGTAATATTATACGCATACAAAATGGGAATTTACAATTGAAATGGTCAAAGAAATGATGCGAACAAACAATGATGTATAGGGTTATCCATTTTGCGGTTTCAAAAGTAAATGTAAATAAAACACATATAAGATATTTTTTATCATGATATTTCTTCTTTATTATAAAGTTTGAACGTTGACATTATGTGTGAAATACTACATCATTTAAATGACCAACACGCAAATTGTTGCAAGCATCGATTCTTTTGAGGTAATTTTCGACCACTTTTTGACACATATTGGGCGGTATCTCAGCCATAACGTGACGAATGTTGGTTTTTAGGTGCTCAAGAGTTAAAGGTCTATCTGCATAAACACGGTCTTTCGCGTATCCCCACAAAAAAAAGTCAAGCGGTGTCAAATCGCATGATCTTGGTGGCCACTTGATATCGCCACGACGAGAAATTACGCGGCCAGAAAATTTCTCTTGCAATAAAGCCATATTCGCTCGAGTTGTGTGGCATGTGGCACCGTCTTGTTGAAACCACATATTCTCTAAGTCGTATTCTTCAATAGTAGGCAAAAAAAAGTCGGTTATCATATGACCATAACGCTCCGAATTGACGGTGACAGTCGTTCCATCGTCGTTTTCGAAGAAGTAAGGTCCAATCACACCTCCGGACCAAAGAGCGCACCAAGCAGTGACTTTTTGTGGATGTAGTGGCCTCTCTTCAATTACTTGAGGATTCTCAGAACCCCAAATACGACAATTTTGTTTGTTAACATACCCACCGAGTGAGAAATGTGCTTCGTCGCTGAAGAAAATTTTGTTCGAAAAATCGCCGTCCACCGCTTGTTGTTCAAGCACCCATTCGACGTATCTACGACGTTGTGAATGGTCAGCTGGCTTCAGTTGTTGTGTGAGCTGGATTTTATATGGATGTAGGTGTAGATCCAAATGCAAAATACGCCATAATGTGCCGTAAGACAGTCCTAATTCCTGAGAACGACGAGGAATCGACACATTCGGGTCTTCGGCAACACTTTCACTTACAGCAGCGATATTTTCGGTGGTACGAGCGAAACGATCATGCACAGGCCTTACAATATCTGTAACCGATCCAGTCTCTTCATATTTCTTCACAATTTTGCCAATTGCTTGCGTAGTTGGACGATTATATAAACCATACTCTCCTCTTAAAGCACGATATGTGGCTGTGGCAGAATCACCATTTTTGTAGTAGGTTTTTACAATTTTAGTGCGTTGTGCGATAGTTAAGCGATCCATTTTCGCAAATGTCAGACTTTGAACTGAAAAGGAAAGAAATTGTTTTAACAACTCAGTTTGACAGATGTCGAATTCTAGCCCTATACTTTTGAAACCGCGAAATGGATAACCCTATACAACAGATTCACAGCTGTAATTATAGAAATTGGAAACAGTTGGCAATACTTCTGGAAATGAAACATTCTCACGAAAAAGAGCTTTGGAAAGAGCTTTACGATATATTGTATCTAGTCAAGTCATAAATATTGATACACAGAAAAATCGACGCCAAATGAAAACGAAAAAATATTTTTCAAAACCTTTTTTTTTCTTTTCATTGGGTTATTCAATTGCTACAAATCTTAGAACAACTTATTCGAAATGACTTCCATTTGCATGGGAAAATTGTCTACTGCACGGACAAGGGCTCGCTTCAACGACTCAATATTTGGATGTAGAGTAAAGCAAGCCATACCCTCTAATACGGTCCACAACTTATAATCCAATGGGTTGAGGTCTGGACTACCAGCTGGCCAATCATCCGTTGATATGAAACCAGGAATGTTGGTTTTTAGCCACAGTTGAGACGATTTTGCCTTGTGAGCTGTAGCTGAGGCCTCTTTGTATCATCGGGACGAGTTGGGATGCTTCTTTGGATGTCCGAGCATACACACGATCATTCTGTTTTTTGAACGATTCTTCTAAGGTGAAGATTTTCTCGTCAGTAAACAGAATTTGTCTGTGAGCGTACCGGCTGCGTAACGCTTTCGATTTTCGCTTGCGTTTTACCTCCAATGTGGCGGTGAGCAGGTGTCCAGTGTGTCGCTTGTACGCGCTGAGTCCCAAATCTTCATGCACATGGATTTTTGCGATATTTTCATTTCCCGCTGCAAGATTTTCTGTTTTCGCAGCGGTTTTCCGTCGATTCGTTTCTTCACGGCTTTGATCGCTTTCGAAGTTCACACAGAGTGCAGATGCCCGGATCTTTGACGGTTTCGTACTCCATCAGTATCCTCAAACAACTTCACAGCATGATACACAAAATTGCGAGTGATTGCAAGAGGTCGCAACGTCCGAAAGATGTCGCCTTTTCCCATGTTGCATTTTAGTAGGCCAACTACAATAATACGATTTTTGATGTCGATGATGATTCCATGATTGTAAACAATTGATGCCAAAAACTTTTTACGTGGCAATGAAGCATAAATATCAACTGTCAAATCGCAGTCAAGATGACATGGATGCGTCCAGTGTTGCATTCGTAATGAATGCGTTTATTTGTGTACCAATATTTATAACTTGACTAGGAATAAATCAAAAGTTTCGGTATATGGGGGAAATGCATTTATATTTTATATAGAATAGAATAGAATAACATATAATTTTTGAAATTCGAGTTGAAATTGAAAATAATATTCATTTTGGTATAACAGACATTTTTAGTAATCGAAAATCCAAAATTGAAACAACTAGAATATAATTTTTCTTATAAATTAAAATCGGTATGACAAAGAATATACTCCATTTTACTGAAATACTTTACACAAAAAAAAAATGTATTTAAATGTTGTAAGAAGAAATATGTAGTCAAGTAATAAAGACATTTAAAACGCTCATTGCAAGAGTTAATAAATGAAATTTAGAGCAAGTGTTAGCTATTATGGTATGCTAACTACAAAACTTCTTTTCTTCTAACAAATAAAAATTCTCAAAAACAATTCATCAGCATCATTAAAAATTAGTACAGAAGTAAGTCAAATAAGTCATTAGACTGGTTCTAACGTCTATATAAAAACGAAAATTCGTCCAAATTTGTCGTCCAAATACTCCATATGGATAAAAATTCTAGTAGGAGTATAGTGCTATATCCGAATTAGAAATTTGTTTATTTATAATTTCAATACTTTTCAAAACGTTGATATTCTATCCAAAAAATTGAGATTACTGCAATGCAATGATTGTTGCAACATACCAAATATACTATCTAAAATCCATAATGTTTAAAATAACAATTAAAATAAAGTTGTTCTTGTTTTTGCAATATTTTTTCCACTTCAATATCATATATTATTTTCTTCTTCTTCTTACATAGAGTGTCTTTATATTTTAGAGCCAATCTATTAAACATGTACAACTTTAGTGCCTGTCATTATGTCAAGTCGCACTTTAAATATTTTAACAACCTACATCAACATGTATGTACATACAAACTACAATTCGACATGAAAATATGCTATTGAATGAAATGACAAAAATTATATCGCATGTTGCAAGTTATCATCATCGTGATTCACTGTGAGAAAATAATAGCTATTAGAATGTAGGTTGAGCTCTACTAAAAAATACAATTATAATTTTTTTGTCGAAGAAAAGAAAAAGTTGAAAAATTTTTGTTCGAAATCTTATATTTATATGGCATGTAGGCTTGATTTTCAGACAATAATTCCCATTTTTAAAACTGTCTGCTCTTGGGTAAAACATAGTCATATTTAGTGAGTTTTAACTCTATACATATATATTTGCGTGCAAAAAGTGTGGAAATACTTGTTCGAAAACATAATTTTGTATGACAGGTAGGTATAATTTTCATCAAAAGACCATAATTCTCCAACATATTTCTTAGTAACATAAAAATAATATTTTTCATCAAGTTTCAACTCAATAACCTTACATTTATGTGTCTAATGTTAGAAAATATGTATTCGAAAATATAATTTTGTATGAGAGATAGTCCTGCTTTTCATCCATTACCGTTAATTGTCCAAAAATATTTTGTAGCTAATAAAAATAATATTACGCACCGGGTTTCAATTCGCTAGCATTACATTTGCGTGTGTAAAGTCAGAAAATATATGTTCGAAAAAATATTTTTGTATGAGAGGTAGTCTTGCTTTTCATCCGATATGGATTATTCTTCAACATAGTTCGTAGCTTGTAAAAATAATTTTATGCACCAAGTTTCAGCGTAATAACCTTTCAGTTGCGAAAGTAAAGTCGTGATATGTATGTTCGAGAACATATTTTTGTATGAGAGGTAGGCATGATTTTCATCCTATAACATTAATTCTCCTAAATATTTCTGAGCTGCTAAAAATAATATTACGAACCAGGTTTCAATTCGATCGCATTACATTTATCTGTGTAAAGTCAGAAAATATATGTTCGAAAACATATTTTTGTATGAGAGGTAGGCATACTTTTCATCCGATAATGACAATTCTTCGCCAACTTTCTTCTCTCATAAAAGTAAACTCACGCATCGAGTTTCAGCTCGATAGCCTTATATTTGCTTGTTTAAAGTCAGCACACATATGTTCGAAAACCTATTTTTTGTATGGTAGGGATGATTTGTAATCAATTTTTTGGTTTCTTCCTGTGTAACCTACTTTATCAGAAAAATACATATCATTTCCTAGACTCTTTCATTAATATACAAATACATACAAACACATGTATATGTGTTTACGTACGCCACAACATATTGGTTGTTTGCCCACATTTATCAGATTAAGTGACCCAATGACATAAAGTGTGCGTTACATTTGAATTCTAATCGTATTTCATAGGCAATAGTACAAACCAAACAAACTGCTACCAGTATGTATAGCTGGAGGTGGTGGTGATGTTGATGATGATGACGACGATGAAGTGATAGATATTCGTCATATTATAAGTACGTACTATAGTAGTTCTCTCTCTATGCAATTTGCAATGATGAACTGGTTTTTGTAATCGTTGTCATTGACCACCACACATTGTATACATAGCTACTTGAAAAAAAAAATCGGTATTTATATGTACGTAATAAAGTATAAGACAACAGAAGAGGCTTAATATATTCCCATTGCATATTGATGTATTTTTTTTTTGTCGTCTTACTTTTTGCTCTTATTGTATCAGTACTACATGGTTTTTATTTTAAGGTTGTAGTTGTTTTTTTTTTTTTTTTTTTTGGTGAATATTTGGAATATTTTCATTTTCGACAGTTAAAATGCTAACATTACGTGATTTTTTTTTTTTTTTTGGTTATGATGGGTATTTTGCTATGCATAGTATTTATCATTTTGAAATCGAAAATTTACGTATAAACGATGTCGCTTATATATCTCATTTTGTATCTTGGTATTGGACTGATATATGTACATATATTTAAAGACGTTAAAGTTCTGTTACAAAATGTCACGTTTATATCATTAAAAATAATTGAAATTTTATTTACATACAAATATGCATATACAAGTATGTTGTTGTATATATGTATGTATGACTCTCATATATAAATCAAATGATGAGATTTATGCAAATATTGCAAAGAATTATTAATTTTGTTTACATTTCTATCCATTGATTATTAAGTGTTAAGCCGATAATTGAATATTGAAAGCTTCTGGTATTTATAAAGTACGACTACAATTTATATGAAAGTGACGACAAATTTCACAGGGTGGAAATTAAATGAAAAAAAAAAATTGTTATGATAAAAAAGTGATACTATTGAAACCCCAGCAATGGAAAATGTTTTGTGGTTGAACTTTTGAAACATTTTGCACAACTTTAAAATTGCCAAATTCCCAACTATGTGATTCAGCAATACTTTTTAGATTGTGCAGCAATGTAAGCTAATACTTGACTGTTACATATATTTGATAGCGTGAAGCTACATATAAGTAAAAAGAAATCCATGCATGGTCAAACATGCACCATTTTGTTCGATAACTTGTTGCCATTTTGAAGCTAATTTCATAATTCCACTCTCATAGAAATTCTCGTCACTATTGGCAAAAGATTGGGACAGTCGATTTTCACAAACTTCTCTTGAGGTGAATTTTTCAAGAGCAAAATCATACGCCATAGACAGGAACAGGTAGTAATCACTTGATACCAGGTCCGGACTATAAGGTGGATGCATAAGAACCTCCCAACCAAGCTCCCGAAGCTTCTGGCGAGTCACTATCGATGTGTGTGGCCTGGCGTTGTCCTGATGGAACACAATTCCTCTCCTATTGGCTAAAGCTAGCCGCTTATGGGCTATTGCTTCCCCTTCAGATGGTCCAATTGTTGACAGTACAGGTCCGAACTAAGAGTTTGGCCGTAGGGGAGCAGCTCATAGTAGATGATTCCCTGCCAACCCCACCAAACACATAGCAAAACCTTCCTGACCGTCAATCCTGGCTTGGCCATCATTTGCGCCGGCTCACCGCGATTCGACCACGACCGTTTTCGCTTGACGTTGTCGTAAGTGACCAACTTTTCATCACCAGTAACCATCCGCTTCAGAAATGGATCGTTTTTGTCGCGATTCAGCAGCGATTCGCAGATGGAAATTCTGTTAATGAAGTTTTTTTTTGCGTTAACTCGTGTGGCACCCATACATCGAGCTTCTTTTTGTATCCAGCCTTATTTAAATGGTTTCAAATGGTTTTTTATGCAATGTTTAGCACCTGGGCAATAGACACAGTGCTTACATGACGGTCAGACTCGACGTTTTATTATTTTCGACAATTGGCATTGCATCTTTGATATCAAAATTACCGGAACGGAATAGACGAAACCAAAATTGCACGTGATTGGCTGTTACAGTATCAGGACCATAAACACTATTCACATTTTCAGCCGTTTGGCTTGCGTTTTTGCCTTTATCGAAGAAAAACTGTAAAATATGGCGTATGGTGTCCATCTTTAACAATACTGAGTCAAGCAATCACAAGACTGCCTGAGAAGTTTATTTAGTACGAAATCCTATCTTTCTAACGCCATCTAGCGTAATCCAATCGCACTTATACACCGCGAGATACAGATTACTAAAGCCATCTATTGGAAAAATAATGGATTTTTACTACACCTGATATACAATCTTAAAGCACTTCAAATCCCTGAAGTATGACGGGTCAAAAAGAAAATCTATTGAAAATAATGCTCAAATGAAACATCAATCAATTGAGAATTCTTTACTCGTAGTTATTCAGTGAAATCTGTATACTGTGAATGGAAAACTGCATATGTATGTGTATATATTTTGTAATTTTACACCCAATGGCAATTTCATACAAAATGCAATAAGAAAAAAATAAAAAAACCAAACTCTCATATGAAGTTCAATGACAATATGCACATTTTTACAACTTTTTTACCACCAACACCACAATGATTATATGTATAGAGGTATGTGGGTAATATGTATGTATGTGTGTGTGTACTATTTCAACTGCCATATTGACTACTATTGACTTCCACATAATCCATACATGCAACAACAACAATAACTGCAGCATTACATACATCTATGTTAGTACAAATGCTTGTATGCATCATTATGATGCTGCTAACTGTTGGTTGGCTGTGTGTATGTGTGCATGCTATTGCTGTTGCTGTAACCACTAATGTTGTCGTTGCTTTCCTTTAACGACATTTAGCGGTCACTGAGATGTTGGTTTCGCATTTTTGTCTATAATACTAGCAACAGCAGCAACAGCAACAACAACAGCAGCAACAACAACAACAACAACAGCATCTATAGCAATATACACTTTTATGGCATCAATAACTACCTACAATATAATGTACATATATGTATGTATGTATGGGTATAGATGAGTACTTACATATTTAGGCTATCGAATAGAGAGGCGACAATAACTACATAAATACACGTAGTCGCTTACGATACATATACATATACCTACAATAATTATGTGCGAGGTAAAACTTGTAAATGCGTATGACCGCAAAAGCATTTCTGCGGGTTTGTTTTGCAAAAAAAAAAAAAAAATAAATAAATAAAATAAAATAATAATAATACAACACAAATAGCAATGGCTAGAAACAATACCAACAACAACAACAACAACAACAACGAGCAAACGGTAAAATATATTACTCGTATTATTTAAAATATGGGTAAAGAATGTCAGTATACTACTAAATTTACTACCTTTTTTATGAGTACTTTTTCATTGGCTTCACCATTCTCGGTGTATGATATGAAATGATTAAAAATTGTGAATAAATTTTTTTTTTCAATTACACTTGTCCATAAATTTAAGATTTTCAGAGTTTTAGTTTTTGTTGGAAAAACGTATATTTCATATGTTTATTGATGTCTAAGTCAGCGATGAATATAGTCCTCTAAAAAGACACCTTCTAAAATTGAGTAAAAAATATGAGACTGTTTGAGCGATTGACAATATTTTATGGAGATAATAAAAATTTCCAAAATTTTCAAAATTTGTTAAGTAATTTTGGAGAAAATTGGTCGAAAGTAAAAAAAAACTCATAAAAAATAGAAATTTAGGTCACTCACCGGCATGACATTTACTTCAAACTTCAAGTTGAAACATTTCTCCTCCAACATAAAAAGAATCGCTCAATTTGGATAAACTTTCGAACAAACAAACATGCGTAAAAACAGACTGAATTAAGTACTATTTTTATTCAAAGTTGTAAAAAAGAAATCAGAAAAAGAAAACATTATGATGTCTTTGCAAAAAATATTCCTCATCGAAACGCAAGACAATTTTTGTCAGTGTATATGTACGTATAATAAAATGTCAAAATCATTTATCCTTACAACATTTTGTAATATGATATTAATAAGGGGAAGTACACTACTACTACTATCGTATTTACTTTATAGACATTACACTCTATTAAAACTTATTGATGCAACAATTCAAATAATATATAAAATATATAAACTTTAAGTATATGTACTCGTAAGCCAATATGTATGTACAACGCCCAAAAATATATCACAAAAAAGCAGACTCTTGCGCAATGTGTATTCTAAAAGTACTTACATATTTCAGCAGTCAGTGACGGAGTTAATTACGAGTATGAGAAATTTGGAGGGTGTACTAGTAAAAGTATTACAACATGAAATCTTTTTTTTTTTTTATAGTTTAATTCGATGGTTAATAGACGTGGGAATTTTGTGTTCTAGTCACCGCCTTCACTGGGCCAAAAAGAAACAGTGAAAAATGGAATTTTCATTGAAAATCAGCTGAAGCTGAAATTTGACATACAAAATAAAATTACAAACATTTAAAAATTGTTTTAAAATCCCAATGGAGCTTTTTCGTGTTTAATGTCCGATCTTCATATTACTATTTCAGTTGAAAATAAATAGAAAGCAAAGCAAATATAGGGTGATCCAATAGGAGGTACTTTTTCCAATAGGAATTCTCAGACATCTCACGTCTTACAACTGTCATGTTCATATGACATTTGTGTTCATTATTCATTGACATTTCACCATGAATAGTCTTACGCCAGAACAACGTTTACAAATTGTGAAAATTCAGTGTTCAGTGAGAAATGTTCTTCATTCTCTTCGACCATTTCATGGTGTTCATATGGTGGTGTTATGTTGTGGTTATGGTGTTCAGATCTTGTGATCTGACGCAGTTGGTTTACTTTTTATGGAGCTATGTGAAATTAGTTGTTTATGTCGATAAACCACAATCGATTCCTGCATTAGAAGCGATCATAACACGCGTAATTAATGGAATATCGGCCGAAATGCTCGAAAGAGTGCTCGAAAATTGGACCCATAGAGCCAGTTGGCCACAACATTTAAAATAAATTTTTTTCAAACATTACATGTCATCAACCGAACTTACGTCTCAAATAAACTTTTTGATTATTAAATTGATTTTAATGCGTTTTATTAAAAAAAAAAAAAAAAAAAACTACCGGAAGCTCTTATTGGATCACCCTATATAAATAAAATAATTTTTTCTTACATTGAATTATCTCAATTTCTAATATGTAAAAATATGAATTCCTCACTTCCATCTCGAAAATTAAAATGTAATGTTTGCAAAAGAAAACCCCAGAATAGTCAATCCCCATGAGATATCGTAGTTACTAGATCAATGCAAATGTCATGTAGTCAAAATTGTGTACAAATTCAGTCGAAAATCACTTTCATATACTTTCAACTTTTTATTTTTTTATAGAAATGAAACTCAAACTAAATTTAACTGCCCCCTTGCGACCGGTCTTACTCGCATGGTGTCTTATAACAATAAAGAATATTTTTTGTGACTGTTTTTCTTTTCTTGTTCTCCCAACTTAGCTTATCAGAAGTTCGTTTAAAAAAGAAAAAACTTTTGTTGACAATTTATAACGACAAAGTTGTCTGTTGTCTTGTGCGAATTTCATCGCATTTTCAAGCATACTCATTTTGTAAAGTTGCGAAAAAATCGCAGACAGGTAGGTACCTACATTCATATGACAGGAAGTAATGATAAATATGAAGAGGAACGTGTATGTACATATTATCATAAAAATGAAATATATAAAAAAAAAAAAAAATAAATAAAAATATGTACAAAATATGTAAAAAGTTTCCGCAATAAAACGATGGAAGATGAATTTTTTTTTTCTCTCCTAATAATATTTATAAATACATAATAAAAGGAAAGCCTAAAATTATGCAACAATCCACAAGTAATGCAGTATAATACGAGTACATATTATAAATTTTATTTTTTGTCGACAATTTATCTACAGATTGTTATGTAGTAAGTATGCAAAATGCGGAAAAAATATATATTGGCTTCGTGCCAAACCATGGAAAAAAAAAATATGACTATTGTGGTAACAAAATTCAAATAAAAAATCAAATCATATTATAAATAGTTTTCAACACTAAATTCAACATTATGCTGCAGCATTTTTATAATGTTCACTATCTGCAACATATATATTTATTATTGTAATATTGCTTAAGAAACCGGTTACTAGCAGCGCACACACTCACGCATACACACCCATATGTGAACACCATAAAAATTACAAATAAAATTCATTCAAACATGAATCACTGTGTCTGATGATAAAAATAGAAACATTTTTAAATCACGGGCAACTATAGAAATACTACATTGTGAGAAGTATTTTGTGTGGCTCGTTGGTCTAGGGGTATGATTTCCGCTTAGGGTGCGGGAGGTCCCGGGTTCAAATCCCGGACGAGCCCAAGGTGCTTAGGCAAAATAATTTTTTTATATTTTTAAAAATATTTTGTATGCATAAGCATATATAATTTCTGTTAAAATTGTGGTTATTTACGAATATAAATTTATTAAAAATTGTTTGCAGATATAATTTTCAATGCAAAACATTTCACTATCACTTTTTCTACTTACATTTGTTGAAAGTTGACTGCTCAAGCTTAGCACCTGTTCACGTGCATCCATTAATTCACGTTTCAAGCGACGAATTTCATTGGCTTGACGCTCCTCAGCTGATCCATAGAGAGAACTACCACCAGAGAGTAATGATGCGGCACTTCCATGAACTAAAATTGAGAGACAGGAAGGCAGAGAATTATAAAACGCACATAGAATTTGATTTTTTGACTCTCACATTAATACATACCTTCATCATTTTTCTTCGGATATACTAAACGATGTCCTCCAGATACTGCTGATGCAGCTGCTGCGGCTGCTTGTGCGGCTGCAGCGGCCGCAGCTGCACTCGACATACCAACTAAACCGCCATGTGTTGGTGAGAGTGGTCCACCGAAACCACCACGATTTATTGGTGTTGGTGAAGTGGGCTGACTCCATGCAACTGACGCATTATTATTGGCACCGACACCAGTACCGCCGCAGGCAACACTAGCACCACCGATAGCATTTTGTCCATGTGCGACAGACGCAGCAGCAGCTGCTGCAGCAGCAGCCATTTGTGCAGAGATGACACCATTTTTTGCAGCAATACTACCCACCGGTAGACAATAGTATGGTTCAATTTCCACATCTGGACCACGACTCAGCATTGAGGGATACATTTTTTCCGATTTTGTTGATCTGTCGAAGAGTTGCAATAATTTTTATTGTAAATATATTCACTTAGAGATTTGATAAAGGTGTTTATGCCATAATAATAATAATAATAATAATAATAATAATAATAATAAAAAAGCACATAAAGCACTAATAAGCTTAAAGGAATAAGTGTTTGAAAGCTGTAGTTTCAAAATGCAGATTTGGGCGCAATTCATTTTGGCATTTTTTCTTTTTATCTAAATCTAATCAATGAAATAACATGAAAAGCTTGTATCGAAGTAATCTTGGACAATATTCGAATGAAAAATAAATTAATTTTGAGCAAAAACGCGTCTATGAGATATGGTATTTTTCTATTTCAAACAAGTAAAAAACATCGAAAACTCTGTAATTTTATTAAAAACAGAAAAATATTGCACTTCAATCGAGTTGGCTATATAAAAATGGCAGTAGTATTAGATGAGAAAGTATGCATTTTCCGGTGTTTTTGCAATAAATTAAAAAATTCAAGGTTTTTTGATAAGATATTTTGATAAAATGCATTATATTTCATTACTATAACTCTATGATTGCCAGAGATAGAGTTGAAGGCCCCACCAATTTAATCATGGAAGGTGAGGTGCGAACCGCTGTCGCAAAAATCAAAATGAATAAAGCAGTGGGACCAGATCAAAAAGTTAAGAGACGATGGAGTTGCTTGGCTGACGACTCTCTTTAACAAAATCGCCAATGAAGGAATCCCAGTAGCATGGCGTAACAGCTATCTAATACCGTTCTACAAAAATAAGGGAGACGTACGATGCTGCACAAACTACCGCGGAATTAAATTAATGCTGCCTTAAGATTTGGGAACGTGTCCTGGATTATCGCATTAGAAACATCGCTACAATCAGTGAAAACCAATTTGGCTTTGTCAGTGACAAATTAACGGTCGATACGATACTCATCCTAAGAACACTTATAGAAAAACATCGTCTAAACAAAAACAAGCTATTGGGAGTCTTCGTTGACCAGGAAAAGGCGTTTGATCGTGTACCTAGAGATCTAGTGTGGCAGGCGCTAAGATCACAGTCAATCCCAGAAAGCATAATAAAACAAGTCCAAGACACTTACCACCAAGTCACCACACAAGCGAGATGCATATCTGGGTTCACGAAACCTTTTAATGTAAATGTGGGTGTTCACCAGGGCTCAACCCTTAGCCCGCTGCTTTTCAACCTGGTGATGGACAGACAGCAAGACAAGACAGCATGCCATGGACGCTTTTATACGCAGACGAGCTTGTGCTACTCGCCGAAAATAAAGTTGCTCTACAAGGAAAGTTTGAATTATGGGTGTACGCGCTTGAATAAAATGGCTTGAGGGTAAGCCGCAGCAAAACCGAGATGATTGAGTTCCAGTTCTAAGGAGAAGCAGAAAAGACCTGCCTAAAACTTGGCAGCGATTCCATCAAGAGCGTCGAAAGCTTTAAATACCTTGGCTCGCATATTAGTGTAAACGGCATGCTTGACAAAGAAATATCGCATAGGATCCAATGTGGGTGGCAAAACTGGAGATGCAGATCAGGCGTTCTTTGCGAGGATGCCACAACACATAAAAATCTACAAATCTATTGTCAGACCAGCAATGCTTTATACCTCTGAGTGATGGGCGATACCCCAGAACTTACAACAAAAACTACATGTGACGGAAATGCATAAGCTACGTTGGGCCAGTGGTGTTACCCTACTCGATAAAGTCCAGAATAGGTACGTCCGTGGAAGCAGCAAGGTGGCGCCTATCACAGATAAACTGCAAGAAAATCGTCTCCGCTGGTATGGTCATATAATGAGGAGACCGGAAGATCACGTATTGAGGAGAACATTGGCAATGGAAGAGAATCAAAATGAAATATCATACAAGGAGAGCCCACCCCAAATAGAAAAAGGCTAGTTACGTTACTTCTTTATAGATTTGATTTTTAAATTTATCTGATTTAAATTTAGATGGACACACCTCATGAAATAATAACATAACAAGAACAACTGTCCATTAAACGGGGTTACTGTTTGCCTTCGCTTATATTTACGCACTGAAATCGTCGCTTAAACTTACAAACATTTCTCATACAAATTTTGATTTACGACCTCATAAGCTTACGAGATTTACGTGGTTTACGAGGCATTTAAGCGCTTAGATGAGGACCCTTATAATTTTTTTTTTGTATGACAAAAATGCAGATGTTAGAAAATTCACAGCAAAAATTTAATTTTCGCAAAATTTAGCTTAAAGAAAATATAACAAAAATAAATATTATTGACATCATGATGACACATCTTTTAATGGAGGGAGAATTGAAAAAAATAAATAAAAAATTATTTATCTCATTAAATGTCGTAGAGAAAAATAAATCAACTCTCTTGACTATTTAAGCAATCAACCAAATTTTAAATCGGTACATTTCTCTCCGTGGATGTTTCTATGTTTCAATAAAGTTTACTCATAGACGTATTGCACTTGAATGTAGTGTGTGTGTATGGGCTTAACGGAGTCTGTCAGACTATTGCAAATTTCCGTTGCTCGTTGTTGCGTCTCATCCATTTGCAAATTGCGGAAAGGGATCTAGTTTATATTTGTGGTACGCAGTTGGATTTGCTGGCATACGATGAACGAGCGTGTACCTACAACAACTTTGAACTGATGTGCGTGTTTATGTTTAGATTGATGCTGTCACTTGTAGCTGTGTTGTCGTGCATGCTGTTTCACACATTCACTATTACATTTCCGTTATATGATGTGATAATGTGGTTTAGAGTAAAATAGTAAATTATTTTGGTAGACGGATGACGTGTGGTGATCGAGGAGAAAAGTTCACCACCACAAAAGAGTGCAGTACGAAAAGGTACAAAGGTTGGGTTGGTGGTAGTAACAATTTTCAAATATGATCTTATTTGCTGCATATGCATTGTATGCACACGTAATTAATTTTAACAATATTTCTTCATTTGATTTTTGTGACAGGATGTGTGCATATGTATGTGTTATCGTATGTTATGTACATATGTACATTAAAAATAACATTTTTAGTTAGTCTCTCACCCATAGCACCTTCACATATTTCATAAGCACATATTTTTGGCCTGCTTCACCTTGGTTCTTTATTACATACAGTACATAGTTTCTACATAAAGTCTACATAGATTATTTACGAGAGTATGTGTACAATGTATACATGCATATGAAACATGTTGCCAACATGTCAAATAATGCTAAAATATTGCCAAAAGGTAACTGCAAATATAACGAGAGCAAAAAAAAAAAAAAAAAGCAAACACATAGAGCACGAGAAAAGTAAATAATGGCATGTCCTTGTATTCGAGCTGTAGGCTATAATGACTACCATAATATTATATATATTGGTACATGAAGTCTTTGTCCGTTACATACGAATATGTATACGAAATTTACAGTTATGTTATTTTGTATATATTTACATATATCCGAGTATGTGTAGAAAGAAGGTTATATACATATATCAACTGGTTGAATGAATATTCATTTCTGACTTATATGAATAGAATTGATATTTATTCATATAAAGTAATCTCATTTGATTATATTTTCTTTGGAATATCATTAAGATGAAAAGGAGAAATCATAGTCGCAAGTAATATTTTAAATATTTTCATTAGCAAAATTTACATTATTATTAAATAAATAAATTTATGATTAAATAAAAAAAAAATTCTAAATCAGTGCCATTATAAGATATAATAAAATAATTGATTAATATAATATTGTATAAAAAAAAATTCTCTTTAAAATGTTTAAAATAGTTTCATATTTTACTACCTATCGACTTATGCATCAGCGCGCGTGCATATGCATATTACAATTTTATCGCAGCAATCTTAAAATGCTTTGCATACTTCTCGGCACTTCAAAATTATATGCATGCTACAGTGTGGAACCAAAAATATGTAGTCAACGAGCGCTTCTTTGTTGTGCTTATTGTTAGTATGTAGTTCACATAAATACATACACACACACAGTTTGTTGACTGCTATTTGCTTCATTTCAACACTATCCTGCAACTATATTAATGCATACAATACATACTAACTATATAGGGTACATATAAAGGAATGATTTTATATGACTATGAAAAGTATGCAAAATAGTGATGCATGGAATATATTGAATTTTTCTGGTACTTATATTGAGTTTAAATTGATTGTACCAACTAGTTTTTATGGAAATTTACAAAAGAAGACATATTGTCAGAGCCACAAAGAGAAGCTTAGGTATGTAGATAAAAGTAAGTACTTTAAATTCTACAAATTTAAATTTTCTGATTAATAGATTTGAAATCAGAACAATTTATGTTGTTGTTAGAAAATGTTCCAATGCATTTTTATTTGAGGTTACGCTCCTGAAAGCGCCGAATACGGGAGAAATCATGCTTAAAAGTTCTCACCTCCGCGTAGATAATGAAAATTAATTAATTTAACAGTGATGCGAAGAATTTATTACATTACTACTTTTGGGAATCGATAATTTCAGTATCAATGTTTTTAAGAATTCGAAATGTGTCGAAATTTGTCGGAACTCGGCTTCATTGAGATTTTCTTTTAATTACAGAAAATATCTTTTAATTTGATAGCATTTTTTGCAATGTTGAGACAAAAATTCACCGAAATATATTGTCTATAGTGCAGTAAATATAGTTATTTTAGACTCCTTGGAATATTGTGAAAGACGTTGATATTCCTGTTTGAGTTTCCATCACACCGCTCTTGATGGTTCTTTTTTTTCTATAAGCTTATACCATTGCTTGTTAACTAATCTGTGATAGAGTGTATTAAAGACATATTAGAAACTTTTAAAATTCAGAAGAATACCGAATTGCTTGATCTAAAATATAAAAAATTTCAGAAACTGTTTAAATTGAAAAAAAAAAAACAATATATGAAGTCTGAATGAAAGAATCGCACATCAAAAGTATGTCAAACAATCAATAAAAATTGCAAAAAATCCATATGTATTATGAGTCCTGATTAAATACTGAATACTGGGTACATAATAATCGATAGCATTTAAATTCGATTATTGGAAGTATCGATTCTAAGCGCAACACTATAATTTAATAATGTTCATAATTTTATATTTGCATATTTTTACGGGCAAAATAAATTGCTTGTAAGTGCACAAATAATAAAAAAAAAAATAAATAAATAAATCAAATAATAAAGAAAGCAGCAATTTAATATGAATTTCAAAAAAATCTTGATTAGCTTTAAGTGCTCTCTCTCTCTCTCTCTCTATTCGTTCGAAGTGCAATATAATGATTGAATGACGAATGTATAAAGTACAAAATTTCTTATAAGCGAAGCAAGCATTTAATTTAGCAGTGTAGTCAAAATATATTGAAAGCATTAATAACATTGAATCGTGTACAAAAAAAGGTTTCTTCACCTTGGATATGTCCGTTCTTTCAAGTAGCTTTTTAATTGGAGATTATTTTGTTGGTGGAAAAAGTTTGAAACAAATATCAGATGTGTATTTACAAGATAAGTGGACAAAAAAAATGGGAAATAATTGCCTCAAGGGTAAAAAAATTGTGAAAAAATATTGAAATATTTATATAAAAAAATAACTCTACCTTATGCTATTGCTGCGATTTAAACGTGGACTTTGCACGTAAGGTGACTCTGAACCGGTCATTGTTGCACTTGATCCAATACCACCGCCGATGGTTACTGTGCCAGATGCTGTTGCGCTACGATGTTGTAACATTTTATGACCATGTCGTGTCATAGCTGGCGAACCGATTTGCATATTTTCCAATGAATCACCTTCGGAGAGGCGACTTCCGGCAGTGTTACTATGTTTCAGCCACATTGCGTACGTACTGTATTCTGGTTTGACCTCAGCATAGGTTTGTGTATCAGATAAAGAGCCATCGATCATTTTTCCAGGACGATTTGATATTCTACGAAAAAAGAGAAAGGAGAGAAGAATCGAATCAATTTGAGTTGAATTAGATTTTTATTAATATAGGGCTAATTTTTTGAAATGAGCTTGACTCTGTTTCTGTTTGAAGCTTGATTTAAGCATATAATCAAGCTTAGCGGTGTAAATTTTAGCTTACTGAATATCGTATTAATAATTCTGGCTCATTTTTGACACTTACCTATGTTGGAACAAATGCATATCTGTGCCAGGTTTAGGCAGACTATGTGAACCCGTAGCTAAACGTTCTCGTATCGATTGGCTTAGTTGTGCAGCACCTGGACCAGTTAGTGAAAAACTACGATGCTGGGTATTTGGCGGAATTTCTAGTAAAAGGAAGAAAACATATACACAAATGTATTGAAAAAAAATTGCAAAAGTACTTACTAGTCATATCATTGGGTAGTGTTTGTGTGTTACTCGATGCTTTTCTACTATTTGCAGTTCGTGGCACCGCTGATACATGTGCTGTCCGACCACCTTGTATACCATTTTGACCTCCACCACAACCAGTCATCATCATAATATTCTGTTGCTCTGCGGTTGCTGTGATACTGCCATTAGCACGTTTAACATAACCGAAACTTGGTGGTACACCTTTGGTACGTCCCGATGGGGAACCTTGTTTGGATGAACTACCACTGCCACCGCCACCGCTGCCGCTAACGTTACGCCGTGAATGTGAAGGTGATGATTTCTCAACCTTCTCTCCAGATTTATGACCATTTAATGGTTCAGGCATTTTTGTCCAATTATCACGACCGTTACGCGAGTTGGAACGATGTGCGCTGCTAGATGAATGATGACCGACATGATGATGGTGACCATGTTGGGGACTTGCATTAGCGCTGATATTTCCTGAACCGGTACCACCACTAACAGCATTTGTTGTATCCATTTTAGTATTTGATCCACCGCTTGAACTTGCTTGTGATGCTGCTGACGAGGGTGGTGCAGTGCCAATGCTATCAAGACTGCCGCGGCTATTGCGAATTCTGAAAATGGAAAAAAATGAGAATGAAATAGTTGAACATCGACTTGAAAATCCAATTTCATTGTAATGCCAATTTTTTTTTTGGAAAAACAAATATCATCAATTACAATTGTCATTTTATTAACTCCAAAAGTTTCATTGGACATTTCTTACCGAATTGCTATACCCCTCTTGTATAATTGAAGGTAATAATCTTTCGTATTAATTAAGATAAATATTGTATAAAAGTTTTCGACAATATGCTTTAAGGCATTTGGGTTATCAAATTAACAGAATCCACAATCAAATTATTCTACTTTACAACGAATGTCAAAATAATTGCAAATTTCCATTTCTCCCTACTAAGCTAATATCATAATCGTGTTTAATAAATTTTTTTTTTGTGCATATACTTAAAATCGTATAATTTGTGAAATTTAGAGAACTCTCATTTTTCATTTTGAACATTTCATAAGTTATTACTGTGCGCTGATAGCATTATTAATGAGTAAAAAAAGCAAAAAAAAAAAAAAAAAGGTAACAGAAGGAAACATTAAATATTATAAAACATTAAGTTTCATAATATTCATACTTGTATATTCGACCTGTCCGAAAAATAGTATATATGAAATGAATTTAGAAAAATGTTATTTATGCGTTGAAGGTTCTTCTGTAAGAACGTTTTTAGCAAAGTATAGCATTTCAAATAATAAATAACGCAGTGATACAGTAGTTGTGAGGGCAGAATGATTCTAACTTAGGGTGAAGGACCTAGACCCATATAGTAAAACCTCAAAATTTCTGAGGCCAACTTTTGTTTTAATGACTATATTAAGTTTGCAATTTTGTGCATGAGTGTTTTCAGAAAAAGTCGAAAAAAGGGTTACAATTCATATCGGAGCGCAATATATTGTTTACCTAGGTATAGTACAATTTCACGAGGAATAATTTTGTATAATATTTTAACCCACTATCTCTCTCACGAAAGGGTCATTTTGACCCCTTTTTTGGAAACTCTGAATAATATCGCATTTGGGAGGTCGCTAGGGGGTTAAAATGTTCTGGAAAATTATTTGCCGAAAAATTTCACTACGGGTATCCTCAGGCAAAATCTTCATACAAAGAACGTAAAAGTCTACAGAAAATATAAAACAAATACCACCCTTTGAGATATGCAACCTTTTTATGCATTCTTTTATAATTTATATATCTCTATATAACTCTAACTCTTTTCGAGGGTGAAGTTCTAGAAAATTATTTGCCGAAAAATTTCATTAGGGATATTCTCAGACAAAATCTTTATACAAAGAACGTAAAAGTCTACAGAAAATAAAAAATAAATACCTCTCCTTGAAATATGCAACCTTTTTATGCATTCTTTTATAATTTTTTCATAAGTATAACTCTAGCTCTTTTTGAAAGTAAAGTTCTAGAATATTATTTGCAGGAAAATTTCAGAAAATTCAGATTGCAACGAATTTTTTTATTTTAGATTTCAGAAAAAATACTGAATATTAAAAAAAAAAATTTCCCGCTCTCCTTCCAAAAATTTATTTTGCATTTCCGATTGAAATATTCAAATTAATTTATTTTTGCCAATCACTTTTTGAAAAACACAGCGCATAGGAAAAAAAAAATGTATTTTGCAAGCTTGTACTGGTCTAATGTATATGCTAAAACCTTTTTGTGGGAGCTAATTAAGCGAGACATATGTTTTGCGCATTTTGAGAACATAACAAATAACTCAAATGTTGTAAGCAAGAAAAAGCATGAAAATTCTCAGTCTTCTCATTCCTTCATAGTTCAAATAATATGTTGGGCAATGTGAAAGAATGAGGAAATAAATAAAGTACAGACGCAGTATCCTTTCTTATTGCTATTTACTAAAAATTTATGATTTTATTGTATTAAATTTGCAGAGAAATTCTAGCATAAAAAATTGAAGCCTGTTAACATTTTTATACCCTGCATAATGCAATATGCATGGTATATTCATTTCGGTCAGATGTTTGTGTCCACTTGAAGGAATCTCCGGAGATATAGACATGGATATATATTCGTGATCAGTGTCGATTAAATTTTCGATTTAACGATGTCCGTCCGTCCGTCCGTCTGTCTGTCACCTGGCTGGTTCGCACGATAACTTGAGTAAATATTGAGCTATTTCGATGAAATTTGGCATAACTAATCTATGATCCAAGGGTACGGAGGGGATTGATATTGGGCATGATCGGTCAATAACCACGCCCACACCAAGCATTCAAAGCGACTAACCTCGAAATTTTCAAAATCTTTAACTTGTTATAACTCACATAATATACCACTTGGGACAACAATATTTTGCACATAGAGTTATATTATACTACTATATAACCTCGCCAAAAGTGGGTGAGCCACGCCTACTTTCTAGCGTAGCTCCCATACAAAGTGTCTGTACTTCTTTTAAATTGAAACTGCTGTAACTTCTACAATCTTCTGTCTAGAATAACCATAATTGACACTTAGATTAACACGGCAGTCAGAAATAATATGGCAGAAAATCAATGTGCCACGCCTACTCCTTTTTGGGTCTCCCATACAAAGTTGCGGAAATGAAAAAAAATGTTACCGGTTATAACTTGCAAACTATTCAGCGTAGAATAATGAGATTTAAGGTGTGAATTAGTATTGTACGAGCAACTAGGCTCACAGAAAATGGGCGCACCACGCCCAGTGTTTATCGTAGCCCCCATACAAATTTTAAATTGAAACAGCTGTAACTTCGGCAATCTTCTGTCTAGAATAACCACAATTGACACTTAAATTAATATCGTAGTCGGCAAAAATCTGGCAGAAAATCAGTGTGCCACGCTCACTCCTTCATGGGTCTCCCATACAAAGTCGAGTGAATTAAACTAAAATTTTAAGCTCCATAGCTTACAAACCATTTAGCCTAGGACAACGAGACTTAGGGTATGGATTAGTATTGTACGAGCAACTAGGCTCACAGAAAATGGGCGCACCACGCCCAGTGTTTATCGTAGCCCCCATACAAATTTTAAATTGAAACAGCTGTAACTTCGGCAATCTTATGTCTACAATAACTGTCTTTTTATATAGCTCCCATACTAAGCCTCGGAATTATCTTAAAATCCTTTTATTTCGTCAAAGTCAACCATATTTCGGGTGTAAATTAGTAGTATATGCAAAAATTGTTTCTCGAAAAGTGGAAATAAAAGAAAAGTTGGATATTCGAGTAAACTTTTTATATATAAATCTACATATGCAGGGTATAGTTTGGTCGGCCCCAGCCGACTGTAAGGAGATTTTTTAATTTAGATTAGATTTGCTCTCCACATATTTTCTCTTTGTAAATAAAAAGAGATGTATTGTCAAATTTAATATTGCATACTTTTATGCTTAAATATCGAGTTTCTGTATTTACTTTCGACTTGATATTTTTCTTCTATTTTATGGCGCTCGTGTTACGTTTTATTATTATAACTTGCAGACATAAGTAGTCGTTTTAAATGGACTTGTATTCTTTGGTCTTACACTTTACTTTAGTTTGTATTTAATGCACTAAAGTATGCTAAGGAATTCGCAGTAGTGTAGCTATAAAACTTTGCGTTCAAGCATTCCTCGTTCTTGTTTGTCCCGAAGATTTTATCTTAAATACATTTCACACGATATTATACCATATATTTCCGATTAAATTTTACCACATTCTTTTTCGGTCTGTTCGATGCAGGAAATGCATGAGACATAAATACCCTAAATTTATTGTAGTTTTATATTCGTTCTGTGTACGAAAATGTGTCTCTGACCATTTTGTTTATGGGCAAAGATAAAACCTACAACATTATTTTTGTGACAATCGTAAATTGAATTGAAAACACGATAGAATTAAGATAATTGAATTAAATGTGGTATAAAATGCCAAAAAATGAGAAATCAATTTGTATGAAACAATGTGGATTTTTGTGTTTTAATTTCAATTAGCTAGTTTTTTTTTGGTTTATTTTATTCGAAACAAAAAAAAAAAACCTAATTCTATAATAAAACAACTACATATATTTTATAATAGTCCTTTCGCCAGTTTTCACTTTTTTCTCGAATGTATGTGTATGTCCACCGAAACAACACTTAAAAGTATGCTTTAATAAATTATAAAATGATTTAATGTATTATTAGAGCATAAACTCAAACACGCGAACCTACTTTATAGTTTCTATGTTGATAAAATTTCAATTCGGTGTCTGCTAAATAGGACTCTTGAGTATATATACATCCATTTATGATATTATATACACGAATGATGATTAAAAGAAACACAAAGAAAAGGAGTAGGAGTGTTTTGTCGCTAGTCGTCGCTGTATAGGGGGAAGTAAATGTTAACAACAGCATTGGGGGGAAAAATCCTATAAAAATGAGGGTGATTGTTAATCCAAAATAATGTGAAAATAAAATGAAATGAATAAAGAAGTGATGATAGTATGCGTTACTTTAAATGTAGTCATAATAAAGGCAATTCATTCATACTCTAGTAGATTTTTATATGAAAGTGGTGGATCTTACACATGTCCTTCAATAATAATAATGTTGAAGGAAATACGAAATAATACGCTTAATAACAATAAAGAAAATCGATATGAGTTCAATAATCCCTTATGTGAATAGATATAATAAAAGCATATGTTTGAGAAATGAAAACATCTGGAATTACCTCGATATTGTTAAGTATATTACACCTAATACATGAGTGAAAAGTAACTCCATTCGAATGAAGTATGAGTAATTTTCAATAAATATTAATATGTATTTTAAAAAAGAGTAAACGAATTGATGTTGCAATATATAAACATTCGTCTAATGTATTTTTAACCCTTATTTCTGAATAAATTAGATTTTCTTATGTGTGCAGAGTTTTAAAAAGAAAAGAAAAAAATTGAAATTTATCACACTTTTGTATTCTGAAGTTAACCTATTTGTTAAGCAAAAATAAACGAGAACAACTACTACAAAATGATTTGAATGTTTTCACAAAATGTTTGCCAATTGTAAAATGGAATTATTGAGAGGGAAATTAAAAAGTAATATCATGCATAATTGCATGTCAATCAACGCTATTCGTGACAAAAAATTATAAATTAGCCATAAGCATGAAACGAATAGAGACTAAAAACACATTTAGAGCATAATAAGGATATTTGTTTTGTTTTTGTAAAGCCATTAAACAGCACAGCCATTACAAGAGAAGGTAGCCTGATTGATTTAAACATTGTAGTGGTGGCTTGTAAATTTATGCCAAATATCCGCGTATATGCAGTGTATGCTAGCATGCAATTTTTAATTTTGTAAACAAATTGTATGCAAAATAGTTTGTACAATTGTGCCTACACATGAAAATGGCAGAAATAGTCTGCCCACAAGAACTAATAACAATATCATTAACCCTTTCTTGCTTATTATTGCTTACTGAGGTCTTTGTCAGCATGAACATTTCTTTTTTTTTTACTCCTCTGAGAAACTCATTTAACCAATGAACGCAAATGATAAATAAAAAGTAGAGTTTCATCATCATATCAAATAAATTTATGTCGTACAAAATTAGCAGTAAAATCGAAAAAAAAAATTTCGACATTATTGCAAACAAATTTCGACATTAATTCACTCCAGCATTTCAACTAATAATGGCATCAGAAATATCTGCTATATTTCAGTCTTTTAAAGAAATTGATGAATAAACTTTAACGCTTGTTTTTAAAGTAGACCTCCTAAAGTTGTTTACACTTTCGCCATCAAATATAGTTTTTATGGCATCAGCGGAATCGTTCGACAGCCTGAGTATGAAAATGATAAGATTAAAGATTCAAATTCGGGTATTCTTTTTGGCACTAGCCGTTTTCGAACAGAGAACTTGATGCTAATTGCTATTGTAAAGTAATGGTTAGCTTCATTTATACGTCCACCTTGCGTGTGTGAAAACAATTTTCATCTGTCGTGCCTTGCCAGGTGCGCACGACAGCAGGACCGCTTCCACACATATGAGAAAGGGTTGTTCTAAATAATGAGCGGAAGTGAAGTTTGCCTTCAACTGGTCGTGGTTATTATTAATGCCAAATATTTTTATATTTCAAATATCTTTAATTTTCAATAGAGTTTTGGTCATGGTTGATATGGGCATTTTTTTTTTATAATTGCCTCCATTTGTAATAATTTAAATTTGTAAAAATTATATATGTCCATACCTTCCATATTATTTCACATCAATTCTTATCAAGTACCTCAATTATTTGTGTCACTTTCAATTAATATGAATACCTTCATTTCTAAAACTGGCCATTAGCTATGCTATTTTAAGTACACGCCATATATATATGGATTCCATGGGTATGTACTACTACTTACATAGAAAAATGCTCAACAACTTGTCAACCAACACAAATTGTCACATGTCAACACTTTACACATTCATCTTTTTTGTAAGCCATTCATTAATTTATTAGATATCAACTGCCATCATTCCTTCCATTGCGTCTCAATGAGGTACTTCATCGTGAGCCATGAATTGCATGTTAACCTACACTCAACAATATTGTTTGTATGAGCATACGAATAGGTACAATAAACAGGTAGGTGGATATGAATAAAATCCTTTTGAAAATGAAAATTTACAAACAAACACACAATTTACAAAAAAAAGCAATCGTGAAACCTTGGTACTACGCGTGATTATGTACGTCATTCATAAGTGTAGGCTCACATATAGTGTATAGTATGAACACATGTATGTATTGTACCATGTTTAGGTCATGTTTGAATTCAGTGCTTCTTTTTTGCTTCTGCTTTACTCAGGTATATAGGATTTGTATATTATTCTTAATTTGCCTACATTTTGCTTACTTTGACCGAGTCTGCAACATACGTATATCTCCTACGTATATACGAGTACATACTTGTCTCTACTACTGTACCTATATCCGTGCTTCATAATTAATTCATTTCAGTTTTTATGAATGTAAAACGAGATAGCATATATGCATATGAGTAAGGATATGTGCGTATTGTGTATGGTCTTTTGATTATTCTACATATATTCAATGACAGGATATGTATGAATGGAAGTGTATACTTTGACAGCCATAAATGAGATTTTCCCCATACTGATGACTCGTTTTTTTTTTTTGTTTTTTTACCTTTCGGCGTATGTTGTACGCTCTTTTTATGCGAACACAATCAAATGTGTATTAAAGTAATGTAGTGTTTGTGTGCTTTTGTATGTGATGGCATACATATTTTTGTATGCGCCGTGAGATAAAATATTTCAATGAATAAAATGAATGAAATGAATGAAATTCCAACAGGAATACAGAAATTCACTCAGCGGACGTTACTAAATAAATTTGTGGGAAAAAGGTGCAAATTAGAAATTTAATGCGGTTAAACTTTAATGAATATGGCCGCAAGATGGTTTGTGATAACGATTAAATTACTTATACTTTTGGTATTCTCATTGTTGGGTATGCGGTGCGATTAAGAGACTTATTGTGCTCATAACTATGGTTAAAAAAATATCAGTTAAAAAATTTTTTTTTTTTAAATTTCATCTTGTGCGAACATTGTATTTCTTCGAAAAAAAATTTATTTTTTTTTTCTATGAAAATTAGGCATGGTTTTGTTCTATTGCAATTATTATTATGCAATTATTATGCAATTATTTGTTCTATTGCAATTATTATTATGCTCAATTTTTAATTAAAATATTCTTGTATGCTGAGTTTCATTTTAATATTTTTACAATTATCAAAAAAAGATGAAAACAAAAGTTCGAAAATATATTTTTCTATGAGAAGTAGTCTTAATATATCGTCCAATGTCGTTTAGTCTTGAGCACATTCGAGTTTTAATAAAAATATTCTTATATATTAAGTTACACTTTAATAACTTTATATTATTAGGTGTAAATTATGAAAAAAATGATTTCGAAAATATATTTTTATATGGGCGGTAATTGTATTTTGAATCCGATTACATTTATTTTTGGAAATATGCTTTTGTTTTTAAAAATAATAAACTAAACTTAATTTCAGAGCGATAGCTTTTTTGCTGAAGGCACAAACTCAGAAAACATAATTTCGAAACGATATTTTTGTATGGGAAGTAGTAATAGTTTGAATCCGATTACATACATTTTCAGAAATATTCATTCATATGTAAAAATAATGAATGACATTCAGTTTCAGCTCAATAGCTCAATATTTCTATGCGCAAAGTCGGAAAACATATGTTCGAAAATATATTTTTATATGGAAGGTAGGCGTGGTGTTAATCCAATTACAATGAGTTTTGAACATAACTGAATATTGATAAAAATAATAAGTTGTACTGAGACTCAGCTCAATAGCTCAATATTTCTATGCACAAAGTCGAAAAACATATGTTCGAAAACATTTTTAGGTATGAGATGTACGCAGGATTCCGATTTAATTACACTTATGCTTGAACAATTCAAAAACTCGTTTATAACAATTAGAAAAATGAAGTTAGGATATTTTGTACCCTCAATGAAAATATGTTATGTGTTGTATGCTTTAGGGATCATAAAGTTTTGGATAAAATATTTGATTATAATTTATTTTCTAGAAAAGTATGGTCTAAATAAATATTGATTTGAACGAGTATGCAATAAATTATGTATAATCATGTACATAGATAACAATTTGTAATTAGTGTTCCTACTGCGGAAATTGACTTTAAATAGCTCTGCATGTTTTATGCGACAATTTCAGAGACACATAAATATTATCAAGTTTATTCAACTTTGTTTTGAATAAAAACGATGTTTAAAGTATTTGGTGTGCATTTGTGATCCACAAAAAGCCATTATCATTAGTACTCACATGCAGAATTTTATGGTAGAATTTCTGCATATAAAAATTGTAAGCATAACAATTGGCTTCATCAATTTTAATAATATAGGTACTAATAAAATCTACACCCAAAATTCAAATAAGCATAAGAGTAGACATAAGTACATATTAGACGTTGTCAAATTTTGTATTTTGAGGATCCTTCTAGAAAACTACAACACATTTAAAAAACGAGATTACAAATTATTTTCTGAAATTCCAACTAAGTGTTCAAACATCTATAGGCAAATTTGACGAATGATTTTTCATGGACTAACTCCCTATCTTCAATTTGCATGTCATTTCAGTCTCGTTTTATAAAAAAAATTGTTCTGTAAAATGTATAAGCGGCTTTATATCCGTAAAAAATATGATATTCTGAAAATTCATGATCTTTTTGAATCGATCTAACATGTTTTATATTATATTTCCCATTATCCAACCACAGCACAGCATGTGTCTCTCACTTAATGTGACATAGGTCAATAAATTACATTTGGTAACAATAGAGCAAATGTAATTTATGAGAAATATTTTTCCCAAAAAAAAAAAAAAACAAATACCAATAAAAATAAAAGGAAACCACTCAAATAAACAATATCAACAATAATAAGAACAACAACTACAATAACAATAAGAATGTCTAAATATTACCAGTATTAGAATAGAAAAAAATATGTAATAGACTAAAGTGATTGATAATAAATTGGCAAAATGACGTCATCACAGAGCATAAAATAGGCTCAACAACCAAGAGGGGGAAGATAGAGGAAAAGTAAGGCACAACATAACAAAAGACAGAAAAGAAAAGAGAAAGTGAACGTAATAACGTATGTGAATAATATATGTTCTTTGAACTTTGTTGAACTGCAATATGGTTTGGGTATACGTACATTGTATAAGTATATTAAATAAGGGAGGTCGTTCATAAGCTTGCATATTAGAGTGGATCTAAATTTTTATAGAACAACGTGAAAATATTTTCAACCATTATTCTGGGTAAAAATGCCAATGAAATTGTAGGTTTAAAATAATTTCGAGCCACTGAAAAATCTCAAAATAAGCATAGGATAAAGCTTTTTATGAAATGTTATATTTCCTAGGATTTGCTTTGTAGAAATGTCAAAACAATGCTTTGAAACGAGCGTTGCAAGGGTTTTTCCTTATTTTTATTATTCTGTCTTTGACAACAAATCGAAAAATTTGCTATAGAATATCTTCGCAGAAACTATAAACCCTTGAAATAACCATTTCTGAGGTTTTAAAACATATTAAAAAAAAATTCTTCATAACATTTCACCATAACTTTTGAAATATAGAGCATTTGTATCTATTTTCCTAACTAAATTCATACGAAAAAATAAGATTTTTAGATATTTGGGTTATTTAGGAAGGTTAAAATCACTTTTTAGACCCCTAAGATTCTTAGGAATTTAAATCATGCTTATATGCTATTTGTCTATAGTCTCTTGCAATATTTTTATTTCCTTCGTACAATTTGATCCACTCTAATATATGTAATACATATGAAAATATTGCAAATAGAGGACAGCAAGTGATAGAAAAATATAAAAAAAAAAATATAATCCGTATGTGAGCTACATTCATGTACCTATTGTATACAAGACGAATAAAACAAACATTGATTTTGAAAACCATAAAAAATCAACCATTTTTATTGCAATCACTTTAAATGCTACATTATGATTTGGGATGAACAAGCTAGCTTATTAAAATATGAACACTTGTAAGTAGACGCATTTGTGAGTATATTAAATTGTATATGTAGAACAAGTAACAAGGATATACTTGTTTAATGCTCTTTTAAACACGCAAAAAGTCTAAGTAAATTGTTATTTGGCTTTCATGTCAAAGCGATAAAAATTATAAGGATACACTTCTCATCCCCTGACAAAAAAACAAAAAACCCCAACAACACTGAAATGTGCTTCAACAATTCTATTCATATAAAATTTTACAAGTCCACATGTAACATAAAATGGTTATAAAAATTTTATTGCTTACATAGCGTGCTGCCACTGCACAACATAAATGGAAATTAACATAAATTCTTCAAGTGTGAACTCGAGCAGGAAAAATTTTTCATTCAAAAAATATATTTATAATCAAATTTTATATTATTTATTTATGGTAATTGCAAAAAGTGCCACAAGAACCACTAAGAGAACTTTTCACCTGAGTCATATGTTTTGTTTTGATTCAATTTTTTGTTGCAGACTTTTAGGATGAAATTAATTTCATTGAATTTATTTTAGGTGGTAGGTATAATAATTCTTAATTGGTTCATTTTTTGCACACATGTGGTCCATAATTTAATACATATCTACCCAAATTGCCTATAGACTTAATAATTTTATTTTTTCTACACTCTCATATCCATTTCGCTTATGTAGGTATGTATTGAATGAAAGTACGATAATATTTCGCGCCAAATATGAATAACTCACAACACAATGTAGCATAAAATGAATATATACTATAGTACCTATAGATATAATTTACTCCATAGGCTTAATAAATATCTTTTCCGCTTTTGCTTTGGAATTTTTGCTACTGAAACTTAAGCAAAGTTAATTTAATATTGAGCTTATGTTGTGCTTATGCCATTCAATATTTTTTTTTTGCCAGAGGTTGAGGAGTAAGTATATAATGCTGTCCTCATTCTATTTCAATCCAAATTTATTAAGACAGTTAAGATAGACAGTTTGGCAGGAAAATATAGCACATATATATAATGACTATATCCAGAACAAGACTAGGAGAAAAGAGGATAGTTGTAAGTACTTATTTGCTTATATTAAAACAGTGAATATCAAAGTGCTTGCTTTGAAAGTTTATTTATTTATTAAATTGATTGTATTTACTATTTAGGGTGATTCAATGATATGCATTACATTAGCAGTGATTATTTCAGAGATGCTAAAGTTTTTCTAATCATTTTTCAGATAATTTGCAGCATGCTTATTGGCGATAGTTGTGCTTTTTAATACACATACCTGCTCGCTTACCTTTTTAATATAGCAGTACTAATATCGACTTTTGAGCAATCTTCAAAGGAACTTAATTCTCTATCACATATGTATATGTCGTTTATAGCATTTTCTTTATAAGTGAATCGTTCTATATAAGGGAAAAGCTGCTTATGTACTTTAGCTTATCCATGTGATTAACTGCAAAGCATAAATACTTTACATTAAGCGACAAAGAGAGTAGGTAGTACTAACATATCCTTCACTTTAAATTCCTTTGTATGTTTTTTTTTCTTTCAATTCATTGAATGAATAAGTGTGCTTGGTAGTTTTAAATAAATGTAAGAAAGATGCTTCTTTCCATACGAGTATTTGTGTGGCTTTACATTAAAATTTGTTGTTGTTTTTTCTGCCTATCTTTTTTCATTTACAAATAAATATTTATTTGCTTTCACCTTTGTGTTCTGGCTCAACTCTCACATTCGACATTTACCTGTTTTTTTTCATTTGCGGAATATTTTTTTTTTTATCCATTTGAAGTTGATTTTATTATCCCTTTGTACGAAAAGCAAAAAAAAAAAAATACATTCATATATGATTTAGTTAATTTTTTTTTTGCAGTTATATGTTTGTTTGTTTATGCTCCATAAGAATTCCATGCGAAAACTTTTATTTATTTTCTTCTTACATTGTCCCAAAGGACATGTTGAGATTTATTGTTGTTTACGGCATGCAAAATAATATAAAAAGATGTGTTTCTGGCTAATTTTTTACATGTTATATGTAATTTTAAATAACAATGAAAATATTGGAACAAGCACAAAGGAGATAAACAACAAGTCTTCAAATATATAAGATGTTGGCAAATATAAAGGTTTTATATTACTCAAATATGACGTTAGTAAATAAATAAATTCCATTTAAATTAATTATTCAATTTGTTTCGTGATTTTATTCTGCTTCCTGCTCTCTTAATGTAAGTATTGTGTATTAGCTATACATTTCCTGCATATTTGCATAGATATAAATCCATTTCATATGTCATCAATGACATTTTTCATACTACCCATAAATATGTCAATAAAATTAGTCGAATCCTACTCCATTTTACATCAATATTGACAGTCGTTGCTGGTGTTTAATTTGCTTTGGAACTGTTGAATTGACTACTTAAGTAAGTTGATTGACCCACGAACATGTGTAACATTGTTTATATGTATATGTTATATGGCAAATGAAAAAACTGTATGTGAACAACCAAATTCACATCGCTGGGAAGAAAGAAAGCAACATGTTTCTCTAAAAATTCCTCGAAATTCAAAAATAAAAAATTAAATAAAAATTAAATAAAAATTAGTTTTGTCTATAAAGAGCTCTTTTGTAATTTGGTATCGGCTGCTATAAAAATAACGCCGAGTGAAACCAGGTGAAACTCGATCGTCCTTCAAATAACAGGGACGTCAGTTATATAATGACTTGCCATTCCAATGTAGCGGCATTTAGTACAGTTCGGGCTGACGCTTCACCAGTTTTGTAAATATGAGTCGATCGGTTGGTTGGGAAGCCAAATGGATGTATAGGTTTGGTCAACAATAGATCCAAATACGGTTTTAAACGATGTATTTCACAATGAAAGGGGCATAAACCTATTAAATAGTAATTCACGGACTAATTACTTTACAAATTACAAATTAATTTGATACTAAAAACTCTTCGGTACTCAAAAAGTGACAAAAAGTCAATATTCTGTGAATTCTAAAGAGCTCGAATTAAATTAACTAATAGGTGGCACTTATAAGCCCCGAAGGGCTCTTTGGATCAGCTTTCCCTTCATTACTCTTGTGCCTGTTAGATTTTGGACAGCATTAGAAGGGACCTACTTATATTTTAGCCGGTTCCGAACGGTAGAACTCTTGAGACATCACCTTTTCTGAGCTTTGCCACAGAGTTCTTTTAGAAGCATTTCCCTGCCAAATTGTTGCTGCCGGAAGAATTGCCAATTGCTTGACGATAGGACTGAAAAATCTTTTCAATATTATATTTGTTATGCTTCAGCCGGGGATTGAACCCTCTACCTACAGATCAGAAGGCCAACACACTAGCCACTGAGCTACGGCACCAAAGTGATCGGATTATCCGTTAAAAAATTTCAATTGCCAGAGGAACTTAAGTAAAATAAATATTTGCATTCTAATCGATTCTTTGTATGGGCTTTGGATTTGCGATTTTGTTTAAGAAAAAGTCATATATTCTTATGAGGCATATTTCCATTTAGGCGGTTACACGAACAATGTACAGAATGTAAGAGAAACGTCAAAAAAATAATGAGTGTGTGGCAATTCGACGAAAGGGTTTTGAAGCAGCGCCATTGTTGAGCCATTTTTCTTCGTAGATCAAGATGGAACCAATATTGCGGTTAATGCAGCTCGAGTTATAGATATAATAACTTGGGAGACCTCACAGTAGCCCAACAATCTATATTTTGTACAATATGCTTGTCAATTTGCTGTTAGGCAGCTGAGATCTTACGCTAATGAAAAATCTTTGTAAGTTTCCTTTAAAGATCGTGGATTTGCTGTCAATTTAGCACCAATTCATGGTCTTGTTTTGAATATTATTTTAGCTAGTGGCGAAATAGGGTCTCAAGCCATCAAAAATACGCTACCAGCTGACTGGAATAGCTAGACAGGCTAGCCATAGTAGCCATTTGAAGTTATATACGACAATTTAAAAAAACAGCCAATGGTCAAATTTTTATTATATCGTTCCCCTAACGCCAGAAGCATAAATGTGCCAATTATCCGATTTTGAGTTAATGCTTTGACTTGATTAATCCTTGGATGTTCTATGTTAGAACCCAGAACCCACAATACCATGCGTACAAGGACATCACAATATTTTTCAATGTCAATTACATGAAACCTTCTGATTTTACGACAACAATAAACTTTTAAACTTGATTTCCCAACTTTTTCATTTTTACACATTCATATTTGTGGTATAAGGGGGACGATATGAAAGAATAGTTCATCATCCGAATAGTAAATTTCTCCATAACATATAAGGTTATTTGTAATGGATATACGAGTATTTTATGTACCTTTAATATATATTCGATCCTTTTAAATTAATCCAAATTATTGCTTGAAGCATAGAGATAATAAATAGATGCGTTTAAGCTGATGAAACCACATTGAAAACTCATTGGTTACTTGTGACAGTTTGTTTAAATATAACTGATATCTTTTTATATAGATAATATACTTATTTATTTATTTATTTGTCTTATATGCACATTGAAAAATCACATTGAAAGCTTTTTTTTGTTCATCGCTGATGAAGCAAAATAATATGATAAATTTAACACACACACACATATACATATATATGGTATATGAATACGTACTATACGCAGGACATATGTATAGGTACATACATATAAACAACAATATCACAGCAAAGCATAAATGGCAGAAATAGTTTTTAGAATATTTGGCAAAACATTCTGTCGAATTTATAAAATTTGATTTATTTCATTTTGCCATTTTGGAAAAAAATTTATATATTGTCGCCGAAATTTCATTATATACACGAGTAAAGAACACGTTAAAGGACACTTAAATAACATTGACTGGAACAGAGAGCAAAGTAATTCGACACAAAAGCGCAAACTTAATACAAAGCGAAATATAACATATGCGATTAATATAGATATTCATAAATTAATTTATTTTAATATTTAATTATTTTTAATATTATCATATTATTTGAGATATATTTAACAAAAAGTAATTTGTCCGTCAACATTTCCATAACGACCGCACCGCCCGAATATCAAAATGCGTTTTAATCGGGGTGGTTTCCTACTTGAAGTCAAATGCTGCGAGTGCATGAATATCGAAATGAGAGAGACATATGGTAGCGCCAGAGAATAAGTGCTCTTTCGAATAGTAATAACAAAAGGTTTGTATACAGAATTGAGAGTATTTCTTAGAATGATTTTGTTTAGACAGAGTTTTAATTGATTGGATGCAATAAATTCAAAAATAAAATAATAACAAAAATACAATTACAGAAAATTCGAATTAACTTTTATATATGCGAATGATATTAATTAATAATATTTTGAAAAGCATGTTCATATTCGAAAGAGTCTTGCTCAAAGGAAGTACGCAAAATCCTGGCTTGCTGAGAAATTGTGTTGTTCGAAAAAACACTCGTAAAACGGATAATGGCTAAATGTCATTGCCATAGGATGTCAACAAGGGAAAAATATAGTAGATACGAATAAAAACAAAGAACAAAAACATGAACGATGGGTAAGTTAGAGGAGGAGAGGAGAGCAGAAAGGAAGCTGAGACTAAGGCAAATGATGCGTCTATCAATGAAATTGTGAGTATAATCGAAATTGAAATTTTGAGCAATTCGATGTGCAACAAATGGTAATTTACGTTGAAAAAAAAAAGAAATACAAAAAGACATATTGAAAAAAGAAAAAAACAAATTTAAAGTCGATTTTAGAGTTGTCTACGTACTTATGCAAAGGATGTTCTTTTAAGTGTTCTTTTAAATGCACACTCTTTCACTCAAATGAAACCGAAGCAAATTTTCTTGGATAGTAATAAAAATTTGATATACAGAACACTAGGAATAAAATTAATATGTCTTGTGATTATTTCGAAATTGATTATTACGTGACAGCATATTTTGGAAACTTATTTTTGTATGCATTCAAAAATGCTAATGATAGAGTTTATCATTTACTTTATAAAAATAATCACAAATACTAAGTTTTATCGTGATGGCTTGAGAATTAGAAGAGAAAAATATAAGAAAATACATTTAAAATGATATTTTTGTCTAGCAAGTAAGCGTAATTTTCATCTGGTAACTCAAAATTTTGAAATAATTCATTCATGGTTAAAAATAACAATAATTACTGAGTTTTGCTCTAATAATTTCATATTTAAGTGCCAAAAAATATTAAAACATATAATCGAAAATGGAATTTTGTATGAGGAGTATGTCTCGTGTTTATCCATTTAAATTTATTCTGAAATATATCAATTCGCTAATCAAAATAATCCTATGTACCAAGTTTCAGTTTAGTAGCTTCATATTTAAGTACACAAAAAGTTGAAACTTACATTCGAAAACGTAATTTTGTATGAGGAGTAGTCCTAGTTTTCATCCCTTAACTTTTATTTTCAAACATATCAATTCGTTGATCAAAATAATCCCATATACCAAGTTTCGATTTAGTAGCTTTATATTTAAGTACACAAAAAGTTGAAACTTTCATTCGAAAACGTAATTTTGTATGAGGAGTAGTCCTAATTTTTATCCATTAACATTTATTTTCAAACACAACAATTCGTTGATCAAAATAAGCCCATATACCAAGTTTCACTTTAATACTTTCATATTTAAGTACAAAAAATATTAAAAAATATATTCGAAAATGTAATTTTGTATGAGGAATAGGCTTGATTTTTGTCCAACAATGTCCATTTTCGAATTCACCCCTTCGAAAATAGTTTAGTTCGAAGTCCTATACTCAGATGTCATTTTGTTTCATTGAAAATATCTGCGCGGTTTAAAGAAACACCCTTTATATATTTATTATACTTGCGCCTCTGTAAAAAAAAACAAAACTAGACAAAAACATAATCAAATTGATAAATTATGAAAATCTTGCACAATTCATGAAGGCGATTTTGTAATGCATTTACATACACGTTTTCGTATTTGCCAAGGGCGGACAGGTTGTTCGTTTGGTTTGTACATACATATGCATGAGTATTAAGTGGTTGTTTAATTCTTTCCTTATTACTCGCACGTACTATATGTACGAGTTTAAAGCGACTCATTGATTTCTTTGCTTATTTACATTGAATTTGCAACCAGCCGATTGTTGCAATTTTATAGAATGAATGAATGGTTAGTTATTGGCTCTGTTGCCTTTGAAGATTGTTGAATGAAAATGAATGCATAAGCACTAATCTTGCATGTGTATATTGCAGATAGAAACTTGTTTCCATAAAAAATGGACAAATATGCAGATGTACATAAAATGTAAGTGAGTAGTAATTCAATTTTTATCACAAAGAGGTGGGATATAGTACATATTAGAGTAACGTAAATGTGCATAAAGGCGCAATATTATTGTAGTTGTATGTTGTATACTTGTACCATATTATGAAATTGATATTGCTGTGAGGCATTATTTTTTCGATTATTGCAATAGTTGAACATTCTAATAATTTCATGTTTACACTTAATTCATATTGAGCTAATCTCGTGAAGGTGTGAAATATAAGTAATACAGTATTTTCAATTATGGAATGTTTTTGTATAAAAATCGTCGATAAATTTAAATAATATTTTCCAATAAATTTGGTTTTATAATCAGATATATGTAAAATGTTTTTGGTTTAGTTTGGTTTTGGAAATTTTTTAAGTCGATTTTTTTTCCAAAAATTACAATTAGGGTTTGAGTATTTTTAATTCAAACATAAATAATTTTTTAGTTCAATTTATTGCCCAATAATTCTAATTTATTTGAATTTTTCGAGGAGGTTTTTACAAAAAAGCATACGGCAACCATTTTTTGATAATCATTCTTCACTTCACCTCTGTACTAATAAGTATGGTGTATTTGTTATTATAAATTGTATTCACCAATAATGGTTGGTGGTGGTCTTTGCTAGATGTTGATAAACTCACCAATTGAGTCTATGACGAGGTGGATACGAATACTCAGCTTGGTGTTGCTTTTCAATACTAGATGTCACGATTGGTGTGGCAACTGGCGATACACCCAAAGAAAATAAATTTGAATATAGAAAGAAAGGACTAAGTAATGAGCATATTAAACAGCATGTGCAGATTATTTTCAATATATTGCATGTTGGAGCTATTCTCTGAAGTATGCACTTCGGATGTAATATGAGATATTTTCCCCTACAAATTTTGAAGAATTTAAGTAAATATAGCAGCTTTTTGGATGTATATAATTATGGGTTGATTTCAATAAGGAAATTTGATTTGATTTTATTTGATTAAAAATTGAATTTGAAGTTATCGAATACGATAACTTTCAAATATTCGCCTATATTACTAAGAACCAGTTAAAAATTCCACTCAATGCTGTTCGAAATCACTTTCCATAGTACAATAAATTACTTAAAATTTTTAGAATGATGAAAACTCAATAGTGATAATCGTTTTCAATATACTCGAAAAAAACACTAAATCTAAGCAATTTCCAAAATTGCAATTTGACAACATTTTGAACTGCATTGTCGACTAGACAGTTACCAGAATTTAGTCAAATTCCCCTAACTCTAAAACTCGTTTAATATAGGCACTCACTCAAACCTATTGAAGAATAAATCCTTTTTACTCAACTGCATGAAAAACAAGAGTAAAACTTCCACATCATTAAACGAAAATGTGATAAAAAAAAATAATAATAAAAATAAAATATAAACAAAATTCGTTTAAATATAGTAGCAATAAAAGAGCCAACATGCTTTATCTAAAGTTAACCACCACTCACTCAACCTCTCAGTGGTAGCAAAAAAAAAAAAAAAAAAAAAAACAACAACAACAATTGACATAGTAGCTTAGTAAGTATTTTGACAAATTTGGCGCGCACAAGTGGAAAAAATAGACTTTTTGTTGTTCTCCTTCTATTTTTTATTGTGTCTATGTGAGTATGTGGGCAAGCAGATAAACGGAAGCTAACAGATGAGGAAACGTAAAAATGTAATTCTGGGTCACGTTAACAAAATAATTTTAGCGCGCATAGAATTTGGCTTCTAAAAATATATTTATAATGAATGAAAATAAAAGGAAATGTTATTATTTAATTAAAAAATTTTAATATGACAACTTTTTCTTTCATTTCTTTATAATTTAGGTTTTAAATACCTATTTTTTAGCTGAGTTGTTGGTGGAAGGGAGTAGATCGAATAGCATTTTTTGTATGATTTTATTACAATAGTTAGCTAGAATATCTTACTTTAACCTATTATTTGCTTTTTTCAGGCATTTTTTGGTCAGTTGGAAAAAACTTGGCTCTTTCGAATCGGTACCCACCTGTTGGTAAGTGCAGGTAAATTCTTATAATGCTAAAATTTTACCATCATAAAGCTTCTAAAAGAGCTTTGTAACAAACTTTAGAAAGAGTAATGTCGTTTAAGATTAACTATTATAAGAAGGTCATTTCCAATAATATCCCGCCTAAACAGAAGCTCAGCAAAGGCTCTTTGAAGCCTCTATTGTCAAGTATTTATTTTCCTTTTCCTTTAACTACAAAAATTTTGTGAAGACGAATATATATTTCGCCCACTCCTTTACTCCTAATGAAACATGGAATATCGTTATGAATTGAATATCATTTTAAATCGTTGTCGTCGTCGTCGTCGTTTGTGCTGTTACTTAATTTATTTATGATGTATTTCACTAACATGCTTTACATCCTTTTTATTTTATTTTTTTCTGTGGTCACAGTTAAATTATCAACGCATCATTATCCTTTTATCGTATCTTGTGTGTGACAAGATGTTAGAATTTATGTCTCAAAGAAGAAAACACATTGGAGCATAGAAGAAAGAAATATTCATTCCCGGCATTGAAAGTATTCTTAAGGAAAAATATGAACATTTGGAAAATTGGATTCAAACAATAATCGCATGAACAGGATAAAGTTAAAGCTCAGCATGTGACCATGTCTGCTGTTCGACTAGCTTGCATGAAACTAATGCCCAAAGATGAGATTTACGAGAATACGTATGGGCATCTAACATATAAACGGAAGTCTCTGAATGTTTTTCCGCCTGCAATGCATGTTGGAAAATCATAATAATAAATCAAATGATTTGAAGAGAAAAAAAAACAGTCATGTTTGAAAATATTATGATGATAAAAATGAAGTACGAGTTGAGAGACAATGAGCAAGACACGAATGTCTGCAATAGAAATTTATTAATATATATTTATACATTTCTTCTTCTTTTTCATTATCCTTTAAAGGATAATACATAGCATCCTTCAATGCATGGTTTTATAGTTATAGAAGCAGCCACAATAGAAAATACCAGAATGACAACGTGAGGTTAATGGTTTATTATTGCTGTCGAATATTTGCGTAGCCAGACTACATAGACTGTATGTCTGCTGTATGTCTGACATGAACAGTAGTTAAATTGCGTCATTTATAAGTACTCGTACACATGCATACAGACACGCATACTAGCAGGTAGGCACTTATATATGTACACATGTAACTATGCAGTTTATTGAATTCCTCAGGCACATAAAAGCATGCTGCATTCTCACACGCTAATATTACTTACTTACTTGTTCCACCAACTGTGGAGCACCCAAGTACTAACAGGTGCCTCAGAGCAAATATATACATAAGCATGTATAAATATTAGCTGTAAATTATGAAGGACATTAATGCAAGGACACGATGATGGACATGCAATGTGATTGAATGTAAGTTGGCATTAAAAAAAAAATTATTTACAACAGAATGGATTTAATGGCTTTAGGTAATCGTTTAGATTTAAATATGCCATTAAAGAAGTTCAATTTGGAAGTGAAACAGAAACATGATTAAGAATAAATTATTTGATACGAATTAAGAGATACACGTCACGTTGTTTATATAGTGATGAAGATGAAGCACAAAATTCCCAAATTAATGTAGTGTGGCATATCATTTAATTAAGTGCGAAATACTTAAACATTCAATATAATTTAAGGGTAAGCATGCAATGCTTAAGCGATTATGGATTGTCACCTCAGTAATCTGAAACAGTTTTGATTTGATACTTAACAACTTTTTTTACATGCAATTTTCATATTAATAAATTTATTTTGTTAGGGTTATTTAGTCTATTTCTATGCATTTTTTTCTTAGTACAACATTAATTCTCAATTCATCAATTCTTATTAAATATATTCCAAAGAAAGATGAAGATTAGAGGGTAGAAATCGAAGGAAATACAGAACCACACGTGATATTGCATTAATGCATTAGATCAAACGTGATGATTTCAATACTCATAAATATTCGAAAACTTGCAACGGACTACATTATACCTAGATATATAATTTTTTCTTTTTTTTTGAAGATGAGTGGGTGGCACGTAGAAATTGTGGTTAAGTAATTTATTATTCAACAAACATATCGAAGCTTATCTTTTATTAAACGTCAAAGTCGAAGGTATTGATGTTAGAAATATTAATTATATGGAAAGAAATATTTAAATAGACGAACCAAAAGGGCATTGAACTTTTATCGAAAAATGGTGAAGAACTATGAAATATAATAAAATATTTTTTCACTGATTATTGCCCCTGCATTATATTTTTTTTTCATTTAGTATTTACAAAATGCATTCAATATATTTCCTTGTGAGCGTCATCATAAATTAAATACTTTTAAGTGATTATATCAGTTTAGTTTTGCTTTTTAAAATGATTGTCAATTAATATTTTAACTTAACATATTGCAAATATAAATTGGAGTGGGTTTCGAACATCATGCATATTATATACATTAATATGCATCATGTGTTACAAGAGGATCACAATTGTTCCTATACATATTTTATATGCATATATTTCAGAAACATTCTCGCAATACCTTCATATACATATGTTTATATGCACAGTATACAAAGTATACAAAGATGAATATGTATATATTCATATTAAACTACTAGAGTTTTATGTCAATGACAGGTACGTAGAAAAATCTTGTTATTGCTATTTCGTGTTTGGTGATTTGTTGTCTGATTGCTTGTTGACAATTTGCAAATGACATTTGATACGAGTGAAGTGCCCACAAATTGACAATTTTTGATTGAACACTACATGCATCTATTATATACATATGTATATTCACTCTCATCTACATTGTATGAATGCAATGCAAAATGGGTAAAGTATGGGCGAATTTATTGAATACAAATTCTAAAGTGTAAGGTATATGACATTAAAGAGTCAATAAGTGCATAACAACACCTTAAGCACGCTGTGTTATAGATTTGGCAAACATGCAAGTGGATTAGCAAAATCGAATACTCAAATATTCGATTAAGTCAATTTAACTATCTAAATGTGATTTGTTGTTAGAAAAAGAGTAAATGAATGAATTGCGAAGGGAAAATACATACAGTAAGTAATGATAATTGTCGTTTTCAATCATTAGAAAACAATATTAGCAAGTTGGTATCAATATTTGTCTAGGTTTTACCCCAGAAACATTACTGTTGTTGGGGAGCAAGTTACGGTCGTATTCAGATCTAAGGAAAATGAAAATTTTATTAAGAATATTATATATTTTAGTGAATAACTATGACAATCAATGTTGCATAATGATGCATTGAAAAATGCAGTTTTATCGATTTTTGACTTAAAAAATGCAAATTTTGTATGGAGACCATAATTATTTATCGACGAAATGTTTTAAAATTTTGTGTGAAGTTATATTTTAGTAAATAGATACTATAGCAAATGTAACAGAATGATCCATTAAAAAATTATGATATCGTCCCTGCAGTTTTATCGATTTTTGTCTTAAAAAATGCAATTTGTGTATGGAGACTATGATTATTTATCGACGAAATATTTTAAAATTTTGTGAGAAATTCTATTTTAATAAATAGATACTATAGTCAATGTAACAGAATGATCCATTAAAAAATTATGATATCGTCACTGCAGTTTTATCGATTTTTGTCTTAAAAAATGCAAATTTTGTATGGAGACTATGACTTTTTGTCGACGAAATCTTTTACAATTTTGTGAGAGTAATGATCCATTAAAAAATTATGATACCTTCTATGCAGGATTATTGATTTTTGATTTAAAAAATGCAAATTTTGTATGGAGACTATGACTTTTTGTCGACGAAATCTTTTACAATTTTGTGAGAAATTCTATTTTAGTGAATAAATACTATAGTTAATGTTACAGAATGATCCATTAAAAAATTATGATATCTTCACTACAGTTTTATCGATTTTTGACTGAAAAATGCAAATTTTGTATGGAGGGTATGTTTATTTCTCGACAAAATTTCTTCAAATTTTATAAGAAGTTGTATTTTAATCAATAAATATAATAGCCGAAGTTGCAGAATGATGTTTTAAAAAATAGTGGCACTTCCACAAAATGTTTATAGATTTTGGTTTTGTTTTTGTATTGATATTATATTTATTTATTTATGAATTCAAATTCAAATTTTGTGAGAAGTACTATTTTATGGAATAAATATGATAACCAAAGTTTCATAATGATGCAATAAAAAATAATGGAACCTGCCATACGAATTTGTCAATTTTTATTCAAAAAATTAGAAAAAGTTGGGCACATTGTTTGAATGGAATGATTTTCTATTTTATGTAGACTACTATTTTGATGAAAAAATAAGATTGTCAAAATTTCAGAAAAATTCCATACAATTTAGTGAAAAAAGTGAACATGTTTTATTGGAACAATGCTTATTTATCAATGGAGTGCCGTTTAATATTGTATGAGGTACTACTATTTTGATGAAAAAATTAAATTACTAAAGTTTCAAAATGAAGCAATGAAAAATAATAATACCTTCCATATAGATTTATAGATTTTTGTTTAATAAAATGGAAATTTTGCTTGAACATTATGCCTTTTATGATTAGAATCACTTTAAATTTTGTATAAATTATTATTTTAGTGAAGGCTAACCAATCGAAAGAAGATGGTAAACATTTTTTTGAAGTGAAGCTACAATAATTGTTTTTTTTTTCATCATACAATATATCCATATATACAAACATTCATATAAAAACAATATTTTACTCCACAGTGCAATGATTTTTGTACAATACTGTAGTAATTTTCAACTAAATATATTACATGTGCATATATGTGTATATGTGGATCGTATACATATTTAAGGATGAATATATTTGAGCTATTTATGGAAAGATCCAATTAAAATTGTTAACTTTATCTTTGTCAAGAATTGTAAATGTGTTACATTGCCACTTGTATATGAATTATGTTTTACTTTTTTATAATTATATACGGCACTAACAACATTTTCACCCCAGTACATAGATAATCCATCTTATGAATTCCATTTTCTTCCCTTCAATCTCTTTCAAATTCTTAAATAAATTATATATATTAAGTACGTTCAATACGTACTTATGTTACTTTATAACACAGAAGAAGTGAATGGTTGAATAATGTTCAATATGAATATGGAATTGTTATTGAAAGATAATAAGAATAATAAAAAAAAAGCATTACGAGGATTGTATTGTTGCATGGATTGAACATTAGTGATGTGGGAGAGTGTACAAAAAATCGTCTTGTATCATTAGATATTCCATTGCATTTACTATTGGTTTGGGGAGTACTACTAAATATCTTTCAGTGTAACTAAAAGTAATCGATTACTTTGAGTATAAATAATACAGCATGTGTAAGCAATGAGTCATTTTCGTCAAGAGGTAACATCGATATGGTTTTATAATATTCCACACATACCTAATACATTTACACATTTATGAATATGCGTGTGAATGAAGATAAGATGCCGTAAATCAGCAATTGAGGACAAAATAAGTGAACGTAAAGGGGGAAAGCAATGTTTACATACATAATGTATTGACAAAAGGGACTCAATAAATAACTTGATGTTTTTAAGTTTTTTTTTTTTCTCTTTAGTTTTGCTCCGTTTTGGCTGATTCATAAGGGAATACATGCAGACTTTGTATACACAGACATCATACAATTTAAGAAATGAAGAAGAATGTGCTCGTAATAGTAAGGAAGAAAATGAGGATCGTTCCGCCTTTACTAAATTTCAAGGGTCTCTTTTGAATTAATGATTATGCACTTGCATGCAAGCACATAAGCACATATTTCGAAAATTTCCCAGTAAACCAAAACGTTCGCAACGAACTCTTAAAAATTGTAATGCTTTTTCTAAAAGAAATCTGTACGATTTGCAAAAACAAAAAAAAAAAATCATCAAAAAGTTACTCCTTAACGAATTATTTTATGAAATTTATTAATATTCAATATACAAAATCGCACTCATTACGCCTCCTTATGATATTTCTGAACGGATTTTGAAGAATTTCGAAATACCTTTATGTTCAATATTAATATAAGTTGGACTAACACCTAAAGTGAATTTATATTTCGTTTCATAAAATTCTGAAGAACTTCGAAATTCGAAATTCGATCTTCGAAATTCGAACATCGAAATTCGAATTCGAAAATGATGTTGAATATGAACTAAATTAAAACTAATAATTCTATTAATAATTTGTCAAAAATTTTTTGGTTATATTCCGAAACACCAATATGAAAAAAGTAACACTGAAACTTTTGTTTACGATTTTTTGGAAAATTTCTGAAAACGTTTGAAACTTCATTATGTGAAAAATAATATAAAGAAACTAAACAAAAAAATTCGAATATTTTCTTTTGCTGGGTTATCCGAACACATTCTCTCGTGGCATTGCACAAAGAATTGGAATATAATCTGACATTATCCCTACTTATTTATCAATCAATAGAATCCGATAGAATTCATTCGACTCTTACCTTTCTTCAATGGTTGTAGGTAATTGTGTTCTTGCGCGCATTACACTTAGAAAATGTTTACCATGCGCACCGCCACCTCCACTGCCGGCACCAATAGTTGGTGAACCACCATTGAAAGAGCCGCAACCACCAACACTGCCCTCCGATAAATAGCCATTGTCAATGTCGTGAAAACGCGAGGACGTTGGTCCAACAGCGCCACTGCCATTGCCATTCGATAAACGTGCACTACTCACACGCAAAGCATCGCCGTCACTGCAATAGCCTTGGCCAACTTCGGTATCACAAAAATCACCAACATAGTGATGGTGATGGTGGTGGTGATGATGATGGGAACCACCACGCGGTCCACGTGTAGGTAGAGTGACATGTGAATTGTAGCCGCGCAACAATGGACGCATCGGTAGTATGTTGACTGGTCTCTCATCTTCGTAAATGGTGCCGACAATTTTTGACGGGATGGTGTGGAATTTAATCGGTGTTACTGATGACGTTGATGATGGCGATGATAGTGAGGAAGCCCCCTGCAGTTGTTGTTGTTGTTGTTGATGCGATGGATGCATTGAATGCGTGTTGGTGTGCTGTGATGACAGCGACCGAAGTGGTGAACGTTGTGGTGATGATGATGAAAGTATATTCGGTCCAGAGTTGTATTCCAGCTTGCGTGTCTGATGCTGATTCATTGTTAGAGCGACGGTGGTACTTTTAGGCGGTGGTAAGCGACTGTATGGCGACTCTGATGTTGCTGCGGAATGTTGCGGTGAGGATGTTCCATAGTCAACGACTGATATGTTAGCTGCGGCTGCTGCAGCTGACGCATTTGCATAATATGGATGTGCGCCAGCTGTTGTCGATTCTGGTAGAATCGCTATGGGTTTGACGATATGTGTACTGGTTTCCCGTTGTTGCTGTTGCTGTTGTTGCTGTTGTTGCTGTTGTTGCATGCGATGCATTTCATGGTCCTTGCGTTCAGATATGTGGGATGATGCGATTGCATTAGTTGATATGTCGCTTCTTTCACGTTTTAACATTTCATTGTTCGAATTTGAGTTGCTCATGCGGACTTTATTGTCGCCTGGTTGCGGCAACTTGCTAGTACCTTTAATGGCCGCAATCGGTTTTGGCAGCCCCGTACCATTGGGACTGTGTAGATTCTTGTTGGGCAACACGATAAGGGAAGATTTCGATTCAGACTTTGAGTTCAACGATGATTTGGAAGACGTCTTTATGGAATTCTTTTCGCTTACACGTGGCAGTGAATTTTTCGAACGACCGATACTTGAATTTCTACTCTCCAAACTGCCAGCACCGGTATCTTCTTTGCTGAGCGAACGTGCCGGACTTCGTTCTTTCTTTTCGAGTTTGCTCACTTTTGTTTGTTCCTTTTTCATTTGGGCAGCCAAAAGTTTTGATTGTTTTGTATTATTTTTACCCTTCCCAGCAGACGTTACACTAACTGTGGGCGGTTTAATTTGTGACATACAATGACCATCGTTTAGACTTAGGCTAGAATCAGAACGTTCCGAACGTGCCGAGGAGAAACCCGACGATGAAGATGTACGTTTCGATGATTGGGTCTGATTTTTCGTATTGGCTGTCGGTGCGTTGGCATTGTGTTGCGGTTGCTGATGGTGTTTCTCCTTATTGAAAAGTTTCAGCTTATCCAGCATGGAGTGTTTTTGCGCAGGTGCAGTGGCAGTTGTTGCACCTGGAGCTGGTATACCACTTTGATGCGTTGTTTTGACCGAAGGTGGACGCAAGCTGAAGGATGAGGGAAGAGAGTTGGTATTTAAACGTATTGAAAATGATTATTTTTATGTTGAATAAGTTCAGTTGGTGTATATAAAACTAAATGCCTTGTACTTACGCATTGTTATTTCCACTCTTCAGATTTTGAATAGTATGATTAGTGGTCGGAGGACTGTTCGGACGGCTCGTATTGAAATCGGAACCACTTTTGCCCAGACCAGGAATCGCTGAAATTCAAAAATTTAAATTGTTTATCATAAATATTCATAGAAGCTCGCCAGATATTAGTGCTTATTAAAAACATCCACTAACATTGAGTTATCTTATAATGTCAACACTTTTTATTTTATGAATACTAAAAATAAAATCCAAAAATCAAATAAAAATCTGACTTATGTAAAGGACATTTCATAATAATCACGCATTCAAAGAACATAAAATTCACAATTCAAGTACCTTGCAGTATGAAAGAAATACGCTAATTAATTTTCAAAACAGGCGCCTACACGCATTTACAGAAAGATGAAAATCTTCATTATCGCATGTATTCATTGTATTGAAATTTCAAGTGAAAAAAAAAAAAGAAAAAAATAATAATACACCAGAAAAAAAGGAGCGCCTTAAAGCAGTGACATAGAATGGCAGTACAAATAAATCAAACTCACAGCTTGATTAAAGCGATGAGTGCCATTTATTATACTGGAGACGGTTGGCATATATGGAATTTTTTGTAGAAAAGTGTCTCGTGCTGTACGTTCAATAATTCACATGAAGAATGGAGAATTAAAAAAAAAAAATATTGCAATAAATTTCATTTTAAAATAAGACAAATTTTATTCAAAGTGAAAGCAAAATGCATTGTGACAAGTAACAACAATTAGCTTCTTGCAACATTACAAAATTTCAAAATTGAAATTCTCCCGAGTGTGATCAGTGCTCAAAGTCACATGTAAATATGCTGTGGAAATTATGGTCATTTTATAATATTTTACTGCATCTTCTAGTTTTGGATTTTCCCCTAATCAATTATGATTGCATAAAGCTTTTAGCAGTTGCTTTGGTTCACAAGCATATATTATGTATGATGAGGTGTGAGTATTCATGACAAAATAATACAATTCTTCAGGGATGTTTTTTGTTCAATTCAATGTATGAAGAGTTAGTTTATCTGTGTTTTAACCGACTTCTAAACGGTATCAACTTGATTACATAGCCATACGAATATAGAAAAATGTCTTGTCCAGCAGACAAGTTTACATTTCAATGCGTATTTCTAGTTGTTGAAATCGAATATGGGGTCGCATTTCGCACTTAAGCTTAAAAAAGATGAACTATTCATTAAAATATCCAGAATTCCCTCTAGAGAGATGAAGAGTATGGCCAATATCCATTAATTTTTCGAACTCAAGATTTTTGCTTGACACAATAGACCCCAATTTCTACCTTCTAAAGCTCTTAAAACTTCCATACAGAATTGATGCTTTCATAAAATTTGCTCCCACTGTTCCCAGAGCACCCCTATGGGGTGAAATATATGACCGACCGCAGTTAATTTTTACTACTCAACATTTTTTTTTTACTTGATGCCCCATTAATTCCACTCCCCAACGTTGACGCCAAAATAAAGGGTTATCCATTTAGCGGTTTCAAAAGTATAGGGCTAGAATTCGACATCTGTCAAAATGAGTTGTTAAAACAATTTCTTTCTTTTTCAGTTCAAAGTCTGACATTTGCGAAAATGGATCGCTTAACTATCGCACAACGCATTAAAATTGTAAAAACCTACTACAAAAATGGTGATTCTGCCACAGCCACATATCGTGCTTTAAGAGGAGATTATGGTTTACATAATCGTCCAACTACGCAAGCAATTGGCAAAATTGTGAAGAAATATGAAGAGACTGGATCGGTTACAGATATTGTAAGGCCTGGGCATCATCGTTTCGCTCGTACCACCGAAATATCGCTGCTGTAAGTGAAAGTGTTGCCGAAGACCCGAATGTGTCGATTCCTCGTCGTTCTCAGGAATTAGGACTGTCTTACGGCACATTATGGCGTATTTTGCATTTGGATCTACACCTACATCCATATAAAATCCAACTCACATAACAACTGAAGCCAGCTGACCATTCACAACGTCGTAGATACATCGAATGGGTGCTTGAACAACAGGCGGTGGACGGCGATTTTTCGAACAAAATTTTCTTCAGTGACGAAGCACATTTCTCACTCGGTGGGTATGTTAACAAACAAAATTGAGGTATTTGGGGTTCTGAGAATCCTCAAGTAATTGAAGAGAGGCCACTACATCCACAAAAAGTCACTGCTTGGTGCGCTCTTTGGTCCGGAGATGTGATTGGACCTTACTTCTTCGAAAACGACGATGGAACGACTGTCACCGTCAATTCGGAGCGTTATGGTCATATGATAACCGACTTTTTTTTGCCTGCTATTGAAGAATACGACTTAGAGAATATGTGGTTTCAACAAGACGGTGCCACATGCCACACAACTCGAGCGAATATGGCTTTATGGCAAGAGAAATTTTCTGGCCGCGTAATTTCTCGTCGTGGCGATATCAAATGGCCACCAAGATCATGCGATTTGACACCGCTTGACTTTTTTTTGTGGGGATACGCGAAAGACCGTGTTTATGCAGATAGACCTTTAACTCTTGAGCACCTAAAAACCAACATTCGTCACGTTATGGCTGAGATACCGCCCAATATGTGTCAAAAAGTGGTCGAAAATTACCTCAAAAGAATCGATGCTTGCAACAATTTGCGTGGTGGTCATTTAAATGATGTAGTATTTCACACATAATGTCAACGTTCAAACTTTATAATAAAAAAGAAATATCATGATAAAAAATATTTTATATGTGTTTTATTTACATTTACTTTTGAAACCGCAAAATGGATAACCCTTTATATTTACTTACTATTTTCACCCCTTAGGGCGGAAATTTAAGCTTTTTCAATTTTATAAAAAAAGTCATATGATTAATCTAAATTTTGATTAATCAATTACTCTATTAATCAAAAACACACATTTTTCGATGAATGAGAGTTTTAATTGTTAAAAATATTTTTCACTTTCAATTTTTCTTTGCTTTTAGAAAATTCTGATGAGAAGTAAATTTCAAACGCAATCATATATTCAAAATTTGGAAATGGTACTTGTCTGTTTTTTATTGAAAAAAAATATTATACTCAATTTTGAATATTTGAATATTTTATTAAACTAAATTTTATACAGATTAATCAAATAATTCCAATTTTGAATAATAAAATTAATGATTACCTAAATAATTTGTAATTTGATTGAACAAATTTTTGATTAATCGAATAATTTATTAATCGGATTGTTCGATGATTAATCGCATATCTTTACTTTTTCTAGTTCGTCTGTAGTTATTATTTTTTTTAAATAAAAAATTTTAAATATATCTTCATCAGATTTAGTTTCAGAATTATTTACAATTAATTTGTGAAATCTAAAATTTATTTTAATTTTTAGTATTTTTCTTAAAGGCGGTTCAGTTTTGTTTTTTTTTTTTCAAACATCATTGGGTTTTTCATGCTTCGTTCATCTCTTCCAGTATATTTATATATCAAATGTGTAAATAGAATATTATTTGAATGGAGGAACCCGTTTAGATGAGGGTTGAAAAATACATTTATTTGAAAAAGGCTTTTTGTGCGTGAGTGTGTGTCCTTTGAAGGTATAAAATTAAAAATAAATATAATAAGTACAGATTTTTTGTTGTTGTTGCAATACTTACAGGGCGTGTGATTTGGTGTCGGCGGTAATGGACGTACTTTATCCGGTGGACATCGTCGCTGTACCATAACCGTTGCAGGCAATGGTATTGCAGTGCCGCCATTGGTCTTGGAATAGGCGGTTGGAATTTGTCTGCAAATAGAAAATCATATAAGAATAATTGGAATTAGTGGCTTTTGGTAAAATTTTTACATTGCAGTTTTTGAAACATTAACTTTCTCAGAGCTTTTCAGAGAGCTTTGGAATGTAAAATATTATCTTAAAAAATTAAATTTGTATTTTCAGAATGCTATCCAGCTTTAAAATTATTTTGCTCATTTCACAACAAGAAAAGGAGATAATATGTTTCAGAAAAGAAGAGAAAAAAAAAACGGAAAGTGAAAACAATCTCAACAATAATAAATTTTAATTACTCACACACATGTACCTCTATTCAGATGCTTTGTAAAATAACGTACAAATAACATTTATAAGACAAAATAATTACCAAGCTATTCAGAAAACTGTTTTCTTTACTGTTTGTATTTTAATTTGTCAGTTGAAAAAAAAAGAAGAATAAAAATAAATTAAAAATGAGAATGTCTAGAAAGACTTTCACAACAGCCACATATAATAAGATTCTTTCTGAAATTAACATCCTGTTTTGAAATGAAATTTATTCCTCCATCTATTCAATTTACCCCATCTTATTTAGTAACATTTCATCAAGAAAAAAAAAAAAGAACAATAATTTCGGCATTGAAATAATAATAAAGAATAAGATGATATTATATCCCTAACTGTATTCTCACAACTTTTGTAAGTCGTTGTTCTGTTGCAACTGTCGTGTGTCTGCAAACAATTTCATATTGACTTCTATTTTGACTTTTTTATTTGCAACTTTTTTCTTTCTTGCTTTATTTTTTTTTTCTCTGAACGTTCCCTCACTTTGCAAAATGACGGAGCAACAGTTGCGTAGCATTAGTTGCTGTGCGAGTGATAGCAAAATATCTGTTTTCTTCTTCAGGATAATTGTCTCTTACATGTGTCTACTTAAATTCACATAAAAATATGAAAAGAAGACGCATCTTCGAGACTATATTATACGATTATTGTAGAGTACGAGTTTTTATGAAATAAGTAGTAGCAAAAGAAAGTAAAACTGTTGCAGATATATGAATAAGGGAAGAGTCAATGAGGAGTCAATGTGTTGAAATCGAGTAGACATTTTAAATAAATCCAAAATACAATCGCAATTTTGTATTAAATGTGCACATTTCATATTTACTCTATAGAAACCCGCATCAAGCCATTTTGGATAGGGTTAGAAGAGAGCTCCGTATGGCAGAATTTTTGGCAAAATATTTTTGAAGAGCTTTCAGAGTACATGACACTACAAGAACTTGACAATATATTTACTGTTGGATTGGATGGAAGGTTAAGTTAGGTTATGTGGCTGCCCTTTTTCTGAGAGGACACACTTAGGCTAGAAAGGCCCACTGTGATATCACCGAGCTTTTCATGCAATACTGTTGTGGGTGTTAAATTTGGACAGCATTAGAAGGAACCTACTTATTTTATCCTGTTCCGAAAGGCAGAACCCTTGTGACATCACTTTAAATTATTTTTTTGTCACATAGCTCTTTTAATAAGTATTTTTGGCAAATTGTTAATGCCGGAAAAATTGCAAATTCTTGCCGACAGGTGGGTACCGTTAAAATCTTTTCGATATCAAATTTTGTTATGCTTCACCCGGGGATTTAACCAACGACCTACAGATCAGAAGGTCAACGCACTAACCACTGAGCTACGGCACTCACATATGGGATGGAAAGATTTCTATTTTTCCGATCGCAATCGTACCGGAGCTTGAATGTAATAAAAAAAAAAGTTTCAAAAAGAAATAAATAGTTGACACCAGATACCCCGAAAAATCTTGTACGATCTTCCAGTAGTGTTGGGCCTGCATATAGCTTTTCAGTATTTCGCTATTAAGCTCTTTCAACAGTTGACGTAGACTGTTGTAATGACAAAATCTTTAGGTTTCTGAAAAATGACGTTGTTTGCAACCAGTCGGACCGGAGTTTGTGCCTGTAACCTCAGAAACAGGCGATCAAGGTGCAAAAAAAAAAAAAATTGAAAATGCAGAACACCCATACCTCGATATATGGCCGTTCTTTCTATGGGCTTTAGAGAATCGCTATTTTAAAAAAATAAAACAACCCTGAGAAATAGCTAACTGAAGAATTTTTAGATTAATTTTTGCGAAAATTATGAAGGGGTTCTTGGATATAATTAGGTTAATTACGACGTTCCATATCCTACTATTTATGAGGCTGTCACAGTTCTTCAACAAATAGAAAATCGAAGATACAATCAACCAGAGAAGTCACATTCTATGAATTTTGGGTCCGTAAATTCGAGTTCATGATTGAATTTGAATCATCACAGCAAAATTTCTTTATAACCCCGAAAAAACCTGCATGAAAGGAACCAACGATTTGTGTTATTGATATAAGAAAGAAAACTAAGGGTTATGTGGGAGAATGTGATTACCTAGTATGTCGAATATCCAACATAATTTTTTTTGTAGGGCTCTATCAATAACTCATATATGTGAGGAGAGTGTAAATAATACAAATGTGAACTGATTTATTTCATTAAATTGTATACTGATACTGTATTCGTAATATATTAACAACAATAAATCATCAATGAAATTCAATCTCCTCCTTCAAAAAATAATATAAAATGTCTTTGACCTCGCCTATGTTACAATTTGTATCGCTTCGATTGAAATAGGAGGGGTTAAACCTTTCAATAGGAAACTCTAGTCTTACATTTCATTTTTTTGTTGTTTTTTTTTACGAAAAGATGGTATGTCCATAAGTGCATTTATGCAACATATGAGTCTGCGGCAAATGCATTTCAAGTATTTCTATATCGTTTGTTTCGAGTATTGTTTTGTGTTTTGTATTTTGTTATTTTTTCTATACAAATTGAATTCTATTTTTCTTTTCTTCTTTTTGCAATTTTGCATAGGTAAATATTAATGTTCGTCTATGTGTATGTGTGTGTATGTGTGTGCTTAAGAGAAGTTGCCAACAGCAACTGTTGCAAATGGTTTATTTAGTTTTCTTTTTCATGCCCTCACATAGTCATCTCTTCCAGACGTGAATATATCGTAATAGGATTGGTACACATACACTCACACACCCAAGTTGCATCACAATGACATATGAGTCTGTTTGGAGTTTTGCACTATTAGCGTAGTACAGAAGTTAAAATGGATAATAGGTGGCAATGTATGTTTTAGATATAGCTTGTATGATGCTTACCATTAACCATCAGAAAAGTATTGGCTTACTACTACTATATATGAATGTACATACTTGACTTCTGTATACATACATCGTGTGCAAATGAAAAAGGGCAATGCAAGGCAGAAAGGAAGGAAACAAGGACGGAAGGAGCATTTAGCATTTGATATTCTAAGGATGCTGTTTTCATAGTTTGAACAATTTGTGGTTATGTACATATGTAAAAACCACTTGCATGAAATAACAAAGTCTACTCTTTCGATAATAACTTTAGCAATGTACGAGGACTTATGTTAAAACATTGTTTATTTAGCTAAGTATTAGATTACAATTTCGTTTAATGTTTTGTTTATTTATTTCTATTGTCTTATACTACATTTGTTTGCTTGAACATCGCAATTTCGTCTATTTCCATCAAAAATATGAATTTTCACAAATGGACGTTCACATGATTATTGTATTTTCGTATGTCAAAATAAAATCTCGCACATTCTGAGTACTATATTATGGAATATTGTAAAAATATGAATTTCAGTACTAAGTATCAGAAAATGACTGCATATTAGCAGTATTTCCTTAGTTTTATAATAAATTTTTTGGTTTTTGACAGAAGATGTGCCAATATTATCAAGATTTTAATGCAATTTTTGTTCTATTTTAACTTAAAATCCGAATTTCAATTGAATTTTATTTAAAAACGGCTAAAGAAATTTTAAAGTTAATGCTTTAATATAAAAATCTTATGACTAAACATCATATACCATTCATATTTCTTTACTTTTACAAACTGATCCATTTCATTGTGCTTTTATTTAATAAACTTATGGAGTTTCTCATCGAAAATACACCACAATATTAAGATATATAAAAAAACAACAACAACAATTACAACAACAATAATATATAACATCTTTCGTGGGTTCAGATGAATTTGTATGATCACGACTTGCATATATACATAAATATGTATATAATCAATAAGAGTTTATCAACATGTATACGATACATGTACCTAATGTATTCATGGTGAATTTAGTCACGTTATTATAGTATACTTATGTATATAGTAGACGCGCCCAGAAAAAGACACACTGGATGCTGGATGCTGTTATTACTTATTCTCGTTTCGTTGGTATTAAATGAAAGTTAATACGATGATATATGTAGTGCATGCACATATTTATACTATTTGAGCGCTCAAAAAAAAAAAAAAATTGAGTAGGCGTTAAAATGGTTTGATAATAAGCGCAATTATTGATGTTCATTCGTACTTAGGCACTCGAGCGGCAAAGAGTGGTAAATGTTGGTATTATAATCAAGTCATTGATGGAATTTCATTAAATTCATGATTCAGGCTATTTTATAATATGCATCATGCAATCGTTTTCCTAAGTATGTTGTAGGTGGTAGGGAGTGTTGAAAATTGTAGGTGACGACAATCACTTGAAGCCATAAACTTTCTAATTTCAATTACAATCCGTTCAATAATAATCAATTAATCATGTTGAAGTAATTTTTAATCCAATTTTTTTCTGATTTGATGATAAATTGAAGTGCGGATATTCACTTTTTTGAATATTAAAAATTTTTCATTAGGTAAATTAATATGGGAAGGGTTATTATATCAGTTAAAAATCCTATTCTATGTTAATTGTGTGTTTTAGTTATAATTTAAAGTATTTTTCCATAACTACGAGAAAATCAGTTATTTATACCACATTCAAAAATAATGGTCCTCATAGAAAATTTTTATAAATGCACAAATTGAATATGTCATTGTTTTTAAGAATGATATAAGTTCATTTTTTTTTTTCAGAAAAATTATTAATGGCATTTTTAGTCGTTTTATGGCAAATTTAGTTTAAAAACACCATTAACTCACATTTTTTTTTTTCATTAAAATCGCTCATATATGGCACTGAGAGGTATATATTTTTAATGCATTCATTATTATATATTGTTATAAAAAACATATTACACACACAAAATGTACCTTTCATTAAAAATTCATAAATGTAATAAAAACTATTGACACACACAACAAAGATTAAATGAAAATTGTAAGAATATTTATTTTATTTTTAATATGCTTGCATATAAATTCATACTTATTCATGTATATATATATATAGAATCAACACCTTACTGTCCTCTACCCCAACACATAATTTATTCACGCATTTTAAAATATTTTTCACCTGCTCCGCACATACTCGTCCATGCACATCCATCCCATGTGAAACCATAGAAATCTGTTAATATAAACATACGGATTTATTCTTCTCATGAAGATGAATAAGTTTTGGTGTAACGCTTTGAATAGCATACTACAAAGTATGTATATAAATACACATAAAATCAGATGGAGAAGTATCCTTTAAACTTTTATATTCAACAACATGACACCGATCATCTTTCAGAATAGGTCGTCATCATACATTGTACACTAGAACGAATCATTTGCAACAAACAGCAAAGCTTTAGTGCAGGGATGGTCAAGAAAATAATGTGAGAAGCCAAATAAATACAAGAAGTGGCTCATATATCCACTCTTTAAATGACACGAAGAAAGGTACATGCTGTAAAAGAGCTAGAAAAGCCAATGGATTCTATGTGAACTGTAAGAAAAAACAAAGACAACAGATTTGGGTTGTATCTGTGACTTGTTAAGAGCCATTGAGTCTTTGTGTTTACTGCAAAGAGCTAAAAGAGCTAAGTGAGCTCTCATTTGGCCATCATTGCTACCGTACATCATCATCGTTATCGTCAGTCAACACCAGCCAGCCAGTTAACAACCAACCAGCAGCAGACCGACTTCATCAGGCATGCATATAAATATGAATTATAAATTGTAATGCGACATGTTGACTATTTGCATGGCTCGTGTATATATTTTTAAGTAATGTTCTGTCGGAAATGTGAATATATCATAGAATGTATGGTGTCGCTTTCATGAAAACCTCTACTCGTTACACAACAGTGCGTGAATTTCTTTTATAGTTGCTGTTGTTGTTGTTGTTGTTGTTGTTGTTGATAAGTGTAAAAACTTTTATTGTAGCTACGAATACCTATTTAGACAAAGTAAGTTAAGCTGGTAGTAGCGTAGGGTAGAAGTTGTATTAGATTCAAAAACTACTGGATGTTGAATGTTTGGAAAACCAGAGAGACTATAAAATTTGCATTTCTGAGTACTCCCTCGATAATATTTTGGAGCTAAATAGCTTTAAATAGTTTAAAATTTGAGACTGATATTCTGTAAATCACCGATATGATAAATTGGAATTTTATAACCAGAAAAATAATAAAAAAAGTAAAAAAATTAAAAAAAAAATCAAATAAAATGTAACGCTTTTAATATATGCACCTGTTGGGTACCACAGTTCAGGCATTAGTGCTTTGGCCTTCTGATCTGTAGGTCGTGGGTTCAACCCCCGGCTGAAGCCTAACAAAATTTAATATCGAAAACATTTTTCTTTCGAAGGGTACCCACCTGCCGGCAAGAATTGGCAATGTTTCCGGCAGTAACAACCGGAACCGGCTAACATAAGTACGTCCCTTCTAATGCTGTCCAAATTTAACACGCACAACAGTATTGGAAGAAAAGCTTGGTGGTATCACAATGGGCATTTCTGGCCTAAGTGTGTCCTCTCAGAGAGCCACATAACCTAGCCTAACTAACCTATTATGAGCACTTGGCCAGGTCACCTATATATGCCTGCTTCGGTAAGGGACTCACAGATTTAGACACCATGAATCTATGCTGACAAATGTGTATTTAATATAGAACCACTAGAATTTTATTTTGTTTAAAATACGCTGCATTCTTCTTTTGAAAAAATGGAGACGTATTTTGCAGTCCAGAAAATGAGCATCGGAAGCACGATCAAGGTGCTTTAGAGTTTGTTAATTCCAAACACGATGGAATTTCTGTATGATGGTTCCACTCGATTTTTCATTATACTCTCCATCTCTTATCAAGCCACCAATAAGCATAGGAAGTACGACCAAGGTGCTTGTGCTTTAGAGTTTGTTAATTCCAAATAGGAATATCTTCATGTATAGACGTTTCAATTAGATTTCTCATTATACTCTCCATACCTCATCAAGCTAACAGAGCTCCTATCAACTCAGACTGTCAATATGTTGTTCTTATAAATAGGCTTTGAATGTCGCAAGGGCGGCTTAAATTCTTGCTGCATTAAGAATTTGCAATGAAAAAGCTTTTAAAACAGCTTTTACAAAAGTTTTCGTGATAATGTTTGTTGGAAAGTAAAGTTAAAACTAATGATTTACCATTCATAAATCTCTTCTATCCCAAATTTAGCACATACATAAAAGCTAAATGGAAAGTACGACGACTTCTTAGCAGCTTATTAATGCCAAATATGCATGTATGCATAAACTTTTAATCAAAATTTTTCATTATATACAATATATACTTTTTCATCTTTGGTATTATGTTTATTGTAGAATTCTAACACTTTACATTGTCACTCAACAATTATGCTACCACACCAGTGTCACTTCAAAAGACAGTATAATATGAGTATTATAAACATAAAATAAAAAAAAAAAAAAACAAAAACAAAAACTGGAGTACTACATATTTCCATCCAACATATTTATAACAACAAGCACTTGTATACATACATATGTCTACTTAGTTGTTCTCATCTTACCTATAGAAGTGGAAGTTGCACTTGTTAAAGAGTAGGTCTATGTTTATATACCATGAGTGTTTATATACATATGTATATGTATATAAACATCCTTTGCACGTATTACACCTTACATTTGATGCTTTTATGTTGCTGTTGATATGCGTACCTATGTATATATATTTTTTTCAAATGTAAAAAGTGTCAACAAAGACTAACAAATAAATAGCAAAAAAAAAAAAATTGTATTTCATTCATGTTTATTTTATTTTCCGTTCTTTCTTTGCATTTGCTGATGTTTAAATGCATGGCTACATCCCTACGTTTCAACATTCAACCATTCATTCAGTCATTCATTCATTCATTCAGTTAAATTTATATTCCTTATGTATGACTGATGATGATGATGATCTTATCCACCAGGTATAATGTTGACATACGATTTTTTATATATATGTATATGGTCACCAGGATTAATTGCTGGGTACTACTTAGCTGTCTAGTGTCTTTGAAAAGTTAATGCAGATATATTTATAACTATAAAATTACAAGTATTTTGTAATAAAAAAATAAAAATCATCTTTGCTTCACTTTCAATAATCACATTTGTTAATATGTTAGCAACATTTTTCAATCGATTTTTTGACTCTTTATTTCATATACGAATATTTATGTATTTTACTTATCATTCTAATCTATTCACACATGATATTGATTTACATAAATACAAATACAAATAAATATTAATTATATGTAGAATTCAATTAACACTTTCGTGATATATCTAAATATGTATATGCATGTGTTTTCATCCATTATGCGAGTATCGGTAATGTATCACACTTTCTCTTTTGTGTGCACTCGATTGTTGAAATCCATGTGCATATGGATTTTTTTTTTTTAAAGCATCTTTGAATATTAATAGGTAAAGCGTCACTCTTCAATTGTTTACGATTTATCCAAGTGATATTGAGTGAAGTGAAGTAAGCGTAACAAAATAATGAATATTGTGGCCTATATTTAGATACAAACAATAGATTCATGTATCTAAATATATGCGCAGTAATGAATGTCATAGAAACTCTGAAATATGTACATATAAATTTCATATAAATACAACAAAGATATCAGATCAAAATGGAACATCTATTGTTTGTATTTTCAGGGAGTTTATCAAGAGCTGCAATGGAACGTTCTGCTTTACCTTTAAACATTATATACATACATACAATATATTATAATGTGAAAAAGGGGCAGGAATTATAAAACGCATGCGTAGCATATTTTTATGAAGTCGATGGTGATGATGTGGATGATGATGATGATGATGATGTGGATGATGATGATGATGATGATGATGATGATGACACTATGATCATTTTCATTATGGTGATAATAACGAATACGATTACGAATTATCGTCCCTTGCTCTAGCTCTATTAAAACGGTACTCGAAAAGTATTACAAATTTTTTGTAATGTCACCCAGCATTTATTTCTTGATATGGTGGTTGATTATAATATTCACTTCACTCCAGTTTTCACTTTGTTATTTGGTTTTTTTTTTTCGAAGAGGGTTGAACATTTTTTTTTTACAATTTGATATTGTTATTAGAGATTAACTTTCAGTTTTGCCTTTACGCTTTTACTTTATGAATAATTTCATATTACCATAACATAGAAAAATACTTGAATAAGAGAAGGGTAGAAGGGTGTTGTTGACTCTATAGGGTCTCTTTACACCTCTTGAAGTGGTCAGGTCGACGAACTAGATCACTAGATCACATTGTAAATGATGGTTTTCCTGACTTTGAGGTTATATTTAAAAAAATTGCTACAATATATTTTATTCAAATTATTTTCCTTCGGAAGCTATAACTTTTTCCCATCTTTGGGGGAGCGCATGAGTTTCGTCCAAGAGAACCGCTCATCTATTGAGGCCAAGAATGTATCAACCCAATTTTTGATACCTTCGACTGAAGTGAAGCGTATTACGGAAAAGGCAATATGCATTGAACGAAACAACTGGTAGTTAGAGGCGGCAATGTCTGGACTATACGGCGGGTTGGGTATGACTTCACGTCCGATATTTTCCAAGTACCATTTAACGAGTTGCGCAACATGTGGCCGAGCATTGTCACAATGGGAAATCATGGAAAATCTATGAATCGGGTGTGGTCGTCCATTGCGGCCATTTTGGTTCAACGCTCGCCAGTGCTCAATTAATGATTTCACACAGTTTTAGCAGCTCATAATACACCATATTCTTCTGATCCCACCAAATTCACAGCATCACCTTTGAATTACGGACATTCGTCTTTGTGGTCGATTTGGCTGGTTGGCAAGGGTCTCATATATGATTTTTTGCGCTTAGGCTTGTCGTAATAGATCAATTGCTCTTCGCCAGTAACGATACGATGCAAAAAAAACTTCACATTGTATCATTGAAGCAGCATTTCAGACATGCAAAATTACCTTTCCATGCCTCTAGGTTTAAGTTCATATGTAATCCAGTTTTTCATTTTCTGGATCATACATATGTCCTTTAGACGCAATGAAATGGCTTGTTAAGTCACTCACTCCCAAAGGTTCAGCAGGCTCCTTGTGAGTTTCACATGAATCTTCGTCCAATAAATCCGATGAATCTCCAATGCACTTTTGTTTAGATTACAACAAAAAAGCAAAGAGATGCCAAAAAAAAAACAATATTTCAAGGATAGCGATAAAGTTTCGATATCGAATGAAGTGTTATACGAAGGCCTATTGCCCAACTAAAACAATTGTAGACTATTTATAAATCTTATAATTGCTGTGGTCTTGATCTTGCCTATGTGGTTTGGAGTCAAGATTCTATTACCTAGGTAACCAAGTCTCCGTCTTGCTACCGCTGGGCAATTGCAGAGAATATGTTCCGATGTTTCATGCTCCTCACAACAGAGTCGACAGGTATCGTTTTCGACCACACCTATTTTCTTCATATAGTAATTGAGTCTACAGTGCCCAGTGAGCAGCTCTGTGTAGAGTTTTATGTCATTTCTGCTGAGGTTAAGAACAGCGTCCACCCTAACAGTCCCTTTGACTGCCGCATGCCCGTTTGAGCACATATCAAGTTGTTTATGAAACTGTTTGTAACTCCACAGAAGGGCTCTGGTGCAATGAAAGGACCATATTCTATAAAATCAAATATATTCTATAAAATAAAAAATAAATATGTAACACTTATGACCCCGAAGAGCCATTTGGCCGAGCTTCTCTTCCAGTACTGTTGTGCGTGTTAAATTGTGGACAGTATTAGAAGGGACCTATTTATTTTAGACGGTTCCAAACGGCAGAACCCTTGTAACATCACTTTTTCTAAGCTTTGGCACAGAACGCTTTAGGAAGCTTTTTCATTGCAAATTGTGACTGCCGGAAAAATTGCCAATTGCTTGCCGATAAGCGGATACCCTTCGAAAGTGACAGTTTTCATTTTCTTCGCTAAATTTTTTTGGGATTTGATATTCTTTTGGTATTCAAGGATTCAACGATTATTTGGTATTTTTTGGAAATCGAATTTCATACTTTATTTAGCTGCGTAAACGATTTGAGTTCAAGATATTTGTGTTAGTAGATAACATATTCATTTCAAGTTCTATTTTTTACCTAAAATCTCTACAAATTAAGATTCTCTATAACATTACAGTTTCAGTTCAATGAACTCCAATATTCTCAATTAACCATCCACCTCAAGATAGAAGTGATGATGTTAGAGCCCAATTATCAATTGAAAATTTCTCACTCATAGTAGTCATACTGTTTCGTTTATACATATGTAAATTAGTTGGCACACTTCCAATATTGTGTACCAAAAAAAGAAAAAATTACCCCAAAAATATTAATTTAGCAAACAATCTCAAAGGAAAAACAGTAGCGAAGCGTATAGAACATATTATTCGTCATTGTCGTCGTCGTCGTCGTCGTCATCGGCTTTGTCGTCATCATTTTCGTCGCCATAAAACCAACACTTCAACGATTGAATGAATCATCATCATTACAGTTATGTATATGTGCGTGTGCCTTGAGTTAAGAAACCGCAAGTGAACAAGTAATGGGCAACACTTGCCAAATAAGTGTGGTTCATAATAAAAATAGCTATTTTTGTACAAAAAAAAAAGCAGAAAAGAGAAAGATGTGAAAAGAGTTCATCCTTAAAAAGTACAATTTTATAGTAAAAGAAATGTGCTTCACAATTGCCTCATGGTTTCTATTTCTATTTCGAATCTCATAAAACATAATGAATCTAAATTGATGCTGATGCGCTCCTTTCGTATTGTTCCCGTGTGTTTGTTCATAATTTCAAGTAGTCCATGAAAAATGAAATGTTTTTTTTTTTTTTTGTACAAACGATAAGTATCATTTTCATTTCTAGTGGGACTTCATTATTTTTTAGCTTTGTTTTTTTTTTTGGGGCTGGCATATAAAAATAACTCATCCATATGTCATTCAGTTGTCTGTAGTAAGCAATATGATGTGTTTTGGAATATGTGAAATTAGTAGTAAATTATGTGAAAAAAAAAATAAAATAATAATAAAACGATGTCATGGCACATTTGATTTATATTGATGTCATTATTACTAATTTGGTCTAATATGATTAGTAGTGACACTCAATCCCAAGCCAATTTAAAGGGTCAGAGAAAATACCAGAAATGTAATAATTTATTTATTATAGCATTTTATTTCCCTTGAGATTCTTCTTCTTCTTGAATTACCTTCTTACATCCGGTGAATTTGGTAGACTGCGACATTTGCGACTATTTTTGCCATGTGCACCCGTTGATGATGATGATGATGAATTACCCATGTTGTTCTATGCAAATATTTTAATTATCCGATAATGATGCCATCATGTTTCGACTTGTTAGATTACACTCACATTTTTCACTTTTATCGAACATCATCAAAAAATGTTGATAAACAATGTTGCCACAATTTTTGATGCACACATGCATTTCACAAAACTTACTAATACGTTCAAAATGCATTTTTATTAACATTTATATTTCATTTTGATCATTGTTAAATTAAAATTATTTTTTATTGTATATTCTTAATAGTTTACTAAAATAATTGAATGTTGTATTATTTAAAAATAAATTTTCATAAAAACGAGAGCAACATCCAGTGATTTCTACTTTTCTTGTGTGATTTTAGCTAAACACTTAATGAAAAGTCAAATAAAATCAATTTAATGATGTGAATTAGTTCTTAATTTATTTCGAAAATATTTCAAAAGTATTTTAAAACCTGAAAAACTTATTCAATTTAAGCATATTTTGATTTTATTCACACGTGAAGCAATAGGGCAAGTGATCTGGTTGCTTTTCAAGGTGAGGACATTGCCGCAGAAAGAGCTGTAATTGTTTCTCGTTCTCGAAAACATGCACTCGACAATACAAATATATTTTTCCTTCAATATTTTATGTATCACAATAATTACAATAATCAAGTGATAACTGAAATCTGCTTTGGGTGCGAACACCATATGTACGGTAGTGGCTTCAAACCAAATTTCTACATAAACTTTACTCAAAATCTTACTCAAATTCTCTCGGCTATTATTTGATTTCATAATTTTTGAAGTACAAGAGATAGTTATTATTAGCTCTATACACATTAGCTCAACACGAAGGGGATCATTTTATTCAAATCCGTCCAAATTTTGGCATATGCGGATGACATCGGTATTATCGCGATCTCTCTACCAAGCTTAAAGAAAGCCTTCGAATGTATAGAAGCTGCTGCTAGAAACATTGGACTGCTAACAAACGACACTAAAACTATGGTACTCGTCTTAAGGACATCGGACTCTATTAGGCAAAAGTGGGTACCAATCGCGCAATAGGTTCGTAAAAATTCGATGTTGTCAGTGACTTTAAAAATCTTGGAGTTAATATCAACAACAACAACAACAACCTGTCATCTGAAATCAACCAAAAAACACTGTCAGTAAATCGCTGCTATTTCACCCTATGTAACCACCTCAAGAATTGCCTGCTTAACGGGAGCACTAAGTTTTCCCTATACCGGTCGCTAATAATACCCTGCCTGGTATACTAAAATGAATCATGGGTCATCAGTGAAGCAGATAAGCAGAGATTGCTGGTTTTTTGAGAGGAAAATCCTGCGGAGAATTTTCGGAGCAATAAATGACAACGGGGCTTGGAGAAAGAGATACAACGATGAGTTACAGCAATTATATGCGCACCCTTCGATCGTCACACTTCGACAGGTCACGTCTTGAGAGCTGACAATTCCTAACCACCACAACAAATTCTATTTGAAAAATGCCCTGGGTATTCGAACGTGGAGATTGCAGGCGAGGGGCCATGGAAATTGGAGCCCAATACTGCAACAGGCGAAGATCCCACCTGGATTGTCCAGCCGACAATGATTATGATACACATTAGCATCATTTTGAATAATGTCAAAATGAGTCGAATCAATGAGGCTAATGTCAAAAAAATTACAGAGAGTTAATTTTTAGAGCTAATTGGTATTATAGTAAAAATTACTAGTGTCTGTAGCAACATCTACTCATATCATTAATTAACTTCAATGAAATGTAACAACTGAACAAACAAAATGTCCACCCAAAATCCAAATAAGTAAACCCTACTAGACAATGGCAATAATACTAAAATATATAATATTATCGCACCCAGTTGGAAATTGTTTCAAGTGTATGCCTTGATGAGTAACTGGAGATCTTTCGAAGTCATCAAGAATGGAGTTGAAGAGTTAAGTAGACAGAAAAAAGTGATATATTAATGCATTGCTTGGTCAAATATATATGATTTTTTTTTCGATTAGCATCATAATATTACAATTTATCGAAGCTGTCAAAATCTTTAATTTGGCAGCATTGTTTACTTGTTTTTTCCATTATCAATGCAGTCATTTTTCAACTGGGTAACATTGAACATCACTATAAAGCCCGTACTATTTATGCTTGTAGCCCTCTTCTCTAATTTGCACCGTACTTTGGATAGACGATAGTCCATTCATAATGCAATTAAGTGAACATATTCACATCTCTCTTAGATATGACGATGATGTACTTACGAGTATACATCTGTATGTATGAGAAGGACGTAAAAAAGGCAAATATTAAACAGACTAACGGTAAATAAAAGTTTACTGTTATTTACATAGTACTTATAAGAGCTACTGGTGTTATAATGAGCGCACGTTGAATATATTAGATTACATATGACGTTAGTAAACAATATGACAGAATGTGTTCCATCATGTTTTGTTTATTAAAAAAAAAAAAAAAAATTGGGAGATGCATATGACCTGAGGGCCACCAAAAAGGGATGCTAAATACATTTTTCCAAATGCAATTATTTCATATAAAGCTAATTACTAGAGTATTAAGCTTGAGAGGAAATTGCATAGATTATCTGCAGCGAAGGGGAAATGAGAAATGGGAGAGATTTTAAATTAAGTTTCTTCCTCAACAATAAAATGCAATTTTAATTTAATAAACTTATCAAATTGATTTAAAATATTCATTTGACATTTGATTGATGCATATGATTCACCAGCATATGTCAAATCTAGGTATATCTGTCAAATTGAACTTCATTTTCAAATGTCAAAAAAAAAAAAAAAAAAATTCACAAAAACTACATATGATAAATATTTGAAAATTTTTCCACCACATAAGGGAGAGATTTCGTGAAAAAAAAAAAGAATCCAATATAAATCAATAACTTCAATTTCAAAGGGGGATGCACATGCAACAGCAAAACGGCGTGTAAATAATTTACAAGCATGCGTTTGACACGTGATTGGTTGCCATTTTTATTTTACCATTATCTTGTATAATCAAGAGGCTTCAAAATGTCAAAATACATACATATACGATATAATAGACAGGGAGTTTGTGTGACTCTGGTTTTGACATTGGTTGGTGTCCTGACTCTTAGCGATGCTTATGACGGTGAGAATTTATGGTTAATCAATTTGTCGTAAAAACTAATGAGTTGTATTTGGTTTGTTTCACTATATCGGTACTTTTCAGATAATAAAGTTGAGTAATTTTACAATTACCTACTAAATTGATAAGAAGTGTGCATGTTTCTGTTGCTCTCGTGATAGATGTCCCTTTTGGGAAATATCAGACATGAGACGAAGTACGTGTTTTTGTGTGTTATTGAAGCTTAGTATATGCTCTCAAAAAATATGTATTAAATTATGCGAGTATTGGAGAAATTTTCTTATTTTTTTTGCAATTTAATTATAACATCAATATCGTTCCATTCGTATTTATGTGGGTTTAATATTTAACATAAAGAAATAAATATTGTACATTTACACTTTTTTTTTTTTTTGCAATTAATCACACCAGTAAAATGCAATATATAATAATCAACATTTATTGCTTGCATTCTCCATATGCAAGCATATGCTTTGTGGGCGTTATTACTTGTTTCCTTTCGTATATGGAATTATCTACACCTTGAAGTTGCTGCATCATTATGAGTATTGAGGTGTTTGTATTTAATCCGAATATTTTTGCAATTTTTCCTTTTCAAAATTAAATGAATATATAGCATATTCGCATTTAAGACTCCTTCAGAGACATGTAAATAAAATAATAAACGACTTCATGGTTGCCATTGTTGCCATTTACAAGTCAATTCAATCAGTGTGATGATTTTGACATTTAGAAATGACAATTTGCACAAATCAAATCAAAATGTACAATATTCTATTGTGTTTGTGTGTGTGTTAGTGCAAATGTTATTGCATATTCACATTGCAGCAATCATGTGCTACAATTTATACATTTTCCACACAATGTTGCATAGTAATGAGGCGTGCCTCTAAATGCGAAAAGACAAGAAAAGTGCGTATAAAAAGTAGAAAATACTTTTTCTCTGGCGTCAATTTGACAACACTGTCATTTGATAAGTCATTAGTAATGGTGATATTTACATTTTGATGCAGCGAACATGATTTGCAAAATTTCAAAAGATAGTAGTAACACTTGAAAATACATACACTTGAAAGTGAAACAAATTCTCGATTGAAAAGAACTCAAGCAACTATTCTAAATATATCAGAAAGCATATATCTTTGAGGACGGGCTATAGTAATAGATTTATTAGCGCAGTTGATTAATTCAAGGCAGATTTCAGTTTCAACTGACAACAATGTGAGAGTTCAATATTCCTGCGAAGCCCATTCGATTTTGTAGAACGAGACTGTATAACTCCCGTTGTGCAGTGAACATTGGGAAGAACAAAGAGTCCGGACTTCTTGGACACCACATCACTATTGATAACTATGCATTTGAAATAGTGCGCGACGTTGTGTATCTTGAAACCAACATTAACACCAGTAATGACCTCAGCCTGGAGATATTGCGAAGGATCACTCTTGCTTATAGGTGCTACTTTGGGCTAGGCAAGCAATTGAGAAGTCGAGCCCACTCTCGAGAAACGAAAATCACACTCTACAAACCTCTCATCATTCCTGTCCTTACATATGGCGGCGAAGCTTGTACAACTTTCACCTCAGATGAGAGAATGCTAGGAGGTTTTGAGTGAAAAGTCCTACGCAAGAGCTTTGGACCTATTTGCGTTAGCGGCGTGTATCGATTAAGGTGCAAGCATAAGCTGTATGTGCTGTATACAGACATCGATGTAGTAAGTGCATCAAAATTCAGAAACTGCGCTGGCTAGGTTATATCGCGCGAATGAAAAAACAGGTTCTAGCTAAGAAGGTGCTATATTCGAAACCCACTGGTTGGCGACACAGAAAAGGCAGACCTAACCTCCGGTGGAAAGTCAAGTACTTGAAAATTTGAAGGCGCTTAGAAATTCTAACTGCTATTAGCTAGCAAAGGACAAAGTTAGCTGGCGGAGTACGTGAAATTTGGATTAAATCGAATTTCAGTTGTAATGGCCGCATAAATATGTAAGTAAGTAAGTAACTTTTTAAACGAACAGTCAGCTAAGGAGTGCCGTTCAGAGCTATTTACAATAGCCGCAAAAGAAAAAGCCATTCTACAAGTCCCGACGATGTTAATGGTGTATGGAATAATACTGATGCTTCTTTGGATATATTTTCATGGCAAATTGTTACTGCCGGAAGAATTGCCAATTGCTTGTCGACAGGTGGGTACCGTTCGAAAGCAAAACTCTTTTCGATATCAAATTTGATATGATTTAGCCCTGGATTGAACCCACGAGCTACAGATCAGAAGGCCAACATACTAATCACTAAGCTACGGCACCTACAAATTCAAATTCAAAATAACCTAATAAATTTTTTTGTGGCTATTTTTAAAATAATTCAAATTTTTTTTTTTCATTAATTAGCAATAATCTTAATTATTTAATGATTTTTTTTTAATCCCAACCATTAAAAATGTTGATTAATAGACAAATAATCAAATTTAAATCAATATTTGAATGTTAAGCAAACAATAATTTGATTATTAATCATTTAAATTAATAATGCTGATTTAAACAGGTCTGGTTTAAGACAGATTTTCAATGAAAATTAGTCAATATTGCAACACACAAGCTTGCGTGATGTTATTATGACATTTTAGCCATAGACATGCCAACGGGAGAAGTTAATAAATTTGTATTCTCCTTTTCTAATAAAAACCGAATTCGTTTTTATATAATTGTTTTGCGACATAATTTTACAATATTACTTAGTTACACAACTATGTACTTAATAGCTTTTTTATTACTTTTTTTTTTGTTTTTTTTGTTATCATAAAAACCACTTAACCATTTGCTACCACCTCCTTTATGAACACATCCTTGGCACGCTTTAATCGATGAGATGCTGTAAAAGGCACGTTTCACATCATCACATTAATTATACCTCCCTCCCTGCCACAATTTTATTATAATTCACCTCTCATACTAGTAGATACATAAGAACATTATTTGAAAATTAATGCGTATGAATAGTCACTCTAATATAGATCATCGAAATCGTCAAAAAATAACACAAAGGTTATTAAAAAAAAGTGCAAGAACAATTAATAAATACTCGCATAGATGCATATAAAATATGAACTTGTCTAAATATATTCTTTGAAAGTGCTTATTTAACTGAAATGCATTCGAAACCATGAAAAATTATGTTTAGTCACGTACACTAAAAGAGTTATTATGCTTGTTGCACAACAAACACGCAACGAAGAATGAAAAATGGGAAAAGTAAATATACAAGTGTTTGTTAGGTATTGGTTGAGGTAGAAAAGAAAGTGTTGGCGTTCTAAAATATTATGCATTTTGTACATAGTTGGTATTAGTACAAGTGTTGGCCAATGTCAATATACATCGGCAACAGCAACAACAACAAAATAATAATAATAACAATTACTTATTTAACAATTTTACTAAACCGTAAAGCGTGCATTGTACTTGCTGTGCATGTAATAAATTTTGAAAAAGCTAGTGCAACAACAACAAGTTGTAAAGGAAATGCCAACAAATTGACAGCACGCGCCATGTATTTTACATAATTTATCATACGCATATTATTATGTATTTGTTTTTTTTTTTTTTCAAATAATTTATTGCATTTGAACGTTTTTTTATTTAAATTGTAATTTGTATATTTTGATAATTCGTTGTTGGTTGGTTTTTTTTTTTTGTATTGACGGAAATTATTCATGTTTTAGTTGAATGTACGAAAAATGTCAACAAAAATCTTAACGGAAAACGGATGCAATTATAGTATGTGAGTTATACATAAGAAATTGTTGCATGCATTTTTTTTTTTTGCACTCAAACCAAAAGTAGACGGTAATTCTTTGAAAAAAAAAAGATTGCTTTTTGGTAATCAAAATACCATTTAAGCTTTAAGATTCCACCATCCATCTGAAACTGGTTGCAATTCTTTGTTTTGCTTAGTTTTAGTATTGCGAAATACAAATTTTTGTTTGACATTTTGATATTTCATCATTAAAACTTTTTTCTTAGTGTTGAAATTAGTATTATCATTGTTGTTGTAACATAGTTATCGTTACTCTTGTGCAATGTTCATCTACTTATCGTAATACACATAACAAGAAGATTATATATCATCGACATTAAGTTATAAATACAAAAAAAATTAAATGTCAAAGTGCCGGCGAGTTTTAATTCGTCATACAACAACAAATACTTGTTGACATTTCAATTTATAATTTGTTGCTTTCTAAAATCTAAAATGATTGCATGGAAATATGATAAATTCGATATTTTTGAGGGTATTTTATTGTCATTCTGTGATAATTATTTTGGATATTTATATTTATTTTTAATATCAGAATAAAATCAATAAGCAAATCATGCTTAATTTCAAATGAAATATCAGTACACATATCTGAGAGGATCAAAAACACTAGAAATATTACCAAAAAACTTTGTTAATCATTAATTCATTAATCATTCATTTTTAAAATGCTAATCCTCAAGAAAAATGTGATCATTTCATTTTTCACCATTTTTGACCAATAAGTGCAACCTGTGTGGGGTACCATAAATTTATTACTAAATAACACTACTAATGCTAATGATTGCAGTATCATGTATTTTATTTGAAAGTGTATTTTTTAACTTATTTACAACTACAATTGAACTTAGTGATCAAAAGTATATAAGAATACTTATGATGAAATTTTATTGTTCACTGAAGCAAAAAATTAATAAAAATCATTAAATAATGATATAGCATACATAAATAATATGTATAATACACAAATAAAATTAATTTAATTTGGCTAGTTTATTTGGCGAAAAAAAAGAAAAAAAACATTGATTACACAAGTTTACAAATATTATAAGATTTCTTTTCTGTATTTCGAAACTAAATTAGATGCGTTACTTTTACGGTTGGTGAATATGAAAATTACATTTCTAATATTTTACAGCAAGTACGAGTACATTTTGGAGAAATATGTTTTGGGGATGAATTTTTTGAAAACAATAATAAAATTTTTAAATAATAAAATCAAAATCATTTATCTGATAAACTCAATTCTTTCATTTGGAAACTGAAACTTGAAACATCGAAAATTTCTTAATTCTCAATAAAATGGTCTCCATGATAAATATATCAGTAAAGACAATAATCGTAGAAAAAAAAGAAAATACAAAATAAAAAAAAAAAAAAATAATAAATTAAAAAATAAAAAATAATAAATTAAAAATGATTTATTTCGATCTGATAATTCTTTCATCTGAAAACTGAAACTTGAAACAACGAAAATTTTTGAATTTTCAACAAAATAAAAATATCAGTAAATACAATAATCCTAAAAAAAAAGAAAATCTAAAATACAATAATTTATAGTGCCTTAACCCCTGAATTAGTGCGTTGATTTTCTGATCTGTAGGTCGTGGATTCAATCCCCGACTAAGGCATAACAAATTTCATTTCGAAAAAAATTTTTCTTTCGAACGGTGCCCACCTGTCGGCAAGCAGTTGGCAATTCTTCCGGCAGTAATAATATGCCATGGAAGAGCTTCTAAAAGAACTCAGTGACAAAGCTTAGAAAGAGTGATGTTATAAGGGTTCTGCCATTCGGAACCGGTTAAAATAAGTTGGTCCCTTTTAATACTGTCCAAAATTTTACACTCGCAACAGTACTGGAAGAGAAGCTCGGCCAAAGATTCCTTCGGGGATTTTTGGATCCCATATATATTTTTTTTTTTTTTTCATAATATTTACAATTACTGAATTTAATAATTGGATTTACGATATGCTATCTTTCCTACAAGTACATTTTCTCGAGAAAAATATTTTAAGGGGGTGTTCCCGTCTAGAATGCCGATTTTAGACTGTTTTTCAAAAAATTATTTTGAAGCTACAAGGCAACATGCAATATTCTGGTTTTTTGCTTGTTGTTCCTTATTATTTGGAGAACAGAAACTCATATTTGTGTCAAAAAATTTTATTTTCAAAGTACAAATTTTCAGTGGTCAATGTGACCATGTCACGCTGATTTTCACTGCTGGCCGATAAGAAATTTCAAAATGTTGATTAGAAACAAAATGGCGGCCATATGAAAAAAAATTGTCCAGTTTTGCCACCTTTTTTACCTTTAGAGTGCTTGAAAATATATTTAACAATAATTTTTTGATGAAAACTTTGATTTAGCATCCAATGAAAACTACCTAGAACATTTTCCCAAAATTTCAAGTCGTTACCTTTCATAGTTGCTGAGAAAAGTTATCGGCCAGTACAAAAAATGTGATTTCGAGAAAAACGCGTTTAAAGTTTCGACATGACATGATCGGCGAGCTGAGATTACTTCAATTAACATGCAAAAAAGTGGGTACTGAGTTTGCGGATTGAAAAACGACTTTGCGGGGTGATAGTATATAGTATAAGGTACAATAAAACGCCAAAAAAAAAATCGATTTTTCAAACTTCTACCCGGGAACACCCCCTTAAGGTTAAATAAAAAAAAAAAAAAAAATAAAAAAAAAATAAAAAATAAAAAATAAAATAAAATAAAAAACATTGAAAATAAAAATAAATTAATAATGACTCTTTTTCCTGCTGATAAAGAATACATTTCTCTAAAATGTCTCCAGAAAAAGAAAAAATTAAATATTTTCATATTCAAATTAGTTTCGATAATTTTTCCATTTAAATAAATAATACCATCAAAGGGGGTAGTAGATTATTTGTGTTGAAATTGTATTCTCTAAAGAAATATCGACTTTGTTTCATATTCAAAAATATTATTTTGAATTTACATATACATATGTAAGAAAAATGATTTCACAAAAATGACCGGCATTGACTGCCCTAGTAAATCTCAGTGCACATGTGGTAGGTATGTGTGCGTATATAAGTATTTCCAATAGAACATTTCAGTGTCATCATATCTAAATTTAATTTCATTGTTTTAAATTTTATTATGGTAAAACACGCGTAAATATGCGAGTGTAGTCTATGGCTTATCGTGTATTTCCGTTGCGCACTGAAGCGTATATAAACTCCATGGCTCGTATTGTGATGGCTCCACAATACGAGCACAAAACAACAAACAATATGAAAGCATGAACGTATGAACACAGCTCCACAGCATGTCATTATTATGTATTGTATTACAAATAGATGTACTTTATGGGAAATAATGTTCACTACTAGTTGCATCATTTGAAAATTGTCATTAGTGATGATGTTAATGGAGTTAAAATAAATATGCTTCAATTTCTAATTATATATATATTTTATGCATATAATTTTCAAGTGTAATTGAGCAAGTCTATAAGATTTTTATTATTCATAACTCTTCAAATTGCATTTCCATTTAATTTATTCTGCCACATTACGAAATTGACTAAATATATGTAGTAAGTAATCACGTAAAAGTGATTAGTTTTCATATACCAACTATAAAATAATGTATTTATATTTATACATCACATCACTAATCGTAGTAAAGTGAAAAAGCGCGCGTTAAAATGAGCATGTAAGGCACAACCACTAAATAGCATGATGACATTTCAAATCGTGTGGGATAAGAGAGCTACTTACATACATAGCTAGCTATATAAAAATGTAGGTATATGAGTATTACCATATATGTGAGTATAAAGACACCATATTTGGATTGTGATTATGATGATTATGATGTTGAAGATAATCAATTTTTATTGAAAGCATTCAATGTTGCATATTAAAAATGTTGCAAACAACGAGCAACGTATATATATAAATAGCAACAATGCGAATAAAAAATGAAAAATATCAACAGATAGAAGCATGTTTATGTGGTAACATTATATTAACCCTATATGGCCTGATGTGAAATAATAGCAATGGTGTGTGCATTCATAGTTAACATAAAGTTGATTTCTTTTGACAAATTTTCTCATATAGGAATCTCATAAAATAGTCTAAAACAATTTCTAAAGTCAATTTTAACCATATATGTTTAACAATAGTAGAGGATTTGAAAGGGTTATATAAATATATATTTTAGAGATTAGCCGAATCAGACCACTTTTCTAGGTCGCTTTTTGTCCCTCAAATCGTGTGTTAATTATTTGTTTGGTTGCAAAATTCTTCTACTTCCTTCCTGTCCCAACTCTTTCGAGAAGATTCCATCACCCGCTCTGCCATTCATTAATGGACCATCTGTAAAAATACTGATGTCATTTTCCTCACATACATCATATGTAAGGTCATCTTCAATGAGAGTTCTGTGTGACTTTTCAGTCATCTGCCAGTCATTCAAGCCTACCCGTTTCTTCCATTGACAGGATTCTCCTGTGCCCTATCTCCGTGCCGAATCCATACTAATTATTGGTTGTCCAACGGCAGCAGCCCCAGAAAGACTTCCAATGCTTCTACTGGGGTCGTCCGGATAGCTACGGTAATCGCAATACAAGCCATTCTTTGCACCCTATCTAACTTGCTTTGTGCGGTCTTTTGGGTGACCTTAGGCCACCAGACCACAGCAGCATACGCTATTAAGGGCCTTACCATCGTTGTGTAGATCCAGTGCGCTGCTCTGGAAGTAATTCCCCACATGAGACCGAACACTCTCTTACACTGATGCAATACCCGCTTGCCCTTCTGAATCTTGTCATCGACAGCTTGTTATCCAGGATGACACCTAGATACTTTACTTCTTTGGAGACGTTGATGTTCGATCCAAAAAGCCTAAGGGGGTCTATTGTTAGCCCAGTCGTCCTTTTAGTGAAGAGTACTGTTTCCGACTTACTACCATTTGCAGAGGGAATTTGTTCCGTGCACCATTCTTCAACCATTTTAAGTGCACCTCTCATGGTATAATAAATAGTGTCGAGGAACTTATCGCTCACCGTTACCGCTATGTCATCTGCATACCCGACGGTGTGTGTGCCTTTTGAGTCCAGAAGCTGGAGTAGGGAATCGACCATGATGTTCCAAAGGATGGGCGATAGTACGCCCCCCTGTGGACACCCTTTGACTACCCTACCTCTGAGTCTATAACTCCCATTTTGAAAGTTTATTGCCCTTTTCCTCAGCATGCTGTCCACCCACCTTATAATGGTTGGGCTGAATTCACGAGTAGCAAGCTTATCGAAAACAATCTTATCGAAGGCATCTTCTATATCCATAAAAGTAGACATAGATATACCTTCACAAGACAGTTCTCTCTCCGCAAGGCCGTTTCAGTGGATTTGAAAGGGTTAACAATACAAGAAACGATTGTGTGTGTGGTCAATTCAATTGTTGCTTAAACAGTTGACAAGTGTTACGTGTTTAAAGTAAGAAACAAAAAAAAAAAAAAAATGGAATGAAAGATATTGTAGAGATGGGTGGATATCAAATGATCAAGTTAGCAAACAAAAATGTCAAAGACCTCTCTAGCAATGTGTATATGTATGATATACATATGTATGTATATAATAAAACTCCACTTTAATACACACATGTATGTTATTTATACCAGAATCAAAGCTAACGAAATGAAAACGATTCACTTTAACTGTCACTCAATGCTAATTTCTTCCACAATGTCGTATGTTGATTTCTTGTACTCAGTGTCATGAATTCAGGGGAATTCATGATGTTTGTGTTCACCTATAATACAAGGGTATTAAGGATAGTGTAACAACTAGGGAAAATAGATTTATAGTTAAGAATTAGATGTGTTAAAATCTCATTTAATTTTTAACAGACTTCAATTTGAAAAAATTTAAATTTAAAAAATTTTTTAAATAGCTTTCTTTGTAGGTATCTTTGACATTTGACACTTGACGAAGCTCTTATAATTTCATGTACTCATACTAATATTTTCTAATGCTCTTTTTTCAACACAATCTTCTTGCCATGCATAAACGATTAAGTATCCTGAGTTAAGGGTGCAACTCTAAATATGCCCCCTCTTGTTGCATAATTCATCGCATTTCCATGGTTATGAAACACCTCTAAACTATTAATAAAAACTTCATGAGTAGTATACTCATACTTAAGCTGTTTGCTTGTTACTTTTTTTTTTGTTTCTTCAATAAATTTATGAACCATAACTTTCAAAATGTGCACACTTTTATGAAATGAGACACTCAAATAAAGCAGCTGTTTTTTATTTTCAATGACATATATTTGATATTTAACCATAATACCAATACAAAAATGTATGTCTATATGCATATAAACGTAAGATATATCAATGTCATTTTGTATTTTGGCAGCTTGCGATTGACATTTCTCGATATCAAATTGAACAAAAAAGGGTAAGAGAAAAAAAAAAATATATGTTCTTTTTTACGATTTTCGATTGATTTCTTTTGACTTCATGAAACTAAATAATATATATGACTATATATGTACAAGAGCAATATGACTATTACAATTTAGTGGGGACGAATAAAGTTCGTTGACATTTGTGGCATAGCAAATCAGGTTTTTTTTTTTTTTTTTTTTGGCAGTTAAATTGTACTTAGCATCATCAATTTGACATGTCATTGACAGTTGTCATTAACAGACTTAATGAATAACATGTACAATTAAAAGTGCGAGAGAGAGAGAGTAAAAGAGAAATTTAAACGACAGTGGGGTAGATATAGAAAATATGTTATTCAGAAAAAGGAGAAAAACTGCCATCATAATGCTTAAGAAGTTAATTTTGCAAAATTACAAAAGCTACAAGAGGTTTCTTTGTGACTAATTAAGAGTGTAACACAAAAAAAAAAATTCTTGAAATCATTTCAGAATTTATAAAGTGCTGATGTTAGCAATAGCACTTGAAAAAAAAAAAATATAATTACATGAATACTTGTGAGCATGTATTCAATGAAATTAAACTGGGGGAAAAAATATCGGAAAAACTATTTTTTAGCTGTTGTCTCTGGTGCAATATCTATTAGTTGCAACTGGCAATGATGTGATGTACATTCGAAATATATACAGAAATTATTATTTTAAAAATATTTAATTTCATTAAAATACATATGTCAAACGTAGCAAGAGTTGAGTGAGATTACTGAAAAAATTCGCCACATTTTGCAATTTATTCCTATGAAAAATAAACGAATATCGTACAGTGCCGTCAGTAACTCAGGGAAGCACAAATTAGTCTAGTCTCAAACGATAGCATTTGACTTCAGTATGGAAAAAAACCCTAATCCCGTAGTAGTGGAGCACGTCACCATTTTTGAACAGTGGTTTAAAATTTGAATTTTCGGTTAAAAGTGGAATCATAGAATTTGAAAAATCATATGTAAAATTACATTTAGGATAGTTCTTGTCTTTCGAGACTCATATTTAAATTTTCTGAGGATTATTTTCTTGGAACACTTTAACCTTCTAACTACCACCCGTATGTGTCATTTTGGACCTCTTTTTCGAAATATCCACTAAAAATCAACATTTTGGAGGAGGTCAACGGTTAAAGTCTTTCACATAAATATTCTGCAGAAAATTTCACTATGGGTCACCAAAAACAAATAACTGGTACGAGTTATAGATTACATGTAAAAAACAACCGTATACTTTAAGTACTTTATTTTAAAAAATCGACAGCATCATGTGGCATGGAGCACAATTTGAGGGTCATTGTTTCGGGGGTGAATCAAACAAGTCTCAAACGATAGCATTTAACTACTGTAACAAAAACCCTAATCATAGGATTTAAAAAATCATATGTAAAATTATATATAGGATAGTTCTTGCCTTCCGAGACTTATATTAAAATTTTCCAAGGATTATATTCTCGGAACATTTTAAATCTCTAACTACCTCTAGAATCATAGAATTTGAAAAATCATATGTAAAATTACATTTAGGATAGTTCTGGGTTTCGGAGATCTATATTAACATTTTCCGATTATTATTTTTTCGGAAAATTTTAATCCTCTAACTACCTTTGGAATCATAAAATTTGAATAATCATATGTAAAATTACATTTAGGATAGTTCTTGTCTTCGGAGATCCATATTATCATTTTCCGAGGATTTTAACCCCCTAACTACCACACGTATGGGTCATTTTGGACCTTTTTTTTTCGAAAAATTCATTAAAAATCAACATTTGATACCTGAAGCTGCGCAGGCTCTTAAAAAAAGCACGATATAGGTGTTTCTGTGTATTTGGAAGAGGAATCGTACATTACGTTGTAAAAAGGGCTTCAAAAACGGTCTATGAAAACTTCTGGGCACACACCAGTTCAACCAAAACTCCAAAAAGATTTACAGCGCTAAAATAATTCGAAATTTTAAATGAATTAGATTCAATTTTTTAGCCAAAAACCTCAATTCTTACAAACAAATTACGGAAGGTAAAATCACTTTAAGTTCGAAAAAAATCAAGTTTTTTGTGCTGTGATTGAATGTACCAATACTTTTTCCCCATCCCTACCATTTTCAAAGCATCCATAGTAATGACTTTAACCACATTCATTCCATTATGATGAAGTTGAGTAGTGAAAATCAATATAAACATCAACTTGTAATCAGGATAAAATAATAACAATTATATATAACAATAACGAAAACAAAAACAAAACCAATCAAAGCCAATACACTTCAGAATGGAACGATAATAATAATGTAGTAACATGAAGAAAAGGAAAATGCAATGCAAAGGAAGAGTTTAATCCCTTTTTCAAGTATGTCATTCAAATTTTCAATAGCAATTTCATGATACAGTTGTATGATGAAAGAGAAAATATGAAATATAGTTGCATGCAAGTAGTGAAGGAGAGCCTTTTATAAGTGTAAAATTGGAAAATCATGCTCTCAAGTCGACAACTGCAAATACAGTGGCGTCTAAAAAAGAAAATATGTTTACATTTAGTTGGGAAAGGTAGGAAGAGTGAGAGAGTGAGAGAGAGAGAGAGAGAACAAGTAAAAATGATTAATTAACGACACGAGACAATCATTTACATCGCTACTAAAATGCAGCTTGTAGTCGATGCTAATGATAATGATGTTGATGATGACAAGAAAGATTAAGCAATGCCAGCCAGTATGAAATCAAAGGGTTAATTTGGAAATGCTATTACTACTGTATGGGGCGTTGTTATTGACATATGAGTATGAGTATGTTAACGACAGACAACGGAAAGATTATTCAGGATGAAAGCTAATTTTTGTTGTTGTTGTTTGGTTTCACAAAGGTACAAAGACTAATTAAAGATGAGAACATAATTTGAAAATGTACTTGAATTCACCAAATGCACCCGAGTATATTTCCTGCTAATGTCTACTATACCACAATCACACTCTGCACCGCTGTACCATTCCTGTTCAGCAACCCAAACTAATTACTCCAAACTGCATTGCTACGCTCATTTACACTTCGATTATTGTTGCTGGCACTGGAGGCGTTCGGGTTTTGTGCTCATAAATTATGCTTATCTTAAAAACATTTATCTACATTTATAAAACCCCAGCATCACCAGCACCACCGTCCAATGTTTGTGGTTTTGATTGTGTGTTTTCCTGGCGAGAATGTCGTGTTGAGAAGCTACTGTGTAGCAAAGCTTGTATCTATTCGAAAATATTATATTGCTATCTGACAAAGACAATGCTTAAGCAATGCTTTTTGGTGCAAATACAATTTGTTTGTACATTTTTAATCCTTTAATTAGAATTTTAATATTTCCTAGGGCGAATTAGCCTCCAAATGGAAGAAAAATTTAGGATGCTCTTGTATTTGAAGGCTTTGAGTGTTTCAGCAACTTAAAAGTTTTTGTCTTATCCATGTTTTAAAAAAAGTTGCACTTACAGACCCCGGTGGGCCCTTTGGACGAGCTCCTCTTCCAGTAACACTGTATGTTTTAAATTTGGACAGAATTAGAGGGGGATTATATAAATCATCAAATGGCAAAACTCTGTGACATCACATTGCCGAGCATTGTCATAGAGATTTATTAGAAGCCTTTTCATCGAAAATCGTTATTGTCGAAAAAATTCCCAAGTGCTCGTCAGCAAAGGGCGCACCTTTCGAAAGAAACATATTTTCGATGGGCTCAAAATATTCGGTAGACAGCCTAAGGCAAATATCTCAGAAATAGATATGCTTCAATAAGAGTTTGCAGGTTTTGATGACCGTGTTAGGCGACGTAAATGCTCAGTAGCTCAGTAGATTTTTCTTTCGAACGGTACCCACCTGACGGCAAGCAATTTGCAATTCTTTCAACAGTAACAATTTGCAATGGAAAAGTTTCTAAAAAAACTCTGTGACAAAGCACAGAAAAAGTGATGTCGCAAGAGTTCTGCCGTTCGGAACCGGCTAAAATAAGTAGGTCCCTTCTAATACTGTCCAAAATGTAACACGCACAAGAGTAATGGAAGAGAAACTTGGCCTAAGAGCCCTTCGGGGCTTTAAGTGTCACACATGTATTCATTTTTTAAATGCTTTCAACGCAATTTAGGTTTGACAACCTGAAACCGAAGATGTAGCTTTACAACTTTTGCATGGGCTCAAAATATTCGGTATCCAGTCACAGGCATATATCTCAGAAATAGATATCCTTCAACAAGAGCTTGCAGGTTTTGATTTGACAACCTGAAATATCAGAAAGAAAATCTTCTTCTTCGCATTCCTGGATTTGAAATGTTTGGACTATAATACGCCACATTTCTTATTTAATTGTTAATTTTTTTAGTTCGAAAGTTGCGTTTCCTATCAAATTCTTATGTAGAATGGATGAAGATAAAAACCATGTTTTGGGACCAAAAGATTCTCACTCTTCTCTGAGACGAAGCTCAAAATGGGAATGTATAATAGTGTCGATAGTGCCTTTAACTTCTTAATTGGCACTCCCATAACATGGGGGCGTTTTCTAACCAAATTAACATTTATGGACGATCTTCGCGAATTGTTCGGGGACAGAATTCTCGGTTGAACACAAGAAAATTCTTACGAGTCAAATTCATTGGTTTCTTGTTGGAGAAGAATTTACAAACTAATTTGGCAACAACATATATTCATTGCCAAGAAATTAGTGTGACATTTTCGATGGCATTGTTTCTATCATTATTGTTTAATGAGTTTATAAATTCATCCCACTTATATTTTAAAATAAAAATTATTTAAACGAAAAGTTTTAATTAAAAATATTTTCTCCATAAATATAACGCTTAAAAGAAGAATCTAGCATATGTATATAGTTTTCACTTTATGAATAAATTATATTTTCACTTTGTAAGTAAGCTTTTCAGTTAGTTTGACTTGAAGATTAACACGTTTCTACGCATACCGGTTTTATATTCCAATTCTAAATGGGTGCTTTACTTAAATGCATACTTATTATATCAGGTGTAATTGATTAGCATAAAGAAAAATTAAATATTTTCCCATGTAAAAATTAATTCATCAACAATTTTACACTTTACATGAGCATACACACAATTTTTTTTTTTTTTTTTAATTTAATATACATATTTGCGTGAGCGTAACCGGTGTTTGATATTTGGCACTAAATTTATATGATTTTTTTGATTAATTAATTCAATCGATTGGTATGAATTTCACATTTGATAATTTATCTGAAGAATTTATGTTAAAAAAATATTTTTTTTTTCATGATTTGAAATTTTTTTTTGTAATAAACAAATTTTTTAACAACGTAAAAATATGTTTCTATGAAGCAACAGCCATCATACGAGTACTCATATCGAAGAACTCATATACGCACACATAACGCGTTCAATGTTCGCACGTCAACTAAAATAACAAGCCAGCAATATTGTTGAAGAAGTATGGTAGGTATTATATGGCATCAGTAGCAACCGCAGAAACAATAGCAGCAGCAGCAGCAGCATCAAAAACCGCCACCAACAGGAGGACAACTTCACTAAAGAAGTTCATAACGAAAACATGTTTGGAGTATGAATGCAAAGAAAAAAACAGACTGATTCAAACAAACTCACAGGCGAAAGGCAAAAAGAGCGAGAGAGAAATGAATTGTGTATTGCTTTTTTTTTGTTGAATGAAAATAGCTACAACAACAAAACAATAACAAAGCAAAACAATAACAGAGAACCTCAAATAATGGTAGGGAGGGAGTTAGGTTGGGTTAGAGAACGGACCTAATTGTGAGAGAAAAAGTTTGTTATACGCCGAAAGAGAGAATAAAGGTAAGAAATTGCAATAAGAGACATTCATGTTATAAACATAGTTGCCAACATTATTTTTTTTATGTGGTGATATAAAATCTGTCGTAAGAATCGCCGAAAGCTGAAGTTATCAAAGAATAAAGTTACATACAAATTTCGTAAAGATTTACAAGTATTTTGTAGTTTTTTTTTAGAAAAAAATCTTTAAAGCATAAAATTTCTATGAGAAAAAAAAAAAAACGATGATAATTTTCTATACTAAAATCGTTTTAGAGTATATTTTGTAGATGTTGATAGCTCTAGAACTACGAAACTCGTCCTATTGGTTTAGATTTTCAGAAATATATTGAAATATTTTCCATAAAAACATAATTAACAATTTTTGTAGACATTTCATATATTTCATAATTCGCTTTGTTGGGATATTACGCATTTTCGTAGATTGATATTGATTAGATGGACCAAACTTTATTACATAAGATGTTTAAATCGACTCTTTGGTACCTGCGAATATCTTGCTTAGTAGATCGGCATTGATCAGCAAGATCGTCCCATTTGACAGTTCGTGGGTTCTTTCTTTGAATTTCTTATTTTTTTTGTTGAGTCATAAGTCATAACAAGCCGCCGATTTTGGCTATTCTGAAGGTGAACTCCCTATTGAGATGAAAAATATGGAAGATATTGTAAAAAGAGCTGGACTGTGCAACAATTTTGATGGGGGTGAGAGGGTGTCTACTTATTGTACTCGCAATTAAATCTGAACACCTTAACATATTATTTTTTGAGCTTGCATTAGAATTTTAGAAACATTTTATTAAAATGTCTAATCTTAAATTGGTTTTTTTTTTCCTCGATAAAAATCTTGCATTTTTATTGCACTTTGCGAGGACTATCAAAATTACGCGCTTTTGTTTTATATTGAAAAATTTTGTTCTTAAAAAAAAAATAGGAGAAAAATATTATTTATTTCACACTTAATTAAATGACAGCTTGATTTACGACTAAGTAAATAATTTCTTTCAATATTTTCTTACAAGAAAATTATAATTTTTTTGTAGGATAGCGGTAAAAACTAAAGAAATGCTGCCATTTAAAAAATTGCAGAAAAACTACTACTGGAATTCATTAAAACCTGAATGGTAAAATACATGTGATGGCAACTCTGCTACATAGAAAGAAAATACTCGTATAAGAGAAATATGGAAAATTGAGGGAATGTAAAATTGGATTGCGATATTTAAATTTTATGCAATTTAACGGGTCCCATGAAATGTCATAAAATTCATAAATCTAAATTTAATCTGGAATAAGTTGATGAAATACAAATTTGTTCTTTTTTCATTGATAATTATTTATAGTAAGTGCCCAATAAAACGGAATTTGTAAAGGTATCAAAAAAACAGTTTCAAAAACAATTACAATTTCATCTCTTCGCTAAGTGTACTTGCTAATAAAACCAACAGATTTCCTCCCTTTCTGTGCGATCCGCCATAATTTGAAATTTAACCAAAAAACAATAAACCGACGCTGTCGTGTGTTTTTGATTTTCTTTAATACAAATACACCGACTCATGAGCATGCATATGTGCACTCATATTTTTACTTTTACTATTGCATACGCATGACGTCGGTTGTTTACCTCTCTCGAGGGATTTCCCTTCGTTTCGCAAAAAACAGCTTTTATGCAATTTTTGTGTTGTGTTGTTGTTGTTGTTGTTGTTGTTTCTTCTTCTTCTTCTTCTTTATGATGCTTTAATGCTGTATTCGTGCGGTTATTTATTTTTTACGCGCGTATAATATGATTTGCCTCATAGCATGAGTAGCTCAAATGTTGTAGCGAAAAAATTATGATGAAAAATTTATAAGCAAGGAAGAACTTTATGTTTTATTATGCTAAAAATAGAAAATTATGAAATAGTATTGTACTGATTTTATGCATTTATATTATATATGTTGTGTTCTTCAACAAGCCACAGAAGATTTTGTTGACTGAAGTTCGTTGCTCGTTATAAGGTCAATGTAGCAGGTGAAGTGTTTGAGATTCGAATGTGTCGTGACGTCGTCACGTTTGTTGAAGAAAAACTTTTTTTTTAACAAATTGTTAGTGATTTTATTGTGACAGCTGTAAGAGCTGGATGTGTGTTTTTTGTGTTTTTTTTTTTTATCTCACAATAAAATATTTATTTCTAAAAGAATATTTTTTTCTCAAAAAAATATTAAGTTTCTATTGTATGTATATTGCTTTTAAAAATTAGACTGTATGAATTAAACACTAATTTTATAAAACAAAAAGGAATTTGAATGACAAAATACGAAAGAAAAAATTTCCCCTAAATTTCCGATTCATTTCATCTATAGTCATCAAAAGAATTTGGATATTTTAAGTAAACCTTGCTCTTTTTAAAATTGTTTAATAAAGCTTAGCCAGTTTTGTCTACGTCAGAACAAATTTCGTCGCACTGCCCTGTGCATTTCTTTCGGAATCTCATCAATTTCCATATTTTACCCTCAATGTTTGTTCGGCAAGTATTTGCAAAACGCATTTAATTTTTGTATTTTTGTATTTTTTATTAGTTTTTCGTTTTCATCACTTCATTTTCATTACAACAACATACTGTTACGTTAATGTAAATATTTTCATTTGGCACTACAAATGAAAATTTTCTCATTCAAATCGATGCAGGAAATATTACGAACGAATTACAATGAATCAACTTGTTTCCCATAAAAAAAAAGCTGTATTTCAATGAGTGATTGTTGGCTGATATACTAACAATAGTTGTTCCATGCTGGTGGTAATTTCTTCCTTCTCTTCATTATCTTCTTCGTTTTCATGGTCAATGTTGAAGGGTGGTGTTCAATTTTTGATTGTTGAACGTTGAAACACCACATGTTGTATTTATTTTGAAGGACTATTTCACTTTTTACTGGCATGCGTGTGTATTTGAGTGTGTCAGTGAGTTTTTAATGAGAAAAAGGATTAATGTTTTTAATAAGAGTCATGATCATCAAAACTACCACCACCATCATCAAAATCATCATCATCATCATCATCATCTTTCATGCTTTTCATATCATTTTTTGGAAGAATATTTCCGTCACCCTAAGCACTCTTGTCCATAATATGTATTTAGCATAATTAAATTTTATGCTGACTTATACCATTGAGCAATAAATTTATTACAAAAAATTTGGGGTGAATAAACACATCCATGTCAGAATCACATGGGACTTAATAAGTATGCTCAGGCACAAAGAAAGTAGTTAGTACTTAATTAACACTACTCATTAAGAGTACTTATATATTATGGTACAAATTTTATTACAATAGTATATAATTATTATTATTTGCCACCTTTACAAATATGAAAGATGTTGCGATCAACCTTCAAAAAACAAATGTTTCTTAACCTTAACGTTACAACTGATTTTAAACAGAAGAGCGTCTATAGACTCATGAGTAAGTGAACACTAAATCAATGAAATCGAGTAGTTTTATTACTAATCGTCAGGTAGCATTGTGTGTGTGAATTAGTAATCGGCCTTTTTTAGTACTCAAAAATCATTCATTTTTAAGAATTCTGCAAAAACAAAAATGCCATTCAAAGTATTGTCCATCAGAAACTATGACATTTCACCATCTTTCTGGCAATTTATTGATTCCATTCCAAAAAGAACTTCGCCATCTTGGCGGCCAAAAACTAATCGAGCCAATTTTTGATTCCGTTGACTGAAGTGAAGCGTATTCTATTAAGGGCGTTTTGCATGGATCAGAACAAGTTATAATCTGAAGCCGCCAGGTCTGGGCTATAAGGCGGGTGGGTTAAAAATTGCCATCCGCTATTAGCAAGATAGTTCTTGACCGTTTCTCGATTATTGCTCTCTTCAACTGCATCAATTGTTGTCGGTACAGCTCTCCCGTAATGGTTCGATCATGTCTCGGTCGAGTAATGTCTCCAAATCCTCTTCTTCAAACTTTTTCGGCTGTCCAGAGCATTATTTGCCTTTGATATCAAAATCACCGTTTCTGAAGCGCATAAACCACACCCTGCACTGTTTATTGGATAGAGAACTGTCCCTAATCCAATTCCACAAACAAACGATGTCTTTAAGCCGCACTTTTCTTTGCAAAAATGTAACTTAACTCGCAAATGCTGTTTTTTCGCCAATTTTTAAAATTTTCATTCTTGAAAAAAAAAAGATGACAGCATCAACGTCAAAGGTTACGAGTTCAATTTTTGTGATTCATTTTTTTTACTTGGGAATTACATCTCAACATACCACAAGCAAAACAAATAAATGTGAAAAAAAAACAAATTTGCAAAAGAAATGTCAGATTGCATTGTTGTAGCAGGGTTAGAACTGTCATTTCGCAATATATACAATATAAAGCAATTTGTGAGCTATTCATAAAAATAATGGAAGCTATAACGAAAGATATGCAGTGTGTTTTTTTGGTCTTAAAAAATATAACCTCTAAATATACTCCAGAGATTAAATAATAAAGCAATAGAAATTGTAAAAATTAGGGGTTGTTATTAGCGATTTATTGCAATTCTAACAGTAAGGCATATTTTCATTCATGAAAATACATATACTCTTTGCAATGGCGTAGTATTCTTTCACATAGAAATCTAATCATGGCAGAATTGTATTTCTTTTAGTCTTTTATTTTTTTGTTTGTTTCTTTTTTATTTGTTGCCTTTATTATTTACTTGAATAAAATATCTTAAACGACCAACGATTTATTTCTTCTGCAGATGACATTTTTCATGCAAGACTGCTACGTTTAACGAATGTATATATTACGATACTACTAAAATGCACGATTTATAAAAGGGGGTATTGTGTAGGGTTAACTCATATGATTGAATGGCTGAATGTTGAGTTTGACAGTTAGCATTCTGAAGTTTTAAAGCTGATACTTTTTCACTATCCTGCTTAAACATTTGGCACCACTGTTCTTTTTGGAATCTTTCTCGCTCAACTAATTTCAGGTGACTTTTAAGACATAGTTTACATTTACATTTTGTGGCAGAGGTCTTTTGAGAAACGTTGTAAATTTAATGAATTTAATGAATTTAACTTTCATCATCATAGACTTAAATGCCGACCGAAATCACTTTCATCTTGCTGCAGCAAAGTATGGCTCATCACTTTTGTGAGAAACCGAGAAAATCTCATGAATATAAAAAATTCAATGTCAACATTCGGTTCTCTCAGAATATTATGCAAAAAAATTTTTTTTTTTTTTTTTTGAATAAATAAAAACAGTTCGCAGTTTTCATAAAATCAAAGAGTCCAATATTGCCGCTATGATGCATACACTCATGAGACCACAATGGTAAATATTTGAAAAGGTAGCGGAAGTATATTCGAGTAGATACATGAATGCAAACAATGAAATATGGCTGCGAAAAATGTTAAACCGTTATTTTACATAAAGTGGTGAGTTTTTTTTTTAGAATATTTCACTGAATAGACAATTACGTTCGTGATGAACTTCCTATATCTGCAAAAAGAACATGAGGAATTCATAACAAAATCGTATTTAATATTACTACAAGGAGGGTTTAATCGAAATGAAGCCTCTTCCTTCGTTGTACTTTGATTAATATCCATGATAATTGTTAGGTACATATTAAAAAACAATATAAAATATGAATTCATTAATGATTTGAGCATGATGAGTAACTTCATACATGGTGGGATGAAATACGCATACAAAAATAAATTATGGGGGTATGACATGAAGTTCGATGTAAAATGTGTAGTTATATGCGTACACTAGAGTTGCCATAAATCTTCGACCGACCATAATTAAGCATTAAGCATTAAGTTGAATAGTAATAATTTTCAATTAACAATAAACAGCGCTAGATGAAGCAAAATTTGTAGAAAGAATGAGAGTGAGAGAAGCGAACATGAAGATTGGTAGAATGTTAACTCAGAGCTTTGAGAACTGCCCTTTCCAAGTTAAAATTACTCTCTGAACAAAGTTTGATCTTCAATCAGCAAATAATTAAAACTTATATGGTTAGGTTTGAATAATGTGGCTGCTGATAAGGACGCACTTAGACCAGAAAGACCCTTTGTGATATTACTGAACTTCTCTGCCAGTACTTTTTTTTTGCATATTTAAATTTTGGACAGTATCTAATACTTAGATTAGCTGGTTTCGAACGGCAGAACCCTTGTGACATCACCTTTCCTGTCATCGGAAGATTTGCCACTTGTTTTCCGACAGGTGGGAAGTGTTGGACAGGGAAATCTTTTCGATATTAAACTTGTTACAGTCGGGGATGGAACCCATGACCTACGGATCAGAAGATCAACTCACTAACCTCTGAGATATGGCACCCAAATGATATTGACTGTAAAAATAATTGCAACAAAAAGGCTTTTGAAAAAGTTATGGGCCAAAGCTCAAAAAGTGATGAACTCTTCCATTTGAAATCGTCAAATATATCTAGGTTCTTTCTAGGATTGTCCAAAATTTTCATCATTTCAGATAGTGTATTTTAGAGTAATTCGTGCCATATCTGCCATTTCATCTGAATTCTATCATTTCACTTATACTTTACATGATGATGCTAATTAATAAATACATTTTATGAAAATATTCATTATTTTCATGAAATTTTAATGAACGACGAATTTCATACGTAAATCTATGGTTTCATAGATATTGTGTCTTATATTTAGAGGGAATTCAATTGAATTTTTTGACAAATTTCCTATTAGAATTCTATCAAAAAGTTTAGAGATACTACTTTTAATTCAATGATTTCTTATGAATTTGTTCATTGGTTTTATTTAGTGATGAATATTTTCATTGAAATTATACATAAAATCATTAGTTTCATGAACATGTTTAGTTCTGTGTATTAGACGACCATGATGGTCGGTTAGGTCCATAGGGAGTACATTCGGAAGCTTTCATATTTTTTAGAAGAACTTGAACCAAATGCGAAGGTGTTATTTTCCGTTGAACTCGTTTTAATGTATCCGGGAAAGGAGACTATAGATAAATAATTGTTCAAATGAACTCTACTAGATTACAATGCCATAAGGTATTGTAGTATGAGCCTAATGATCACAGTACGGTTTCTTACTCTACCTTCTCGTCCCGATAAAATGCATACAACACATTTCATCATATTTACGCACTTATTTTCTTCAACAATTGTATTTGATCGAAAAGTTTATTCATCATAAAACTTGACTTTATGTCAGAAAAGCTAATAAATTAGTGAAAATAATTGCAATTAAATTAATTGACATTTATGAATCCTTTGTATCATCCTTCAGTCATTTTGATTCGATTTACCCCTAATACCTGTGGATACAACAAACTAACATGAAAATTCTTCATGAATAACATTAAAATGAATTAATTTTACTATTACAACATACTACACTTGTTGTTTGAATTACAGAAAAATAGCCGCAGGTTACGAAAGTTAAGCCACAAAGGACAATCCACAAAATACGTTCATTGCAAACACATCATGTGAATGTAACGAGTAAGAGGCAACCAATGAATATGGATGAGTAAGTATGTGTCGCAAGATGATATCAAATTGCCTGGGCAACAGACATGCAGTAGACTGTGCAAGGACAATCGTTATTCAGAGTTTTACTTAGTTGTTGCTGAAGACTAACTCTTCCAAGTGCTTCTTTAAGTTTGTGTGTATAAGCTGATGTATATACATTACGCTTAAATGCATTTAAATTATAAATACATGGAGCACATTGATGACAACTGTCGAAATGTCCTTTATGTATGTACATAACACATTACGTTATGGATACATACAAATGTAGGTAGTTAGAAAAAGAGCAATGGTTAGAGGCTGTTTGGGGATATATTTGCTTAAGGTTAAATTCGTATGCATATAATATTCATATGCATTGAAATATCGAAACAGGGTTGATTGTACTCTAACAATTGTTACATGCCTGTAGATGTACATATAAAAGGACTCAGGTCTCACTCATACATAACCTCACATACTTGTATATATGAGCATGGTTAATAACTGAGGAGTATTCGTAGATTGGGAAGACTTGGCACTGTATAATGTTCGACACTGAATTGCTATACATTCGCAAACATATGCACAAGCACGCTCATTGTATACACATTATATATTTGTACAGTTGTATACGATATAGCTGCCCAGTGAGAAAATGGGTAATACGTTACTAAAATCAATTTGAAGAATTTTTTGATGAAAATCACATTGATGAGCATACTTTTCCTTTCGTAAGTGAAATAGCAGTGGATGCCGCACTTCAGTGGGTTAGTACGTTGGTTTTCTGAACTGCAGGTCGTGGGTTCAATCCCCGGCTGAAGCACAACTTCAATATTGAAAATAATTTTCTATCGGTACCCATCTGTCGGCAAGCAATTGGCAATTCTTTCGGCATTAACAATTTGCCATGAAAAAGCTTCTAAAAGAGCTCTGTGATAAAGCTCAGACAATGTGACGTCACAAAGGTTATCCCGTTCGGAAGCAGCTAATATAAGCAGGTCCATTCTAAAACTATCTGAAATTTAGCACGCACAAGAGTACTGGAAGAGAAGGTCGGCTAAAGAGCCCCTCGGGGTCTATAGGTCTCGCATAAAAAAAAAAAGCGAAATGGCAACATGTCAAGAATGATAACACTGTGACACAGTATTTTTGTGGGCGGAATTATTCCACTTCAGGACCTCAGGAGTCACATGTGGACATCTTGTGTAACTCAATTTCTGATGATAGCGATGACTTCGATATGATGGTCCAAGCGCCGAACTATCACCATCGAAAAAAGCTGGAGTTATATTTGTTTACAAATTATATAAGAGAGCATAAAAAGTTGCATATTTCAAGGGGACATATTGGTTTTTTATATTTTTTTGGACTTTTAGATTCCTTGTATGAAGATTTTGTCAAAAATACCCTTAGTGAAATTTTCCAGCAAATAATTTTCTAGAATATTTTAACCCTCTAGCGTCCTTTAAAATGCCATTTTATGAAGAATTTTCAAAAAAAAAGGAGTCAAAACGACCCTTTCGTGAGAGAGCTAACGAGTTAAAATGTTCTACAAAATTATTCTAAACAACATATTTCGCTCCGATATGAATTTTAACCCTTGTTTCCACTTATTCTAAAAGCAGTCAGGCAAAAATTGCAAATTTAGTATGACCAAAAAAAAAAAAATTTTTTGGTTTGAGAATGCAAAAGGATTTGGAGGTTGTACCATTATTCCGCCTTAAATGAAAGAAGAATATATGCGTTTGATACATTACCTGGTAAACGAAGAGGTAATTAAACAGATTTAAATATTTTTCTGTCTTTTGAAAAATTACAAACATTCACTTTAGAAAATTTAGCAATAATTGTGAGCCTGAGTGATCTAAAAAAAGTGATCCAATAAAATGAATTATTGTATACTATGTGAATGTCTTCAAAAAAACTGATTTTATGCTAGATTTTTTAAGACCTAAATTTTTGATCTCATATTTCGGAATTGATTGAAAATTTCACATGATTATCTTCAAAACTTAGGCAATAAATCTTCTGAAGATTTTATGAACATTTACATAGGAGCATCTATTTTTAATGGGTCACTAAAGAGTAAGAGTTTTCTTCTTAGTGATATGTATTTACTACACCCCTTGGCAATACTTTCATTACAATTTCGCACTGGGTCATTATTGTTGCTCTTTGTATTTGTTATTTATGCCGGAAATATGTTTGGGGAACATATTGTTGCATTTTGGTGGAGCAAATGAAATTATATTTTTGTAACAAGTTGTTATGTATATAGCAATGTGTGAACTTTATGAAGGTGCTAGGGGATGAAAAGTACGAGGATTCGGCACTTGAAAATGGAAGCACGGAAGTATGACAAAGTGATTATACAATCATATCTAGAAATGTATTGGCATTACACGTATTGTTGAAAGCAATTGCTCAGCGTGAAGAGGCAACACAGATGATGTAATATTGAGCACAGTGTTTGTTTCGACGCCTCGCACCGAAATTCAATCTATGTGGTATGCCGAGTTATTGTCATTATATTCATTCATTCTTGGATGCTTTGGTTATTGTAAGCACATAAGTACAAGCTTAGGGCTAAATCTAAAACCTAGTAGCATTTTTATACTAATATACATATTTATATCCACTCCGAGCGCCTATTTAATGGCATATGAGACAAATTGGTAAGGCGGAGGAACATAAAGAGTCGCTATGTGTTGAAGACTGCTGGAGCAAAGGCCATTAAATACATGAAAACGAATAGGAGAATATGTCCCCATAGTAATTTAATGTCACAGCTGTGACTTTGCTATTAATGCTTCTAAAGCTAAAATTGTTCGAAAAAAAAAAAAATGAAAGAAAAAACAAATTTGAGAAAACAGAAAGCCAATATTACTTCCGAGTGCCCTTTTTTCGGCATATATGTGTATATGGATACTAACTCAGCACTTTAAGGGGATGATTCATTCATAAACGAGTGTCGGCATTGTTTGTCATCGTTTGTATGTAAAACTGTTTTTCCGAGTGTGTATGCGTGTGTGTGTGTGTGTGTGTGTGTGTGTGTGTGTGTTTGTGGGTGAATGTGTTGTTTTCAATGTCGGCCGGGGTTATTATGTATGTAAGTTTTTTGTGTTGTGGCATGAGCAGTCAAGCCGCAGACGTTATAAACAACAACAACAAAGGCGAACAACAAACTTCAAGCTAGCTAGCCAGACATGCTGGCATCTTTATTCTTGAAGTTTTTTTTTTTCTTTTATTATTGTTTGGTGGAATGTGCGTTTATCTGCGTAAATTATAATATTCAATATAAAAATTATTATGATTTAAGAAAAAATTTCAAACTCAAAACATTTCTCAATAGAAAATATAAACTTTTTGATTTCCGTAAGCGATTATCAGCTATTTTCTCATCTCAAATAAGTAGGTGTTTATACCGCGCACTTGCATTTTCATACGTCAGATGACATCAACAACAAAATTTATTCCATTCAAACTGATATTCAAATTGGTTTGGGTTGCAAAAATACTAATTTCAGTAATGGACAAATTGGAAAGTAGAAACAATTCAATGCAAAAAATTGCGATACTTCAATTTTTTTCTGTTGATGTTATTCATTTTGGTTTTATTTTGGAAAATGTGGTATAAAAATGTCAGTGCTATCAATTATATTAAACGTATTATTATTATTAGAGGGTTGTATTGCACTGCGACCCTAGGTCTATTGTGCACCCCATCATGGACTAGAGTATTTTTCTAAGTCCAGCATCCATAAGATAGTTTTGTATAGATCCTACCCTAATGGATTTCAGCAGATTTTCCGGTATTATAAATTCCCCGAATTTTTTCTTTCTTGTGTGCATAAGTGTTGGGCACATTCCCAACACATGTTTTGTAGTTTCATTCTCCTCCCTGCAATGTCGGAAGGTTTCATCCGAGAAGATTCTGCCTGCAGCGTCCTGTCAATAATCCCGTGATGATTCGTATATTATTCTTGTTTAAACTGATGCATTCCTCAAATCGTTTTAGGTTGCGTGGCCCTAAAAGTGTCTTGGATTGGGACAACCCTGGTAAGTTTTTCCAGTATGATTGTCTTTCTGATTCTTCACTTCTTTTAATGAGCATCGATAAAGCCCCTTTGTCCAGACCACAGAAGGGTTCTGGTCATACAAAGGATATTGCTGCTCCCTTACTGGCAAGCCTATCAGCTAGCTCGTTGCCTCCAACTCCAATATGTCCTGGAATCCAAAGGATCCATAATTGGTTATTTTCACTAAGTTTATTAAGCTTGTCAAGACATGCCCACACCAGTTTTGAATTCACCTGGTTAGAATTCAGGCTACTTGTCTGTCAGGATTGCAATCCTTTTATTCCGGTATTGGCGCATGATGTTGAAGTGGGTACACCTGTCAATCGTGTATATTTCCGCTTGAAAGACAGTAGTATTGTTACCTAAAGGCTCCGAGTATTTTATATATTAAACGTAAGGTTGCATTGCAATTTTGGTTCTGTTTTCATTGAAAATTCAATTTCCGATTATTGTTTTACTTGATGAAACTTTAATTAGTGTTTAATTTTGAGAGAATATTAAATTTTACGGAAAGAAATGTATTGAGAAAAATAGAAATATATTAAATATTTATTATAATCGTCAATATTGCAAAACATTCCGCCAAAATGTGGACAAAACTTTAAATTGTGATAATATAAGCGCATTCAAAACGAACGAAAGGAAGAAACCGTTGAAAAGCCGTTGATAAACGATCAAGTGGAAGGACCAAGCGACTAGACAATCTCTTAGCCCCTTTTGGGACCTTACAATTGATGTCGACGAGGGGTTAAGATCGATACTCTTGAATTTATTAATGTAGCAATTATATTTTGGATATATTAATTTATCTATTTTCTAGCTTTTAAATATTAGGGAAACAACTCTATAAGTACTGCCCACAGGGGAGTATTAGATTTATGGCTCTTCTAAAAAAAAAAATATTTTAAGAGAAAATATATGATTTTCACTATGTCAAATACAATGATCCAATTGATAGTCATTTTAAGGCTCATAATTTATTTTTATTGTTCGAAAAATGTCCGCCAGCTGATGCCAGTTTTTTTTATCAATGAATTTGACAGCCGTTATTTTTTCACATAGTAAAAACACTTTGACAAATCAATTGAATTGACTCTCGTTAAAATTGAAATTAATGAAAACACATTGTATGTACTTATACGTACTACTTTCAATTTCATAGTTACTTATGTAAATAGTGAAAGTCATTATTATCATTTGTTGTCTTGTTGCAACTTTCTATTCTAACATTTTTTTTTTTTTGCATAAACAGCATATTCAGCATCGCTCCATATAATCTACTCCTCCTTGTGTTTTGTGAAAAATGAAGGTTAAATGATTTCGTTTAGAATTCTCTGTCCTTAACGAGGTCTCAGCCTCCAATCAAACAAACAACAAATTTGATACCGCTATGTATTCTCATTCCCTTCATTCTCATCTCCATCCTCTTCAGCATCATCATCATCGTCATCATCGACAAAGGCAAAAAAAAAAGAAAAACATTTTCCGCTTTGTCGTTTTCTACTGGGATTTATCACCGCTACTTTGGGGGGATGTATTGGTCGGGTGAGATGAGATTTCCAAATAAACTTTGGAAATTTTACCGTCTTGTTTTGAATTACTGTCTTCGTCTGCCATTGAGTTATTTGTGAAATCCTTGAAAGGACACGCACTACAATATTCAAGGATTTCTTTTTATGGCTATTGTTGTTGTTGTGTTGTTGTTGCTGTTGTAGTTGCTACCGCTTACAAAAGAATGGCAATTTAAGAAACGAAGAAAATTTTGTGTAGAAATCTTTTACTTGTTCGACATTTCTTCTTATTTACTTAAGCAAAATGTAAGGTAGTATGTACACTCGTATCGTCTGAGATGGATGTAATGTGAGCTTTGAATTTGTACGCAAAAAAAAAATGCTGATAAACAATGCAGTAAATCATATTAAATTTTTTGCTGAAAAGTGAAAAGGAACTTGCTCACAGATTGTACACACATAGGTATGATGGTAAACAGAGGTTGGATAAGTTTCAATTCAGGAAATTCCCTTAAAAAATTTTGGGGGAAAATTGAATTTGAAAAAGGGAGCTTTATTAATTGGAATACATATTTGTATTTGTCAAAATATTTTTGACAATATTTTCAAATGAGTAGAAATGCTGGCATATCGCAGCTGTTAACTGTCTCGGCCCGAATTGATGGTTCAATGATTAAGTTGTTATTTCAAACGGTATCCACTAATGCGGGTAACATTTTTCAACAGCTTGGCCCAACAAAAAATATAAAATTTGAATAATTTCAAGCCCTTCTTCCCAACAAAGAATAGAGAAATTCCCGTTTTGGACTCTTCTGCTTTTCTCTTGTAAAAGCCACAATCAACGCACCAATTTAGTTGGAGAGTCACTCCAAGAAGTAGAAACATGGGATTAGTCTGCTCAGGGTATGAGTAGGAAAAATTAATAGAGATTAGTCATACATTTCACCGTTCTAGGGGTGATTCCTGTTCCTGTTATCGGGTAATATCCCAGTCTCTGGCTGAAGCACAACTTCAATATCTAAAAGATTTCTCTTTCGAACTATACCCACTAGTCAGTAAGCAATTGGCAATTCTTCCGGTGGGAGGAATTTGCATTAAAAAGCTCTGTGACGCTGAGAAAGAGTGATGCCAAAAGGTTTTGCCGTTCGGAACCAGCTAACATAAGTAAGTCCCCCCTAATGCTGTCCAAAAAATTTAACACGCTAAACAGTACCGTAAGAGAAGCTCTGCCAAAGGACCATTTGGGGCCTATAAGTGCCAACCTTTTTTTTATGTGTTCATTTCTCGATTTCCAGATGTGTTTTCCGGAGTCGTATTGTTTAAAAAAATCACAAAAATTGGTTCCCTTAGTATTTTAATCGTGCCATTAAAAAATTCACATCCCTTGATTATTGTCATTTAATTCAAAAAAAAAAAAAAGCAAACAACCATTTAAACTGTTCCCTCAAAATTTGACATCTCCAATAAAAAAATTATTATAGTAAAGACGCCAACCATTTCAGTAAATAACTATAATTATAACTCACCTATTCACCATTGTATCATTTCCGTTTTGTACCGATTGGACGTGTTGTAGATTTTCTTGGTGTTGTTGAATTCCACCCGTTGATATAGTCGAGACAACAACATTTGCATTTGGGGTTGTTGTATTTGATTGATGTTGTGTTTGTTGTTGTTGGTGTTGCTGCTGTTGACCTTTTTCAACAATCGATGGGATCGTTGTTGTTGTTGTGGTTGTGTTAGTTGTCGGTTGTTGGTGAATGTCGGCTTTTGTTGAATTTACAAAACCACCAATGCTGCTACTAATTCCAATACCACCACCACCACCACCAACAGAGCACTTTGTTGTTTGTTTCGATTGCTGTTTATAACGACTTAATGCAAAGAATAACGCCAAGACGGCTTTTAAACGGCCCGCACATATATCATTTGTTGTAACATTATCTAATCCAGCGACCGCTTGTGTGCGAAGGATATTTAGACATGAGTTGACGTTATCGTACTGGTGTAGATGAGAAAGAGTAAGAGAGAGGGTGAGGAGAGAAGAGAGAGATTAGAAAATTATAAATTATATCGTGTCATATTATCGATTACATTAGAAATTTATGTAAATTTTAATTCAATTAACATCAATATTACGTAATAGATATTATAAAAGGCATTAAATCAGATCTAACGAGATTTTCAAGTGAACAAATTCTGTTCCCATTGTTTTTATGAAGTGCTCCCATTACGTGCATCTTACATAGTTTTAGGCTGATTTTGGTCAGTTTACTAGTATTTTTTCAATATACTGAATAATCGAATAAAGAATCTGGCGATATTAGACGGTTCGCTGAATAATTAGCCATCTTTTGATTTAAAATTGCAGTCATGAGAATTTAATGAAATTTACAGAATCGCAAAAAAATTATTAAAATGGGAATTTAGTATGTTTGCCACATTTTCTTCAAGCTCAATTAATAGGAGCTGCGGCATTCATTTATGTTTTCGTTCATAATATGAAAATTAGAAACAAAATTAAATAGAGAGAGAGTTCAAGTTCAATAATAAAGACAAAAAAAGGCAAAACCAAAACTATGATAAAAAGAACTTAAAATTAAATGTAACATATAAATGCTTAATGGGAGTGTACAAAAAAGTTATGGCGCTCATCTGTTCATTGGCGCTTATTTCATTTTGTGCTTCCATTATGTGTATGATAATTTTTGTTTTTTTGCAATTTTACGATATAATTGTAAAAAATTTAATAAATCATTATATGTATTGTAGCAAATGGAAGAAAAAAAAAAAAACAACTACAATCAATTGAGTGAATTCGTTAATACCTTTTTAATTGTTTCTAAACCAAAAAAATTGGTTAAGAAATATTTTTTAATTAAAAATTTTAATTAATTATTTCTTATTTATATCTATTCTCTGTTAATCTTTTTTTGCAGCTTGTTTTATCTAGTCTTTAACAAAAATTGAAAAAATTAATAAAGACAGTCAACAATTAAGGTCACATATTTGTAAAGCAACCATTTGAACGTCGAAGCGTTATTAAAGATCATGTTCACATTTTTATTATCTCATACTCATATCTCATTCTAATATAGTTTTGTTAATCATTGCAACAAATAAATTAATAAAAAAAAAATGGCACTTTTATTTCTCATTAGAATTGTAGGGGAATCAAATGGAAGCAATTTATATAAATAGTTGAAATTCCAGTAGATAATGGCGACATATATAATATTCTCCGAAAATATATGGTAGATTTCTATGGAAGAAATCGTTAAGAAGAGCCTTGTCGTGGTGAAACAAAACTTTACGTCTATTGACTAAAGACGGTCAATTTTTTTCAAGTGCTTCATTCAGTTTGGATAGTTGATGTCGATAATAATCAGCTGTGATCATCTGGTTTGGTTCCAGCAGATCAAAATATATGATACCGGCCATATCTCACCAACAGGAGACCATCTCTGCGGGTTGGTTCTGATGTTTCATCTTTGTCTAACCACTGGCGTTTGCAAACAGGATTATTGCAAAAGACCCATTTTTCGTCCCCAGTAACAATATTGTTAAAAAACTCTCATTTTCAAGCTGAGAACACACATTCACTCTCTGCTGAAGGTTTGCGACGGAAAGAGTTGGGACTGGCATGCACTCTGAATCTGGGAAGACACGTATCGGTCTATCCAGCAGAAATGCTTGGTTTGATGCATGCGCTAGACCATCTACTGGATGGAAAGGTGCAAGGTAAGAAAATCTTGTAAGCACTCTATACCCACGCGGTGGTCACGCGACTGCAACCACCTACGGTATCTTCTAAGTTGGCGTTCGAATGTGTTCAGAAACTTAACAGGTGTGCTCGTAGTAATGCAATTACTCTTATGTGGGTGAAGGGACATATTGGTATAGAACAAAATGAAGCTGCAGACGCCTTGGCTAGACAAGGATCTGAAGCTGAGTTTTATGGACCGAAACCAATAGTTGCCCTTAGCAACGGAACGGTGAAGGCAAAAGTCGAAGATTGGATAAAGAAACTCCATCTCACTAGATGGGAGAACTTATCCACTTGTAGACAGGCAAAGGCTTCGTTGAGGCTATCGAAGGGCAGTGAATCGGTGAAGGCTCTCAGTCTAGGACGGCTCACGCTAAGCTGGTTGACTGCATTAATTACTGAGCATGGCAATTTCAGGTACCACTTCAGAAAGATGGGTCTTGTTGAAGGGCCAGATGCTGACATTTGCAGATTAAGCATGGTAGAGGCAGAGACAGCGGCGCACATAGTGTGCTAGTGTCCTGCATTGGCAAGCAGGAGGATGTGCACACACAAAGACATGCTTGAAATAACGCCTGATGTTATGATGAGGAAGGAAGTAGAAGAATTCTACAACCAAATAAATAATTAACACACAATTCGAGGGATGAAAAGGGACCCAGATAAGTGGTCTGACTCGACTAATCCCTAAAATATATATTATTTGCGACGGAAAGTTTATGTGGAGCACATTTTTGCAGCTTTGCAACCTTGTTCAATTGAACCAGGTGCCTGTAGACTGTTCCATGTGATGAATTTAGCCATCAATCCAGCCATCATATCGACTGTCAAACTTGGCTCAGCTTCCACAAGTTCCAGCAAGGCGTCGGAGTTAAAGATCTCAGGACGACCAGAGCGTGGGGCATCCTCAACGTCACAATCACCACTTCAGAATTTGGAAAACCACTTTGGAAAAAATAACACACGAACTTATGGACTGACTTGATACTTTGTTTTCAAATAAATTGAAGAAATATCTCATTTATTGATCAATCGCCTTCTAATGGCATACTTCTTAAGCACATAATGTCACCAATTTTGCCTTTGGTAGATAATAATTACATTAAGATTTTTGTTTGCTTGCGGTTTTGATCTACATCCTATCATCTAACATAAGCATATGTTTGCGCAAACAATAATATTTATTATACATATGTTGTAATCACTTACAAACGATCTGCCGTTGTAATAATATGCCAATTATTGTGGTTGCATACCGATAACTATTATTATTATAAATTTTATTGTTGTTGTAGTTGTTTTCATTTATGTATATGCAGATTTCTATTTGACTATTTTTTGCTGGTGTTTACTTTATAATTTTTTTTCTTGTCGCTGAATGTATTTTAATAATCGTCAACACATGCAGTACCACCAGCAGCAGCAGCAGCAGGTTTCATATTTAAATTTCTTCATAAAATTTATCACTTAATCGACATCATCATCATCATCATCATTCGTATCACTAATGCAACACATTTTGCTGCAGATGCAATTGCCAATAATCTCGTCCACACACACACACACACAAACATAAATTTTTCCTTAAGTGAAATATGCTTATCCATATTTTATTTAATTCTATTTATGCACATCTAAATTTCTATGTAAAATCAGTGCGTCTGTGTGTGGCTAAACAAGTTTACTTAGATGAAATGCAAATTACAATATATTCTCATCTCATATTTAGTAATGTAAATATTTTCAGGAACACCCAAGCTGTTTCTTCTGACAATCTTGGGTTGTGTTATAAATTCATATCGGATTAAAAGGATCCAAATGGAATCAGCCATTTTGGAATGGCTGCATTCATGTGATAATGCAATTATTCCCTAAACTTTATACTAAAACTCGAAAAACTCGACAACGTACAGCTAATCAGCAACAAACGCAGAGCCCCTAAGAAGTTAAGCATTATCTACAAGCAAGAATTCGAACTCGGAAGCCTTACGTTAGTAAAGAGAGTAAAATGAGAAAGACAATCTGTAGACTCACATTTGAAAATTAAATTAAATTCACTTTGGGGCAAAATATCGAAATCAATGGAAATACTTTATTGCATTCCTATACTCAACAGACAGCCAAAGAAGCTAAGCCTTCCATTCAAATCAATGCGATCCTTAGTACACACAGACTGATGCATATCGGGTTCATACCACAGGATCCGCATGCAATTGGTCACCGTTCCATTGCTGAAAATAGAAGGCGAGACGGATGCTTCTGGATGCCCCTTGACTTAATGCCTCCGCGACATATCTTTAACAAGAGATACAAAACTCATATCCCAAACAGGATCAACTGGGAAGACTCAAAAATCAGTCTTACACATGACGACATTGTTTTGTACACTGATGGATCCAAGACTGAAGAAGGCACAGTATCTGTAAGTTATTGTTCCAGTACCCAAATATCAATAAGTCTTGGTAGTTTAGCAACCGTCTTTCAAGCGGAGGTCTTTGCTATTAATCAATGTACCAGAGAAATTCTTAACCTTCATCCTTATAGGAAAATAATCATTGTAATGTCGGATAGTCAGGCTGCAATAAAAGCCTTGCATTCGTCAACATTTAATTCTAGGTTATTTTGGGAGACAGCTAACCTTCTCCAACAATTATCAGTCGGGCAACAAGTGATAGTACACTGGATTCCAGCACACTGGTAATGAGAATGCAGACAGATTGGCAAGGGAGGGAGCTGAAAAGCAACCATTTGGACCCGAACCAATGCTGGGGACCAGGAAAGCTGCATCAAACAAGAATATATGACCAAAGCAAACGCAAGGTGGTCAAAAACTATTGGTATGGAATGTACCAACGCTTTCTTTCCGCATTACTCGGTGAAAAACTCAAAATACGTTTTGACTTTGAGTAAAGCAGAACTAAATCTTAATCAGTGGATATTGTCTACTAAACAAACATAAAACCCGTCTGAATGAAAGAAGGGAATTGCCGCGAAATATGCAGATTCTGTATAGAGGACGATGAGACATCCATACACCTAATCACAGAATGCCCAGCTCTTAATAGGGTGGTGAGAAAACAAACATTCGGTAAGGAACTACTACAGACTACCAATCTGTCTGAACTTGAACTTGAAGTCACATGAATCAAAATGTTCTTTGAGAAAATAGGAGAGGATATAATGTCTTCCAATATTAAACTCGGGTATGGCACAATAGTTCGAGCCGGACGCAGTGCCATAGATAGCAATTGTCTAACCCTTACCAATCTAATCTAATCTATGCCTTTCAGTAGACAAAAAAGCATAAAATACTATCTTCAATATTGTAGTTTCTACAAGTAAATAAGCACAAGGTTTTGGAGTGCCAAATAAGTTAAGTTTTCAACTCTTTTTTTTTATATTTTTTTATATATTTTCATGTTTGGCACTTATATAAGCCCCGAAGGGATCTTTGGCGCAGTTTCATTTCCAGAAATGATATGCGTGCTAAATTTTGGACACTATCAGAAGGGACCGACTGATATTAGCCGGTTTCGAATGACAGAACTTTTGTGACATCACTTTTTCTAAGCACTTTTGTCACAGGGCAGAGAGGAACCAAGAATGATTTGTTCTCGGATCTCATTTTGTAGAAGGCGCCGAAGAGTTAAACCATACTTTAGATGGAAGGATTAAATATTCAGAAATATGGCTGCACTTAAGATTTCAAACTAACGTCAGAGAATGAAATGGTCGAACGAAAATTATAAAACAAATAGGTTAGGTTAGCTTATGTAGCTGCCCTCTCTCTGAGAGGACACAGTTAGGCCAGATAGGCCCATTGTGATACCACCGATCTTTTCTTCCAATACTGTTGTACGTGTTAAATTTGGACAGCATTAGAAGGGACCTACTTATATTAGCCGGTTTCGAATGGCAGAACCCTTGTGACATCACTTTAACTATTTAAAGAGAGCTATTTTAAGAAGCATTTTTTTGGCAAATTGTTACTGCCGGAAAATTTGCCAATTCTTAGCGATATTACACTTTCGATATTACATTTTGTTATGCTTTAGCCAGGAATTGAACCCACGACCTACAGATCAGAAGGCCAACGCACAAACCACTGAGCTACGTCACCCACATAAAACAAATAAATAATAATGCAATTAAAAGAAGAAGAAAAAAGCATACTATTCTCTGTTAAACAATTTTAAAATAATATTTGCTGCATTTCTTTTCGCCACAATTGATTCAAATGATCAATCAAAGCGCGCATACACATATTGAACTTGGCAACTTGGTTTTGTGCTTTCTTTATGTACACACATTATACTTATCGGCAATAAATCTGAACATAAGTAGTTAAATTGAAAATTGTTGCTATGTAATAGTTGTAGTTGTATAATAATACGAAGCGATTAAATTTTATTGAAAACGATTTAATATACTCTTGTATATGTACATATATCCTAGTATCGCATGGTATCCAGTATTCGTATAGAAGAAGGGAATTTCTGAGATGAAATGCTGAAAATTGATTTCATTTCTACAAGTAGGTAAGAAGTGTAAGAAACAATGTACGTGCTTACATATGTGGCAATTAATCTCTTTTGAGGGAGAAATTTCAACCACAAAAATATCTCGCACATAATACACAATATATTCTCAATAGACGAGACGACATACTTCCACTTACATTGACCACACCATAGAAAAACTGAGAGAATAAGGAAAATGCAATTGAATCATGAAACAGGATGAAATGATGGAAAAACAAAAACTGCTGAAAGTGATAAAGAGTAAGTGTAATAATCTAAAGATGTTGTAGCATATACATTTAATAAAATCGAAGGAATGCGGTATGGAGAAAAGGGTATAGAGATAGAGAACTAATATATGTTGAAAGTGCAAATATTTCTGTGCTAATGCTTAGATGATTGAACTTTCGCCACGTTTTTCAATTATAATATACCACTTTGCCACCCATCGATTTCAAACTTCTCTAACTCTACGGCGTGCATACTTTGAGTATAACGTGACCTGGGCCTTTTACAATGAGTACATATCGTATGTAGCTCATACTCATACTCTGAATACAACATATTCTCTACTCTCATACTTTAGTTTTATTTGTCATCTTGACCACATTTCTATTCTGCGAATGCATTCAATCGAAAATTGAAATTGCAATTACATACGAGCATTTGCCACTGCATATGCGGGTAGCACATGTTGAAACACATTACACGTTCCATATGAGCATATGGTTGTCTGATTATTGCAATGATGGAAAGAGTCACAAAATGATTGTAGAAATCTATTGTAGGATCTACGAATTCTCTAGGGACATCTTTATTAGTTTTTCCACAAAAGTTTCTTATTCAATTTTATCGCACTGTTTTTGATTTCTTCATGCAATCCTTACAATTCATAATTTTGCTTTGATAATTTTGTTTTTGATTTGCTTCTTTGTGGTTTTTTGTTTTTTGGTTTTTTTTTTTCGCTCTAAAAATATTTTAGATACTATTTGCTTTTTTTCATAGTAAATATTATAGTTTCTCCCAGCAAACCAAAATATGAGTGATTAAAATTGTGACTCAGAAAAGAGTCTAAGTTTGAGCGATTTTTGGATGATTGGAGTGTTTGTTCAGTAAATGTACTCAAATCAGTGAATTCAGAATTTGTATGTAATTCGGCCGTGACTTTAGTTTTCTAAACGATTTAGGAAGAATTTTTTTTTAACACATTTTCTTTGTATATATTTTGAAGTGTGAAATGCCTGGACGTATTTTATTTCAATGGTCCTAACCATTGGGCTTTTGCATATAATTGGGATATCGATTGGATCCGCTGTCCGGACAAATCACAGCACTTTTTTCAAAATGATAAACAGTAGAGGATTTCTAATGATGCTAACCTGATGATAAGAAATAAAAAAAAATCTTATCATAAAATCAATCGGAAAGAGATCTTTGACAAAGTTTAGAGAAAGTTTAGAGATATTGTCATAACAGTTTTACAGTTTGGTATGGGCATATATTAGGATTTGATTATAGATTAGTAATTAGTTTCTTATTCTATTGCCTCATCTGGCAACACCGGGGGGTTTGCGAAAGAACATATAATTCTGACGTGAAAGACAAAGAACGCTCAGGGCATCCAAAAAACTTTGAAGACGAAGAATTAGAAGCATTACTCGATCAAGATTCGTGTCAAATACAAGAAGATCTAGCAGAATCATTGCGAGCAACACAATAATCTATTTCCAAACGATTTAAAGCATTGATATTTATACAAAAGTAAAAAAATTGGGTGACGTATGAACTGACAGCAAAAGACATCGAACTTCGTTTTTTCACGTGTGAACAATTGCTTCAACGGCAAAAAAGAAAAGGGGTTTTGCATCGAATTGTGACTGGACATGAAAGTGAGTCCATTACGATAATCCAAAATGTCAGGCAATATATGGACATCCCAGTCAGGCATCATCATCGACGGCTAAGCCGAATATTCATGGCGAGAAGATCATGCTGTGTATTTGGCTGAACTAGCTGGGTGTAGTGTATTATGAGCTGTTGAAATCGGGTCAGACGATCACAGGGGACCTCTACCGATGACAATTGATATGGTTGAGCCGAACATTGCGAGAAAAACTCCTACAATATGCCGACAGACTCGCCAAAGTTATTTTGCAACATGATAATGTTTAGCTACATATTGCGACGCCCATTGAAACATCCTACCCCACCCGCCGTATAGCCGAGATATTGCTTCTTCCGATTACCACTTGTTCCGATAGATGACACACGGCCTGGAAGAACAGCGTGTCCATTCTTACGAAGATCAAAAATTGGGTTAATACATGGATTGCCGCAAAACATGCCGACTTTGTCCGACACGGAATCCGTATGCTGCTAGAAAGATGGGAAAAAGTAGTGGCTAGCGACGGACAATACTTTAAACATTGAATGTATAACCAATTTTACACAATAAAATTTCAATTTTCAAAATTGACTGCACGAACTTATTTATACTCCCACTTAGGACACACTTATGCTAGAAAGGCCCATTGTGATACCACCGAGCTTCTCTTCCAATACTGTTGTGCTCGTTAAATTTGGACAGCATTAGAAGGGACCTACTTATATTAGCCGGTTCCGAGCGATAGAACCCTTGTGACATCACTTTAACTTAGTTTTGTCACAAAGCTCTTTTAAGAAGCGTTTTTGGCAAATAGTAACTGAAGGAAAAATTTTCAATTCTTGCCGGCAGGTGGGTAGCGTTCGAAAGAACAATCTTTGAATATCAAATTTTGTTATGCTTCAGCCGGGGATTGAACTCTCGACCTTTATATCAGAAGGCCAACGCACTAACCACTGAGCTATGGCACCGGCTTGGTCCCTTCTAATTCTGGTCAAATTTAACACGCTCAACAATACTGGAAGAGCAGCTCTGACAAAGTTCTTTCAAAACTTTAGTAAAAACAACTAAATTATTGAGAGGTAAAAGTGTCAGTGCGAGTAAAGACAATCCGAAAAAAATGGCTCCTAATTTTTGCAGAAAACTATTCAGAAATCATACAGAGATAATAGAATTAGGAGTCTCTTTAAAGCCATATTTTAGAAACTAATAAGTGTGTTCAGGTATTAAGAAATAATTTAGGACTCCGAGAAGAGCAATCTTTGAAAGAATTTGTTGAAGGAAAACTGTATAAGGGAAACACGCTCTTTTAGTAATAAGCTTTTTGGAGAATTTTTGTTTACCAGGTATCATTGTTATTATTTCTATGTTTGGATTGATGTACCTACTATGTGTATATGTATGTATTTGTCAACCCTTAGTACGCAATTATATATGTAACATACAATATATAAAAATAAAATTGAAAATTGCAGACCGTGAAATCGAAAATGATTTGATTGAATGCCAGTTCATATATCAATTGATTGAATATCAATTTTAGATGAATTCAAATAATAGAGTAAATTCAATTTACAGTCAAAATTATATAATAAACATACATATTTATAATTTATTGGATATATATATATATTGGGATATATATAATATATAAATATAATACAGATATATTTTGTAAAGCTTTGCATCATATTTTATCATGTATGTAGTTTAAAAAATTATGGTGGACATTTTAATTTAGGAAGCCAATTCGTACTTGTATATTCGTTCATATGATATTCCATATGATATCTTAACTATAATTCCATTTAATTAATAAATTGTCATATGATAAGTATAGAGATTATGAATGACAACAAAAAAAAAATGCTTTGAAAACTGATGATATTTTCCTTCCTTTTTATTACTTTTAATACTTTTTTTCTTCATCTCATTCATATAATTTAATCTGAATTATTGATCAGAAAATAAGAAAGAAGTAATTCTGTAATTGCAACGGTGGTATAATGTAGTTATATATGAGAGATATGTGGCATATATGTACATATGTATATTAGACCTGTTTAAAAAATTTCTATAATTTTCGGATTTAGTATTTTAAATAGTACATTCTTTATAATGACTATTGAAAATATTATGATTTTATTATTACTTATTTTTAATTTTTTTTTCCTCCAATGAAATTCAAATACATCTTACATGCATGTTTATAGTAAATTCAATGCCACAATCTTAATATCAAATTATATGTTCGTGTTAAGAAGAAATAATACCCATAATAAGATGTAGAAAATTGCATAAAACACTATGCAGCCATATTAACTAAAAAAAAAGCATTGATGGTGTTAGATAGCAGCTACCCATTGCAGACACTGTGGATGAAATGTGTCTACAAACACTTCCAGGAAGATTCCAATCAATGGCACAGGAAATACTCTGGCAGCAGCAGCAGCAACAAGAACGAGAACAGAAAGTGTATGGCCAATTTGAAATTTCATTACCATACCTCTCTGCCACCATTGCATTCATCCACCTTTTAAATAGTGAATAGATATTACAACAAAATGCTTTCATGCTTCATAGCACAGTCAATTGAGTTAGCCTAAAGATGATGCAAAAACAAAAAACAAAAAAAAATACTATAAAAAGAAAAAACTATTCGAGGATTTTTACGGAGAGGCGGAAATTCAGAAGAAGTGAAAGAAGTAAAAGTTAAAGAAGAAGAAAATGGCAAATCGAACGCACGCCATAGATTAACTTGAAAGATATGACACCAAAGAGTGTTCAATATTGTGTAATTCTTTGCTGTTGTTGCAGCACAGCATCACACAACTGACAACCGGCAACTGATAAGTGGCAACCGTTCGAAGTATGGGGTGGGCAGCAGAGAGGTTTTGCAAAGAGAATGCAATAAGAAGGCGTTACATATAATTGATGGTAATTTTTTTTTTTGTTCAGATTTTTCTTTCACTCTTTTCTTTTTGCACCATTATGGTTTCATGTACTACAAAAGATTGCAATTTCTATGTATAAAATTGTTGAAAGCAATTGTAGTTAAACTCATTTGAGATTGAAATGCATTTTGAGAGCATTGATAAATTATAAATATAGATAAGATATTTATTATTAATGGAAATTATATTCTGATTGAAGGTTGTAAATGTTTATGATTTGATTATTTTCATTTAATTTCAAAATAATTATCATAGATAAGCAAAGAAAATATTGACATTGAGCTACTATATTTATTGACTTTCAATTATTTTGATTTATGGACGATTTTCAAGCAACTTTAAATCTAAATTTAAAGTCGTTTCGGTCTAACGGAAGTGAAATCTGGAGAATCCAGGTGGGTAAAGTCACGACTAATCACTGCATTTGTATTTTTTCAGACGTGGATAAATTTTAAAATAAAATTTTCCACAATGATTATGATTTTTGATTATGTTACATTATGACGTAATTTTTTCTATACAAAATTCATTCAAAAATCTCTAAAAAAAAAAAAAAATTTAATTAATTCCGTAGCCAGTCTAATGACTAAATATTAATTATTGTGAAATTTCAAACAAACAAAAATATTCGTATTATTATATTCATCTCAAAATATATACACATTTATTTACATACATTTCTCCCCAATGAGGGAATGCAGAGCACAGACGCACAAACGAATTCTATAAATACCTGCAAATTTGTATGCACATATCATCGTACGTAGCTGCATAGAGGTCGGTAATTAATGCAATTGTATTGATACACATCCCTATATATACACCTATGTACATATATGCGAATTATTGTGTGCTTGTGTTTATGAGTACGTGTATTGTAGCGAAAACATTGATATTTTGTGATTGAATTTAGTAAAATTAATTTTCGCAAATTAATTACAAAAGCTCTCGGGGGCGCTTAACTGCAATTAACATACAGTATAGTAGTACTTAGTGCAATACATGTAAATATTATGAGAACAAATGAGTATGAGAACACAATATGTATATATACATATGTTTATACACATGTTTACATGTAAATACATTTGCTGGTAGCGACTAATTAAGCAACCCAAGGTTTGCTGAATACATTTAATCAGTGTTTAAATGCTTAAATACTGCTTTGTCGAATAGAATGAATGCATCATACCATATGTACCAATATATTGTACATACATATATGACCGTTAACATGCTTGACTATATTGAATAATTATGTATTGTGCAGTTGTAATATTTTCTCATGACTATAGTGTGTTTTTATTTGAATTTTACTATTTTTTATAGAGGTCATCTTATAAGTGTAGTTGTAAAAAGAAATTTTAGCTTATATTTCCATGTTCATATTACAATTTCGAGTTTTTCAAGACTTTACAGTTGCTGCATGGATTTTTTGTCTTTACCGACCCCTAATGAAATTGATTGTGGAAAATATTCGTAGAACATTTTAACCCCCTAAACTCCTTCTTTCGGTAATTTTTTTGACGCTTCTGGAAAAAAGAGCTAAAATGACCACTGAAAATAGTAGCTAAAGGGTTAATATGCTCTATGAAAATTTTCATCATAAAATTCTACTATCAATATCTGAGTAAAAAATTTAGCTCATAAGCATATTAGCATACAATTTAAATCAAAATATGATTATTTCAAAAGTCTATATAGCGTGAATCCGCTTTTGGATACATAGCAGAAATAAAACTTACATAATATGTTCCCCAAAATCTAAGCACCTGATGTTCATTATAATAAAAATTTCTTCAATATTTAGTCAAAACGGACTATATCATCATTTCTCTAAAGCGATTTTTCAATGTTACTTTATTTATATACATATGTATATATACAATGAATATAATATATTGAATATAAACAACATTATACATATACAATGTTGCAATTTAATTTAACTAAAATCTCTTCGACGACCAATTAATCATTGAGTCGACAAATCATTCAATCAGCCAGTCAATCAATCAAGTGCAACAATGTGGAAAAATAATGCAACACAATGAAAATATGCAAAATTAATTACGAGTAAATAAAACAACAACAACAATAATAATAAAAACAGATTGTCGAATTGCACTTAAAATTATAATGTATACGTAATAATATCCTTTAATTACTACTATGCAAATGCTATTTAATTACTATACATATATACTAAGGATATACAAGTACATATACCAATGTTCATTCATACAAAATACAAATCTACAATTTTTTCATATTAATTCAACCATTATTTATAATTAAAAATTATGCTGTTTTTGATGTGCATAAATATTTATGAAAATATTTTCGCTTTATTCATATTTCCAATTGCGTTTAATGGAATTTTTATTCCCGCTTATTATACGTTTCCTTTCGTAGAATGAATTTCAAGGAATTTTTTTTACAAATTATATTACTAATTTTTTTGAGTTCGAATATTTGTTAATTTAGTGCTATAAATTTTATTTGTTAAACATCGCAAAAAATTAAGTTTCGTCTGAACTGGTTTCATTCCTTATTCGAACATATAATTTTAAAGAATTATGTATTTCGCCCTTGGTTCCATAAAGCAAAATTGTAAAGAAAATGTCCAATAAGGTACAGTAATAAAAGATAACAACTATTACACCGATTATTGAACTAGTCGAAGAGAAATGAGTTACCATTTGTAAGGGTTAATCGTAGGTTTGATACGTTATAGTGTGTATATTTCGAAAAATATGAAATTAAAGTGCGAGGAAAACGAATAAGTTTGTTTAATTGCCTACAAAATACAAAATTCATTAGAATTAACATCTAAATAATGCATATAATAGTAAATATTCGAAATTCGAAAGCAGTTCGGAAAGTAAAAAGTGGAAATATTTAATCGTAAAACGAAAATTCGAGACACGTGATAAGAGTGTGTATATTAATTAAAATAGCGCAAGTATACTTACATGCTCCTAGTAAATATTCATTAATTTAGTGAGTTAAATTTTTAGAAATAATCTGGGTTACATACCTGCAAAGATATAATAAAAAAATATTTAAATTAATTTTATAAATATATTTCTTTAAAATTATATGCAATAAATGGGGAGAGAAAAAAAGTAGTCTAATTCTAAGTCTAAGCTAAATTGAGTATTCGGATATCAGTAGTAAAAATTTTAAATGAATTTTTTGCATATAAATTTCAACTCTTTAACATTCATTTATTATGATTTTAGTAATTTGGTTTCACGTATACCATAACATATTCTAATATTTTTGTGCACAGTGTAATCAACATGCAAAGTAGCTCAATGATGCTATGCAATTACTCTCATCGAAGCACTCTTGATTTAAGTATAAGCAAATATTTGAGACGAAAACCAAATTTCATTAAAATGATCAATTAAATCAATTCATTTATACCTACCACACAACTACTTAAACGTTTGAAGCATTAAATTAATACTTAAATGCACCCACATATGCAATAAATATATATGTATGCATGCATATCTACAAAGACATACCAAACATATCATAGCAACTGATTGAAGAACATCTTCAACTAAAATTTTGAGTGTAATCATTCAAACTCATAATAACGCATGTATTTAATTAAAACATTAAAATGATTTGATTATATATATGCATTTTACGTCTAACATATATGGGTGCATAACATACTTATGTTACATGTGTATGTCAGACACATTTAACTAGTCATTCATATATCTATTGATAAATACATATAAGTATATGTAAATATATTGTATAGTGGTGGGTAACTCCATTTCATAGAATAAATTTTTTTTTGTTTGTTTTTGTTTGTCTTTTGATATATTTATGTGCTTAACACGCGTCACATACAATTAAGTACGTTCACAGCATAAATTATTCGTATCAATGTATTCGTACTTTGTGGATATTATACATATTAATGATAATAATATGGTAATATGCATTGTGTTCATACCAATAGAAGAATAAGAAGAAGAAGAATATGAAGAAGAAATTACGTGATTTTAATAAAGCCATAAAACTGATTTCAAGAAGTACTGCGAACATTTTTTTTTTTTTTTGCTATATACTCGTAAGAATTCTTCATTGAAAATTACTTCGACTTATAGTACTTCTTGTGTTGTAGGTGCAGCTAGAAATTCATTAGAAATGTAACAATACAAAGCCAACGAACAAGAAGAATTTAATTTATATTTTTGCTTAAAATGTTTGACAACAAGAGTAGCTCATAAAATTTATAATAGTGAGATATTTGTATGATAAAAATATAGCAGACACAACAGAGGGATATTTTAAAAAAACTTTGACATAAACAGTCGTAAATTTTGTGTTCAGAAAATATGGAATATTTAGATGAAAAAAAGTATGTATATAAAAAATATAATAAATTTATAAGAGTATGTAAGTACACTTTGGGTAAGCAACCATTTTAAGGGACTTGTTTAAATTTTTTAAAACTATATTTTATTACTACTCAACGAGTTCTAATGCGACTTTTTAATACTTTTGAACAATAAAACTAAGTATAGGGGAAGAAAATAGATGTTTTAGTTTTCATAGTTACTATAAAATACTTAGCAGAGGAGTCCTTCTAAAAAGTAAGGGTGAGTATATTCGGAGTAAACATTGGTGAGGAAAAATTAATGTGGGCTCGGTCATTGTGGGCACAAAAAATGCTGAGAAATTGGTTATAACGTAAAAAATCATTATGTATTTTTTCAAATCAATTTCATCAACTCCAATGTAGTCCCCAGCCGATACAATAAACATATGCCAGCTTTTTTTTTTCCAATCGTCAAAACATATCAAGCCTTTAATACACTCTTCGATTCAGCTTGTATCTCATCTATTGACTCAAAAAAGTATTGACTTGCAAAATGATCACGAAGAATGAATACAGTGTGCGATGTTCTTGCGATGACAGTGTGATTTGACTTTTCTTAGGCACTAATGGTCTTTCAAAATGGATTTTATTGAATTTTGTGATATTCCAATAATATCAGTAAGGTCTCTAACTGTTAATCGACGATTTTCGAGTACCGATTCTTTGATTTGTGTGATGAGTTGTTCATCAGTTGATGTGATTGATCGTCCGGGAAGTTCAACGTTTTCGCGATCCTCTTTGAATAATGTATACCACACTGAAGGCTTTCTGTAATATTCTCACTATTGCGGCTACAGAAATCTAATCTCGCACAAAATCTTTAAGGACCATCCTTTGTTGAATCATTTCAGGCATCGTAAATACCGAAAAATTTCCCTATTGGTTGATCAGAAAACACAAGCGTAACTATTGAACAAATGGAGATAATGTCATGAAATATCACACATATGACTGAAACAGTACTTAAAACAACTTAAAAACAGAAGCATTTGTCCTTGTCGAAATACCAACATCATTTAAATTCAAATTTTTCCCACAGTAGTGCATTTCACCACCAGCGATTTTTATGTCCATCTCATCCCCTGATAATATAATATATCAGGTGCAGTGAAAGAGAAATCCATTATTTTTCCAATAGATGGCTTTAGTAATCTGTAAAGGCCAATTTTCGAAAATATCGATAAATTAATGAAAATCGTCGAGTTTGACAGTCATGTAAGCGCTGTTTCTATTTCGTAAATTGGAACTAAACATTGAACAAAAAACCGTTTGGAACCATTTAAATAAGGCTGGATATAAAAAGAAGCTCGATGTATGGATGCCACACGAGTTAACGCAAAAAACCCCTCATAGAACGAATTTCCATCTGCGAATCGTTGCTGAATCGTAACAAAATCGATCCATTTCGGAAGCGAATGGTTACTGGAGATGAAAAATGGGTCACAACGTCAAGCGAAATCGAATCACGGTGAGCCGGCGCAAATGGTGGCCAAGCCAGGATTGACGGTCAGGAAGGTTTTGCTATGTGTTTGGTAGGATTGGCAGGGAATCATCTACTATGAGCTGCTCCCCTACGGCCAAATTCTTAATTCGGACCTGTACTGTCAACAATTGGACCGTCTGAAGGAAACAATCGCCCAGAGGCGGCCAGCTTTGACCAATAGGAGAGGAATTGTGTTCCATCAGGACAACGCCAGGCAACACACAATGATAGTGACTCGCCAGAAGCTCCGGAAGCTTGGTTGGGAGGTTCCTATGCACCTTATCGCCCGGACCTGGCACCAAGTGATTATTAACTGTTCTTGTCTAAGGCGAATGATTTTGCTGGTGAAAAATCCGCCTCAAGAGAAGCTTATGAAAATCGACTGTCCCAGTTTTTTGCCAATAGAGACGAGGGTTTCTATGAGAGTAGCATTATGAAATTACCTTCAAAATGACAACAAGTTATCGAACAAAATGGTGCATATTTGACATAAATCGGATCATTCTAACTATGCTAAATAAAACCTTGAGTTTAATTCAATAATAATGGATTTCTTTTTACTAGACCTTATATTTCATTAACATTGGAGCTATTCTTCGGTAGATATTTATAAATGTTTGTCATTTTTTGTTAATTTTGTATGGTAGCCTCCTTAAAAACCAAAGATAGGAGGTACAAATATTTAGAGAAAATATCAGGTCCGAAAATTTAATGGAGCTTGGCAATAGATTCTACAATTTTAGCGGTTTTGCGTTCATTTTGTATGAGAACTCCCTTGAGGTATGCATCTAAGGAGTATTCAAATTCAGTTTTGTTATCGCAGCAAGCTTTTATTGCGTCAAACTTCTAAATTCTTGGCAATATTCGTCAGAAATTTAATTTATTACAAAAAAAAAAAAACATTAATAAATTGTTTACATGACACAATCCTATGTCATGCTATTTTAGAGAAAATATTGTCTCAAAACAAATATTTCTTCTAGTAACATATTTCCATATTTATATTCTTCAAATATGTAAATGTAAGGTCTATTTATGTTGGTTTAAAATTGTGGCAAAGTAAAAACAAACAACAGACTACAGTTACAATACTAATATCATCATTCAACAATAGCTTTCATAAATATGTAATATTTATATATGAACTCATATATAAAACTAATAGGCAGCTGTCAATTGTTTAATTTGCACTTCATCAAAATAAAACTATTGAACCATTTTGTTGTGGTTAATAGAAAATATATATGTATAAACATAACAACCGAACATATGTGTATATATACATTTGTATAGAAGAAATTATACATTTGCATATAATAAAATGTCATATACATGGTATTTGATTTCTCAATGAGTTCTAACAATCAAACAGGTGCAAATTACTTTTTTAAATGTTTCCATGGAATGAGGCGATGAGTGAATGATGGGTTTATTTGTTTTTCATTTCAGTAAGTACATACTTACGACTATGTAAGGTTTTGCCTATGTATGTATATATCGTATTTGTCAAGTATTTTCATTGTTCAGATGTTGTTTGTTGATTTTTTGTGGTTTCTTCTGTTTTTTATTTGTTTTTTTTTTTTTTTTTTTTGCACATTTTAAATATGCACGTAGGTACAACGTTCTTTTATGGCATGTGAAGTTTATAAGAGATAATATGAAGTACTTAAGGGGGTGTTCCCGTCTAGAATGCCGATTTTAGGCTGTTTTTCAAAAAATTATTTTGGAGCTACAAGGCAACATGCAATATTCTGGTTTTTTGCTTGTTGTTCCTTATTATTTGGAGAACAGAAACTCATATTTGTGTCAAAAAATTTTTTTTTCTAAGTACAAATTTTCAGTGGTCAATGTGACCTTGTCACGCTGATTTTCACTGCTGGCCGATAAGAAATTTCGGGAACCAGTAATCTGAAACAGAAATGGGTATGCAATTATTAATCTGCAATAAATTCCGCGGATGCTAAACCACAGTTTTAGTCAAAATGTTGATTAGAAACAAAATGGCGGCCATATGAAAAAAAATTGTCCAGTTTTGCTACCTTTTTTTTACCTTTAGAGTGCTTGAAAATATATTTAACAATAATTTTTTGATGAAAACTTTAGTGTAGCATCTAATGAAAACTATCAAGAACATTTTCCAAAAATTTCAAATCGATACCTCTCATAGTTGCTGAGAAAAGTTATCGGCCAATACAAAAAATGTGGTTTCGAGAAAAACGCGTTTAAAGTTTCGACATGACATGACAGCAGGACCAGGATTACTTCAATTAACATGCAAAAAAGTGGGTACTGAGTTTGCGGATTGAAAAACGACTTTGGGGGGTGATAGTATATAGTATAAGGTACAATAAAACGCAAAAAAAAAAAAATCGATTTTTTCAAACTTCTACCCGGGAACACCCCCTTAAAGGAAAAAAAAATTTTCCAATAAAAAATCATTTCTGTTAATAAGAAAATTGAAATCATAATTTTTTTTTTTTTGAAAATAATAAATTCTAAGAAAAGATAATTTTTAATACTTTGACAAACTTTCCAATGGGCCACTTTGAAATTAAGTAGCGTAAATATGATTTCAAAAATTCGTGATTGACCGAATTTAGATTGTTTCTCAAAATACGTGTTTGAATTTATTGCGGCAAAATTTGTAATATCAAACAGGTGTTGCCTTTTGCGTAGAGGAAATTTGAACATCGTGTGGTATTTCCGTATGTGAGTGAACTTGACACTTGATCGTTTTTCGTTTGTTTTTTTTTTCAATTTATTCTTTATTTTATTTTCACTTGCTTCTTTGGTTTCTTTTCATCTATTATGTGTGTGTGTGTATAGTATTGTTCGTAAATTGCTATTGTGTCTATTGTGCTTTATTTCTAAATTTGAATGTGAACGGTTATTAACCACGACTTGAGTACTTAAGTCATTAATATGGTTGTTGTTATTCTGTTTGAGCAATTTTATAATTATTTTAATTGACAATTAACGTCAATTAGGTTTTCTTTTTTTTTTTTGAAATATGTACTTATGAAACGTCATTGGCAAAATAGTTTCAGTGGCAGTCAAGTAGTTATTAGACTTAAATGAGGTGAAGGGATTATTTGATTTGAATGGGGTGTTGAACTTTTTTGAGCTAGATGGAGAGAATGCATTATTATATCTGAATGAGTTGATAGAGTTATTAAAAGTTAAATATGATGAAAGGATTATTACATCTAAATTGAGGTTATTAAACCTCGATGGAGTGTAAGGCATTACTCTACAAAAGTGTTATACCGCTTTTTAGAATTTTTATGATGTTTTTTTAACAAACACGCATACACAATATTAAAGCTCAGTTACTCATTTTTCACTATTAACAATTTATTTCACATATTATTGCTTTTACAGCAGTTACACAGTCCTTTTCACACATATTTCATTTAATTTCATATGTTGTAATCATTAAATGTCATTGTTTTTCAACACACATGTCATATACTTGTATGTACAATATGTGAGAGTATAGATAGTTGTAGTGTAACTACGCACGTAATCGACTCACTCACGCACAGTGGCATATTTTATGCACCCCCTCATTATTGTGCATTGCCAACTTAAAAAAGTTGTGTAATAATGCACATATGTGTGCACTCACAATTATATTAAATTTATTTATTGCACTCTTATGTTGCCAAGTATACGATACAAATGAAATGTACTCATATGTGGCTATAACTGTAAAGCAGTGCTTCTTAATTCATCGATTATAATACAATGTTGCCAACTTTGGAGAGTAATTCTTTCGTAAAACTATAATTTATTTCATCAAATCATATATTGAACATCTAAAAGGACTAAAAGAAAGGTCCTTCTAGCTTTCTTTTTTTGGTTTCTATGGCAAATTTTGTTTTAGTCACTTTGCGTTTCAAAGAAATAAAAAAAAAAGTTTGAGACACCATTCAACAAAGCATCCTTATTGCATGCCACGTACTTGTTTTTTTGTGAATCTTGCTGACTGGCTGACTGGTTGACTGGCTGCCTGTGACATATCCTTGAGTTATAAAATTTCTTCATTGCCATCAGCATGACGTTCATTGTCATCGAATAAAAATCTGTCAAAATGTTTTGAATGAAAATTGACTTTGACACTTAAATACAATGACAATGCACCATTTGTCGTCATTCATAAGACAACAGTCACTTGACGTTCAATTTTGTAGTTAATGTTGCTGCAAAATTGATGCAATTGTAGCTTGTGCAACGTCGTGCCACTATACATTTACAGTTATAAATGTGACAACAACAAATGTCAGAGTCAACTGCTGTTGTCGCTTGTTGTTGTTGTACTTTTTTTTTTAACTCGTATTTACTTAACTGTGTGTTTGGTCTTTTTTTTTCACTTGAGGGTGTGGAAAATAAAGATGAGCAAGTATTAATGCAATATTGTATAATGTTGACCAATGCTCAACTACAACAAAATGTAATAATATTTAAATATTTAAATAGATAAATATTTAAAAGAAAACAATGTTCAAAACTATTGCTTTCGAACTGAATGAATATGTGTACACTCCCTATTCTTGTTGTAGTGCATTACAGCGATAAAACTAGAGTAATCATGGTGAAAATTAGTATATAAGAATATTTTTATCAATGTACAGATGACTTCGAAAATGGACACAATCGGATAAAAATTACGACTAGCTCCCATAGAAAAGTTTGTTTTCGAATCGATGATTATCTGCTATGCGCACGAAAATATAAAGTTATCCAGCTGAAAATCGTTAAATATGGGTTTTTCACCGAACTCATATGCTTGAGGATTTGCTTAATTGAAAATTATGAGTATCTTTCATACAAAAGCATGTTTTCGAAAGTATGTTTTTTTGAATTTGCACATAGAAATATAAAGTTATAGAGTTGAAGCTCAAAAAGAAGGCTTATTTTTGTCAAAAAATGGCAGGATTTGAATAATTGTCATTTAGGAATGAAAAATACGCCCACATCACATATAAAAATATGTTTTCGAGTATATATTTTCAGAGTCTCTGCACGGAAATATAAAGTGTTAGAGTTGAAACTTAGTAGGAAAGTTTATCTTTTTATCAATAAATGTACGAGTTTAAAAATTTTTGATCAATCACGCTTAGTTCCCATATAGTGTATATATATGTATAATCCCCAAGTATGTTTTCTAATATATGTTTTGCGACATAAATATAAAGCTATCGAATATAAATTTGTAATGTAAGATTATTTCTATCATCGAATGCATATGCCGGAATATTAGCGTCATCGAATAAAAACTGCGCCTATCATTCATACAAAATTGTGCTTTTCGAATCTATGTTTGTAGAATTTGTGCTCATAAACATTGGGTTATCGTCTTTAGAATCGAAATGTAAGGTGAGTTTTGCAAGCGATTTTATTTGTCTTGAAAATCGTTGCGCTTCAATGAAAATATATACACTACTCTCATACAAAAATATATTTTCGAATATGCAGAAAAATATTAAGCAATCGTGTTGAAACTTAGTACAAAATATTATTTTTAATTAACAAACAGATGATATTAAAAATTTTTGCTATTCGATGTAAATCACGGTTAGCTTTCATACAAAAGTCTATTTTCGAATACATATTTTTCGATATTGTGCACGAAGCATAAATCTATCGAATAAAAAATTTGTATATAAAACTATTTTTATCATCGACCAAGTAGTATTGCAGAAAATTAGTTTAATGGGATAAAAACCACGCCCATATTTCATAAAAAAAGTATGTTTTCGAATATATTTTTCGTAGTTTGAGCACGAAAATATGAAGCTATCGTGCTGAAAATTAATATGTGAAATTATTTTTACTATTATTACTATTGTTAATGGGGATGTAGCACCGCGACCTATACGATCTAACGTGCCCCCCTCATTTTGGTTCAAAGTATTTCTTTGAGCCCAACATATCTATGTAGTATTGCGCCTATATTTCCGAATCTGAATGCCCCATCAGTTAGTAGATGTTCACCTAGGTGTTTCTTTCGTTTTGGCATTAGTGCGGGGCACACTTCCAACACGAGTGTCGAGGTTTCATCCTCCTCCTCGGAAAACCTACAAATTTCATTAGAGTAAATTCCGAGTTTTGTCAGGTGATAGTTCAACCTACAATGTCCTGTCAGAATTCCTGTAATGAGTCTTAAATTATTCTTATTTAGCTTCCTACAATTGTTGCAAGCATCGATTCTTTTGAGGTAATTTTCGACCACTTTTTGACACATATTGGGCGGTATCTCAGCCATAACCTGACGAATGTTGGTTTTTAGGTGCTCAAGAGTTAAAGGTTTATCTGCATAAACACGGTCTTTCGCGTAGCCCCACAAAAAAAGTCAAGCGGTGTCAAATCGCATGATCTTGGTGGCCACTTGATATCGCCACGACGAGAAATTACGCGGCCAGAAAATTTCTCTTGCAATAAAGCCATATTCGCTCGAGTTGTGTGGCATGTGGCACCGTCTTGTTGAAACCACATATTCTCTAAGTCGTATTCTTCAATAGCAGGCAAAAAAAAGTCGGTTATCATATGACCATAACGCTCCGAATTGATAGTGACAGTCGTTCCATCGTCGTTTTCGAAGAAGTAAGGTCCAATCACACCTCCGGACCAAAGAGCGCACCAAGCAGTGACATTTTGTGGATGTAGTGGCCTCTCTTCAATTACTTGAGGATTCTCAGAACCCCAAATACGACAATTTTGTTTGTTAACATACCGACCGAGTGAGAAATGTGCTACGTCGCTGAAGAAAATTTTGTTCGAAAAATCGCCGTCCGTGAGCTGGATTTTATATGGATGTAGGTGTAGATCCAAATGCAAAATACGCCATAATGTGCCGTAAGACAGTCCTAATTCCTGAGAACGACGAGGAATCGACACATTCGGGTCTTCGGCAACACTTTCACTTACAGCAGCGATATTTTCGGTGGTACGAGCGAAACGATGATGCACAGGCCTTACAATATCTGTAACCAATCCAGTCTCTTCATATTTCTTCACAATTTTGCCAATTGCTTGCGTAGTTGGACGATTATGTAAACCATAATCTCCTCTTAAAGCAAGATATGTGGCTGTGGCAGAATCACTATTTTTGTAGTAGGTTTTTACAATTTTAATGCGTTGTGCGATAGTTAAGCGATCCATTTTCGCAAATATCAGACTTTAAACTGAAAAAGAAAGAAATTGTAGTAACCCCGGTAGATTGTCCCAATATTGATTCCTTTGTATATCTTTTGCTTTTGGAGAAGTTGCCGAATGGTTCCGGGCCTACAAACGGGGTTGCTGCTCCCTTTCTAGTGAGTTCATCTGCCTTTTCGTTTCCTGTAATTCCCATGTGACCTGGAACCCATAGTATCCACACCTGATTGTTTTCCCCCTGGATGTTCAAGACACTCCATCACCAGATACGATATAACTTGATGAGATTTAAGTACCTTGATTGCCACCTGGCTGTCCATAAGGATAGCTATTCTTCAGTTCCGATAGTTACGTGAGAGATTAAAATAGATGCACCTGTCAATAGCATAGATTTCCGCATGAAAGATGGTCATGTTTTTGCCTAAAGCTTCCGAGTATCTTGCCCCTGGCCCAAATACTCCCAATCCGGCTCCTTCATATGTGAGTGAGCCATCTGTGTACCATATTATCATGCCGTCTCAGCTCTTTTTATTACTGAGTTCAGTATAATAATACAATACAATTAATTTCTAAAATGATCGTTGTCGAAAGAAAATTGTTTTCAAATTTTGCGGACATATTTATTTTTTTTTTTGTTTCATAGTGTATGGGCTACTTGTGTGTTTTTTCTTTTCAATGATTATTACTCTTAGTGTTGTGCTGATTTCGTGTCGTGTGTCTTTTCTGTATAAGTATTACACTCTACTGTCAAATTAATTGAAATTTATCAACGTCATCCTGTTCAGTTTTTGCAATTGTGACTTTTTTGTTGTTGTATTTTTCACAACTTATGGCATTGACATATGCCATAAATGAGGCTTGGAATTGTCACAGTAATTTAATGAGCAGAAGAAGAGAAAAGTTATAAATAAATGTGGACAAATATGTAACATATATCATAGATAATTGTATTAAAGCAAATTTTAAACAGAGGTAATATGTTCGGTGCCGTAGCTCAGTGGTTAGTCTGTTCGCCTTTTGATCTGTAGGTCGTGGTTCAATCCCCGGCTGATGCATAACAAATATAATATCGATAAGCAATATATCGATAAGTCGGCAAGCAATTGGCGGCAATTCTTCCGACAATAACAACTTGCCATGAAAAAGCTTCTAAAAGAACTCTGTGACAAAGCTCAGAAAAAGTGATGTCACAAGTATTCTGCCGTTCGGAACCGGCTAAAATAAGTAGGTCCCTTCTAATACTGTCGTTTAGCATTTGTAATAAAAAATTATGTACTTTTTCCTGCAACCCAATACATATGTATATTGCATCAAATTATAACATACGTTGACATGAAAATATTAAGACTAATCATATCAGCTTTTCTCAGAATATTTTATGTTTCATCGCATATTTTGCATTTCAACATTTTACTTATAATTACTTATTATATTAAATATTATTTTCGTAATAATTTTTTTTTTTTTTTTGTTTTTTCTTTATTTTTTATTTTATTTTATTTTTTGCTTATTTATTAATGCCTACGAGTAAATATACCTACACATATGAATACTACACTCATATCACAGTGGTGGCGCTGTTGAAGTGGAGGAGTATATACAAATGCCAATTGTGTTCTATTAATAATTTCTTATGAAATTGTTGGCAATTTGAATTTAATATTATTCACTACATGTGGTATAACACAAATGTACTCATACATACCACACATTTAATATAAACATGTAAGTGGGAGTTTTTTCTTTTTATTATTTGGAACGTACCGTGGTGTCATAATGTATATGCATGATGTCTTCTTGCAAATATGATACAGATATTTATTCGATGATGAAAGTGATGTTACATTGTATGGAAAATCGAAATGCAGGAGATATTTCTTATAAGATGCCACCTTCAAGCAAATTTCATCGTAAATACAAATTAATTAAAATATTTGAAGTAACAGGTCACTTCAATCAATTTATAATATACCATCGGCCTTACATTCCAATGGTCAATCATTTCAGCTATTTTATAATCAGTTACTTCATAATGAAATTATCGATAATAGCAATTACAACTTGTTATGCCATAAGAGCTCTGAACATACAAATTAATGCACGTATGATAAGCAAGTTTGCAATTCAAAGGAGTTACTTATCGTATGCAAATAAAGTTGCCGTCATTTATTGGCGCCCAACGTAAATTCATAGCAACATTACTAGTAAATTATTCGTGTAAAAAAATATTTTAAAATTCTCATTAAAGACGAAGAACATGCATATTGTACATGGCCATACCCACGTCTTGTGTGACAAGTAGATGTATAGCAGCATGTCCAACATACTCTTGTGTATATTTTTTACACTTGTATTATTATTTAATATTCTTTGTTTTACTATATAGCATATTGCATTTGTTCTTCGCATAATTAATTAACATTTTTACAATTTTTAAATATGTATAAGTGGATTCTTTGATAATAAATCGATAGAAAAATCAATAAAATGATTTAGAAAGTTTTCGAAGATTTTCACAAAAAGAAAAAAAAATTATAATAATAATAATAATTTTCGTCAACGTTCTATAAATTTTTTTTTCTGTTAAAAACAACAAACACGAATTTACATTTTATTATGCGGATATTATTTTAAAGGTGTAAGGTACAACATACTCGTATGTATCGTATATATCACATTTAACATTCAGTCACGATCGATTATAAGCTATGTTTCATTACTTGTTGTGTCTCCACTAATTAAGCTGTAATCACATAAAATTGATATAAACACTTTTTCCAAAGTGTAATCGAATATTACCCATTAAAGCTGTACTTGTGTGTAGCATGTATGTATGTACTCGTACTTGTATCTTTATTGTTGTTGATCATACACATACACATACCTATGTCGTTACACATCCTTTTCTTTGTTCGTTTATCGTTTGTTAATCTTCTTGTTTGTTATTTGTTGCAATTTTGGTGGTTTGGGTGTGTTCAAAAGCTTATTAAATTCAATTAATTTGATAGCACATATGCAGTTACGCATATGCAAAAAATGCAAATATTGATGTGCATTAGATATGTACGAAATTAAAGCATAATAATTTTTCATGGTTCTTAATGCATTTATGAACGAATTTTGGCAAAAAAATATAAAAATTTTGAAAAATTTTATTTATTTTAAATTATTCTGTTACTCGATGAAAACAATTGTTTAGATTTGTCTACACCATTTCCAAATGTAAATGAAATTAGTCAATTAAAAATGAGAAAGCGTCAATTATATTTGAGAAAGCATCAATTAAAAATGAGAATAGTCAGTTGTAAATGAGAAAAATTGAAAATGCGATATAATCAAATCCACTTCAAATGGGTCAAATATAGGGGAGCAACGACGTCAGTATTGTGAAAAGCTCAAGAATGATGCAAAGGCCACTATTATAGGAGAAGAGCATTTCATGCGGATGCGATAACCCATCAAAATATGCTCGTGGGCATATAAAAAATTGCATTTATTGTATTTACAATATCTTAAAAAATATATATGTATGTTGTAAAAATGATTTTCTCAATTTTATTTGACGTTTTCTCATTTACAATTGACTATTGTCATTTTCAATAGAAGCTTTCGCATATAAAATTGACTATTCTTATTTTCAATTGACGTTTTCGCATTTACAAATGGCACTTTCTCAATTTTATTTGACACTTTCTCATTTACAACTGACTATTCTCATTTTCAATAGATGCTTTCGCACATATAATTGATTATTCTTATTTTCAATTGACGTTTTTTCATATACAAATGAAGCTTTCGCATTTTAAAATGACTAGTCTCATTTACGATTGACTATTCTTATTTTCATTTGACATTTTCGCATTCACAATTAACTATTCCTATTTTCAATTGACGTTTTCTCATTTACAAATGATGCTTTCGCATTTTAAAATGACTAATCTTATTTACAACTGTCTAACCTGGTCAATTGGTTTCTGGAAGTCTGAAATTGATTAATTTTACCTTGTAGTGAGTGGCAAATTACGTTACGAAAAATATATTCAATAATTCTTTTTGGTGAAATATTTAAAAATATTCATTTCCCTCATGGTCACTATAACTATTTACTTGAAATAGAAATCTTTTGTCATAATGATTTGAGAAAATCTTTCAGTGCAAAAAAAAAAAAAAAAATTATATTCTAAAAATCATACAAATATATTGGACAGCTCCAATATACACCAAACATACGTAGATAATATGTTTGAAAGTTTTCAATAACTCATAAGTTTTTACACCGTTCTGTTTTAACGAATAAAAAACTTTAGGCTGACATCACAAAGGTATTACTTAGATAGTTTCTTATCTTCATGCAAGTTCATAATAAATATAAAGTAATATAAAAGTAAAAAGTTAGCAGATGGATTCATAAAAGTATACACGGAGGAATTTTCTATGATATTCAAAAATATTATGTGAAGACTTACTATGTTGACTTCTTTCTCATTCAAATCTATTCTATTAAGTCTTTGGTACAATAGGCATTACTAGCCTGAGAGGAAATCACTTTTCACGATGTTCGGCTATCTACCTACTATTTCTTCTTCTTCTTTTTAAGTAATGATTTAATATTAGAAATATGAAATGCTAATGAAAATTAATATGCAATTAATTAGACACTAAAAATAATTGTTATTCAAATGACTTTTAGAAATTTATGCTTGCTAATTATTAGGGACACCAATGTCGATATAAATATTTATAAAAGAAAAGCATCGAAATATTTCTCAACAACTTGCATTTAAATGTATTTATGTCCATAATTGATAGGCTGTTGTGGCGTTGTGTAATTTATTAGGCACAATAATGGTGCAAAGTTCAAAAGTGAGTATACTTAATTGTAAAAAATAAGTATTTTGTCTACAATAATCTTGGCATATCCGCAATAATTCATTTTTAATTTTTATTGTTGTATAAAATTAATCTTCCTGCGATGCGATATTGTTCCTGTGTTTAATTCTTTAAATGCAAGCACACATATGTATGAACTCACTCACAGTCAGTTGGCTGGCTGGCTGGCTGGATGGATGGTTGGCTGGATGGCACACTTAATTAAAAGTGACAACTCAGACGAGTACTTCCAAAAACAACAACAAGCAAAACATACCAGTTTATACAACATATTCGTATATTGTCAATGCAAACTTTTTGTTCATTTTATTTCAACTGTGCTGCTGCTGCTGCTGTTGCTGTTGCTGCTGCTGCTGCTGTTGCTGTTGCTGCTGCTGCTGTATAAAAAGCAGACAATAGAGGATTGGACGGGCAATGTCATCAGACATACAAGTATGGTGCATATCAGTGATGACGAAAAAAAGATGATTCGATTGTAAAAAGATTAAAAAAAAAAAAAAACCAACAACATGTAATTGCAAATATTGGCAATATACGTATACGTGTAAAATACCAACAATATGCAACATATCATGTATACGATAAGGCCATATTGCATGTTTGTATGTAAATATACATGGAGATGCATGAGATATGTACGTATGATACATAAGCTACCTATATGCAAGTATAGTATGGTGAATACCTCAATTTATATACACATATACACGTACCAAATATGTTAAGCGCCATACAGGCAACTTATTTATTTGTTAAATCGTGATATATTTCATATGTGAATATATCTCTGTTTCTCTATGTTCATGTATACATATGGCAACACGGCGACGTTTTAACGTATTTTATTATTATAATTTTTTTTTTTTTTTTTGGATTTTGAAGGTTAGGCATTAATAAATGTGGGTTATATTCACCAGAAGAGGATATTAAAAAATAGCAAATGAAAAATAAATAGATAAATTACAAATTATCTTTATTTTATCTTTATAATATACGAATAATGTAGGAGTTTAGCATACAAGTAACATTTAAAGTAGAGGAGGTTCAAGTTTTTCTGTGAACAAACAGCCTCAATTGCAGAGGAGTAGTCAAAAGTTTATTTAATTATAGTTTAAAGGTGCGTGAAATTGTTATTAGAAGTCTGCGTCGTTTTGGCTAATGGTTCCACCAGCACACTGTTAATTAAAAACATTTTCTAATCTTTGTCACGAAGTTTTTTAGAAGACGTTTCTTGACAAATTGTTTGTTGTTGTTGTTGTTGTTGTTGTTGTAACAGACAACAACAGATTTCAACATCACGAATAGTTATGTATGTATTAATTAACTATTGAGTTGTTGTTGTTCACATCGACCAGCTCCAGGAAGACGGCAGCCTCCAGCGTTGCCGGACACCGTTCAAAAATAAAATTTGTAGATTTCTAAAGCAAATACAACCAGAAAAAGTGATATAAAAAATTACTGCAGTTCGGTATCAGTTAATAGAAGTAAATCCCATTATAATCGTATACTTCTCGACAAGATTTTTTGCAGCTGTCATGCCCCAACGACAAAATTTATTATATATAAATTTAGAAAGATGTTTTGAAAAAAAAAAAACTGGTCATATGAACTTTTGTCTATCATCGACTCTATTGACGTTCAATATCGTTCAAATGCCTCTTTACTAAAGCGAAAGCTCATAATTCTTTCACATAAATTTGCAATTTTAACAATTGATGGTACTAGAACAACAATACTTCTTTTAAACCAGTTAAAAAAGAACGCTATATTACTTTTGATGTAAATCTGAATGAAGCATGTAAAGTGAAATAATAAAGGAAATTCATTTGTGTTTATACGTTCTCATCCAGTTCTATGTTTTTGCCGTTCACTGTTCACACTGTCACTAAATAGTGAATGCGACTAAAATTTAAAGTGAAATCAACCAGAAAAATTATGTTCGTTTAAATATTTTCATCCATTTCGGTTGTTTTACGTAATCTGTTACTAAATAGTGAATGCGAGTGAAAATTGTTTACATTTTTCACTGTGTATTCACTTTGGATGAATCATCCATCATCTGTCATCAAAAGTTTGAAGTGGTTTCATCGAAATAAAAATGAAATAAAATTTTTTTTTTTATCATTTTCGATGATTCGACTTGGGATTTGTGTATTATGATAGTCGATTAACTTGAGGTGGGAAGACGTTAAATCGTTGTGGTGAATTTCGAGAGAAAATTAAATAGTAAATATTGACGAATTGATATGTATAATATCTTATATCGAAGAAAACTTCTTAGTGTGATGTCCTTAAAGCATGTCGTAAAAGCTTAAAAACTATGGTAAACATAAAAATCGGTTAAGTGGAATTGACACACAAATCGAATTGAGTTATAAGCACCAGAAACATTTTACATATTGATAAAAATCAAACTGAAAAATTGTTGTGGAAGTTGCAAGAAAATAGATTAAATCAACCAAATATTCAATATTAGCTAATTCTTGAATTCTTTCAAAGTTCCCATTAGCTTTGATATATGACAATACATTCCGAAATGGTTGAGTTTGTAATAATTTTTGCGATTTCTTTTAACATTTCTATCTTAAACATTTACTCCTTCAACCTTTATAACATTTTCGAGTAATTTTTAAATAATTTTTATCAATGTCTTTTTCTTAGGTATTAAACTGCTATTTTTGTTTAAATATTAATTTATTTATTAAATCCCTTATGACGAATAAAATCGGAAGACTTTGTTGAATTATGGATATTCAACTTGTGTTTGCAAGAGACTAATTTATTGTTTCTATGTAGTTTAAAGCTTTTTTTAAGTGTCATTAATCTTGAGATAAACTTTTCGAACAAAAGAGTACTAAATATTAGTAGTTTTTCTTCAAATTCATACTGATAAGTTTTTTTTAATATTATTACTCGTATTACATACATCGAAAAGACAAATGTATGAATTTTAACACTTGAAATGAGCTGAGTGAACCAAATAAAAATACCAATTAGATGAATCATCATCATCATCATCATCATCATCATCATCGTCGTTGTCGTTGTTATCATGATCATGCATATTGTGCATAAGTGGTGTACATGAGTAGCGCTTTATTTTGAGTTGCATTCTTGGATATTACGAGGTTAGGCATATATTCAAAGATATATGTGGTTATATGCTCGTTTAGGCATTTATTGTTTAAATTTTAGTTGGCTGACTCAGCCTACTTACAATGTACAAATATATATGTAGCAATAGTGTCAGTTGAAATTTCTAAATATCATACAAACATTAATCGTCTTAGGCAAAGAAATGAAATTTGTGTAAGCACACCAAAAGTTGCTTAAGTCAAAACCATTACTTGTGGTGTCTGACTTTTTTTTTTTTTTTGTGCTTGTGTGTCTATGTACTCGTATATGCTTGAAACTTTATTTGTACATGCTTATATATGTCGCCAGCTGTCAGATGCAGCCAGCCAACTGCTAAACCAAGTTTTCGATAGCTATGCGTATGCACATACTAATACATGTTATATTTTCCACTGTCACCATTTAAGCCACTACTATGGCGGAGGTATTAAATTTAATGTAGCGTTAACTACTTAGCTTATTTGCTTCATGAGTACGTGCTTGCTGTCAATTCATACGCAGGTATACCTAAATGTTGACATTAATTTATGTCATATTAATTGGTAGTTTATTATGCATTTTTTGACAGTTTAAACCAACAGTTTTTTTCCCCCCCCCCACCAAATGCACCTTATTACCTGAATATAATGTTTACAATGTTATGCACACTCATATGTTATTTCAGTACGAGTAGGTTTAAGTGATAAGCATGTGATTAAGTTGTCAACAATTAGGCTTAACCATAATCCATATTTCAAATGAATATCTTAATTATTATGTTTGTTTTAATGGCAAAGCAAATAGTATGCATAATTAGACAGTGGATAAGTGTCACATATATTTGTAGAGGCTTTTCACTTTATTGTGGTTTAATCGGTTTTTTTTTTTGGTCGATGACCTCTAACAAAATTTTTAAAAATAAATGTCTTCATTCAACCCACAGTATAAAATGATTTAATATATTTCACTGAAATTGTACTTGATCGTATGCAAGACTCATTCTTTTTCTATGTATTAAAGCTAAGTACGCATTCATCGACTATCCATTACATTGAGCAATTCTAAATATTAACATAAGTATGAATAATTTATGTTTTGCTGTATATAAGACTAATTTTCTACTACATACTCATACTCATATATATATATATATAATTCTAATATACATACTCAACAAGACAAATTAGTTGCGCCCTCATTTGCCTTTTGCAAAACATATGTGCTATAAAATAAACGAGTACATACACATAACAAATATGTAATTACGAATATTAGAATATATTATTAGAATAATTCCACTTCAAACAAATTACCACTAGGTACTCATAATCCATAAATTTCGTCGGGTGTGTTCAATTAAAAGTATTCATAGAGAAACGTGCACCAGAATCACAAATCAAACAAAGAAAAAAAAAAATAGTTATCATAATAATATATGTACATACATATAGAATAATTAATATCCACGATACTACACCACGATCATTCGGTGCTACTACCTGTCGCACCGTTTCGCATACCAAAAACAGAATAACAAAAAAAAAAATAAAAAATCAAAATCAAACATAAATAGTAGCGCTAAAAAAAATATTCATTATAAAATGACAATTGACATAGTTTTTTCGTATATTATTATTTCGCCATTGTCACAGTAAGTATAATATGAGAATATTTGATACTTATGCAAACGAGCCACTGACGAGCTTCATATAAAATTTTCAACGCCTTCATAAATTTTGTTGTCATTTATGTAAATATGTATATATAAAATGGAAAATTGGGTCTACAATTACGGATTGTTATGCTAAATTTTATGAATTGAAAATATCAAAATATTTAAATTTAACATGGAGCAGAGGAAGTAATTAATGTTAAATGCATAATGTACGTATGTATTCCAAATAACAATAGAGAAAGAATTGTAGCTAGGTGGTTCACATAAAAATAAAAGAAAAGTTCACAATTTTAAAAATAATAACTTTTTCTCAAGCATCGAAATTCCATTTCTTCAAATTCTACGCTTTTGTGTGGTACGAAATTCTCTATGACTTCTGAAAGACCGACGCAAATCTGAGAGAAAACTGGGAGAGTAAAACGCAATGGGCGTCGCTGATGAACCCAATCCTAGTGGAGTACCCTAAGGAGGGAAAATATATTGTCAAAAAATGTTGTGGGAAAAATCACGGGGGTCATACATGCAACGTCTATAGATACAATTGTTAGGCAGCTATGGGATTATTTCTCGATTTTCGATTAAAAATTGAGAACATTTTTAATTTCGACACTTTTATAAAAAATGCTAATTTTATAAAGGAAACCCCAGAAGGAATTGAGATCGGGGATAGGGAAGAAAATTAACGAGCAAATTAATGTGAGAAGTGAAGTGAAGTGAAGTGAAGTGAAGAGATGGGCAGGACAAGAACCACACCAAGAACCAAACAACTATTGTACCCAAACTCAGAAACGGAAAAGAAAATAGAAGGAAAGGAGAGAGAAAAAGAAGAGCAAAAAGAAGCGATAGAATAGAGAATATTACTCTACCTCAAACTTCTTAGTACTCTTAACGAATCTAAGAAGAACGGACTGAGGGAGAGACGGAATTATGTTCCTGCTCAAAGCATCTCCTCCCAACAATCCCATTCTTGTTCGTGCAAAGCCTGGACAGTGACAGAGGAAGTGCTCTGTTGTGTCCTTATCCTCTAAATAAGACTGACATGTTGGATCGGTGATGACATCTACAGTGGCCATGTGATGTCCACAAGTATCGTGCCCTGTAATGACCCCAATCAGCATCTTGAGGTCCTTCCTACTTAATCGTGGGAGAAAGTTCGCTCGTCTACTGTCAGGTTCATTCACAAAGCCTTTGGCAGCCCTGCATGTCTCCAAGGTGGACCATTAAGTCTTGTGGATCATGTGGGAAATAATTTTATAAAAAAAAAAATATTTTTTATAGAGAAGCCCCTTAAAAGTGCGGTAAATGTTGTCAGGAAAAACGTTGTAATGAAAAATCAATTGAGTCGGTCATACATGTAACAACTCTAAAGGCGATTGCTGGGCAGTTATAGAGTAATTTGTCGATATTCGATTAAAACTTGAGATAAATTTTATTTGCAGTACTTTCATACTATAATTGCTCGTAGTTTGGGTCCTTATCGATAGATTTTATTCATCGATATTTAAAATTTCTTTGTAAAACAGCGAATTCTGTGCACATATTTTTAATATAATACAATTTTATCCCTCTAGAGGCGATTGCTGGGCAGTTATGGGGTAATTTGTCGATAATCGATTAAAACTTGAGATAAATTTTATTTTCAGTACTTTCATAATTGCTCGCAATTTGGATCCTTATCGATGGATTTTATTAATCGATATCTCACTTAATTATGCTCCTGAAAAATATTGCGTGTGAAAAATAAGTAGTGATCGGTCAGAGTATTATTTGTCGATTTTTATTAAAAAATCGAAAAAGAACTTTCATATAATTGATCGTATCTTGGGTTTTTATCGATAGGTTTTCTTTATCGATATTTCATTTTCTTTGTAAAACAGCAAACTCTACGCGAAAATTATGAATAAATTTTTAGTTTTACAATTTATATTTTCTTCCACATTTTTTTAAGCAGATTTTCGATGACATTTTGGTCCAAAGGAATGAAAGTATATTCATATTTTGTAAGCAAGTGAAGCAAGTAAATAACTGGGCCGATTGAAAATATTATTAAAAATATTCTTTAGCTGATTGCATTACCTTTATTCTGATATATCTTAGATATGGTAGAAAATATCAAAATTAAATTTTTTTGAAAAAAAAAACAAATTAAAAAAAAAATAATATTATCCCATAATTCCGACAATAGAAATATGTTTTAAAGCAATTTTCATATTCAAGCATTTTTCAAGAATGATCGAGGTATTTTCTTTTTATCGAGTAGCGTAATTGATATTTTGTACTTCAATACAAATACATACATATGATATCAACTAAAGAATAATTTTTTAAGTCATGTAATTTTCCTATTGGGCAGTACATGTTTTAAATTGCAATTTATATATATATATATATATATATATATATATATATATATATATATATATATTAGCTATATGTATGTATGTACCTATGGAATTGTGGTAAATTATAGTTTCTTGAATAAGAATTAATTGCAGTCTTGACTTTCATTGTAACAATTTCATATAAATTATCTTAGAATATATATATATTTATTAAATGAACTTGAAGTGTTAGGAATTTTCTGCTTGATTAATATGTATGTGTATGGATATCTACATACTAATATATATGTGTGAGCACTTTAAACTCTATTCACAGCTAAAACCATATATATCTTTTTGTAATTGATAATATATATTAATCATAACAGAGAAATATACGTTGCCATATACATAAATAATTATGCATTTATATCGAATTAGTTTCCATATAAGCTTTAGGTGCCTTTTTTTATTGAAGCTTAATTTTTAATTTATACATTTTTCATTTGTTTGTTTTGTTTTTGTGTTTAAAAACTTGGCCGTTGTGGCATTTTTACTTAATCAGATAAAGTATTTATGTACTGGTAGTAAAAAAAAAACCACAACTGCATACCAAAATACTACTTGGCCACACAAACAGATATATCATACTATGATATACATACAGTCCGGCAGACAGAGGGCTTAATAAAATTTAAAGCAGAAATTACAATCTACATACATACATATGTATAATGTAGATATATGATAATTCCAAAGCTATTAAATGAGTACCGACAAATTATTAAAGCTGATTATTGAAATTAAACGATATTTATCTTTTGGCATTGCTTAGTTTATTATAATATTCGTATGTCTTCTTTATAATATTGTGGCTTCAAAGCTAATATTTTCCAAGTATCTTTTAATCACGTATTTATTTTGCAGATGCTTTGAGTAAAATCAATTTATTGAAACTATAAATAGTGACTTTCTGTTTCTAGTATTGTTGGTTCAATTTACGGTTCGGTGAAATCAATAGCTGAAATAGCTGTTATGAAAAAATTTTTATAAAAGTGACTCCACAAAATTAAAAAGACTATTTGTATTTTAAAAAATAAATTTTCGAAAATTCGAATTTTTTAATAAATGTCCCTTTGACATATTGCCCACACGACATTCACATAAGTTGGTTATGTGGAATAGACTAATTTTAAAATTGCAAAATTTTAATTAATTATTGAGAAAATATAGAACTTATGAACTTACATAACATGTAGCAATAATATTAAACATTACTGGCAATAATGACAATATAATATTTATTTATATTCATGCATAGAACACGCACACACGTAGACACAAATAGCCACAGACATCAAATAGATACCCGAACAAATACTTAGCAAGTATTTGAAATATGTAAAATCGACACTGGCAACAACAAAATAATGTCCGTGTTTATGCCGCAAGCATCATGATCAATATGTGGCTATTATTTGTTGGTGTTGTTACATTGCATTGGGGTTTTCCATCAATAGTTTGGTGTTTTATTCAAATACTTAGTAGTGGAGTGTGGACATTTAAAAACGATTGTTGTTGTTGTTGTTGTTGTAGACATATGCATAACAGTATTTGTGGTTGACATGACAAATAAATTGGTTAGCTCAGTTCAAGTGCTGCAGGCATCTACTATAGTACTCATCAATAAGCCATTGCATTCGGTTAACTAAATAGTTTTGAAAATTATGCATTAATGACTTGCATGCATCTCTTGCAATGTATATGATTGCAGCAGTAGCATGAGTTAATGCAGTTAAATAATTTCCACCTTTTTGCAGTTGCTGCTAGTGGCAATTCCCAAAGCCACATAATGTACTAGTACATGTCTGCTTGTCCAACTATCTAGTGTTGCAGTAAAATATGCCTTTTGGGTCAAGAGTTTACCGAAAATTGACATTGGATAAGTTGTACGTGCATTTGCATAAACCGATATGCAACCAATATGGGAAATATTGGTGTGTCACATTGACATCTCATGCTAATTTCTATCATTTGAAGCCATCATCATCTTCATACTAAATTTCATTAACAATGGCTAATTGAATTTTGGGGCTACCAATAAAATATTGTATTCCCAAGATGAATGCATCATATGCAGGGGTGAGTTGACTAAAGATTATTGCATTAAATTTCAAAATCGAATATAATTTTTGGACTACAAAATGGAATTTCCATTATAGATCTATAACAATCCGAAAACTTGCGGTGGCGAAAGAACACCAAATACCACTGCAATAATATTTGCTTCAACAATGTAATTGGAGATTGCGTTATGTGTGTGTGTGTATTTCACGATGAGATCTAGAGGTCAGGAAATTATAAAGTTGCTTTGAGTTTCCTCATTCACAGACCATTTCTTTAATATACTGTTTATTGACATTTTTTATTGAAATTGGATTTCATGGAATATGTAGACGTATTCAATCAGTTCGTATTAAAAAATATTCATGCAAAAATCCGCATGGAAACCTTAAAAGTGTTCGAATAACAAGAATAAGAAACAGGAAATTGTGAGAAAAAAAAAAAAAATAATAATAAAATGCAAGCAAATTAAAAAAAAAAAAAATTATTATTAAAACCATAATTTTGTGTAAATTTTATCCTTGCTGTCTCATTTTTTCATACAATGTATTGTGCTCTAAGGTTTTTGAACTCATTTTTTTTTTTTTTGAAACGATAATATCGGTTAAAGAAATAATTATGTTTCGAAAAACCAGCAACAACAACAACAGCTTAAGAAAAAGGAGACAAAAATTGTGAGAATGATTTATTCTTATTTGATCAAATGCAAAGAAAAACAAAACAAAAAAAAAGGAAAACCGGTTTAAAAATAACTTTATGAATAAACGATTCAACTCATATGTATGAATCATAATGGCAACGTGTAAGCGACACGAATTTTTTCATCAATTTAAAGTTGAATTGGTTGATCAGTGAAAAATTGGCATATTTTTCATTAGCGGCAAAGAAATAAAAACTCTATGTACTCAAGGTCACATACATATTGTACCGTGTAATAATAAATATTTACAGCATAATAAACATTGTCATGTTATTAACATAACATAAATATGTTATATACATACGAGTAATGAACATGCCGATATAATAAATAAATATCATACATTGTGCCTTTGTTATAATTGCTACAATAATTATTAAATAAATATTAAACAATATCTTTTGTTGTATGCAGAGTGCGTGATTTTAATAGCGACAATTTAATTTGCACTTTTGCATATTTATTTTCTCATCCACTATATTATCAACACGTTGTAGTTTATGCGCACAGGGTAATTACACATATCGAAAATTCCAAAAAAAAAATAAAACAAATATATTTTAATGAAGATGAAATTTATGCTTGAAGCTATTGTAGTTTATATTGAATCTGAGATCGATGTATATTCAATTTTTAGCCATCTTAACCCATTTTGTGCCAATGTTCCATTATTCGATATGTACAATTTTTTAGCATCTTTTAATGAAGGTGAAGTGGAGAAATGAAACTACAATAGTTTTTACTAAATTTGAACACTGTGCACATTCAATGTTGTATTATTATCCTATGTTTGTGACAATGTTCCGTTTTTTTTTTTTGTATATAAAGAAAATTTTTCAAAATCTTTTTTTGGAAAACGAAACTGAAGCATGAAACAATTTTTTTTTACTTAAATAACCCAGTTCAATAAAATTTTCCATTTTATGACACATACTCAATTTTTCAGAATTTTTCAGAAGGTGAAATTGAAGTATGAAGCTAATTTTTAGTGAATTTGAAATCGATGTATTTTTACAAATGATCCATTTTTCCACCCGTAAACTTTTCAGAATTTATTGTCAAATACGAAATTGAATTATAAAACTACTGAATTTAAGTTTGGAGAACAATCGAATTATTAACTCTTTTTGTATATATCATTTTTTGAGCACTAATATATTGAATATTTGGTGTATTTGCTACCTAAAGGTCCCCGTCTGCTAATTTTAGCTTTTAAATTTTAGCCATCCTGCACTAATTTTCATTACATCAATTCCTAATCATATACATTTTTAAAAGTGATTATTGGAAATGTTCGACAAAAGATCGAATTTATAAAAAATACCGATTAAATGATTACAGATAAGCTAATCGTTGTGTTAAGCTGCTTATTTTTCGATTTTTTCAATTCTAATTAATACCGTTATATTGCCATTATATTGAAATTTTTACTCGACGAATAAATCAGACCGTTTAGAAAATGCAAACATCTGGTACTGAGAGAAATATAAAGGGTTATCCATTTCGCGGTTTCAAAAGTATAGGGCTAGAATTCGACATCTGTCAAACTGAGTTGTTAAAACAATTTCTTTCTTTTTCAGTTCAAAGTCTGACATTTGCGAAAATGGATCGCTTAACTATCGCACAACGCATTAAAATTGTAAAAACCTACTACAAAAATGGTGATTCTGCCACAGCCACATATCGTGCTTTAAGAGGAGATTATTACTACGCAAGCAATTGGCAAAATTGTGAAGAAATATGAAAAGACTGGATCGGTTACAGATATTGTAAGGCCTGTGCATCATCGTTTCGCTCGTACCACCGAAAATATCGCTGCTGTAAGTGAAAGTGTTGCCGAAGACCCGAATGTGTCGATTCCTCGTCGTTCTCAGGAATTAGGACTGTCTTACGGCACATTATGGCGTATTTTGCATTTGGATCTACACCTACATTCATATAAAATCCAGCTCACTCAACAACTGAAGCCAGCTGACCATTCACAACGTCGTAGATACGTCGAATGGGTGCTTGAACAACAGGCGGTGGACGGTGATTTTTTCGAACAAAATTTCTTCAGCGACGAAGCACATTTCTCACTCGGTGGGTATGTTAACAAACAAAATTGACGTATTTGGGGTTCTGAGAATCCTCAAGTAATTGAAGAGAGGCCACTACATCCACAAAAAGTCACTGCTTGGTGCGCTCTTTGGTCCGGAGGTGTGATTGGACCTTACTTCTTCGAAAACGACGATGGAACGACTGTCACCGTCAATTCGGAGCGTTATGGTCATATGATAACCGACTTTTTTTTGCCTCCTATTGAAGAATACGACTTAGAGAATATGTGGTTTCAACAAGACGGTGCCACATGCCACACAACTCGAGCGAATATGGCTTTATTGCAAGAGAAATTTTCTGGCCGCGTAATTTCTCGTCGTGGCGATATCAAGTGGCCACCAAGATCATGCGATTTGACACCGCTTGATTTTTTTTTGTGGGGATACGCGAAAGACCGTGTTTATGCAGATAGACCTTTAACTCTTGAGAACCAAAAAACCAACATTCGTCACGTTATGGCTGAGATACCGCCCAATATGTGTCAAAATGTGGTCGAAAATTACCTCAAAAGAATCGATGCTTGCAACAATTCGCGTGGTGGTCATTTAAATGATGTAGTATTTCACACATAATGTCAACGTTCAAACTTTATAATAAAAAAGAAATATCATGATAAAAAATATTTTATATGTGTTTTATTTACATTTACTTTTGAAACCGCAAAATGGATAACCCTTTAGGTTAGGTTAGATTATATGACTGCCCTCTCTTTGAGAGGACACACTTAGGCCAGAAAGGCCCATTATGATACCACCGAGCTTCTCTTCTTATACAGTTGTGCGTGTTAAATTTGGACAGCATTAGAAGGGACCTACTTAAATTAGCCGGTTCCGAACGGCAGAACCTTTGTGACATCACTTTAACTTAGTTTTGTCACAGAGCACTTTTAAGAAGCATTTTTAGCAAATTTTTACTGTCGGAAAAATTGCCAATTCTTGTTGGCAGGTGGGTTAGAAATATAAATCGGAACCAAATTTTTAAATTGGATAGGAATTGTTAATATTTGAAGTATACAGGAATTTGTAAACAAACAAAAAAATTAAGTAATTACAAAAAGAGGGAAACTACCTAAGTCACTGTAAAATGTTCTTTAAATGTAAGATCTAAAAAAAAAGGTAATATTTATCTGAAGCGGAAATGCCAATCATTTTTCCTTGAAACTTCCAAATTCGTATATTTAAAGAATTTCAGTTGAGCATCATTACGAAATATAAATATAAGGGTAGTATATTGATATTTCTGGAATTTCTGGATGGGACATTCGTAAAGCATAAAATATGAAAAAAAAAAAAAAACCAATTCAAGACTCATTCAGGAATGTTATATATATTTTTATTATTTTATTGACCCAATGAGAGTATTGTATTAACTATTTGGGTCAAAAATTAAGCACGATGATTTCAAGATATCAGTCAATCTAACTTGCTATGGACTCGAAAGAAATATGGAAGTAATTGTGTCGCGTCCATGACGCTTGATATTTGCTGATATCTATAAATCAAGCATTCGACTGTAAGACTGTAATTCTACAAAACAATCAACGTTTATATCACATTCTTCAATTTACCTTGTATTTCTTCATATTTTATACGAACAAATATCACGTCCGTTCCTCACAAATACTGTTCTGGCATCCATAGCAAAGATCGGGCATATGTTCATGATATTTTACCATAATGGAACTTTGCTTGAAGAAATAGGACTATTTTCGTATAATCATCGCTCTGAATGGATTATTAGGAATATTGCCCAAGGCTCAGGGAGAAGAACGAAATTTCTAGATAGATCAAAATAATATTAAGACATCAAAATCCAAAGGTTAAGTTTAATAAAAATTTTCTATTCAAATTTAAAGTCATTTTTGTTTTTTTTTTTGTCTCTTTATAATTGCCACCATGTATTTTATTGTTGTTTCATCCACAATGGAAATTATATGCAGCATCGATAAAAAAGTGCAAAAATCAATATATTGCAAAACCACACGGTAACAAAAAAAAAAAAAAAAAAGAAAAAATTCTATGATTGGGTTAAAAAAAAAAACAAATCAGAGAATCAGCAAACAAAATGCTCATTTAGTGTTAATTGATGTGCGGACAATAAAGAAGGTGACCACCACGACCAAAACACCACTACCATCAATAAACTAAGTAGAAGGACCACACATTGATTTAAAATAAATAAATAAGCTTAAAATATGTATGGACAACTCTGTGTGTGTGTGTTTTGTGGAAATGGGGCGCAACAAATTAGCGTTTTTTTTTTTTGTTTTCTTTTGATGTTATTGCTGGTATTGCTATTATTAGTGGGTAGCGTGTGAATTATTAACCGATTGGTTTTGGTAGTATGTTGATTTCAAATTAAATTGGATTTTTCGAGAATCGCATATAACGGTATTTGATTTGAAAATCTATAGCAATGTTTATTTAACTTGGCTTTTTATGATTTGCTTTTATTATGAAAAAGAACCAAAAAAAAAAAAAACTTTAAAAAGGTTACCCTAAATCGAAGACAAGACAAACATTGTATTGATCATAGCATGACCATATCCTCTTTTTTTTTTGTCACACGTCCCTAAATATATTTTTATTCCAAAAATCTAATCAAAGAATGGTTTACTCAAAAAGGTCAATAATAATAATGGCATTTTTCTCAATCAAACATTATGATGAGACCTATACCACCAACGTAGAAGAATAAGTGCATGATATTATTCAACAATTGACAGTTGTCAAATAATAAAATGTCAAATCATACACAGACATTGCATATCATAATGAAAAGAAGCAGCAAGACAAATGTCAGTAATACCAAGAATGAAGCCAAAGACAAAATAGCAACAATGGAAATTGACAGCAACATCATTATCATCATTATTATAATAATTTTTATATTCGAATAAGAATTAAAGGGCACCAATAAAAGTCTCAAAAAAAAAAAGAAAAACACAAAACAAAGAATGAACAAATTATGCAATTATATGATAATACTCACAATCTTCATAAGTAGGAACACTATTGGGTGTCTGTTTAATTGACAATATTTATGACATATTTCTGACACAATAGGACAACAATAGCTAACATGCGGTAGGTTTAGCGGTGGCGGTATATAATAAACATTTTTTCACATTGAATACACAGCTATAGCTAGTATGTAGATGGAAATGAAGAGATAGAGATGAGCATAAATAATCATAAATATACACGCATATCATGCGTACGATGTGGTTAAAATAAAAGCAAGAATGAAAAAGAAAAAAAAAAACAGATAATAAAGACAATATTTGATCATCATAGCCATTCGTATGAATGAATGGTGTATCATACATATTTATGATGGAGTCCTAGAGGACAACCATCAACATTATTATTAAGTATATATCCCACATACATAAAATCATCAAACGTATAATGAGAAACATAAGGATGACATGCGATTATTTGGCTTGTGAAGTGTCGTCCTGTTTTATTTATGTAGGTATGCATGTGTATCTACCATGCATACACATATGTCACTATGACTGTGGACGTTTGAATGTATTTTCGTGAGTACTACTATTTACTATGCATATACTTTGGGGGTAGGTACGTATGTAGTTGATATTACCATAATAGAAAGGCCAACCATATGACATTATAGTCAGTCTTTTGTATGTATGTTTGCTCTATGAGACATTTGTTACCAAATAGGTGTGTACGAGTACACTTTGAACCTGCGTCCATTTTTGTGTATGTTGTATGACTTTTTAATGATTATGCTGATACATACTTGACTGGTGGTGGTGGTGTTGGTTTACTATGAAAAATTGACTCTTACCTGGGTAAATAGTTTACTTAATGAAAATGTATGCTTATTTATATGAGTATATGTTCATCTGAAAGGTGAATATATATACTGTTGACATTACTATTATTATCATCATTATTATTATTATTATTATTATTATTATTATTATTATTGCAATTGTTGTTGTTAATGTCATTTTGGTTGTTGTTGTTGTTTTGTTTATTTATGTTGCCACATCAAATTTTATTGCGTGGAACTAATGTATGTTGGTATATTCGTGTAGCGTTTATGTTTTGAATTTTTACCAAGAATTTATTAAGGATGAGTAAATTAAACATTATGTTTTGGGCGGTTTTTTTTTTTCAAGCACAACAAAAATAATAACTAATTAAAATATCATCTAACGGCTTGAGTATTTTGTAACAAAAAAAAAAAAATTTTATATATATTTATTACTACAAAATTGAAAGTGTGTTTTAAGGGAAAAATTTAATTTTTAGTTAGCCCAATAGTCACCCAGTATACGAGTAGTCCTCTCAAATTAAACAATAGTTGTATATTTATGAGTAGTGTTATATAGCAGTTAGAGCACTAAACTACTGTATAATAAGACCAAGTAGACAAGTTGGAACGGTTGTTTATCCATTTTGCATGGAAGCCCCCTTAAGGAGTAAGCTTAGGGAGTTCGCTTCTTCAGCAAAAATGTTTGAGAGCAAAAATGAATGGTGGTCGGTAATATAATTGATCCCTATAGGAGCATCCAAAAAGTGGTAGGAGGAAATAAAAAAAAAAACAAACATTTTATAGGGGACCTCCCTTAAAGAGCAAAGCTAGAGGAAAGCATATTCCGGTAAAATATTAAGGAAGAAAAATTAATAGTAGTTTATTACTATAAAATTGAAAATGTGCTTTAAGGAAAAAAAAAAATAATAAATTTTAGTTAGCCCAATAGTCACCCAGGCCTTTATAGCTTTCTCGAATGAAACAATAGTTTTATATATGGGTAGTGTTATATAGCAGTTAGAGCTCTAAACGACTGTATAATAAGTTCCCTAAACAATATATCATCCAAGTAGACAAGATAAAGCTGTTGCTTTTATCCATTTTGTATGGAAGCCCCCTTAAGGAGTAAGCATAGGAAGTTCGCTTCTTCAGCAAAAATGTTAGATAGCAAAAATGAATGGTGGTCGGTAATATAATTGATCCCTATAGGAGCATCCAATAAGTGGTATGAGGAAATAAAGAAGAAAAAAAACATTAATTTTATAGGGGAGCTCCCTTAAAGAGCAAAGCTGGAGGAAAGCATATTCCGGTAAAATATTAACTTTTTACTTTGCATGTTATCTCCCTAGAAGTGATCTTCCGGCAGCTATGAGGGTATAGTTGATTTTCAGATATTTTTAGCTTAATTTTGAAGGGGACTTCGTACAAGGGGTGGAGATAAAGATATGAAAGTATTTTAGAGCACTTCAGGGTGAAAAAAAGAATATTGATCATATAATTTTCCCCACTAGGGTTGACCTGGGAGAAGTGAGATCGAAGAGTCTCTAAGGTGTGGAGGTCGGCAGTTTGCAAGTTTCGTAAAAATGTTGGCTAGAAAAAATTTATAGATGTCGCCCAAATGTATGGCTCCATTAGGGATGACTCCAGAACAGTTTTCGGGTTATTTTTCGACTTTTTAACTTGGCCTCCAGTCGGAACGATTTGTATGTATAATAAGCAATTTCATTCTAGACTTTACGCAGTAAACTTATGGGTTTAGATAAATTTTGCTTGTATTTGAGGACATAAAAGAGTACATTTTTCTTTGTCGGATCCTTTCTATTAGCATTCGATATGAATTTTAATACTTCTGGATTAATTATAACTTTAGTTTGGATGAGTGGGTTTATTAAGTTGTTTTCGATAATGTGAAGCATATTAAAAAAAAATAGTATTCCTTATCCAATTTGTCCGGCTGTAATAATTTGCCAAAAATGCTTCATCAAAGAGCTCTGTGACAATACTAGGTTAAAGTGATGTCACAAGGGTTCTGCCGTTCGGAACCGGCTAATATAAGTAGGTCTTTTCTAATGCTGTCCAAATTTAACATGCATAACAGTATTGGAAGAGAAGCTTGGTGATATCACAATGGGCATTTCTAGCCTAAGTGTGTCCTCTCAGATAGAAGGCAGCCACAAAGCCTAACCTAACCCATCCAATTTGGGTTGACAAACATTTTTTAGAACTGAAAGTGAGAAAATAAATGCTTTTGCAAAAATTATTTATATGCAAATGGTCGTAGTAAAGATCACATATATAGAGGATATCGGGGCAGACATGTTGAAGAAATGGCTGATATTAAAAAAAAATATTTTTTTTTAATAACAATCGATTTTTATGAACAACTGGAAATATTTTTGCTATATTGTATTTAAACTGTAATTTAATAATTTCTTATCGATGAACGAAAATACCCTCTTTAAATTTTGTAACAATCATTTTTTTTTTTAAATAAAAAATAAAAAAATATTTCCAAATTAAATTTGTTCTAAGACATTAAGTAATAAAGTTATTAAAATGATGTAAAAAAAGATTAAGTAATACAAAATGATATAAATCTGAATAACATACCTTTAATATATCGCTATGTAATATATAATATAATTAAGTTATTGTTATATTTGTTGTAGATTAAAGCGAAAAAATAAAAACAGAAACAAAATTTTTTCGAAAGAGCACTTGACCCACATTTGTGAGTTCTTTAATGTTTTTTTTTTGTTGTAGTTGAAAATTATTTTACTTTTATTTTGTTTGCTTAATTAAAGAATACTTGAAGAATATAAACACGCGCCAAAAAATGAAAAAACAAAGAAAATATTAAGAAAGAAACTATTAAAAAAAAGAACAAACACACTTGAAACCATCAAATTTCACAAAGCAATATCATCACATCACACAGCACTGCCCCAGCACAGGGAGGAGTTGACGTAATGTGGTAGGTAGTAAAAATTAAGAAAACAGACACATTTGTTGCAAAATATGTGTATTATACATTTTTAACGACTGCATATTAACATTATTTGTGATTTTTTTTTTTGCTCCAACGAATTATTATTTTGTTTTCGGATTTTTTTGGTTTTTTTTTTCTTGCATTCAATTGCAAAGCTACGAGACACATTAATTAATTAAAAAATACATATTTTTTAAATGAGGAAACACTTAAAGAGTCATGAACTATATTTATATACAAGGAATGACAATAAATTTTTAACAAATTTTATGACAAATTTAAGCAATTTTTTTTGTTTTTTTGTAAATAAAGTAAAAATTGGAATACTCTGTATATTATAAATAATGTATTATTATAAACATTATTGTTTTTTTTTTTTTTGTTTCTTGTAATGTTACTTCTTTCTCCATTCAATTTGTCACGTTAAATTGTTGACCAAATGGTGTTAATTAAATTTTGAATAAAAATTTAATTTAAGATTTCCGATTAACAAAATAATTTTCACATATTTCGTGATCAATTCATTTGAAAAATTTACGTATAACCCCGTTCACACAAAAATTTCCACAAACAATATAATTTCTAAACGATCGCACGCCAATATCTGATCATTCAAGCGCTCCACATGTTGCATGCGCGTTGAACGCTCAACAGTTGGTTGCTTACTGAAATCAAAATAAACGACGCTGTAATAATATTTTTCGATTCCATCAATCGATTGGTGTTGTGTATTGTGTAGTATGAGCATTGTGGAGCGATATGGCCTATTGACTAACTGACTCGCTGTTAGAGTTTCTTACTTGATAGCCGACTTTATTTGTTTACTTGCTTGTGGTTTGCTTTTTTCTACATACATTTGTTTGAGTACAATTACGAGCAATTTCTTCTCTTTATTTATTTACATTCATCATTCTTCTTTATGATATTATTGTAACTACAATCTGGGTTTTGATATTCTAACTTCAGCACTTACTTAATGAGCATTATAAAAATTGTTTCTTTATTATCATTTAGTTCTAGTGGGAATTTCACGTGAATAATATTTTCACTTTGGAATTTCACTTTGAATGGAAAAATGTGGTATCGATTTAGGCTTTTTTTCTCTAGTCAATTAAGATACGAATGTAAAGAAAGCCTAAAACTATACTGAATTTTTTTTAGCATGAATAACAAATTCGTTGGGAAACTGATTATTCACGTGAAATCCGCATTAAGATGGAATGAATGTACTGATCGTGATTCGTAAGTTCTTGAAATTGATTTCGTGTGTTCAAGGGTTTTAAGAAAGCAGCACTATAGAAAAATCCCCCTGAAAAATGTTTTTTGTCGAATTTGGTACGTAAGTAATGAAAACCGGCATTGTTCTCGTCTTATTTGGTAGACTGAATTTTGAATGCCAAGATTTTGGATTTCCAAGAGGAGAATTGTTTTTTTTACGTCAGATCTTAGATTGATTCAATTGAGCAATATAATAAAGAACAACGCTCATTTCCTTCTTCAGATTTCAATTCAATTTAGAATATCTTTTAGAGCGCATATGAGCATTTCAATCTATTCACTTGTTTTTTGTTTTTTTTTTTTGCAAATTTTATGTGTACAAATATTGTGCCCGTAGCCAAGAATTGCCAAGAATTGTAGGGTACTCATTTAGTCTGAACAGATCAACTATAATAGCATTGCATTACTTGCTTGCTATATTTCTTTGGCGCTAACTGGAGATACTTCAACTCATTAATCTCATTTTTGTAAATTTTGTTTTCATTTCTCATTTTGTCTCATTTTTAGCTGCATTGCCAGTTGACATCAGTGTGCTATTACTGTTGCGACTTTTTTGCCGGTACTTGGAGAATTTCTGTGACTGTGAAAGATAAAAATATAAAGGCAGAGACCTTAAAAATAATGAAATATGTGGCACTTATAGGCACCAAAGGGGCTTTTGGTCGAGTTTCGGTTCCGAGTACTGATGAGGGAGTTAAATTTTGGACAATATTAGAAGGGACCCATTTATATTAGCCAGTTCCGAACGGCAGAACCCATCTGACATCATTGTTACTGAGCTTTTTGTCGCAGAGGATTTTTAGAATTGCTTGCCGATAGCTGGGTACTATTGGACAGAAAAATTTTTACCATATTAAAATTGTCCCAGTCGGGGATTGAACCCACAACCTAAGCATCAGAAGGCGAACGCACTCACCACTGAGCTGCGGCGCCCTCAGAGACCTGATATCTTACCAACATTAAAATAGTAGATATGAAATCTACACCTAGCCCAGAGCGTTCTTTGTATGATAAAAAATCTGTATTTATTTAATTTCCCTACAACTTAAAGCGTAAATTAATGAAAATAGTTTCAAACAGAAATGAAGAATTTTAATTCCATCTACGGACCTTTCCGCAGAGATCTAGACTCCCTAAGTGATACAACTCTGCGTCTTTTGAACGGGCATTACACATTCCTTTTTTATTGTTGTGAATATGTGCAAACAAATTCAAACGATAATATGAAAAAGAAGGAGAGTAATAATATTTTCTGCTGACTATAGTGTTTCTTTTTCAAATAAACGTTGATGTGCGTCCGCTATGTGTTGATATTGAATGAGTGTTTATAGGAAAGTGAGTTTTATTGACTATATAAAATGTGCATAGCACATAACTACATTCGATGAGAGTAGACATAATAAATGTTGCTAAAGCAAATTCTCGATATATTGCATGTTGTATTAGGTGTACTGAATTTTATTTATGAATGAAAGAATAATGTTTATGCAACATGTTGATAATAATAATAATAAAATGTATATAAACATTTTATATATATTTTTTCAGTATTTCTGTTGTTGTGTAAATTTAAAACGGAAATTCTTGTGAGAGTGACAAAGCGAAAAATTATAATTATTTTGCACACCTTAGCTTGATTATTATTTTGTTGTACCTACGAGTATACATAAGTGTATATTGTATCTGATTCGCAACATGCTGCTTATCTTATATTACATTTTCTCACACTATTCATTGCAATTATAAATTTTGTTCATTTTATTTTTTTTTTTTTTGTTTTTTTTCATAAATAATTTGATCATATTTATGCATGAATAAATAAATTTCAACGTTTCACAGCTGTGAGCTTATGTAGAACTAAACGAGTGTAATGAATATATCGAAAGCAACTTAAGATGTGATCCAATAAACGGCAACCAGATGAATATTAAATATATATATTGTACATTTTACAGGGTGATGCAATAAATGATGATGGATTAAGTGATCGCTTATACTATGAGTATACATATTGTATTAATACAATATTAAAATAAGTAAATTATTGTTCTTACAGCATTGAGGCTTAATAGCCATGGATTTATACAAACAAATTGAGATACCATATACATTATTACATATATATAAATAAGCATATTTATATATACATACAATAACTACTTATAAACATTGTGTTGTATATATATTGTTTGTTGTTATTACAATACTCAATGAGTAAACAATTTTTAAATGGAATTTTTAATAAATCATCAATGAGTTCAACTTGTTGAAGATCAAAATGATCTTAATGAGATACAAAACAATAATTGATTGATTTGGTTTTGCTTATCCTTTTCAATATTTGCTATTTATGATTTTTTCTTTTCAAATGCTTTTAATAATTTTAATTTTTTTTTATTGATTCATTCAGAAAAATTTGCACAATACAATTGTGTTTTCTCTTTTAATATTGCTTTTGATAATCGGGCATTCACTATGAGTTCATCTGATATTCAGTGCAATTATCCGCTGATCTCAATATCATTGCTGAAGCTTTTGAATATTTTTATGCATTTTTTTTGACACAAAAATAATAATTTTTTTTTTTTGAAAATAAATGAATTTTTTCTTTAAAAATTATTTTCAATTTTAATTTTTTTTTTAGCTCAGAAATGAAAATTATTTTTATTTTGATTTTTTTTTCACATCTAAACGAATTTCAAATTGTCAAATGGCTGTATATTTTGATGTCATTTAAAGTAGATATATAAAACGCAATGCATGACTATTTTCGATATGGACACAATGACCAAATACAACAACAACAATAGCAAGCAATATAAATATTTCAATTTCATATGAAATGAAATCGCATAAGGCAACGTTAGAGGCATTTAAAATTGGTTCACTGAGATAAGATCAAATACATTGTTTCTGTTTATTGTTTGTAATACAAAGAAAGAGGCAAATGGAAGAAAAAAAATAACTATTTATATCATGATGTTGACAATAGTAATAGCAATGATATTATATGTAGTTCCCTCCCTCTCTCTCTTCCTCCCCTCTTTGCCTCTTTTATATACTTGTATTTTTCTCATATTATTGTAATAATATTTTCCTCTAATAGTTATAATGGATTTTCCTATATTAGATCGTGATGTCAAAAGGGCGATATGATGTGCATGTATGAATGGTATATCTCTTCAGGTAATCATTATAGTGAAATCAATACTTTTATGCAAACATTTGAAAATGATATTTATGATCAGCGTTAAGCAAAAACGAATACTTTATAATGTGCTATAGAAGCAATGATGCTCTATATAAAACTATGACTATGCTATGCTTATGTTAATTCTATACTTGATTGAACTCATTAGATAGCTAACAAGATGAGATTGTGTACCTACTTAAATACAACGTAATTCGAATAAATGCACATTGATTTCGAGTATAAATTTTATGACTTTATATCAATTTTGATTCCAAAAATTTGTATTCAATATTCGTGTTTCTTCAAAAATTAAGTATTTTTTAATTTATCTACTCAGAACGTGTCGAAAAAATTTTAGAGAAAAAATATGTAGTCGAAATGTGTAGTCGAGTCGAAAGCTTGAATTTTGTAGGTGGTTTTTATTTCTTCATCAACATTTGAAAAATCTGCGATGTTTCGAAATTTAAATATTTGTGAAAACTGACAATTTTACTAGAGAAAATTAAAGGAGACAATTTTTAATATTTTAAAAGTATATCTGAAATACAAAAAAGTTCTTAAAATAAAAAAAACATATGTTTTAAAATATTAACCGATATTAAACTATTTATACCGGCATCCTAAAAGTATGCAATCATAAAGGAACAAACTCGGCGAATTGTAAATTTGGGATTTTTTGAGAGAAAAAAACTCTTGAAAAATATGTTTCTGTATTTTTCTCAATCTTAGGATGTGTTTTCAATATTGAGATATGCAAAAACATTTACCAATTTCTTGCGATCCTATTAAATTGTTACCCTAAAAGTATGCGATCATACGATCACACATAAAATGGACAAACGCAGCCGTTTCATATAATGCGTTTTGCGTTGGATGAATTTTCTAAATTTCCAATGTCACTGTAATACATTTTCAATGCCAAAAAAAAAAAATGCAAAAAACGTTTCCCAATTACTCGGGTTCACCTCAAATTGTGACACTAAAAGTATGCAATCATACGAAAAAGTATAAAAAATCGCAGAATTTCTATAAAATTTAAAAACACATCAGTTTCGTTTAATGTGGTGATGCGTTGGATGAATTTTCCGAATTTTTAACGTTGATTTAAAGGTTTTGCACTAACAGTTTTCAAAAAATGTTATAATACTAATCTATGTATATTTCTCGGGGCAAAAGAAAATGAAACTAGAGAGTAGCGTCACTTTTCTTCAAAAACTTGAAAATATCAATTAAAATTATTGTACTTCTTTAATCATTAAGATGAACTTATTTACTTACTTACGTGGTCGTTACAACCGAAAATCGATTTAAGCCAAATCTAATATGTTTCGACAGTCAGCGCCAGTTAGAAATTCCCAGCGCTGACAAGTTCTCCATTACTTGATCTTTCCACCGGAGGTTAGGTCTTCTTCTTCTCCGTCGTCCACCAGCGGGTTCCGAATATTACACCTTCTTAGCCAAAGCGTGTTCTTCCATTCGCTCGATATGACGTAGCCAGCGCAGCCGGTGAATTTTAATGCGCTTCATTATGTCGGTGTCGGTATACAGCTCATACAGCTCAGGATTGTACCTTATTTGATACTCGTCATCAACGCAAATCGTCCAAAGATCTTGCGTAGGACTTTTCTCTCCAAAACTCCCAGCATTCTCTCATTTGAAGTGAAAATTGTCCAATTTTCGGCGCCATATGTAAAGGCATGCATGATGAGAGACTTTAAGAGTGTGGTTTTCGCGTCTCGAGAGAGAGATCGACTTCTCAATTGCTTATTTAGCTGAAGTAGCACCTGTTAGCAAGAGTGATCATTCGCAATATCTCTAGGCTGACGTCATTACTGTTGTTAATGCTGGTTCCAAGATAGACAAAGTCCCCTACTACTTCAAAAGCATAGTTATCAACAGTGACGTGCTCTCCAAGATGCCGGGACTCTTTGTTTGTTGACACTAGATACTTCGTCTTGCCCTCGGTCACTGTAAGACCCATTCGACGCGACTCCCTTTCCAACTCTGAGAATGCTGCACTGACTGCTCGCGTGTTCCTGCCAATTATATCAATACCATCGGCATACGCTAACAGCATTACACTTTTGTTGAAGGTAGTGCCATTATGTCGTAGATTACCAGCTCGTATTGTATTCTCCATAATAAGATTGAAGAAGTCACATGATTACGAATTACCTTGTCTGAAACCCCGTTCGGTATTAAACGGCGGGGAGAGGTCCTTCCCAATTTTCACTGCACAACGGGAGCAAAGCCGAATGAGCTTTGCAGGAATACCGAACTTAGACAAGATGAATAATTGTAATTAAAAAATATTTTATGATAATAAAACTAATCATTCTTCTACTAATTTGATCTAGCCGATTTATGAAATCAAATTAATATACGTAGATATTTCTCTAAGATATTTGTTTCTATATATATAGTCATCTTTAGAATATAATATTTCTGTCATACGTTTGCAATCAAGTTCAATTACATGAAATGTAATTACTCTGATTAAGGTACTCATACTTAAGAGCATTACATACCCATATCTCCTGTGCAATTTGTCTAAATAAATAACATTACATTTGTAAATTAAGTTTTAATTAAATTTCTGAAAAAGTTATTTTTTTCTAAATCAATTAACAAATACATATATTATATTCGAGTTTTCAATGCATACAGGTGCTGACGTACATATGGCGTACTCATATATGAGCTCATATATGAACACGGATGTATATATACATATTCATATGTATCTAAACAAACGCAAACGATGAACAAATAATTACAATTATTTTGCCGGTGTAATAAAATTTTCTCGTCGTTTGTGCAGAAACTTCCCTGAACCGTGTTGAATGATTGAAACTTTCATTTAATTAACAACTTACACCATCACCACTCTAACACCTCCGATTCTTAGTTACTTACACGTTACTATGGGGGTTGTAATTGTTTAAGCATGATAAGTAGTATGTATGAATAACTATGTAAGTATTGTAAATATGACAGAAAGTAAGAAGTAAAGTACAGATGTTCTCGACACTTTTATACTATTTTATGCTCATTCCAATACATAAGTATTCTTCACATACTCTTAGCAATGTGCGAATTTTCATTGAAAAACTGTCACATGCAGTAATGTACTCGTATGTACATAAAGGAAAGGTTCGTAAGTTACGATGGGTTTTCATTTTCGAGGGGAATATAGTAGAAATATGTTTGATCATACGAAAATAATGAGAAATCTACGAATACATTTGTAAAAATTTTGTAAAAAATCAAAATCTTACATTTGGTTATTCAATATTTTTTAGACAGATTTGTTAAGTATCAGAGTTTATTTAAAAATTAATTTTTTAATAATAAAAGTACCCACAGTACGAATATTTATTTTTAATTTATTCCCAATTTTCATTTAATTTTTCTTGTTATTTTTATACAGGCCTTTATGCTAAGTGTTTGAGGGCCCTATTAGCCTATTCTCTATTCTATTATCATTTTGTAAAATTTTTATTTTTGTGTTCGTTTTTGTTGTTGTTTTTTTGGTTTATTTGTTTTACAAGCAAACTACATGACGCATTTTTCATTTTATATGACAAGCTATGTTCCTATTAATTTCCATCAAGTGAAGCTGACTGAATATACGTAGCTGTTTCTATTTTGTTCGATGGAAAATTGTATACCAAACTATATTTTTGTATGAATATGTGTATTTTACTTTCATAAATAAATTTACATCATCTTGTAAAATATAGGGGAAATATCCATTGGTTGGGAAATTATGGAGGTTGGCCTAATTAAACAAGTTTTTGAAAAGAAAGGTGTTTTTAAAAGATATTTTGTAGTTAAGAAATTTTTAAATATCTCTAAAAATTATGTTAAATACATATTTTGAGGCAAATAAAATTTTTGTGGTGTCACTATTTATGAAGTAATCGTTTTTTATTTGTTTGTACTTCCGACAATCGACTGTAATTCGTTCGCTAAGCTTTTACATAATACATATACGTCTCTTCGAAATTATTAATGAGTAAAATTCTACTCCTGAAAAATAAAACTCTTTCCAATCTACTCAATCCTACGCTATAAAATCTCTCTTTGTTGCCGTGTTGACATACATACTGTTTCCATATATATGGACCGCTTTTTGTTGTTTACATATAATTAATAGTTTTTTGTTGTTGTTGTTGTTTTTTTTTTCGTACAAATTATTATTTGAATTTCATTTAATTAGGAACAAATTTGTTAACAGACAGTTTTATTTATTTATTTACTTTTAATTATTTTCCAGCTCAAATAAACGCATCTAAGTGTGAGAAAATGTTATGTATGTAAAAGATGGTTCAATTAAAGTAGATAATATATTATAGAAGTATGTTACACAAATAGCATTTACAAAGTAAAATACATAATAGTTGTTAGAAAGTAGGAAAAAGGCTGTTACCATCTTGAACAATCTTTATTTCACATGCCTTTGCTTATTACATGGAAGAGTCAGTTAGCAAAATAATAATTATTATTATCACGAAGCATCAATTTAGCAAAATATTATTTCAAAAGCTCCTCACAGTTATTTTACAATTATTTCATTAAACAATTGTATAATTTTAAAATGAAATTTCACTTTTGAAAAATGAAATTTAATAAAGAATAACTTAAGAACTTCAAGACATGTTCGAGTATACTCGACTATGAATGTAGGTACCTTATTGTATCTCATTTATATTCTTTACATACATATATATTGTATTTAATTTCAAATGAGAAATGAGGAGCAATATATATATATATGTATTTGTGAAGTAGTACGATATGTAGAGCTCGTAAATAATATAACAATTTCAGTTTTAATTTAATTTTATTTAAAGAAGTCTTTAGCAATAGTACGTACTCGTACATATTCCTCTTACGTAGGAGCATGTAATTGTGTATTGTGTTATTTTTGGATGGATACATGATATGAATAAATATGGCATTGTTTCTGGCATGCAGGCAGCTTACAAATTTTTCATAAATACAGAAATATATGTATGCATCAGCTTACTGTTTCCTTTAAATATGTTATAATTGTTTGCAGCTTTAACAAAAAATATATGTATGCCTTTTCATTAGTTTTGAAAACTTATTTTCGATGGTTAATATGCCTCGCAGCGTTATCCTGGTGAAATCGTAGATCAACCAAATTTGTAATATTTTGAAAAAATCCACCTCAGCTCTACAACTTACTGGAAAAAGTCATAATCTCAGTGTGCATTGCCTTTCCTAACCACATCCAAAATACGATAATTTCTTTAATATAGCCAATACAGGACAATAAGCGACAAAGAAGCGATCGATTATTTTGCATAAATTTCTGAGTCAATTGAACTTTTCAAAGATCGAAATCACAACCATTCGTTTATTGCCAAGAGTGTAATTATTAATTGTAATAAATTAATTCAAATATTGCTACTTAGTTAACCATTAGTTAAGTCGACCGAGTGCTTAACTACTAGTTAACCATTAATTAACGAAGAGCTAATACTACTTAATTATTTATTTCCCTAATGTTAAAGAAACGATTGATCATTTTGCATAAATTTCTGATTCAATTGAATCTTTCGAAGATCGAAATCACAACTACTAGTTTACTAACAAGAGTTTAATTATTAATTTTAATAAATTAATTCAAATATTGATGCTTAGTTAACCATTAGTTAAGACGACCAAGTGCTTAACCACTAGTTAACCATTAATTAACGAAGAGCTGAGACTACTTAATTGTTTATTTCCTTAATGTTAGAGAAGTGATTGATCATTTTGCATAAATCTCTGAGTCAATTGAACCTTTCGAAGATCGAAATCACAACCACTAGTTTACTAACAAGAGTGTAATTATTAATTTTAATAAATTAATTCAAATATTGATGCTTAGTTAACCATTAGTTAAGACGACCAAGTGCTTAACCACTAGTTAACCATTAATTAACGAAGAGCTGAGACTACTTAATTGTTTATTTCCTTAATGTTAGAGAAGTGATTGATCATTTTGCATAAATCTCTGAGTCAATTGAACCTTTCAAAGATCGAAATCACAACCATTAGTTTACTAACAAGAGTGTATATATTAATTTTAATAAATTAATTTAAATATTGATGCTTAGTTAACCATTAGTTAAGCCGACAGAGTGCTTAACTACTAGTTAACCATTAATTAACGAAGATCTGATACTACTTAATTATTTATTTCCTCAAATGTTTACAAATGTGTAAACTAAAATAATAAACACAAAACAATCCATACTTTTAAAATACAAAAATTTCAAGGTGTTGTCATATTTCGCTCTTGTTCTTTAGTTAATCAAATCACTTTGCGTATGTAGCATTAATTAATTCCTAGTCAACTATTTAATTAATGAATGGTTAACTAATGACTCTTAATTGAAGGTCTTTACACGTTCTTTTGGTTAATCAAACCACTGTGGGTACATAGCGTTAGTTAAATCTTGGTTAACTCGTTAGTTAACGAATGGTTTAACTAATGACTGTTAATTTAAGATCTTTATAAAATATTATTCTCTGGTTAGTCGGGTTTAAGCGTAGTTGCAAAGCCCTGTGAAGATTTTACTTTCGCAACAGCATCAATACTGCCGACTGAGGGAATGGGAGTAACTTGGGAGGAACTTGGCAATATCACATGGTAAGTTCACCGGAGTTCTATGGTGTGGAATCGTCTAATATGATTCAATATTGTTAAAATTTAACAATTACAACAATTCTCTAAGGGAAGATCCATAAAGGTTCCTCACTTTGGACACAAAATTTAAATATTTCGAAATATTCTTCGAACATGAGTCGACTCATTACGTACAGCATCGAATTTTCGCGAATTTTTAGAGCAGCGAAACCGAAACTCGGAAAATTATTATTCTATAAAACAACTTAATTAGTTTCTAATCACATCTTAACTATCTTAAATAGTTAATTAGCGATCAGTTTTCAATTTTTTAGCTACTAAATTATTTAATATCATATAAAATTCGTTTCATTTTCCAAACAAACAAAAAAAAAAAAAAATCAATGTTTATTTGAGCTTTTTATATATGTACTATTATCCAATAAGTAAGCAAAATAGTAAATTGTTTTTCTTTCCATCGAACTTTTGTAATTGAAACATTTAAATTTTATGGTATTTCTTAATTTTCCATCTGTTTGCTTTTTACTCTATTTATTGTTGTTGATTTATTTTTTTACAAATTTCCATTTCATTCAATGTTTATATACATGCAATTATATGTACTTTTACGTAAATATACATATGTACATATGTATGCTTTAATTTAAAACTATACATGTTGGCATGGTGGTGTGGTATTCATCAGCAGGTTGTGTGGGTGCGAGTAGGCCAGTAGAGTTAAACTAAAGTATTAATATGAAAATGTACATAAGTACGTTCATATGTTCATTTCGTAAGTTTTCGATAACATGCTTCCTTCACAATGCCCTAGAGTCTAAATGAGACTAGTTATGTATATACGAGTAGATACACATGCATGTATACATACATACATGCTTGTATGTACGTATTTGGTTCATGTTGGGTTGAATGTTGTAATAATACTATTGGGAGGTAAAAGACGAACTATAGAATTTTGTTTGTTTTTTTTTATTTCTTTTTTGTTTTTCATCTATTTTTAGTTTATTCACTTTTTTCTGTGTTCGTTTTTATTTTTTTTTTTGGAAAAATGAATATGTTGCTTAATTAACATCGACTCTATAAGAACAACAATTGATGTTGCCATTGATGTTGTAAACAAGCACTTGCATGTAAATGTTGTTACGGAAAATTTGAAATGAATTATTGCACACACAAAAAAAAAAAAAAAAAAAAATTACTCATAAAATATATAAAAACCAGCAACCAGAAATTATGAAATGAGCACATAAAATGAGTACTAATATATTATGAGGAAACTTTAGGTATAATGTTGGCATAGGTGTTGATGTAATGTAGAAGCAACTATTTTTTTTAGAGAAATTTCTGATTATTTATTCATTTTGAAACTCAAATATACCTATCTAGTTACCGTTACCGAACTCTTAACTCCAAAGCTTAACCTTCAAATAATCACATAGTCGTAATACGACTTCCTGTACAATTTGTATTTCTACTCACTCATTTTAAATACTCTCTTGTGTTGTTAACAAACAATAAATTAACTTATCCGTGAACATCATTTTCAAATACATACATTTTCCATTTCATGTACACCCTCGTAATATGTAGAGGAGAAAATTTTTCGGTACTTGCAACATAAACGATGTATTTTAAATTGCATGCAATTTATTTTAACTGTATAACGCATACCTTTCTACACAGGTTAGTTGTGTTCACTCAATGTCTCAATCAATTTTATTTGTGTTTGTTTGTCCTAATCTAAGCACAACTCGAGTTAGTTACGTGCTCTCATCTGTTTTATACAAGTCATTTGATAGCATTTGATATGAATATCCTCTTTAGATGTTTTCACCAACTCAACCCATATTATATTTTGTATTATGTGATTCTACCGTTTTCTCTCACCTCTCTATCTATTTGTCTCACTCTACCTGCTGCTGCCATTATTTTATTCTCAATCAGGAAATTTTGCATAAATTGTGCCCGCGTTGGTAATTACTCTTGAATACATTCGGAAGTGCATTCGGCAAAAGTAGCCTATGAAGCGGAAACGGAAATAATGTAGCTGCACAATTCACATAAATCTCAATAGAAACGAGAACGGTGGCAGTCAACGGTAATAATGATGTTTTTAGCTGACTACTCGTACTATTTGTAGATATGTACATGTGCAAAAATGAAAAACAAAAACGAAAAACTGGTGATGAGTCAATTGCGATGACAATTGTGCAACGCATGTACATTCATGCACCTGCGATTTTAGATTTTGCAATAAATTCTCATTCCTATGCTATAGTTGTACGTGGCTTATAAACACAAAAAATTACTGTATTTATACTCGAATGGATGTATGAAATGGAACATGTTCGAAAATATCATTATTTCACGAAACGACTATGAATAGTAAATTTTTAAAGCATTTTTATACATTCTGAAAAGTAGAAGAAATAGGGAAATTGTTTCGGAATTATAAAAATATAAAAAGTAATATTAATCCCCATTCGAAAACTGCGTAATTATAGAGAGATCATGCTAAAAATTCGAACATAAGATTACTTTTATCATCGAATGCATTAAATACTGGAAGAGCTTTAGGGAAACTAAGCGCATGGGCCACAAGAGTGGATTTAATGTTAACCCAAGCAAAATGCGGTTGATGTTGTTAACAACTAAGACCAAAATACCTCAGTATAGACTCCCATCTCTCAACGGGGTCGAAATTCCGTTATCTGACAGAGCAACGTATCTAGGGGTTGTGCTGGATCCTAAACTCAATTGAAAAGATAATGTTGAAAAGCGTGTGGGCAAAACTTATATAGCTTATTACACATGCAAGATAATCATTAGCAGAAATTGAGGTTTAAAACCCAAACTTGCACTGTGGATGTATACTGCCGTAATAAGAGCGATCGTAACATACGGGACCTTAGTATGGTAGTAGTCACTAAGCAAGCATTTAATACAACGAGCAGCGTGTGCAGGAATAACGAGGGCCATGAAATCCTGCCCAGAGGAGGCACTGAATGTCATCCAAAACTTACTTCCGATTGACATTCAAATACAACTAACCGCAGCGAATGCAGCCACCAGGATTAAAGAAGGTGGCCTATGGAATGCAAGACAATTTGGACACAGTAAAATATTAATAAGCCGAAAGCAGTAAGGCCGAAATCAGACTACATCACTTCAGTGCTAGACTTCAGATAGAGGTTTGGGGTAAGGTTTCCCACACTCGAAATGACTGGGACCTGGACCGTGTGGCCAAGGAAGATACCATTAAGCTGTTTACCGATGGATTCAAGATGGATAACGGTGTGGGAGCGGGAGTTTACCCCTCAATGTATCCAGGAACTTTCGTCTGGGAAACTACGCCAGCATCTTTCAAGCAGCAGTTCTTGGAATACGGAAAGCATGTAGGATGCTTAGTAGTCATCCACACAAACTATCAAAGGCATATGTATTGTCAAATAGTCAAGCAGCCCAGTAACTAATTCAGAAATCATAAAACAATGCAAACAGGAGCTAAACTCACTAACGCGCAAAATGAACATTACTCTCATCTGAGCACTTGGCCATAGGAACGTAAAGAGGAATGAGAAGGCAGATGAACTGTCAAGAAGGGGGCATCCCTCAGCGAATCCGAGTCAGTAGCTGTCGGACGACTCCTCAGCGTCGTTAAAAGAGAGCTCCACCTTAAATATAAGAAGCAGGCAGAGAACAGTTGGGAAAAAACTGGTACCTGCAAAATAAGCAAGCAAATTTTGCCAATATACGAATTATTGATAAGGAAGCCAAGAACAGACATTTTCAGAATAACATCAACAATAACCGGCCACTGACCGATGAGGGACCACGCCGAAAGAATGTTATGGCCCCACAATGACAGATGCCGAAACTGCGATCAGGAAGGGACCAAGAAAACGGTTTTCCATTTTCTATGCGAGTGCCCAAGTTTGGGAGCTCCTCGTCATAGAATGTTAGGTAAATTCGTAATGGACGACCTCATTGAACTCGCTAAGACAAAAATAGATGATATTAGTAGGTTTATTAACAAATAAAGATGATTCGAATAAACCACATATCAGTGGTCATACCAATGGTGTATCAAAATGGCGCTTATTGTGCTAATTGAGCGTGGGTTTTGTCTCCCTGGCTGCACCGAAACCAACCAAACCGACCATGTGTGCAAATAAAAAGCCATTAAACATACTCGAAAATGAGCTGAATTTAATAAAGACAAGACCTATCTCTTATACAAAAGTATGATGTTTTGCTCCCGAAAATATAAAGCTTTCGAATTATAACTTGCTATTTGAATTTAGACTTACTACAGAATTGATAGAGTGAAAGCTGGGCGTTATCTGCAAAAACCACGCTTATCTCATATGCGAAACTACGTTGTTAAGGGTGTGTTTTAATACTTTGCGCACGGGAATACAGAGAGGGCGAACTAAAACTGAAGTTATATGATTATTTATACTAATTAATAAACATATTCAAAAAAATGGACTGAATCGAATAAAAACTATGCCTATCTCCCATATAAACTAATCGCTCATTATATATGGCTTCCCTCATTGCGAATGAAAATATAAAGATATCAAGCTGAAATTTGGTATATGCAATTGTATTTACTAAAACATAAGTTAGTTCTAAAATGAATGCAATCGGATGAAAACTACGCCTACCTCTCATACAAAATTATGCGTTCGACTGTAGTTTGTGCACGAACATATAAAGTTGTAAGGCTCCAATTTGGTACATATGATTATTTCTATCAATGTTCTAGTATGCTTGAAAATCTTCACGATTGCATGAAAACAATGCCTACCTCTCATATAAAATTATGTTTTCGATGGTACATTGAGCATGAATATATTAAGTTAAAGGACTGAAACTCTGTAAAAACGATTATTTTGATCAAAGTACAAATATGTTTGAAAATAATAGCGATTGGACGAAAACAACAACTACTTCCCATACAAAAATATCTTCTCAAGGAACCAAATATTGTTTAATCTAGCCTCGTAATTACAAAAGTCTACAACTAAGCCAAAAAACACATTAATTCTTTTTAAATTTTACATTCTCAGATGAGTCATCTAAAAAATACGCATCTCTACTCATCAAGGTATAGTTGTTATATCAATATTTTATGCTCTTTGTAGATGACTTTCACTTTTTTAAGGAAATTTAATTTTATAGAAACAAAAAAAGTAAAAAAAAAAATGCGGAAACTTTCAAAATCATTGAATATATAATATTGACGCTATTTGCTACTTACTTAAGTAATTGCCATTCATTGATATTGAAATAATTTGTTATTTCAAAGTTTTCGCACTTTTGTAAGTAGTATGAACTTACAAATTCACTTTTAATTTCGTACAAACTTCAAAATTTACTTTGTAATACTTTGTACTACAGCGTATGATCAATATCTCATTAAAAAGTTATTCACATTTTATTGTGTGATAAAGTTTGAATAGTCGAGGGAGTATGCATTTTACAGATATTTAGACAGAAGAACATATACCGTCCATTGTCCGATAGATATTCTATAATATTGATTGATATTCTATACTACTGTTTTTACCGCTAACTTAAAAAAAATGTTAAATAGTTGCTATTTGAGATTCATTGAGAAATTCCATAATATTATGAAAATATAATACATCCTATTTTTCCCTTTTTCTCCCTCTCAAACAGTGTATACAATTGCCAATTTATTAGAAGCAATTTGAAGAGTGAGAAATATGAAGAGATTTTGAAGTTCTTGAGTGGATGTATCAAAGAATGAAGTTACGTTTGCACTTTTCTAATGGGTTGACTTATTTTTTTTTTTTTTTTTTGAATTGTAACAAAAAGTGCACCCACGTAGAAAAGTTTTAGGTAAAGCACATGAAACACAACAAAAAATTTGCAAATATTTCTTATTCATCCAAAGCTCAAAACAACACGTTTAAGAGTTGAAAACTTAAATAGTCAGTGAATCGTGAAAGTGTTCAAAGTTAACTTTTCTTTTTTTCCTTTCATATTTTTTCTTTTTTTTTTCTCTTTTACTTAATTTTCTATTATTGCTTTGTATTCAAATGTTTACTTAAGCTGTATTTCATTTTGGTTTTTTTTTTCGTTTTTGCCTTGGCCAAAAGTGAGCTAGAGACGATGAAAAAATATATACATATGCAGAATGAAAAGTTTTGAAAGGCTGGAAAGAGTGAAATCCTACCATCATTTTTGCATATCATCATTGACTAGCTGACTGGCTGGACGACGCTTGGCTATGTGCATTGCAGACTTTTCGACTTGCAAAAGCCTTAAATGTACTGCCTGTCCTTCATTGTTGACGATGATGATGACGATAGCGAATGCTCGCAGATTTAAATGGCATTATAGCATACGACAGCAGCCGAAAAATAGTCACTCTGTATGTCTATGTTGTAGGCGGCAGTTGTGTCATTTATACAAATTGCACTGATAAACAGTGTAGTCGTACTTTGTATAGATTTGGAAGTGAACCATGTGATGGTTCACAATGACAATGGATAATAAACAAGAAAATAAAGTAAAAATTTTATTTTATCCAAATACAATATTTAGTTAAAAGTTAAAAATGAAAATCCAAAATGATAGAAAGCACAAAGCTCAAGTTGATGAAATTAAAACTTGTTAGAGCGTATAATTAAAAACATTTAGCAAACTATTTATCTTCACGAATTGTTACGACTATTTGGTGGTGGTGTCAAGATAATTGTGTAATTCGAATGTGGCTGATGAGAAGTTGGGGATTTTTTTTTTCTTAAAGAAAATAAAATTAATATGAAGAAGATAGGGAGAGAGAAGGAAAAATATCTAAAAGTATTTTGTATGCTATTTTATTCTAAATACTAACAGTTAAATGATTTGATTAATAGATAACAAGGTCTGTCATATACAATATATTCTTCTATTAGCTCCCATTTCGATACTAAAAATAAAAAAATTAATACGTAGATTTTATGGGCTCCGAGAGGCCTTTTGTCTGAACTTCTCTTCCAGTACTGCTGTGTGAGTTAACCTTTTGAACAGAATTAGAAAGAACATATTTATATTATAGCCTAGACAGACGGCAGCCTAATTCTGGATTACCTAGTTAATTCGAATTAACCCGGGCATTAACTGCAGCTAATCCGCATAAACTCGATGACTTAATTCTCAAAATAAAAGAGGATTAGGGCAATTTGCTATGACAACACTGCTGAAAATTGTCTATTGTGAATTTTTCTCGATCCATTTTACAAAATATTAGGTGTGTTCGCTAACAAAAAACGTTCAACAATTGTTAACAGTTTTCAACATGAAAAGCATTGGCGAACAAATAAATCCAGCTGTCAATTATGAACGGTGAATGTCAATTTACAAGTTTCTGATAGTTTTCAGTTCACGTACTTCTTGTAGATTTTCTCATATCGAGAGTGATAGATGACAGAAATTGATAGTGATAGTAATGTAAGTGGACAGACCTAATAAAACAGCAATCAGCCGTTTAGTTAATCCGCAATACTGCCGTCTGTCAGGTTATTATTTTATTCGGATTAAGTGCGCCAGTAATCCGGAATTAGACTGCCGTCTGTCTAGGCTATTAGCCGATTTCAAATAACAGAAGCCTTGTGACAACACTTTTTCTGCGCTCTGTAGCAGAGCTCATTTAGAGCCTTTTTCACGGAAAATTGTTACTGCCAAAAGAATTGTCAATTGCTTGCTGACAGGTGGGTACCGTTCGAATGAAAAATCTTTTCGATAACAAAGTTATGCCTCAGCCGGAGAGTGAGCCCACGACCTACAAATCAGCAGACCTTCGGACTAACAACTTAGCTGCGACGTCCACATATCCTTACTAACCTAAAAAAATGATGGGAGTTCAAATAATCATTAAAATAAATAAAATTGCCTGTAGTGGTTTGGGATGTAACTCCGATCCCCATTCATTTTTCACCACTTATGGGGTCACCACTCAAAAATTAAGGAAGTATTCAATTAATTGTATAATCAAACCCATCAACTCTTCCGACCCAACATTTCCCCACAGATATTAACTGTTTTCCAGGCATACTGACTCCCTATATTTACTCCATAGAATGGCTCCTGTACAAAATGAACTCAAAATTACTTCAAGAATGTCAAATGTCTGGTGGTGTACTCGCATGGTAATGTCTTTAACTGCCTCAATTAGGCAAGGTCAGCGCAAAACTTATGAACTCATTCCAAGTCAACCAACTGGACATCTGCAGTTTGTTCTATGTGTTATGTTGTGACATTTCCATTTTTTAATGAGGGTAAAGTTTGTGCTGCTTTCTATGTGTTGATGATGTAATTTTTAATGGATTTCCATCACGTGACGGCAACCAAACAACGTCTTCTTGGCACCCGCTGGAAGACAGCCAAAATAAGGTGCGAAATCTTCCTCGGTCAAAGGTTGTGCTTTTGGCTTGGGTCCCGTATAACTCTCGTTGGGAAAGATCTCTCTTCGAAGTTTATTGCCGAACGGAGTTTCAGACAAGATGATTCGTTATCGTGCAACTTCTTCAATCTTCTAATGGAGAAAATAATACGAGCTGCTGATCTAAGACATAATGACACTATCTTCAACAAAAGTGTAATGCTGTTGGTGTATGTCAATGATTTTGACATAATCAGCATGAACATGCAAGCAGTCAGAGTTGGAATAAGATTCACGTCGAATGGTTCTTACAGTGAATGAGGGCAAGACGAAGTACGTAGTGTTAACAAACAAAGAGCCCCGGCATCTTGTATAGACGCTATTGATAGGTACGGTTTTGAAGTAATGAAGGACCTTATCTATCAGGAAAACAGCATTTATACCAGTAATGACGTCAGGCTGAAAATATTGCGAAGGATCACTTTCGAAAACAGTTTCTACTTTGGGCTACGTAAGCAATTGAGAAGTCGAGTCTGCTCTCTAAAAACGAAAACTACATTCTACAAGTCTCTCATCATGTCTGTCCTTAGAGATGACGCTGAAGCCTGGACAATTTCCACCTCAGGTGCTCAGTGAATGCTTGGAGTTTTCGAGAGAAAGGTTCTACTCAGGAACTGTGGGCCTATTTGTGTTGGTGACGAGTACAGAATAAGATACAACCATAAGCTGTAAGAGTGTTGAGTATTGAGTATTTATGAAAATAATAGTTAGCAATATATTCAACTATTTTAGGTGCATGACAATTACTTCAGAGACGAGTCTTAAATTTATTGAAAAATAATAAGAATCGCATCTAATATGCATTGGGCTTTTTGTTTTTTTTATCATAAATGCATATATTTCAAATTTAGTATAAAATTTTTCCAAATAATTCACACAAATATTCAAACATAACCACAGAATTTAAAAAAAAAAAAAAAAATTCCTTACAAAGTGAATAAGTTGGAATTTTGCAAAAAAAAAAAATCAACGCAAAATCGCAAAATAAATAAATACAATAAATTAAAAAAAGCATGTAGAAAGTGTATATATATATAGAGTATAGTAAAAACCAAAATTACATTTTAACCAGCAACCACCGGCAACCAGTTGCAATAGCGGAAGTAATTTTTCCACCATATTGCCAACTTCAAACAAAACTCCAATTGAAAATGGAACTAGCAAACGCAAATGTTCGTCATGTTGGTGGTGGTAGTGCTCGATTGTTTGTCACTCATATACTCATATACTTTACGTTGTATATATTGTATATGTATATGTTGGCACTCACAGTGACTCACTCAAACATTCGCAAAATACGTTATTTTCCGTGAAAATTTGTGAAAAGTTTTCAAATGCAAAGTGGTGAGCTCAACCAGCGTGATGACAGACGTACAAGACGACTGTAGAGTAAACATATAGAAAAGGTGCACACATTTATAGGAATACTCGTATAGTGAATGAGCAGAAAGTACAACAAAAGAACGAACAGAGATGACAGAAAAAAATCGAAATAAAATTATATGAACATTTTCACGTTTCTATGACTTCTATGACTACCATATATATTATGTGTGCATAGAAGTACACACACACACACACACACAAATACACATATAGACTTGTACACGTGAAACTCAATTAGAAAAATTGTGTTTTACCTTTTGCTTTTTCAATGAAAATTAAACGAAAATAAAAAAAAATATTATAAAATGACTCATGGTATGAATGACTGCAAGTTATATGGAAAATGAACTGACTAACTAACACCAGCTATATACCTATACATATATATATACGTACATACTTATACCCTTGACTTTGCATTAATGACTTTCCTTAAAGAGGTTTTCCTAAATTTAATTTTATTTTCTTAAGTTTTTAAATCATTTTCAAACGCTCATAATATTGGGGAAAGAATATAGCAATACCATAATTTAATGGCTTTAATTATATATTTTTTTTTCCATGTACTTACCATTTGTTGTTGATTTTTTGGTTTCTTAACCAAATCTGGCACTTTGAAGGAAGTTACCGCTTCTATGACATCAGCTAGCAGCAAACCATCTCGACAATCTGCTGATAAATCAGTAACTTTCTTTTTTGATTTTGCTCTCTCCAAATAGTAATTAGCCCAATCTGTGTAGATCTGTGTGTGGAAAAGTTAAATAGAAAAAAAAAAAAAAGAAATTGGGTTTTCAGAATTTCTTGAAATATTTAAAATTATAATTAAACTTTGATGAAGTTCTTGGAGAAATTAGTATTAAGATGTATGTTTATATAAAAGAAGAATTGTCAATTTTTTCTCAGTACAAAATTAAAAATTATTTGCAAATGAAAATATACTTTACGATTGGTACAAACCTGTGTATAGTCATGGCTCATGATGGCATTAATTCGATCATTAGAACCTTGATAGCTAACACAACGACCCAACATTTTGTGAAAAGCGACACAAAAAATCACTTTAAATTATATTTCGCTTTTCATATTGCAGGTTTTTATTGATTAAACAACTTGAATCATGTTAAATTGCACTTTAGAGAGTTAATTCGATATTATGATCCATAATGTATTGTTTTCAATTAATATCTGTCCCTAAAAATATGCAATATTTTCATTGCAATATATAATTTTTTTTCTTTCATTGTCATGAGTAATTAGAATTTTTATAATTCTTAATAGGATTAAGAAAATGATTTGATTAAATTATTATGAAAAAGATATTAAGTATATTACGGTAATTACAAAAAGGTTTTTTTTTGTTTATTTGGCATACAGGTGGGATCTAATAAGTACCACCATATAATTATCACATTCTCCAAAGCATATGAGATTAAATTTTGTATGCATTTTAAGCACATTTTAACACATAATAAATATGTAAATTTAATATTTCACATAATTTTTCTGTTTAGCCTCAGTTGGAATACTCATAAAAAGATGCAACAATTTTATTCGCATATATACGCAAATAAATATATATAAAAGAGCAATAAGCAATAAAAAATGTGAATATCAAATTATACAAAGCTTATCAACATAATGCCAGTCAAGCAACAAGCCTACCCTTTTAGTTAACCAACTACCAAAAACAAGCGAGAAATCGACTATCACTACTTTTCACTTTGATAAGAGCAACTCAGAGCGAGCATTATTAACGTGGTGCCAAAAAGTATGCAATAATATATATGTCGTAAGAGAACGACAAATTACAAATATTGTATATACCCCATTAACCCTTAAACTACCGTTGAATCTCTAAAAATACAAACAGATAAATACTTAGCTGTTATTGCAATAAAAGTGGGATTTAATTAAAAAAGTAAGAGTTCTTTTAGTGGAAATTCTTGTAATTATTTATAAGCGTACATCGAGCATAATAATTAAACAAAAATGAGTTACTAATTTAAAAAATTATCATTCTAGACATGAGTCTTAAAAGTGTTTCTCGTCATATAAATATCGCATTGAACTTTGAACAAATGAGACACCCTATCTGCTGCTTAAGAATTTAATGATTATTTCAATGGACTGTGTCAAAGTTTAGAAAAAATGACAGGCTAAAATAGTTATCCCCCTTCAAATTCTGTTCGAATTTAACACATCATCAGTGGGTACCGTAGCTCAGTGGTTAGTGCGTTGACCTTCTGAGCTGTAGGTCGTGGGTTCAATCCCCGGCTGAAGCATAACAAATTTTAATATCGAAAAGATTTTTGTTTCGAACGGTACCCACTGCCAGCAAGAATTGGCAATTTTTCCGGCAGTAACAATTTGCCAAAATCGCTTCTTAAAAGAGCTCTGTGGCAAAACTAAGTTAAAGTGATGTCACAAGGGTTCTGCCGTTCGGAACCGGCTAATATAAGTAGCTCCCTTCTAAAAAAAAAAAATGCTGTCCAAATTTAACACGCACAACAATATTGGAAGAGGAGCTCGGTGGTATCACAATGGGCCTTTCTGGCCTAAGTGTGTCCTCTCAAAGAGAGGGCAGCCCCATAACCTAACCTAACACATCAGCATATACCCGAAGCTCGGGTTGGTTCCTAAAGTAAATGGAACCAATTTGACCATGGACTTTGGACTTTTAAACATGAATTTCATATTTATGAAAGCGTTTCGAAAATGGATTTTTGAAATTTTTTGTTTAAATTTTCGGAGGTATTGTAGCCATTTTGAGCAGAACTCGGGAACAGAAATTGCCCGATTCGAAAAACTCAAATGGAAGATAATTTACCTCTGAAAAATTTTCTCCATTCAGTCCAGAAACTTAGATGGTATAGACACGAAAATTGAAAAAAAAACTCAAATACAAATATTAGATCGCAAAGATAAGTCCATTTTACCATTTCTGACTCAAAGCTGGTTCTTTGCCAGGAAAAAGTGCTTCCATAAACAATTTTTTAAATATGCTTTTCGTGTTTAGAAGCCCAAAGTCCATGGGAAATATGTATTCAAATTTTCTGAGCATGATGGCTATAAACTGGTGTAATTTATCATACATTTTTTCATAAAATTTGTCACTTCGGGCATTATCGGGTTAACAATGTTTATACTCATATCAGTGTAAACACCATTTGACATCCAGCAACCCAACCAAACAATCCTTTCGCAACAGAATTATGCTACAAGTAGTTTTTTTTTCAATTTACAAATATAAATTCATAACATACTTGTAGGCGTTGAGAAAATCACACGCCTTTAAATAAACGAGTACTGCAACGCAAATACACACACACAGAGATACTACATAATTGAAAATATACAAGAAAGTGATTGCGAAGTGAAAGTAAATATGTAAATAACATAACATCAGGTTTGATACTCATTTTACTCATCATTGCTTTAAGTTCCTGTTGCTTTTGCTTTGCTCCTGTGTGCACCGTTCTTGTTGTTGTTGTTTTTTTTTTTCTCCATAATTACACTTTGACACCCTTATCAACTGATGACAAGAGAGATTTACATTTTAGCACCAATAAACAAGTAAATATGTTACATTCACACCATACCACTCATACACTATTTTTGTGCATTACTCTTTGACTAAAGCCTAAAAGTAGGCAAAACTTTTGATAAATGTTTAAGCGAAAATTTGTTGGAGCATAAAAGGGTACTGTACTGTACTGTACTGTAGTTACATTTCAAACATTCTTTTTGTGACAAATCAGCATAAAATCAATTTAATTTAAGTTGTGCTTGTGCAAAGGGTGATGTCAAGGGAGCATTCTTATGTACGAGTATGTAGTATATACTCCAACATCATTAGCTGCCGAAATGTATGCAATAAAAATTTAGTAAAAACATGAAAAAGGTTCTAATTCACTTGGAAAATAATCGTAAAAAATCAAAACGAGAGGCTTTAACTAGCTGAATTCAGTGCGATACAAAAATATAAATAGATATGTGTATGTACGACATGGGATGAATGAAAAATAAAATAAACTCGGAAATACTTGTACATTTACAGGCATTCAAATGCCGGAAATGAGGGTCGGTGGTAAATATCGTTTATACAAATTTATTGCAAAAACAGCTATGGAAGGTGAGAGGGCTGACACAGAGGCAAAATAAGATAGAATCATGTCCTATCGTACTTCATGATGGCAAATATTGCTCTGTGCAAAAGTGAATATTTATTGGGGAATTTCAAATTGGAGATGGCGATAAAGTGAAGTATGTTTAGTATAAAAATAAAATGTCAGCTTGTTAGAAAAAAAAAAATTGAAATGGGTGAAAAGTATATGAATAAATGCGGGTCGTTGTGCGGTGGTGTGGAGTGGATAACATACAAAATATATAAAGAAAATTCTATTCAATAAATTCGATTTTTATTGCATGCCAAAGGCGTGGTTCCTTCCCTCAACTCTCCCACTTTATTTGTGTATACCATTGGTACTAGTTATTTGTTCATAGATGTAGATCTGATGTCTGCATATGTCATTCCTTTTGTGGGTACTTTAGTTTATTGGAATTTGCATTTTTTCGTTATTGTTGTCGTATCTACGTAGTACCGTAGTGTTGCAATATCATTTGTATAGCATCATATTGCAAAATAAGCGACAGGTTGGCAGTACCTACCTACATAGATATGTACATACATACAATTTTTGGTTTGACTCCCTTTTAGTGGTAACTGAAATTTGGTGAAAAATCGAATATGGCACGTGCATTAGAATAGTCTATTGTTGTTGTTGTTCTTGTGGTTGTTTGTCAAAAAGCATTGAGATAACATTTGAAATATTTTATCCTTTGCATATAAATATTTTTATACAGAAATATATTTGCAGTAAAACTTTTTATTTTGCAATTTCATCTGAAATATTAATGAAAATGGTTTCAGAGTACTCAGTGCATATCCATAAATTGGTATATAGATATTAATGAATGGCAAAGTAAAAATAACAAATAAACTTATTCCGATTATGTTATATTTCTGAAAGGCTTTATCGCATTCAACTTAAACAGGTTCAATAGCATAGAGAAGCAAATTTTTTAAGATATTTTTTTCAATAGTGTTAGCGAAAATCCACTTCTGGACCATGGCCGTGGATGCTGACTGGTAATAATTGCCCTAATGCCTAATGATGGTGTGGTTTGTTAAGGACAGGTGAGCCTTGAAGATGTGTTTACTCATAAAGAGTTGCGCACTGATTGGCAGAGCCTATCTATAGGAAAGGGATGCCCATTCCTAGCCCTTCCCTATCCCACAATCCCTTTACTCCTCATCCCTTGGATTGGACTAAGGTGTTATACGACCCTTGCCGAGAGTCGGCCTGTCCAGGGGCTCAGTAAACATAGCTCAATCTCTAATGGAGTATCCGGATAACTGGTGCCCTTCGATTTAATTAGCCTTACCTGCGTACAGCAGATCTCTGTACAGGATGACGACCCTTTATATGCATCTCGTGGTGACATTTATGGTAAAGACAACAAACTAGCAAACAAACAGAGGCCGGAACTCTTAAAAATCTGGGGTTGGGCGTGTCATCTAAGCCACGGCGCACTATTTCTGTGAAAGAAACCAAAGGCAAGCTTAAATTGAGCCAAGGCAGTGCTACTCTCCATTCCCCATCTATGTTGACGTACTCGGTTGAGCAAAAGCCGGTCCGCAATACTGTCAACGCTGAACCATCCACTTTTGGCAACAGCAGTACTATAGCCACAGACACCAGATCACTCGTCATCTCGCTGCACTATAATTATCGTCAACAGAGAGCCTCTTGGGTCTCTGGTGGCCTCTGATGGTGCGATAGCCTTCGCATTAGAGCACATAACACTATCGGTGCTTTAAATATCCAATTGGCGCCAGCAAGAGAAGAACAGAGAAGACTGGCGTCGCATTATGTGTTAAGCCTAAATCGATCATCAGTTGTTCTGGCCACATAAGAAGAAGAAGAACTCTGAAAGTCTCCAATTAGAACGAGGAACTCGTTAAAACCAAATACCGCGAAGATGGCTCGAAGGAGTTGCTGCAGGAGGAGGTTCAAACTTCAAAAATATGCGAAAAATAGTACATCCCTTAACCCAATTATCCCGGGCCATCGAGGGGTCTTCCGGTTCAGATCTAGCAGAGGCTTTTGGCAGGACATGGAAGGCTAACAGCCTCCTATAAGACACGGATGACGACCTCAATGTAATGGTGGTAAATGCTGTGACAAAATTTAATAGACGATAATCCGTGCAGTCCAGATCAATCTCCACCACTCTAAAAAGGCGTCAGAGGAACTAGTTACCATAGTCAGGGTACATCATAGCAACCTTTAGAGAGAAGAGAGGTTTTTTTTTTACTATCTGCTTTATTTGTTGGTCCCACAAATCAATAGAAATATATTTTATTTGATCATAAATCGAACTTCAATATTTTTTTTCCAATTGCTTCAATTTTAAAGAGCACAATAAATATGCATATATATAAGCATACAATAAAGACCACTATAAATTTATGCAAATATTTGGCGTAGCTTAAATAAAATTGAAATTATTGTAATAAAATTATTTTCACATCAAAAAATGTAAGAAATTGAATTTTTTATTCCCTACAGATGTCTTAATAATTTCCATACCACCCAAGTATACACCTATATATTTACTGTTATATCTGCTTATATATGTATGTTACTATATACTTCAATGGTACCTACTCGTATCTCAATGATAAGTAACATTTTAATATTTAATAACAAGCCATAATAACTTTTGCCACAAACATCAACGTCATCGTTATCGTCATCAATGTCATTACATTGTGAAGATGAAGACGAACACGAACATCTTCATCATCATCATCATCATCATCATTATCATCATTGACATAATAAATGACATTTGCATTTCTTATCACTGACACATTTGAAAACACCAACCAACCAACGAAGCAACCAAACAACCAAACAGTAGCTACCAATAAACACGTGGCAAGTAGGTTCTAGCAAGGTGTACGACTATATGTATGTAGTTGCTTGTACAACACGATATGCTACATATGAAGAAGATCTAACGAAATGATATGAAAGCAAAATATGACAGCTTGCTCTTGCTTGTTTGGCTTCCTATACTATGCTATATGAGTTGGAATCTATAGGTATGTAAGCGTTGCCAAAATCAATTTACTTAAAAGGGGCTTTGGAAGAAAAAAAAAAAAAAACGCAACTTCTGTGAAGCGTCAAATGAAGATGAACATTAAATGTAGTGAGAGAGGAAGAGAGGTGAATAGAAATATACACAGGAAATACTTGTACTATTTATACATTCATAAATATTCACGTATGTATGGGTGTATTCTCCGAAGACAGCCAATTTACAGTGAAATGTTAAAGTACTAAAATAAAGTACTTGTGCTTAGTTTGATGAAACTGTGAGAGTTGTTTTTCAAATTGGGTCATATTCATTTTTTTGTTTTTTTTGTTTTCTTTTTTGATGTTGCTGTCATTATTGAATGTTGTTCTTTTTTTAGATACAAATCAATATGAATAAATCACAGCAATTGCTATAGAATAATATTCATTTGACAATAGTACCATGCCGCGCAATTACTAATTTTGTATTATTGAGAAATAAAAAACATTGGCAATTGATTGACTTGATGATAGGTGCATTATTCATGATAGATGACATTTGTAAGGTAGCATATTATAGGTAAGACTTGATGACAGATGTCAAATTGGTGTGACAAGAACATTTATTTTATTTTTATTTATTTTTTTATGAATGTTTTTTTTTTAATATAACCTTCAAAATTCCCCTCTTCCCTTTTAAATTCTATTTCACATTCATGTTGAAAAGTATAATTCGAACAAAAACAAAAAAAAAGTTCATAAAACATTTCTTCAATTGACTTCTTTTATATTCATTTATATTATATTATTTTTATTTATTGCCCCCCTTTTATTTATTCACAATTTACCCTTAATTTATCAAAGCGATCAAATAGCTTTCGACACAGCATTGAGGCGACTATAAAATTTGACACACCTACCCCATAATTTTTAATGACATTCAGATAGCATAACCGAAAAATTATAGGCGCCTACAAAGGCAGTGCACCATAGAAGACAAACAAAATGTAATGTGGTGAAATAGACAGAACAAACGAACAACAACAACAAAAAAATGGTGTCATGGCAATCTATATATTATGAAGGTGACAATCAGAATGGTGTTGTTGTTAATGATGATAATTATTATAATGATGATAATGATCATGATGATGACAATGACGAAAGTTTCATTTTGGTTTCTGATAAAATGGTGTGTGTGTGTGTTATCAGGTAGCAGTTGTAGTCAAACAACTTAATAAAAAAAAATTAAAAAAAATAAAATAAATAAATCAAAATCAAAATCGAAATCGTATAGCAGCAGGTTATAAAAGATTGATTCATTCATTGGATATGAATTTAATGGAAACGGAACTTTCTTTATACATAATATCCCCTCACCCACAAATAATACAAGCAAAAACTTCAAATAAGTACCTACTCTTTTAAATTTGTTTGCCTGCCTGCGTATTGTATTTTTAACTATTTAAAGGAAATAGAAATTTCATTTTTCTTCCTCTCTTCTTTGTGTTGGGCTTTTAAATAAATATGTGCGTATGTAATACGCACCACATAATAGCCAGCAAAATCATTTTTTTTTGGGGCATTTTGGGTAAAATGTCAATTGACACTGATTGCCAAGGGGGGAACAAGTCGCCTTTGTTGAATGGACGACAAAAGTGATTTTATGTGCAAATGATGAGGTTATGAAATTTAATATGACAATATAATATGGGAAGTACTAAAGTAATAGAAATCTAATGATGGAAATACTTTGATGAAAGCGAAAGAAAAGAAAAATCCGAAGGGAAGGAAGTGTTATTTGTACAAAAAAAAAAAAAAAAAAAAAATATGTCAACAAATTGAAAAGGTGCTCTTGCAAAGAGGAGAATTTGTGCTTTCAAAATATTGAAAGATATCACATTCTCAGTGGAGTGGATTACGAACAAATATTTAGCAACGGCAGATACTATTTTCTATCGGTCAGTTTATTTGATTGAGAATCTCGATAATGCCAGCTCCCACACATGTGAGAGCTCTCATAAGTGCGTCTCCGTCTCAAGGTTTTCATTTGGGACCTAATGATTTGTATTTTATTTCCGACAATCAACCATACATTGTGCGGATAGAAGCAATTTTCTCAAAACCAGAAGTTAGAAGATTAAAATGTTCCGAAAAAAAAAATCTTTGGCAAATTTTAATATAGGTCTCCAAAGATAAAAACTATCTTAATTGTAATTTTACAAATGATTTTTTAAATCCCATGATTCTATTTTTGATCGAAAAAGCCAAATTTTTCAACCACTGAATTCAAATGCTATTGTTTGAGACTGGTTTGGTTCATCCCGAAAGACAATGACCCTCAAATTGTAGCACTAAGCTATCACACGATGCAATAGATGCTTAAAAATAAAGTACTTAAAATTTTAACTCGTACAAATTATTTACCTTCGGTGACTCTTAGTAAAATTCTATGGAGAATATTTTTCTCGAAGACTTTAAACCTTGAACTTCTCCCAAATGTTTACTTTTAAGGAATTTTTCGAAAAAAAAAAAGAAAGTTCAAAGTAACCCATACGGGTGGAAGTTACAGGTGTTGAAAATTATCCTCGGATAATTTTAATGTGGCAGAAGAAGACAAGAATTCTACTAAATGTAATTTTACATATGATTTTTCAAATTCCATAATTCTACTTTTGACCGAAAAAGCCAAATTTTAAACCACTGTAAGAAAAATTGTTATGACGTAGTGGAGCAGAAAGGGATTAGAGATTTTGTTACTGAAATGAAATGCTATCATTTAAGACTGGCTTAGTTCACCCTCGAAACAGTGTGCTTTAATGTGTAAACTGCTGGCTTAAAGAAGATCATTGATGTTAAGGGAATTTAAATCCATTTTATACAAATGTTTTTATGTATTACCTTTTAGCTATGGGATAAAAACATAATAATGGGTTATGAGAAAACTCCGTACTTTATAAGATTCCTCGAAAAAATGGAGGAGAAAGAAAGCGTTTTTTATTATATGTGAAAAAAATCGATAAGTCCCACATCTGGCTAAAATGTATTTCTAACATACAGTAATATTTTCTATCAAATACTTTACGGGTTTGCATGAGTACAAATGGTGCGACATCGTGGAAAATTTTTAAAAAATACGAGAAAAATCAATAAATCACACCACAGCTGCTCAGGAAGAAGGGTCCCCTACAAAATTGATGTGTTTTTGTTCGTTCCTTCTGCTTCTACAAGTTTCCCCTTGTGGAATGAAATGTATGGCTAACCTCCATTAAAATTTGTTATCAAATATTTTACCAGAATTTACTTACACTTTAATTTCATATCTTAGGACGGCTCCCCTATAAAATTGATACGTTTTTACTAAATTCACTTCCAAAACTCCCAGAATGCCCATAGGAGACTATAAGATATACCCAAGCCCCATTTAATTTTTACCCTAAGGTTTTCGTAAAACATACTAACATCTTATCTCAATCCTTTAACGGGTCGACCCTATAAAATTATTCTGAAAAATACGAAAATCGCCAAATAATTCCTTAATTCCGATGTACCGTCTCTACCGCAGTGAAATGTGTGACCAACTCTTATTATTTATTCTGCCCAAACGTTTCCGTCGAACATCATTGACCTCTATCTGCACCCTTTAGGGGACGCTGTCTTAGAAAAAAAAACGCAAAAATACATAAGAATTCTACTCAAACGTAAGGCCAACCCCTTTAGTACAGCCTTCTCAAAATTGTTCTCGAACAAAGTTACTCCCTACTTCAAGCCCTTAAGGCGACTGCGAAGAAACTTCTGAAATTCGACAAATAATTGCATAGCTGGAGGCATCAAATATAAGGTCAATCTCCAAAAGTTTTTTCTTCACAATATTCTGCCGAATATTCTCAGCCCATTCCCCACCCCTTAAGAGGACTCCTCTACAAAATTTGTGTTTTTATAAAATTTACTCCCACTGCTCCCAGGGTGCCGCCGAAAAATGCTTAATTCTATTTTTGCCCAATTAATAAAATTACGATAAAAGCATTTGCTGAAGAATTTGAACTTTTAATGGGGTTGTTCATTTGCAAGAATTTCAAATGTCCCTTTAAATGTTGCCATCAATTACATTAATTCGATAAAATATCTTGTTAAAATGTTAATAATGCATGAAAATTTCTCCCGCACATCTTAGATAATCATATTATCTACATAGTTGACCCATAAAACAGATGTAACAGGCTTCCACGTAATTGATCGCAGCTGTCGCAAAAAAAAATTATCGTATTTATGAGCAAAAATTACGTAAAATCAATAGGATTTCATTGATATGACTAAAATTAATAGAAAAGAAAAAGAAAAAAAAAAAACAATGGCGAAAGCAAAGTTCTCTTACAATCTTCAGACTCACCACCACCCTATTACTCATTTATTGTACATACATGATAAATATATAATTTGTATATTCTTTAAAGAGGAACATCAGTTGTCACCACTATGCACTTGTTCGCATTTCCGTGGGGAATTAAAGTCGCCAAAAATAGCATCAATGGGAAAAAATTAATGTTCGTGTACAAGAAAAATACAAAGAAAATGCTGAGAAGAAAAATTCTATTTTTTCAATGTTTGTTTTTTTTTCGATTTTTTTTTTCTTCTTTGTTTGCTTCGAAGAAAAAAAAAAGTAAATTGAATTTTATTATCTTTTGTTACTTTAGCGACTTCCGTAGAGTGGTAATATTATAAAAAAAAAAGAGAAAAAGGACAATGGCTAGCAAATATACATTCATCCCTAAAATATTTGCAAAATTGTCATTGCTGTTGAAATTATCTAATATTTCATAGTAAATAATTTCATTTCATTTCGTTAATACCTATTTGTTTCGAAAATAAGCCATAGTAATCCTGAATGGATTTATTACATAAGCTATAATATTTCTAACAAGTTTCCAGGTGGTTTCATAGAACCTGAAAATAAAAAAAAAAAAAATGTTTAAGCTATGAGAATTTAAGCAAAATTTCCAAATATCTGATCTCCTAGATTTAAATACTTAAAGAAGATCTATGAATTTGTGCAAATAATCTGTCGAACAGAAAAAGATTTAAATTGTCATTTAATAAAGCTGGGTTGAAGTATTTTTGTTAAAATATTTTGGCAACACTTCCGGCAGTAAAAATTTCCCATGGAAAAGCTTCTAAAGAACTCTCTGACAAAGCTCAGAAAAAGTGATACCACAAGAGTTCTGCCGTTCGGAACTGGCTAAGTAAGTGGAATACCGTGAGTATAAGGACTGCGCAAAAGTGGTTTCCCAAATTCCGAAGTGGTGAATGTGACATTGAGGATGCCCCATGCTCCGGTCGCACCTGAGGTCTCTAACATCGACGCCTTGCTGGAACTCATAGAAGCTGAGCCAAGTTTGACAGTCGCTATGATGGCTGGAAGGTTAAATTCATCACATGGAACAGTTTACAGGCACCTGGTTCAATTGAACAAGGTTTCAAAGCTAAAAAAATGGGTTCCGCCTATACTTTCTGTCGTTCTCAGCTTGAAAATGAGAGTTTTTTTAACCGTATTGTTGCTGGGGACGAAAAATGGGTCCTTTACAATAATCGTGTTCACAAAGGACAGTGGTTAGATAAAGATGAAACATCAGAACCAACTTCCAGAGATGGCCTCCTGTTGGTGGGATATGGCCGGTATCATTTATTTTGATTTGCTGGAACCAAACCAGACGATCACAGCTGATTATTATTATTGCCATCAACTATCCAAACTGAATGAAGCACTTGAAAAAAATCGACCGTCTTTAATCATTAGACGCAAAGTTTCACCACGACAACGCAAGACCGCATACCGAAATACAGACCTTAAGGAGGCTGAACGTGCTCGGATGGGAGCTAATGCCGCATCCACTATACTCTCCGGATTTTGCGATTATCACCATTTCCGCGAACTTCAGTCCCATTTAAGTAATAAGAACTACACCTCAAAAGAAGCTATAAAATGGGATATCGACGCGTATTTTGGCTCCAAGGACAAACAATTGTTTGAGCATGAAATTAAAAATTTGCCTAAACGTTGGGAAGACATTGTAAATAATGTAGGAAAATATATTATTGATTAAAAAATACTAAAAACATATTTTTTATTTATTTTCAAACCACCTAAGAAAAACGCACAAACTTATCGACTGACCTGATATTTACATAATTTTGAAATATCAACCAGCCTTTTTAAGCCAAGCACAAATGCACATCTACTCCAGTAGGGTTGATGAAAAACTTTTAACATTTTGTGAATAGAAAAAAAAAAAATAATAAAAAACAAAATCCAAATTGTTTTTATATTGTTTTCTATGAACGGAGCATCATAATAAATTTATTTGATACTACAATACATTCACCATCTTGCTGCAATACTAAAAGTTATCTACAAAGATTGCCGCTACAATAAAAGATCAATAATATCCGGTGATTTCTGGATTAATATGATACAAAGTCATGAAGTAATTACCCTTCCTTCCACCTTTTTCCACAAATTCTATAGAAAAAGTAGGTTATTGAAAATATTTTCTTCTATTCGATGACAGCTTTCAAATTTCCTAATAAAACGAATACAAAACCTTAAGATTCTGAGATTTTATAGCTATGTTTATTATTGTTTCTTTCATTTTTGAAACTCTCCCCTTCTAATAGTCTTATTTTATCTTTGCATCTAATTCACTTTTTCAGTCTCACAGTCTCACATTTATGAAGGTACATAATAAACTCCATCGTACTTTTTTTTTTACGGTGTTTGTGTGTGTGTGTGCACTTGTTAACGTAAATAAGGCCATTGGCAAAACAAAACTGTTGCCAGGAAAAGAACAGAAAATAATGAAAGAAAAAAAAAAAAAAAGAAAAAATTACAACACCGACAGAAGCAGCTGTTTCTTGTGTACTTTCTTCTGCTTACGGCATACTCTGTATTATATCTCCAACTGTTATTGTTGTTTTTCTCGAGTAAAAATGTTGTTGGTACTTTTTTTTTTTGTGTCTTTGACAGAAGCACGCAGGGTAATTAAATTCATAAGTTGAGTTGCTCATGTGTACCATGTACCATCTGTGTGGGTGTGTGTGTGTGTGTGTGGAATATGAATTATGTGGCAATTTATAAAACATAATCAAATTGTAGGGTAGCGAATATGAAACATAATAAAAATAAAGATATATGCATACGTGCAAGTGTATATTTATGTTATTACCAACTTTTCCCATTGTTTTTCATTCAGAAAAAAAAAAAAATTAAAATTATTAATTGAAAATATAATTTACAATTTTGGTATAATTTCTTTGTAGAAGGCAGCAAAACGATTCAGATGAAAGTGTTGAACTCAACTCTTTCAGCACTTACATACACATTTGTACAAAGACAAAGTTTTTGTGTTGCAATTTTTCTTCGAAGGCAAATTAAAAAAAAAAAAAAAAACGTTAATATAACCGCATGCCAATAATTGGGTATATTTTTGTTATTGTTGGAATTTTTAATTTATTTTTTTTATTGTTATTTATTAATTTTGCTAAAGTGAATTTGTCAGGGGGAAATGAATAAAAAGGGTTAACATTATTCAATAATTGTTAAATGTTTAAAGCGAGAGTTTTTCGCAAACAATTTAGTTTTGCTGGTTTTGACGAACGATGATCACCTGTCGGCAAGTAATTTGCAATTCTTCCGACAGTATCAATTTGCTATGAATAAGTGCCTCTTAAAGAGCTATATGACAAAGCTCAGAAAAAGTGATGTTACAAGGGCTCTGCCGTTCGAAATCGACTAATATCAGTTGTAGTAAATAGAAATCCATTATTTTTCAAAATAGATGGCTTTAGTGATCTGTATCTCGCGTTGTATAAGTGCTATCAGGTTACGCTAGATTGCGTTAGAAAGGTAGGATTTCGTACTAAATAAACGCTATATTTTACAGTTTTTCTTCGATAAAGGCGAAAACGCAAGCCAAACGGCTGAAAATATGAAGAGTGTTTATGGTAATAATACTGTAACTAACAGCCAATCACTTGCAATTTTGGTTTCGTCGATTCCGTTGCGGTAATTTTGATGTCAAACATGCACGGCCAATTGTCGAAAATATCGATAAAATAATGGAAATCGTCGAGTCTGACCGTGATGTAAGCACTGTTTCTATTGTCCAGGAGCTAAACATTGCACAAAAAACCATTTGGAACCATTTAAATAAGGCTGGATACAAAAAGAAGCTCGATGTATGGGTGCCACACGAGTTAACGCAAACCAAATTTCCATCTGCGAACCGTTGCTGAATCGCAACAAAATCGATCTATTTCTGAAGCGGATGGTTACTGGTGATGAAAAGTGGGTCACTTACGACAACGTCAAGCGAAAACGGTTGTGGTCGAATCGCGGTGAACCGGCGTAAGCGGTGGCCAAGCCATTATTGACGGTCAGAAAGGTTTTGCTATGTGTTTGGTGGGATTGGAAGGGATTCATCTACTATGAGCTGCTCCCCTATGGCCAAACTCTTAATTCGGACCTGTACTGTCAACAATTGGGACGTCTGAAGGAAGCAATCTCCCAGAAGCGGCCAGCTTTGGCCAATAGGAGAGGAATTGTGTTCCATCAAGACAACGCCAGGCCACACACATCGACAGTGACTCGCCAGAAGCTCCGTGAGCTTAGTTGGGAGGTTCTTATGCGTCCACCTTATAGTCTGGACCTGGCACCAAGTAATTACTACCTGTTCCTTTCTATGTCGAATGATTTTGCTGGTGAAAAATTCGCCTGAAGAGAAGCTTGTGAAAATCGACTGTCCCAGTTTTTTGCCAATAGACGAGGACGAGGATTTTTATGAGAGTGGTATTATGAAATTACCTTCAAAATGGCAATAAGTTATCGAACTAAACGGTGCATATTTGACCTAAATCGGATAATTCTAAATATGCTAAATAATATATTTTTTTTCGGGCCGACTTACCAATTTTGGCGATCGGAAATTTAAAGCTATCAGCTTTATTCTTGGTGAATACTTTTAAGTTTACTAAAGAACGAAATAGTTTGAAAATGCTACTAATTGGCTGAAAACTACGCCTAGCCTCCATACAAAGTTATATCCCGGGTGAGGGTTTTTCGACTTTGCACACCAAAATATAAAGCTATCACACTGAAATTCGATACATACGATTGTTTCCCACAATTAAGCAAGTAAGTGCCAAAGTGAGCCCATTTGATTAAAATTGCACCCACCCTCCATACAAAATGATATTTTTCGAAGTGATTTTCAAACTTTGCGATCGGAAATTTAAATATATCTAATTGGAAGTGAGTAAATCATTTTTTTTTTTGTACTACCGCATGAAAAAATTAGAGAATGGGTGAAATCGGATGAAAATTACACCCAGCTTCCATACAAAATTATATCTAGAAACGATACTTTTCAGATTTTGCGCGGGTAAATATAAAGCGATCGTCCTAAAACTTGGTGAATAATCAAATTTTTACTACAGCATAGTGTAGTGTGAATATGGACATAATTGGCTGAAAACTACACCTAGCTCCCATACAAAATTATGTTTTCGAACTATGGTTTTTAGATTTTGCATGCATAAATAACTAGCTATGGAAGTAAAGCTTAACACAAAGGAATTAATTCAATAATTGGCGTAATCGAAAGTGTAATTTCAAACATTTTTACAACATAATTGAAATGAATTACTATTTATTTACTAATTTTTTTTTTTTGCTAAATTTTACCAATTTGTTGGCAAGTGTTAATATTTTATTTTTTAATTATAATGATCTGTGAGGTTTTGAAATTTAATATTGCTGAGAGCTTGATTGCACATTTTCATTTGGTAAACATTTTTTTCACTAAATACATGTAATTAGAGTGACCAACCAGCATAATAAATATTAAAATTGTTATTGTAAAAATATATAGTAAACATATATGATATACATATTATTTCAACTTTTTCCCCACTTCAAAAATATGTTTGCTGTTGTTGTTGTTATTGCTAATATTTCACTTTATTTGAATTACAACTCATTGCTTTTCGAACCACATAAATTGCACTTAATTAACCCATTTTTTAATTGGATAATTTATTACACAATTACACACTTAAATTGTATACCAATACAATCATATACATATGTATATATATACGCCTACGCATATGTATAAGCGTAAATGCACATTATTAACTTCATGCTTGTAACATTGGGAGTAATTAATTTATTAAATAAAATCGCGTGCCGTTTGGCTGTCGCCGGTTGAATATTTTTTGTTTACACAACAAAGCATAACAAAACAAAGAAATATCCAAAGAAAAACAAAAATACCAAAAATATACATTGTATATAATAAAAATTGATTCGAATTTTCTTCAAATACGTCAAGTGTACAGCGGAAATTCTTTTGAGATGATGCGCTTATAATGTACTACTTACGCGATCACGATCGCGTTCCTTCACAGACTATTGACTTTATTTTGCCACAGATGAATATCAAGGATTGGTTTTTTATTTTGCTTTGTACGAGTACATTCATGATTTCTCATTTTTTATAAAAAGGGAGCGGAAATTCTCTGAGAAAATTACCACCCAGTTGAGAAGTCTCAAATGTAATGATCACAGCAGAGTATAAAATAATTTAAGTACTCGTAAATTCATGTTCCCCCACAAAAAATTCAATCGTTTTAAAACAAGTGGGGGAAAGTGGGTGTAATGTAAAAAAATGTAAATAAAAAAATAAAAAAACACACATATGAAATGAGTTTACTTGACTCTTCTTCCATGAATGTGAATTATTACATGTTCTATAATTCGTATGTGCGAGTATGATGAATTTTTTTTTTTTTTTTTTTTTTGGTTTGTCTCTCTGCAGCATACATTTATTGGTGCTTTGCAGATTATTTAAAGATTTATGAGTGACGAACTCGCTAACGACAATTTTTATGTTATTTGTTTTTGTGTTATTTGTGACATTTGCCTTACAGGTTCTTTTTCTGTCCATCGAACGGAAATAACCTTTTGTATTGTGTGTATTGTAGTAATTCCTTAATGACTGACCTACGTGTGTATTATGTGTTTGACTTTGTATTTTAATTAAAAGATTATACTAATATCTTAAGTTTTTTGGTTTAACCCTTTGAATTTGGTGATTCTTAGAGTAATTTTTTGGAAACTATTTTGAAAATTTCGAGCATATTTAACTTTAACGGCATTGTTGGACTATGTTAGGATCTCTTAACATAAAAAATGTCAAAACTTAAATATCGGAGAAGTTTTCTTATAATAATACATATCAATTTGACATTTATAGGCTCCGAAGAACCTTTTGGCCGAGCTTCTCTTCCAGTACAGTTAAAAAAAAAAAAATAAATAAATATGTGGCACTTAAAGCCCCGAAGGGCACTTTGGATGAGCTTCTCTTCCAGTATTGTGGAGCGTGTTAAATTTTTGGACAATATTAAAATTGACCTACTTATAATAGCCGATTCCGAACGGCAGAACCATGTGACATCACATTTTCTAAGCTTTGTCACATTTTTGAGCTTTTTAGAAGCTTTTTCATAGCAAATTGTTATTGCCGGAAGATATGCCAATTCCTTGCCGCCAGGTGGGTAATGTTCGAAAGAAAAATATTTTCCTTACAAAAGTTGTACTTCAGCTGGGAATTGAACCCATGACATGCAGATCAAAATATCAACGCACTAATCACTGAGTTACGACAATTTCTCATAGAGTTTAATAAATTTTTAAAGAAAATATGCATATTTTGAAACCCTGAAACTAATTTTTTAATTCCTATATTTATATGGCGTCGCTAAATTCGAATACGGCATTTGTCTGGTTTAGTTAGATCGCATTACGTCTCTCATCTAAACAAAATTTTGCAAAATACTCAGTATCCCCCCATAGAGGGTTGAAATTTATGACCAAATCTCTTTAATTTTTTCTCCTTAACATTTCTGTAATAACAGTTACCGTTTATATTCACTCCTTAGTCCTCCAGAGTTCCCCTGTTACAAAATTATCGGGAAAACCCTTCAAATTGGCAAATAATCCCATAGATGACCAGTAATTGCGTGTGAAATATATGACCGGCTTAATCAATATTTTCTTCCAAAATACTTATCATCCACTTGAACTTCTTAGAGGAGATCCACTACAAATTGGTGTGTTTTTTTTTTTATATAAATTTCTTACCCTGAGTGCCTTTTTATGTTGCTAGTTTAAAGTTCATTTATAGAAAAAATGCGAAGCAAAGTCGTTCTATAGAATTATGCTATACGACCTTTTGAGGCTTCCGTTTAGAAGTCAATATAATAACTGGATTTGGAAGAGACTTTCTGATGACTTTGTGATGACAGTGTGATAAGACTTTTCTCAGGCACAAATGGTCTTTCAAAATGGTTTTCACTGATCCTTCTGATATCAATCAACGCTTTTCGCACACCAATCGTTTAATTTGATTGGTGTGTTGCTCATCAGTTGATGCGATACCGGTCGTCCGGTACGTTCTTCGCCTTCGACACTTTGTCGACCCTCCTTCAACAATTTATACCATTCATATACTCGAGATATTCGAAAATAGAGAATGTTCACTGAAGAGCTTTTGCAAACTTTAATGAAACTTCTTCTGTTGAATAATTTCTGACATTGTAAAAACCCAATATTGGGTTAAGTTTTCAAAATGCTTGATTTTAGGAAATTTTAATGTGTGAAAATGTATTCTTATTGAATTATTTTTCAAATTGTTTTAATATAAACTATTTTAGACCACTTAATCTAAAACTTGCTTCATAGTACATATTTGCTTTGCATACATAAATATTTGAATAACTCTAGTATTGATTAAAAATGAAGTTAAATACTAAATCTCATTCTTATTCACTCTGTAGAAGAAACGTGACTTCATCTACTTGCCTAATATAGATTTATATTTTATGTCATATTTAAAATATATTTCTAATAGCATTAGAAGCTCTATGTTGCTATACGATAATATGAAAATTTAGAATTTCTACTAATCTTTTCATTTCCTATATTATCAATTTCATTTTGAATGATATACTTATGTACACAGCATAATGATGGCAAAGATTAAGCGTATTTCTAAAGATTTGTTTAGTTTTCATAAAATCTAATCCATCAAAGAGATTTTTATATGACAATGTTATTATAAGATACGAGTAGATAATGCCAATTGCACTTTTACGTATATAGCTTATGATGTCTCAGGAAAATCATCTATCCATCAAATAGCCAATGACAAAAGAAAGATTTGAATAATCGAGTAGGGTGAATAATAATGCTATGTAATGACAAAAACGTTATATAAAAATTAAAGTACAACACATAGAGGATGGTTTTTTTTTTCAACGTAAAATTTGTCTAACTTTAATATATACAAAAAATTTTTTTTTTGTAAATAATATTACGAAAAATTTATTTGATGATGGATGAACATTTCTGAATTTTATTTTAATTATGAATTATAACTTTATCAAAAAATAAAATACATTTTTGTCTTGGACGATAGAGAAATTCAATATGCACCTTCATCACTATTGATATAATTGCATATGCAATTGCATATCAAGACTATGTACATAAAGAGAACTAACAAATTTCATGCAATTATTTGCCAGCATATTGTGCAACACAACTACATATGATACTAGAGCATAACTTGTTCGAAAATATGTTCATTTCTTGTTCAGTGATAACAATTAAATGCAGAAAATGTAAAATGCAAATGACAAATAAGAGAAGAATACAAAAAAAAAAATAAAAAAACAAAAATACAAGTTGCAATGTATAAATGGTAAAGTGTTCAAACAATACATAGTAGTATGAATACATCCAAAATCATACATGAATATGTACATAAATTTGCGAATACATCTGTAAATAGTACCAAGGCAAATCTGTCTTGTTTTGTTCAAACAACAGTATATCCTGTTGCATGTAGTTACCAGTAGTATGTATTGTAGATGCAAATATTCTAACAATAGATCTCATGTTAGTTATCCTCATCATCATTTTTGATTTTGATAAACTAGTGTAAAATAAAACCAAGTCATTATTAACTATTGCATATAGCCAATGTATAGTTTCTATTTACTGATGTTATCTATTCTCGATTATTTAAATATGAATTTATAGTTAGTAACGTGATAATGTTGTCAAGTATAAGCTTTAAAGCATAATGGTTAGATATTTGTTGCAATGAGAATTATTTTTTATATTTCAGAATTGGGCAACTAGAGTGTATAAGTGTATATACGGGGGGGGGGTCTCAGAACTACCCGACCTAACAAAGAACACAACAACCTCTATACACCTTTTACCTCTATTCACTTTTCCCAGCAATATTATATAGCTTCGATACCCTGTTTATAGTATGAACTGTCTAGCTCATTAAAATAGCCATCTACCACAGACTCCACCGCTTCATTGTTTGCAATTCACATATACCACCAAGTCATTTTTTCAAATTTGGAAATAGAAAATGATCCGAAGAAGCTAAATCTAGCGATTAGGATGCATGCTGAAGCATTTCGAGCTTTAACTCATTGATCATTGGCCATCGCAATAGCGGTTGTGTGAACTGGTGCATATTGTCTTGATGAAACAACACTTTCTTTTTCGCCAAATGCGGCATATTTTCTTTAATTTCATCACTTGAACGCTGGCCGCAGGACATCCTCCATAAGAGGATGACGGGTGTGACAATCCCGCGGCTACCATAGTCAAAAACCTAAATCTAAGATGGGACAGCATATGCCGATAGATGCATGGCCGTGGGGGTGCACGGTAATTAATATGCGAACTCAGAATACGTGCCGCACTTCTGTTTTAAGCTAGGAGTACCTTGGCAATCTGGCTCTACCAAGGATGACTTCTACTTCCAGACTACTCGTGCACGTCACCTACATGCCAAAGGACTCAAAGGAGCGCGCATTCTATTTTACTCAGACAGCAAAGCTGCCATCAAATCTCTCTCCTCATGAGAGTTCTTCCCAGAACTAGTCACCGAATGCTTCTGCCCAGAACCTTTCTGCGGTATAAGCTGGGCATCGGCCAAAGCTATGATAGAAAAACATTATCACGACAAATACCTACTACAATGGACAAATTCGACAGGTCTCCGCCAAGCGAAAACTCTCATCAGCTTCGATGCAACTTTTGACAGAACATAACTGTTTAAAATATCACCTCCACAAAATGGGATTATCATCTGACACGGAGTGTAGACTCCGTTTGGAGGAGGACGAAACATCGATCCACATCTTTTGCGAATGCCCGGTCTTGGCTAGGCTTTGCCTCAAACCCTTTCAGGTGAGTTTCCTAACGCCAGTTTCAATCATCAAAAGTTCGACAAGCTCAATTTTATCTTTAATTAAAAATGTAGTCTCGTAGACGGGCTTGGGTACAAAAGATCTCATTTGGTCGCAGTGCCCGTAAGACTTGTGGTTGGCCGTCAGAGGTATCAGCCGTAGCCGTCACGCCCTCTTTTGATTGATTGATCACTTGAACGCTGCCGTTGATTGTTTTTCCTTTTTGAAGATAATCAATAAAAACTATCTCATATGCTTCCCAAAAGAAAAACAGACGCCATAATCTTGCCTGCAGATGGAACTGTTTTCGTCTTCTTTGGACACGATTCTCCCCTTTCAGTCCACTGTTTTGACTGCTCCTTTGTCTCAGGTGTGAAGTGGTGGACCCATATCTCATCCATCGTTACGAATCGACGCAAAAACTCTGCTTTATTACTGTGAAACATCGACAAATACTCTATTGAAACATCTTCACGACATTGTTTTTGTTCTATTGTGACCAAACCCGGCACCCATCTTGCACACAGCTTTTTCATCTCCAAATTTTCGATCAAAATACGATGTATAGCACTTTTTGAAATGCCTGTAATTTCACCTAGCTCACGCACCTTCAACGGGCCATCATCCAATAGCATTTTGTCAATTTTCTTAAACGTTTCTGGCGTGGCCACCTCAATTGGTTGACCACTACGGTGTTTGTCTTGACAGTTCGTACGACCTCGTTTAAACTCTGCCACCCAATATTTTATAGTCGTAAACGAAGGACCAGACTCCCTCAGAGTAGAATCTAGTTCAGCTTTAATATTCGTTGGACTAAGACCTTTCAAGTGATAGTATTGAATTACATAAAGGTGACCAATTTTTTCCATGTTTACAAATTCACTGAGGTCGTTAAATTTCGATGGCTCAAAAAAAAAAAATACTAAACAAGGTGGCGCCTTGAAACTTAAAACAAATGGTTTAAAAGGTTGCCACTTTTAACCAAAGTAATTTTTTTTTTTTTTTTCAAACTACTGCCGCCATCAATATGTCAAGTCGGGTAGTTCTGGGACCGCACTCGTACTTAGACACTTCTGATTCTCAATGACCAGAAGTCTGACCACACCTTGACGCCCCTTAAGCAGAAGATCATTCGAATTGATGTTGAGAATTTATCAAGGTTATTGCTTTATAAAATCGACAATATTTACAATATTTGGAATAAAAACAAAATATGCTCTAATGGAAACTTCAAAATTATAAATAGGTGATATTACTCAGCACGTTTAGTAGTGAAATGTAAAAATAATGTCTGGTTGCAATTCTATTTCTTTTGCTATACATATTCTATTTTGCTATTTTTATGCATTGTTGTGTTGTTGTTGTGTTGTTAGTATTTGTTGGTGCTGGATTTCAAGTTGACAGCAACATTGAAATGCGTTACAAGCAAACAGCAATTGAATAAGATGGACGAGTATGTGTCTAAAGAGTATAAACATTCAGAGAGAGAGAGAGAGAGAGAGAGATAGAGTCTACATACTTGCAGTGTCAATATATGTGTATAGAAATAGTTTTTATTGTTTTTCTACAATTTAGCATAGTGGCTGGATCTGAAGTGGTGCTCGCTTGTCACACGTTGTGTACAAAAAATAAATAGATAATGCAAAAAAGTGTTACTCATTGAAATTATGTACAAGTATGTGCGTGGCAAAAAACAACAAAATAGAGGGTAAAATTGCATTACAAGATAAGCACGGTAATAATGGTAATAGAGAGGGTGAGAAAAGGAAATGAAATGTATTTTAACATGTTGTTTTATTTTTACTTTTGTTCTAAATATTATCTCCATTTTCCTCTGCTACGAAATAAATTAAGTTAATTTAGCATGAAAATTGAATCCAAAGAAAAAAAAAATCAGACTTTAATTTAAGGGGCTGCTATTGAAAATATTCAATTTAAAAATAGTTTTTCTCCTTCATGCGTTTTTGTTTTTTTTTTTGTTTTCTAATCTCCCCTTTTTCATCTGTTCAAATTGATTAGATAACTGAATACGCAATTAAGCACGAACTTGCATTAAATTATGTACCTACAGAGGCATACATTAAATGCCATAGCATGAGTTAACTTTCTATATAAAAGTTTAAGGGTTTTGATTGTAATATAAAATTCTATAAAAATAGGAAAAATATTAAACAAAAAAAAAAACATAAAAATGATGACTAAAAAGTTCGCTGAACTCTCTTATCGACCCAATCTTGAGTGTCTTGTCTTTTTCAAAGATTTCAATTTGTGTAAACAATTTCAATTTTTTTTTCAGACAGACATCAGACTACAAATGTATTTGTACTATGAAAAACTTGGTCATGCTTTAGTTTAGACACACACACACACACACACACACACACTTTTATATGATATTTAATGAAGCCTAAAATAACAAGGCATTTGTAGTAAAATAGTATGACTATTCACGTGCATTGAAAGTGATTGACAGACAGCAACACAGTGAAATAACTTGTCTCGTATATTGTATATGAATATTTGCATATACTGTTATAGTAAATGTAATACAAGTACATACATACTAGGTACATACTACAATGCAGACAATCGAACATGAAGTAGTATAGACACTTGACGAAATTAATTTAAGGACACTTCATATAAATGTTGGATTTTAAGCTATATCAATGCACACAAAAATTGATAAGAGTGATTTGATTTCAATAAAATTTTGCATTTCTCAAAATAAGAGTACTGAATATCTACAAACTTTAAAGAGATAATAAAAGAAAAGTATGAAGTGAAGGAAAATTACCTTGTAAAATTGAAAGAAAAACTCCTAAAGCTTATTATCATATATTTTAGGGATTTTCAATTATAAAATTCGTAAATTTTGCGATTCTTCTCTTTTTATTTTATATAATATTTACTTTACTTATGTGGCCAAGCCCCACCAAGGTCTTCGATTCTTCATCTTTCCACCAGAGGTTAGGTCTGCCTCTTCTGCGTCGTCCAGCAGCGGGTTCAAAATATAACACCTTCTTAACTGGACTATGTGTTCTGTCATAACCTTGCTAGCGCAGCCGCTGAATTTTGATGCGCTTCACTATGTCGGTCTCTGCAGCTGTAGCTCATACAGCTCATGGTTGTACCTTATTTGATACCCGCTGCCAATAGGTTGAAAGATTTTGCTTAGAATTTTTCTCTCGAAAACTCCGATCATTCTCTCATCTTTGGTAGAAATTATCCAGGATTCGGAGACATATGTAAGGGTAATCATGAGAAGAGACTTGTGTGGTTTTCGTTTCTCGACGAGAGGGATCGACTTCTCAATTGCCTACTTAGCCCAAAGCAGCGCCCATTAGCAAGAGTGATCCTTCGCAATATCTCCTTTACTTCAAAAGCATGGTTTACAAAAGTGATGTGATGTCTAAGACGGCGGGAATCTTTGTTTGCTGACACTAGGTACTTCGTCTTACGGTGAACAAGGAACGACGCGACTCATTGCTCGCGTGTTCATGCCGATTACGTGAATATGGCATTATGGCTTATGCTAATAGCATGACACTTTTGTTGAATATAGTGCCAATATGTCGGAGATTAGCAGCTCGTATTATTTTCTCCATAATATGATTGAGTAAGTCGCTTGTATGATACCGTTCGATATTAAAGTGCTGAAGATTTTACATAATATCGTCCCATAATCGTTACATAATGGGGCTGAAACTGGTAATAGCTTCAGCTATGAGGTCTCACCAAAAGACTTTAAATTTATTACCACGGGTGATCAGGTTGGAATCCCTTCAACCTGATTTTTGGAAACGACCCTTCAGGGAAGTTTTTGTAATGGTTGTGGTAACACAAAGAACACGCGGGTAGAGTATTCCAGATCAAAGGCGTATATCAGAAGACGTTTTAGTTAGGCTTCGATCCCCACCAAGAAAGGTAGTACGTCCATTCAACGTTCCCCAATTGGAACCGTAGGAACCTGATGGTTGGTTTCCGATTTTTCAATCCTACGTGGCGCTTATCAACGCTTCAAAGTGATACATACGCTTTGTGGATCGTGAGATTAGCCCATCATGATATGTGCTCACGATAAACACTGCTCAATTGTTGTTTACATAATATCTTTAAAAATTCGTAAATTTTCAGTTCATTTATTTTTGAAAATATAGAATATTTAACATAAACAATTTTGAAATGAAGAAAACTTAAATCAAAATTTTTATCATAAATTAAAAATAAATAAATAAAATTTTTTTTTATTTTTTATTTATTTATAAATTAAAAATTCAAAACTTAAAATTTCGACTGACAAAAACTAATTATTTTTCAAAAAGTAATTTTTCTGAATTCAATACAATTTTCCAGTATGTTTATAAAAATTTTTTAGGCATTGAGTGGTTTTTGCAGAAACGTTCCATTTTTTTTTTTTTTTGTTTGCAAAACCGCAATATTCTTAGTTGAAGTAGACAATTCCTTCAAAGTCATATAAAATATATTTAGTTTTAACACTTAGATTTCGTTAAATACTCTTTATTTTGATTAGATTTTTTGTCCTATAAGCTTATAGGTTTCTGCTCTCCTAATAAACGCCATGACATCCTTTGTTGAGGCTGGCATAATAGAAAAACAAATACAAGTTGAAAAAAATTAGATAATTTTTAAAAAGAAGACAAAATCGCTAAGTTTTTCTTGATAAAAAAATTGAAATATTTTCATTTAACCAAACCAACAAAATAAATAAACATTTCTAAGGATATATTTGTTTCCCTTCCACATTCGTAAAAAAATCGATAATCGATAGAAAATGACGATTGTTATCGATTGTTAAATGATGAAAATGACTCGATAATGAGTTTCAACGATAAATCGATAACAGAATGATGTTGGAAATTCTCTAAACTCCTACAACATTCACTAAGTCACATGAAGAGTACATAATCATCATCGTGACTCCGTGTTATCGATTTATCAAGATGTTGATTGTATTTTGGAATGGAAAACTGAAGAATTTCGATATACAAATTGAAAGTTTTGTGCTAAGATTGTAATTTACATAATTTCAGTCAAATAAAAATGTATCTAAAACATTATTTAAATTGTTGTTACTCAAAAGCTTCTACCAAGGTAAGGTAGTTAAGAGATTTTTTCGATCATAATTGAAAAAACTAAGTTTTAAATGTCTGTTCCACTTTTTTAATGTTTATGATGTAAAATAAGAATTAGTTTGACGTTTCGTTTATCGGAAAAATTCTATAATTTGCTGAGAATTACTTAACATTAAACAAAAAGTATGTGCATAGTGCTAGAGTATATTGGAGTTCAGTGAACATATTAGAAATATAATATGTTGCATTTAAATCAATTTCGTTGAGTAATCTTACAAAGATGCAAATATATATATTCACTAGTATCAGATATACACATGTGCTTCTTAGTAAAGGGAATTCCCCATTTAGACATTCTTATATGTATATATGATATATATTGTTATTGCAATGAATGTGTATATTCTTGTATAATTCTATTTGACAACAGGAAAATATGTGACATGTAAGCAACACTGTATTTTTTTTATTTAATAAATTGCCATCAGCTCAAGGCGCGTATACAAACAACTATGGATACGAGACATATTGTACGTAAATACTTATACGTAGTACTTGTATGAATGAGTATTTACCGTAAAGGGAAACAACACCTAAAGTAAAGCATAGCAACGCATAGCAACATCAGTATATAATATGTTTGGTAGTTGGGGGATAAAAGAAGGCGTCACTATACACTTCATCATAATTAATTGTAATTTTCACACACACACATACACACATGCATACACACGGGTAATGAGTTTGCGTTCGTACACATACAGCTGTATATTGAAAAGACTGATTGACTGACTGATTACATACATATGTGGCGCATAAAAATAGAGCGAGCAAGCTCTATATGTATGTACATTGAAAATGTACATATTTTATATAGTACCATGACAAAGTATTGGGCGTATAAATGGCACATATGGTATGACTCGTGCCACCACGCCTTTAATGGTGGTGCTCATCAAGCTCCCTATCCGTGCCAATGTGTTGACAGTTGGCAGATAATTTTTATTAAAAAAAAATATATCCATAAATATGTATGTATGAGCGTATACTTAGTTATGTAAGTATAAACTATATGTGATACAAAGGTACCTACATATATGTATATATCTCCCAAAAATATAATCCCATTGCATGCGCACGCCACCACGTATGCGTAATTATGAAAATTTAATGTTGACGAGGTCATGCCACGCAAGAAGCTTCATTATTTTTACTCCACTTTATCAGTTCTATATCATTCTGTATTATTCAGTGTTCAGTACAAGCCACAAAAAAGAAAAAAACAAAAAAAAAGAGGATTAAATTAAGTCAATTGAACTCCTATAATATTGTAGTTACATACATCTATATATAGCGAAGAGAGAAAACAGAATATGGGCATATGTAAATTACATAAATTATAATCATTTATTGATGACTGCACTATGTAATTACATGTATCGTAGTAGGTGCCTGTGCATAGTATGACTGAGAGTACTTGTATGGAGACTGTATGGAGATATATCACTAATATGTTTATATAGACAAATTTGTTGAATATATTAAATTATCATGAAAAATTTTCAAAAAAAAAAAACAAAAATAAATATGTTCATTATACTAATGTCTACATACACTGAACATAAAAATTGTAAGACCTCTTAATACAGAAGTTCTATTTATACGTGAGACTTTAAAATCTGATCGAATTTATGCTTTATATGTTATTGAACTCATGTTTTACGATTTTTCAAATGAAAATATAAAGAAATCGCGTTGAAATTTAATATTTGTATAAAAAATACGTTTATCCCCCATACAAATGGACATTTTTGAATGTATGATTTTAGACTTTTCAAAAGAAAATATTAAGCTATCAAGATGAAACTTCCAACATACGATTATAATTGTGATTCTATGGGTCAGTTAAGAAATCAGCATAATCGGATGAAAACTACGACTAGCTCTCATATAAAAATATGTTTTCAAATGTAAAATTTCACATTTTGCACAACAAAAAATTAAATTATCAATCTAAAACTCGGCAGGAATACTTATATTTCCATATTAATAGATATGTTAAAGAATAAATGCAATAGGATGGAAATTACTTCTACCTCCCATACAAAAGTGTCTATATTTTCACACTTTTTGTACGAAAATACAAAGATAGGGATCAGAAACTTGGTATATATAATTATAAATGCTAATAAATGTATAAATTTGTGAATGAGCGAAATCGGATAACAACTACACCTACCTCTCATACAAAAATATGTTTACGAATATATGTTTTCACACTCTGAACACGAATACATAAAGTCAAAGGACTGAAGCTCAGTACACATGATGATTTGATTAAATGGGAACTTATTTTTGAAAATGAGCATTATCATCATCACCTCCCTTCAACACGAATGGATGATTTTTCGAAAGTATGTCAGTGGTAGTTGTAGGGTATTTAAGCTTTGATATTACCAAAGTTAAGATTTTCAGCATTTTTTAAAATAATTTTATTGTTTAATTTATTAATTAAATACTTTACAATAAGGATTAATATACTCACTACTATAAAACGTCATGCTGATTTTATTACCTGCAATGAAACGATAAAAAAGAGACAAAACTTAATATCTTCATCATAGTATTAGAACACAATTATTATATTACAAGCTTAATGAACTCAGACAAGATAATAATTTACGTATAAATTTGAAATTAAATATATTCATAAATAAATTTATATACATGTGGTTAACTACCCAGTGAGAAAATGTGTAATACAAAAGAGCAAGCGGCAGTGGATGAAATAAAAAGATTTCCAATGATAGTTGAATCTTGAAATTTATGAAAATGAGAAAAAGCATCTTTCATAGAGAAATTTGTTTACCTTTACACTCACTATTGTAACGATTTTCTCCACTGGGTAGATGTAGGTATCTTAATAGACCATTTGGCCAAAATTATATTCAGAAATATAATATTTGTGGATGTATTTTACAGATAAAAACTATTAGCATAGAAGCAATCTGTTGCTTGCCATTTTATTGCATCTTTTAATTATGCTCGATTAGCATCCAGTTTGTGTATGTGTTTGTATTGTGTGTGTGTGTGTGTGTGTGTTCATTCTATGCATGTGCAAATGAGATAGGATAAAGCAAACGATAGACAATGAAGCTTGTAAAGAATGTGTAAGATTTCTTAAATAATTGAATAAATTCCTTTACATTCATTTCAAGGAGTATGAGAGTAGAGAAAGAGAGAGAGAGAGAGAGAGCAGGAGTTGCATAAGTGATGGTTTGTGTAAGACAAGTAAATTAAGAAGCTCAATTCCAAAGGATTTTAGATTAGTTTTATTCCATTCTCTTAGTATTACTTAGGTACCTACTTGTACACTTAATCAATTTACACCCGTTTTGCTTCTTTATGCTGTCGTACAATATGATGTGGTAAAGAAGGATAGTAAATATGCATATATTTGTAAAATAGTTTATGGTAGAGAATTATAAAATCTACACAAACTCATATATGTAAAACATTCATATTTCACTTCCAGAAGATCAAACAAACAGCTCTCTCTCTCTCTTTTCCTTAAATGCTATAACCACATACGAACACATGTAAATTGGCACAAGTGCTGCCACATTCAATTATATATTTTTGTTGCTTCCCTCCTCTTGATTATATCCCATTTCTGGGGTTCGGGTACTTATAATTTCATACATATACTTCTCTTTATTGCCTTTGTCTTCTCTTGGAATGGAAATATATTTGCCATTGTTGTTTCTTTTGTTGTTGTTGTTGTTGTTGTTGTTTTTGCTTTAACGATTTCCTTGAAAATACTTTAATAATATCCGTTCTTCTCATTAAATTTACATGGACTGGATGTTCATTATTATTGTTATCGTTGGGGGATGTTGCACTGCGACCTATTAGATCTATTGGGCCCCCTTCATGGTCCTAGAGTATGTCTCTACCAATTTCCTCGACGAATTCAAGTATTGGACCTACTTCAGAGAGTTGAAGTTCGTTCTCGGGTATGATGAAATCCCCCAGGTGTTTCCTTCTCTTGTGCATCAGGGCGGAATAAATTCTTGCCACATGTTGTGCGGTCTCGTCCGCTTCCTTGCAGAACCTGCGAAGCGCATTTGAAGAAATTCCCAGTTTTGTTAGGTGATAGTTCATGCCCTGTTAAAAATCCCGTAATAATTCTCAAGTTGTTCAAGTTGTTGTTAGATTTATACAGTCCTCGTAGCGTTTTAGGTTGTATATCCCAAGCACTAGTTTGGAGTGTGATAACCCCGGTATGTTTTCCCAGTATAATCTTCTTTGTCTATGCTCTTCTTTCCAGGTCATACGGGAGATGTTACCCGATCCTAATCCACAGAATGAATCGGGCCCTACAAATGGAGTTGATGCTCCTTTCCTGGCAAGTTTATCTACCATTTCATTTCCATTGATCCCATAGATTCATTTCCCGGAACCCATAGAATCCACACCTGATTGAGATGGCCTAGGATGTTCAGCTTTTCAATGCACTCCGTCAGTTCAGTTTTAATGTAACTTGGTGAGATTTCAGTGCTATGATAGCTGCCTGGCTGTCAGTCAGAATTGCTATACTGCGGTTCCGGTAATTCCGTTCGAGATTAAAGTACGCACATCTATCTATCGCGTACACTTACGCTTGAAAGATAGAGGTGTTCTTACCTGATAGTTCAGAGTATCTCTTCCCTAGTCAGAATACGCCCGCCCCGGCACCATCGTCGGTGAGGGAGCCGTCGATGTACCATATCATCATGTGCTGGTTTACCTTATATGTTTCTGATATACTTTCCCAATCCTTTTTATTACTAAGCTCAATTTTAAAATGTTTCTTGAAGCTGAACGTGGATGTGAATTAAGACGGATCAAAATTTTAAGCAATTTAACCTAGTGGCAAATATAAAATTTCAATATTTTCAAGCATTTCTTACTGAGGAAGTATAAAAAATTTCCTTACTTGCACCCATCTACACTTTAGTTCTTACCGCTAATATAAAATTATCAATTTTTGTAAGGAAACCCCTCATAAAAAAGGGAGATATGAAGCAAGTATATTTACAGCATACATTTAAGATGAAAAATTAATGGGAACCAGTCATACATTTCATCGCTATAGGGACGATTCCTGAGCAGCTATTGATGATTTTCAATTGTTTTTCGATCATTTTGTATGGGAGTTTTCTTATCGGGTGGAAATAGGGGTTAAGTATATTTAGAGGAAGCATTTCTGGCATTGATATCACAAATAACGAAGTCAGTAATTACATGACAATGTAAGGAAGAGCTCAACACACTAATACGCAAAATGGACATCACTCTCGTTTGAGTACCTGGTCACAGGAACATAGAAGGAACCGAGAAAGCGGACGAACTGGCAAGAAGGGGGGGATGAAAAAGCGAATCCGAGTCGCAAACTGTTGGAAGCCCCCTTAGCGCCATCAAAAGAGAGCTTTACCTACAGTCTCGAAAGCAGGCATAAACCAGGTGGTCAAGGACTGGCGCCTGCAGCAAAAGCAACTTGGCCTAAATACGATAAGTCAAGAACCGACCAAGAAGTCAAGAATTTGTAAGAAAGAAAAGAACAGATATCTTCAGAATCACAGAATACAGAGAAAATAGGATGGCCCTACAACGACAGATGCCGAAACTGCAAACAAGAGGGATGCAAGGATACGGTTTTCCACTATCTATGTGAGTGCCCAAGTCTGGGCGCTCTACGACATAGAACTCTAGGAAAATTCGTAATGGATAGCCTAAATGAAATTGCTGGAAACAAAATAGACGACATTAGCACGTTTATTAACGGATCAAGATGGTTCGAATAGACCTCACTTCAGTGGTTCCAGGAGTGGTATAGCAAAATTTCGCTTTTCTATGTGCTAATTGAGTCTCGGTTTCTGTCTACCGAATAGCCCCTAAACCAACCAATCAACCAACCAACTATATTCGGAGAAAATGTTGAACAGGAAAAATTATTGGAGATCATTAATTCTTGCCATCGCTCTAGGAACGATTGCTAAGCACCTATTGTCGATTTAAAAATATTTTCCGGTCATTTTGTATGGAAGTCCTCTTGAGGAGTAAAGATAGGGGAGGTATGTTAGTAAAAAATATTGAGAAAGAAAACTTAATTCGGTACGGTCATATAGTTTACCCCTGTAGAGGCGATTTCTGAGCAACTATTGTCGATTTTCATTAATTTTTCGGCAATATTGTATGGGAGCCCTCTTAAGAGATACGAATGTTCCGAGCAAATGTTGAGAAGGAAAAATTCTTTGGGGTCGATTATACTTTTTACCACTCTAGGGGTGATTCCTGTGTAGCTTCAGAGATATTTGTTAATTTTCAGATGTATTTTTTGGGGTAATTTTCTATGGGAGTCCCCTTAGGGGAAACATTCTTAAATGTTAATCATACATTTCGCCGATCTAGGCTTGTTGAAAATATTATTTTATATTTTTATTTCAAGATAAACATTTTGGGACGCAGTAAATGGGTTAAAATTGTTATAGTAAATTTTAATTATTTTTCATGTGCTCTCATTTTCTCTAAAAACTAAAAACTTCATACCTTTATCACATGTTTTACTTGAGATTATTAATTTTTAATTGAAAAATTTTCCAAAAATTTTCATCTGAAAGTATCCTTTAAATTTTATTATAATCCTTTTAGACAGTTTCCCAAAAAAATTCCCCTCCTTTTTAGTTAGTTTATGGTATATAAATACCTCTATCTCTTTTATATTCATCTAAGTGAGTCTGAGTGTGTGTGTGTGTTAGTTTGTTAAAATTTTGATAGGTTTTTCAACTGCCATTTGGCCAAAAAAAAAAAACAAGGTGTAGGTACAATATTTTAAATTGAAGTTTTGAAAATTATTATTATTGTTATTGTTGTTGTTATAATTATTCCCAGTAATGCCATTGCCATTGCCATTGCCATTGCCATCATTGTTGTTGTTGTTGTTGTTGGCTATATCATTATGATCTTTACTAGCATTATAATTTTTGTTTTCCTTATTTTCATAGCTGTTGTTGTTGTTGTTGTTGTTGTTGTTATTCACATTATTATTATTATTATTATTGTTGTTGGTGTTGGTGGTGTTATTATCCTTCATCGCCACATTCACATGTAGTGCACATACTGATAATTGGATTTAATTTAAGTATGTTTGGCAACAACAACATCAGAAACAACAATTACAACTACAATAGTAATAATAATAACCAAATCATACTGTCGACCCCCCATTACCATCACTAATAAATTCATTTGCCAATCATCCCTACCATCCCAAAAGAAAGGGGAGCAACCCCATGCTCTATTTGGTTAGTTCGTGTGGTAGAGGGATGAGGAGGGGGACGGAAAAAGAAAACAAAGCAAATTAAACACCAGCATAAGTGAGCATATAAAAGTGCCTTTAATTTAAATCTCACATTTGAATGTTTAGCTCATTCAATCTCTCCCCATATTTGCACACAACAGGCAAGCTTCCGTCCGTTTACATAAACTCTCTTTCATGTTGGCACTTTGTACCTCAAGGGTTTACCCAACGTCAGTCATTATGTCGCTACCAGCTTTCCCGGGTTGAATTTAGGTGCGTATGTGTGTGTGTGTATGTGTGTGTGTATTTGCATGTAAATTCAATATTTTTTTTGATGTATTAATATGTGTGAGAGTGTGGAGAAATGTGGTTCGGTGTTATGAACATTTTTGACTTGTTCTTCATTTCGCTTAAACCTGCTTTTCCTTTTTGGTGCAATTACAAGCAAACATAATAAAAGTATGTTGTTATGAATGTGTATGTGTGTTGAAAACGTCGACCAACACTAACATAAATATTCATTTTCTTAACTTTCGCATACAACTCTTCATTGCAAATGCGTCGTACAGTGTCACTTTCGTCATATAAACTGTAGCCAAAAACTAGTCTTCACGGAATGGTTAATTTGATTAAATTTGCTTCATGTGATTATTGGATTAATAGTATGTACAATTGAAAACTGGGGTGTAGAAAATACTATAAAATTCACGATATTTTTTGTAAATTTCACATATATTATTTTTCAAATTGTTACCATTATAGCCAACAAGGAAACACTGTGCATTGTCCTCATATAATTCCAGTTGTACATAATACTAGTAGAATATTATTGAGAGTGGAAAATGGGTAGCCAGTGGCAACATCAATGAACCCTTCCCCATTTATAATACTTTGATATGTGTGCGTGTATTTGAAATTCCCCTCGGAGTGCTAAGACCCATTTGCGTAATCTTCTACCCACCTTCTAACCCAAAACCAACGACACTCTTTAATTCAGCTTCTTAGTACGAGTATGTTAGCACATGCAATGAAGCTAATTTTTAATATTTATGAATAACATGGATATGCTATTTTTGGTTTAGTTTTGAAATGCTGATGTATTCTCACATGGGGTGAGAATGGGTTAAAGTTAGTGAAGAACTATGAGTACATGAAAATGAATAATTAGTTCCTATGTCTTTTTTGTTTTTTTCACTGTATTCATTTGTTAGGATTTGGAAAAAGCTTAACTTGAGTTTTACTAATACGAATTTTCGGGTGTGGAGCTTTGGGGAATGTGATGTAAAATACAAAAAGGTATATCCTCTTTGGAAATAAGTTTTGTATATAACACTCACAATGAAGATTAATTGTTTTTTTTTTTTTTTCTTTCATTCTTCATTTTCACTAAGCAGCAGATATTTATTCATGTAATGAAATAAAAATAATTTTTTCATGGTAAAAACAATATGAATTACTTAATCGTCGTATGAGGTATGATTAGGTTATGAATGAAGAATAAAATTAAATTAATTAAAGAAAACAAAAAATACAAAGGCTAACTAATTTGATTATGTATAAATATACCTTTATATATAGATATTATCAAGGTACTGTTACCTCAAGAGATGTTTAAGAGGCTTAACGTCTCTCTGCCCATTCGAAAATAGTTTGCAGTGTACAATGAGCCTGTAATTGTTAGTAAGTTGCCCTCTATGCTATTCCAACTTGATAACTCAATGTTTTCGTGCGCAAAGTATGAAAACATACATTTGAAAACATACTTTTACATGGGAGGTAGGCGTAATTTTCATCGGATTATGCCCATTTTTTAACTCATCCATACATAAATAGATAGAATACTAAATACTAATTTTCAGCTTGATAGCTTTATATTTTCAAGTGAAAAGTATGAAAATATGCATTTGAGAACATACTTTTATATGGGAAGTTGTCGTAATTTTTATCCGAAAACGAATATTTTCAAGCCTGTGTATTTATGTATAAATGTAATCATATATGCTGAGTTTTATCTGGATAACTTTATAATTTCATGCATAAATTGTGAAAATATATCATTTCAAAACATACTTTTGTATTGGAGGTAGGAACGGTTTTCATCGGATTATGCCCATTTTTTAACTCATCCATACATAAATAGATAGAATACTAAATACTAATTTTCAGCTTGATAGCTTTATATTTTCAAGTGAAAAATGTAAAAATATGCATTTGAGAACATACTTTTGTATGGGAAGTTGTCGTGATTTTTAACCGAAAATAATTATTTTCGAACTTAGGTGTTCGAATATAAATATAATCATATACTCTGAGTTTTAGCTGGATAACTTTACAATTTCATGCATAAAGTGTATAAAAATGCACTTGAGTATATACTTTTATATGGGAGGTGGGCGTAGTTTTCATCGGATTGTGCCCATTTTTGATTAAGCTCATAGGTAGGATCGTATAAACTGAGTTTCAGATTTGTAGCTTCATATCTTTATACTCAAAATTTGAAAACATGCATTTGAAAGCATACTTTTATATGGGAATTAGGCGTGGTTTTCATCCCAGTGCGCCTATTTTGAAACATGTTTATACCTTGTTAATAATCATAGCTAATAGCTTTAAACTTTTGCTGAAAAAGTGTTAAAATATACATTAAACAATTTAATTTTGTATTGGAGGTATTGGTATTAGTAAACGGTTTTCATCCAATTTCGAACTTAATTAAATCTGGGATTGTTTTAATACATTTTGGGCAAATATGCTTTTTTTTAAGAATACCTTACACATATTGATTGACTTTGTACATTTACTTAAGCTTACTTTGTAATTAAAAAAAATTGTTGTTTAACAAAGTGCTTTGCATTATACAATTTTAAGCTGCTTTTACTGAAAATGTTTCTATTTGCATGTGCCTTTGTAGATTTTTTAATATTCTATAAAACCATTATTTCTTTATACTTCTATCATTTCTCATGTTTTCCTCTTAATTTCTCCTTTTTTTTTAAATATATTTCATATTTTTTCTTCCATTACTAGTCAATTCCTGTTTTCTTATTGCTTTTGTCATTGATTCAAATACATTTGGTCTAGCACAAAGTAAGTAAGACTCCTGTGTATTCCCCGTATACTTGTAGTTATGTGTGAATGTCTTTAATGGCAGGGAAATTCGATAAGAAATGCTTTTAAATGAAATAGAAAATGGGAAAAGACATGTCGAATATACTCATAGTTAGTTAGATATAGTAAAGGAAAACAAAGAAAACAATCAAATAATGAATATACAAAACTACATACAATGTATTTGAAGCTACTTCTTCGACTGCAATGGCAATGCATTCCGTACCAAAGAAGCTTTCACCATTTGTATTACCATACTAAACAGAGCCGAATTTAGTTATATGTGTGAAGAGTTCCCACGAATAGAGTGCCATCGTGCAATGTAGGCGCATGAACGATCGGCTCTGATAGTACTTCAAGTTGAGCTTGTAAGGCGCTGATATATATTATGAACTGTTTGAAAGCGTAGACAAATGAGGGCTGAGAATTTTTCTCAATTTTCAATAATGAATGTGAGTTTATAAAAGGTACAAAATTCAAAATTTCCTTTATAAATGTAGAAACTACTCGAACAGGGCGCTTAAACCCCACAATGCGGCCCTGTTGCTAATACAAATATACAAGAGTATTAGCCCAGGTTCTTGTATTATTGTAAGATGTTCAGTAGTACAAGCAAAATATACCTCGTGTAACATCAGGAACAACTGTATGGTATACCCCTGCGAAAGTAGAAGCACTGTAAGCTCAGGCAGGTGAAGAAGTAATATAATATGTCAAAAATTAAAATTAAAAAATGTTAATGAAAGATGGAAGTGATACATTACTTACAGACTAAATTACAACTAAAGCAATGCATCGATTTCTTTTACTATTACGTCCATTACCTCTTCGATTACCAAGCATGCCACAACGTATGAAATAGGTCAAGCAAGCATAACAATAAGAGACCCTTTGCAATTGCAGCTGTCATTTTCTCATTGGGATTAAATTTTTCTTTCAACATAGAAGAAGTATCCATTAGAAATAAAAACTAAAAACACACAAAAAACTGTTGCTCCATCTTGTATGAGTAGATATGTGATATGGTATATCACAAATGGAAGCATATGCAAAAATGGCCCAAAGACTAGAGTAGATATTATAAAAGAATGTTCAGCATGTTCATTGGAAATTACACCATGTTGGCATGGTTACAATTGGCAACATTCATAAAGGACATGTATCATTCTATTACCATTATATGGTATAAAATTTTCCATTCATAAGTTTCACTATAGCATGCCCGATCCCTACTCCTTTGCCTTCTCTTTCTGTTGCATATATAATTTTCTGCAATATTTGGTTTTTCTTTATTTTTTTTTTTCTCTCTCGATTTTCTTCTACTTTCAATTGCTACATATTGTTGGAACAATATTATTCCACAATTTTTTTTTATTATTTCGTTTTTTTTTTTTTTTTGCTTGAAATTCATATTATACCTTTTGAAGAAAATGCACATTTGACATATAACATTTGTTCTGTATTTTATTGATTCCGGACGGTTGTGTGGCACTGTAGTATAAATGTTGAATATATACATTTTTATGTATGACATGCATTGGGGACACTTTTAAGCATACAATTGCCCCACAGGATAATGCACAGAAATGGATTTTTATTTCAGTTCATATTTTCCTTTTATTTTTTTTGCGCGCGGGTGGAATTGGTTATGGGTTAACAGATGTTGAGGCTAACGATTGCGGTTGGTTGTATTTTAAGTAGTTTATTACACATGTACTATATACAATACTCGTACATATGTTTGTCATATAGTCATATTTAGATTTAAGGTATCTTTTTAGCATTTTTCTTATTTATTACGATATCCTAGACGATATTTATCCCTTTCTGGAGGGTATGAATTTTTTTTTCTGAATGTAAATGTAATTGATTTAGAGGATAAAGAAAAGATTTTTAGAATTAATTTTTGTGCTATAACCCTTCGAAATGGGTTTAAGGTATAGAAATTGTAGATCAACCACACTCGGTGAGCTTAAAGACAAAGATTTGCTATATAATAATCACTTAAATCCAGGATTGGTTTATCTTATATTCATTTGAGAATTGTTGAACATTTAAAAATAATATTTTATAGATTCTATTTGAAAAAAAAAACTGTTTATTTTGATGGAAGTTGATAGAGTGCCCAACAAGGGGTCTATTTTCAGTTTCCCACACCAATAGATTTAATGTTATACCTAGAAAAAACAATTACAGGAAGTAATATAATTCCTCAATTTAAATTGCTTCATGCGGTTGGCCAAACAAATATATCTACACTTTCCAACACCATTCCACTCCATATTGCTACCGTTAAAAAATATTTTTTCCCTTTTAATAAATCAATTTTAAAAATAAAAAATTCATCGTGATGAAAATAAAAATCCCTTTGGCTATTTTGCTCCATCTATTAGCTGTTGTTTATTATTCTTCTTCATTTTTTTTTACCCCATATATATGCTAGCAGCAACATAAAATCACTTTCACTTGTTTATTCATCGAACAACCCATAGAACTTTACATTGAAAAAATGTGACATTAAAAATATATACATACATACATAGAATGAAAGTAACTTTAATTTTAAATTAGTCAATTATATGTATATGTATATACAACGATACATATATAAATCTGTAATCATAAAGTGTATGAGAATTATAAGAGTAAAGTTAGAGTGTAGGTGAAGCTTTGTAGTGTGAATGTTATAAGCACTTACGCTTCGCAGATCACGTACATCGGTTTACACAGAGGACCAATGACCAATAAAACAATAACAACAAAAACAACTTTGGCGAGTGTCAAGCATGAATAAACAATTTTCATTAATTCCTGTCCCTTTTTTTGTTTGTTTGTTCCGTTTTGCCACTCACATTGTTGTTTTATACTTCTTAGTGACTGAGTATGATGGAGGAGCTATGAAATTAATGCAGCAAAATGTAAAATTAATATACAGTTTGCAATGGTTTATTTGATGGTAGCCGATTTGATAGCACTCATTCCATTTCAGCACATGCAACACTATTGTATATGATTTAAGCCAACTGTTAAGCGCCTTTGCAGACATTTTCCAGACTATATCAGTGTGAGTATGAAAATATTTACTTTTCTTTGGTGTTGTGTTTGTTTATCTTCGCATGTTGGTAACACTGTCCTACCTCATAATATTCATATGAACATATGCATATGTCGGTCGTTCACTGTATTTCGATGTATTGTGTGTCCACAAACGAAATTATTAACTCTGACGGCATAAGTTCCTACTTAACGAAACTTTTGGCAAAGCGTGAGCACAAATAAATGTTGTTGACCAAATTAAATGAATAGCCCAAAAATTGTCGTATGTGTTTGTGTAGGTTTCCTTGTTTCATTTAGTTTGCCTTCCGCTATTTTCCTTTCTTTATTTTAATAACTTTTTTGGTTTTTTTTTTTTTTTTTGGGAAGGAGATTTCAATAAATTTCGCCTAATTAAATCAACACAACGCAACGCAACGCGTGGCCTGTAGAAATAAACCGTAAAGTTTTTGCCACCGTCACACATTCACACGTCCATAATGCTTCGTTCAATTTTGTATTTGTATCTTTTATGTATATCGTTATTTTGTTGTTTTCGCCAACAAAAGTTTAGAAAGTTTTGTTTTCTAGCAAAAACGACACCTCCTCGTCCACATTATGTTGCAAAAAAAAAAAAAAAATAATAAATAAAAAAAACAAAGAACAAAAATAAAAAGAAAATAAATGCAAAATTGTATTCCAATTATCGTGGGAAATTAATTTTCAACACACATTCCACACAATCTCAACATCAAAAAAAGTTTTGCTCTCTTCTTTAATTCAGGGCTGGGCTGTGGAGAGGGCTGACCATTTCTAAAGGAATTACATTTTCATACAAAATTTGTAAGTAAAAAAAAAAAAAAAAAAAAAACAAAATTGAAAAAAAAAAGAAAGTAAAATAAAAACACAAGTTACGTGGCAACAGGAACTACATATTTGTGGCAATGAAATTACGCTAATTGGGCATAAAAGTTTGCAAATTTACTGGTTATCCGTTTTTTTTTTTTTTCATTTCTTGTCGAATAATAAGATGTATGCAACAAACTTTTGCAGTCGAGGTTCATTCATATTTTTGTGAAAAATCATTGGTATTTCAAGGTATTTTTCAAAATTCTATGAAAATGTTTGTGTGGAATCTTTTCGCCACTCAAAAATAACAAAAAAGTCCACTAACCCTTAATGTGTAACGTCGGGTCACTTATGCCCTGCCGAAACTGACATTTTCCACTTTTTTTTTTTTTTGTTTAAATAGTTATATTGTTTAAACAAATAAAAAATTCCGTAATATAGCGATTGATCCTTAAAACAGAATCCTCTATAAGATTTCTTGAATATTTTCCATTTTTTTCGAGCACTTTTACTTATTTTTTTAAGAGCCGTACACGAGTGACCCGATGTTACACAGAAGTGGTGCGAAAAACGACGTTACATGGCAAAGGCTAAAATGGGGGTTTTACTGTAGTACGAGGGCGGTCCCAGAACAACTTGACCTGACATATAGATGGCGGCACTTTGGTGAAAAGTGGTCACCGTTATGTAATTCAATACTGTTATTCAATCTGGGTGGCAGAGTTTAAACGAGGTCGTACGAGCTGCCAAAATGAACACCAATTCGAACACCGGTCGACCAATTGAGGTGGCCACGCCAGAAACGGTAAGGAAAATCCTTAAAATGGTATTGGATGATCGCCGACTGAAGGTGCGTGAGCCAAGTGAAATTACAGGCATTTCAAAAAGTGGTATACATCGTATATTGACCCAAAGTTTGGAGATAAAACAGCTGTGACCAACATGGGTGTCGTGTTTGCTCACAATAGAGCAAAAACAACGTCGTAAAGATGTTTCTATAGAGTGTTTGGCGATGTTTCACAGTAATAAAGCCGAGTTTTGAGTCAATTCGTAACCATGAATGAGACATGGGTCCACTACTTCACACCTGAGACAAAGGAGCTGTCAAAACAGTGCACTATAAGGGGAGAATCGTGTCCAAAGAAGAATATTAAAATCAGTGGCTTTAGATATTTAAGGGTTAATCTTGTACTGATTGGCCCTTGAAAAAGTGAAAGCAATATAAGCACCTATATATATTTATAACCAAAGCTAGCTAATATTTATTAGAGCAAACTTTTAACTATTTTTTTATGGTGAAATCATAATCTGACTCCTTAAAATAACACATTTAATATATTGCTTGTTTGCAAAAACACAAAAAATAACATAAAACTGAAAACGGTTACACTCTTAGGTGCCGCTTTTAAATTTATTTACTCATGCATAAGCATAATAAAACCATTCATCTTTTCGTTGTTGTTTTTCATTTCCATTAACGGATTATAGCATTGAGTAAGCGCGAACATATAAACACTGTATGGTATATGTGTGTGGGAGAGAGAGAGAGAGAGAGAGAGCGACAAATATATAGTTGCAAAACATAATAAACGAACGACAAACAAAAATACATTTGCCACAATTAAATTGAATTAACTAAGTATGCCTGCCACCTGACCTAAACAGCCGATTGCCGCTTTGCCGACCGTACACATTATTTATATCAACACACAGAAGCTTAATACTTTCATATAGTTCATATAGAATACATTGTAATACAACAAGTACAATCAACCAGTCAACCACCCATAGTGCCCGTCAAATTGATATTTGATTCATGACTACGAAGCATTTGTCAAGTCATTCATCTTTCTCACTTTACTCCAAGTCATTGTCGTTGTTGGCGTTGTCGTTGTCGTTGTCGTTGTTAAGGCACAGTCATGCATGCTTCTTCCATACTTTACTATGACATTAACGACTTTAATAAGCGGAAGCAGGTGGTCTGCTCATACGGATGTTAACTTAACGAACGAATGGAGAGTTTGAAACAAAATGAAAAATCGTCGTAAAGAAGGAAGGAAGCTCAGCGGAATGAATGATGTACGCGAGAAAAAAAAAACACAAACACTATTACCGCTTATCATACCCAGCAAGCCAAAAGTTTCGGTTTGTGCAAAATCTTAAGCCTATCGTTAATGTTTTACGATATCAGAACAGCCTAAGCTGCAATGAAAGAATTAACGGTTAATGCAATTCAGAAATTTTATCACGAATTTGTTGAGAAATGAAGTAACGAAATTTTTTTCATTAATTATTTGCCTAAAACTTGGTCATAACGACCTCAATCAAGGAAAATCGACTTTTTTTGGAATTTGAATCGGCAAAAAAGTAATATAAAAATCAAGGCAGTCCGCTGCAGCGATTTGGACAATATATATAGTATCAGTAGGTCCTTTCTCATAATGTATAAAACTCCCAGCTATAAAAAAAACTAGAAAGCGAGCTATTGCAAGACTTCTCATAAACCTCAATGAAAATTGATTAATTTATGAATTTTTTTATTTAAAAATAAATCAAATTTTTTTTTAGTAATGTAATTTTTTCTTCATCATTCTTCAAAGTGCTTTAAAATTTACCGTAATTTACAATTGGATGTCTGTTTTTTATTTTCATAATCGTCGATAGGATTTTATCAAGCTGTTTTCGTTCTAATAATTTTTTCTACCAGGTGTACAAGGTTACTGTTTGCTCGTAGATGGCGTTAGTGAGCATATTGAGCTATTACCGACTGTGCATACTTTTTTTTATGAATGCGACATCTGTTTACATCATCAGTGATTTCATACAACAATATACATTTTCCCTCGTATAATAATGTCTAGTATCGTGCCAGAAAAAGAGCATATGCGGGAAGCTCTGCTGCTAAGTCTCATCAAATGCTTGTGGAGGCAGTACGCTATCAGAAACTACTTACAGAGACTGGTTTCGCCGGTTCGAAGAAGGCCATTTTGACTTGAGTGATAAGAAGAGTGAAAATAGACCCAGAAAAGTTGAGGACCATGATGTGCATGCTCTTTTGGATGACGACGACACCCAATCGCAAAAAATGCTTGCCGAACAGTTAGGTGTTACTCAACAAGCCATTTTCATACGTTTACGAGTCATGGGGAAGGTTCAAAAATTTGGAAAATGGGTACCCCATGCATTGAACGATAGGCAGATGGAGCAACGCCAAAATACATGCGAAATCTTGCTTGATAGACAAAAAAGAAAGTCGTTCCTGCATCTTGTGGTGACTTGCGATGAAAAGTGGATATACTATACGAGAATCCTAAACGAAAAAAATCGTGGGTCGATCCCGGCCAACCAGCAACTTCTTCTCCAAGACGAAATCGCTTTGAACGCAAGACGATGCTGTGCATTTGGTGGGATCAGCAGGGTATCATCTACTATGAGCTGTTAAAACCTGGTAAAACTGTCAATTCTCACCGCTATCACCAACAACTAGTGAAATTTGCGCCGTGCTTTGGGTGAAAAAAGGCCTGGTTATGAACAAAGACATGAGAAGCAGATTTTTCTACACGACAACGCCCCATCGCACACGTCAAAACTGGTCCAAAACTACTTGGACACACTCAATTGGGAGATGCTACCTCATCCCGCTAATTCACCAGACCTGGCCCCTTCTGACTATCATCTGTTTTCGTCGATGGGTCACGCACTCGCCGAACAGCACATCGATTCGTATGAAGACGTCGGAAAATGGCTTGACGAGTGGTTTGCCTCGAAAAATGAGGAATTCTTTTGGCATGGTATACACAAAGTGCCCGAGAAATGGGAAAAATGTATAGCTAGTGATGGCAAATACATTTTTATGCAAAATCTGAAAAATCTGTTTTGGTTTGCTTTTTCATTTTTATATCCAACCAAGACCTATCATAAGGAACCCATAATTGCCTATGTGTGGGCTCTTTACTGAGATTAGACAGTATAACCTAACCTAAGACCTTTCGAAATATTTCAAAATACTTTCTGATTTTTCAGATAAATCATAAAGGCAAAGTTTGGAAGTTTCAAAATTTTATAGATTTTTTCTTTTAAGTAAAATGTGAATAAAAGTTTTCATCAATCTTTAACAATATTTTGAGAACATTTTTGAAAAAAATTGTTTTAAAAATCCGATATATACGATTTTCCTAAAAGAACAATCGCAAGCTGAAAGTTAAAGAATTCTTAATTTTTCATTCTTCATGCTACTATTCTGACTTCACGCAGAATTTGGTTTGTTGGGTGTCGCTATTACAGTTATATAGTTAGTATATATGTGATTATGCATGTGTGAGACGTTGAGCGCGTGGCTTCTTTAAAAATGAACAAGCAACATTCATTCTCAATTTCTTGCAACACAATCGTAAACAGTGATTTTTCGTCTTTCGTTAAGTTTACATTTGTAGTTGGTTTTTTTTTTGTCGCTTTGTCTTTTTCTCTAAACGAATTACGATTATTCCCAATGGATCTTACTGCTGAATCGTTACTTGTTCTTTTCCTGTATATGTTCATTTTTCTCCCTCTTATTGTTAGATGGCGTCATTAGAGTCGAAACTCACTCAGCTAACTATTTCATATGCGTGTTTTGTGTAACACTAATATTTTGCCTGATTACACATTTTTGCATAGAATTTCTTATTCAACAAAATTTCTAGTTAAGTCAGCAGAAAACTCTGCCATCGAAAAGTATTTTGGGGGGTGAAGGCTTAAGACTCATGCGAGAATAAGCAATTTCCGTATGGACACGCAACTATTTATTTGAAAAATTAACCTCTTGCTCTACTTTATAAATATATGTAATGTATGGGAATGGGTGGGTATAACTGAAATTTTATGAAAATGTCAAACAAAAATTTTTTTTTACTTTGTAAGTATTGCAATAATTTATGTTGTTGCAATCCACAAGTGAAACATCACCGTTTTAGTGACATTTATCTTTTTTATTCAAATTTATTCATTAGGAAGGTTCAAATTTTTAGACTGAACTAAGCGAAAATCATAAATAAATATTTTTCGAAAGAATTATTGGTCTAAAAAATCATTTTTCATTTAAAAAAAAAAATTGAACTGAAATAAAAATTCGTGAAAAAAATTTTCAAGGATTGAATTAAATGTAAATCAATGATTTAATCAATAAATATTCTTAAAAAAATTCAAATCATACGTTTTTTTGCAAAAACAGAATATAAAAAAATTTCATCAAACAATATAACACACCCTAATATTACAAATTTTGAAACTTTTACTTGCTTTTACATAGTCGCCTTGGGATTTGATTGCATAAATTTTGTTTAATATATGAATGTTCCCTCAAAATATTCCCATAAAGAAATTCAAATAGAAAGCAATGAATTCAAATGAGTGCATTGTTGATCCACCAGAAAAAAAAATGCGACTTCAAAAAGGAAGACTAAATGTGTTATGACCACCAGCCTCTGAAATCGAAGAGACGAAGAGACAAAGTCGACCAAATCATTAGTAACGATTGATAAAAGCCATTACGCATGGTCAAAATCGATAAACGATTATAATGACCAAATCCTTCCGCAAAGACTAACGTCTGCTATGATCAAAGCGTATAGCGACAAACACTATTTTCAACAATTTCAAAAAGGATTTGTCTATAATCGACTGGCTGCGCATTACTTATCGTATCATGTTGTACGAGCATGGTGGTGAGTCGATGACAGCTAACGCATTCCCTAAGCGTTTTCTACTCACTTTTATTTTTTATTATTTGTTTTTTTTTTTTTTTTTCATTCTATTTCATTTGATAAATGAAGACTGCAACTGTCAAATATGCAATGTTCAACCATTTTTCAAATATGAGCATACCACCCATACTCCCATAAGCAAACAAACTCTGTAGTAAGAACTTAAATTATTTTTAGTTAGGAAGTTCTTTTTTTTTTGTACAGATTTTGATAATAGCTTGGCTTTTAAAAATGAAACATTCATTCGTTTGTAGGATTTTTATGTATATTTGTATACTCGTATTAGTAAATAACATTGAGGCTGGTCAATTTTTGTTTTTATTTTCCATATGATTTAAAGGCATTGCAAATTCGAAAAAAATATACAGATTTAATAAATCATTGAACAACTCATTCATAACTAAAATCATAGAGGTGAGTGAAAAAAATAATTGCTCACAAAATTTTTTCAGTGTAGAATATATTGTCAAGATTTTTTTGAAACTAATTCAAACAAAGAAGAAAGTGAAAGTTATTTTGAAAATTTTTATGACCAGGTGATTATTTAAAAAAAAAAATGAGAAAATGAGTTTTTGTTCACTGAAATCTTGACATTTCGAAATACCAGCAATTTCAATTTCATCTCTTCACATCGCATTTTCCTAGCCCGACTAACCATATTTTAAAAATATAAAAATTAGAAATTACAGTAAACCTGTGCTATTAAAATTACATCTTTTCAGAATGTATTCACCGAAATCATACAATGAAAATGACTTGCTCTACGGAGTTGCGGTATTAATTGTAATGGACTTATGGAAATCCTTTATGAAGAATTACACTCAGTCTGAGTATTCTGCAGATTTTAATTATTTACTTACTCACTTACTTACGTGCAAGCATAACAACCGAAAATCGATTCAATTAGAAATTCCAAGCCCCATCAAGTTCTCCAATACTTTCCATCGGAAGTCTGCCTCTTTTGCGTAATTTTCCAGCGGGTTCCGAATATTACACCTTATTAGCTGAAGCGTGTTCTTCCATTCGCTCAGCATGACCTAGCCAGCGCAGCCACTGCATTTTGATGCGTCTTACTATGTCGGTGTCAGCATATACGAGGGCGGTCCCAGAACTACCCGACCTAACAAAGAAAACAACAAATTTGGGAAAATTTTTTTCTATTTCTCAACATAATCTCCTTTACACTTTTTCCAGCGATATTCTATAGCTTCGATACCCTGTTTATAGTATGAATTGTTGCTCATTAAAATAGCCACCTACCGCAGACTCCACCTCTTCATTGTTTGCAAATCTTCTACCACCAAGACATTTTTTGAAATTTGGAAATAGAAAATAATCCGAAGGAGCTAAATTTGGCGAATAAGGTGCGTGCTGAAGCAATTCGAGCTTTAACTCATTGATTTTGGCCATCGCAATAGTGGATGTGTGATGTGTGTTTCTTTTTCGCCAAATGCCGCATTTTTTCTTTAAGTTCATCACTTAAACGCTTCAACAAATTAGCATAATACTTGCCGTTGATTATATTTCCTTTTTGAAGATATTAAATAAAAATTATACCACGTGCATCCCAAAGAACAGACGCCATAACCTTGCCTGCAGATGGAACTGTCTTCGACTTCTTTGGACACGATTCTCCCCATACAGTTCACTGTTTTGACTGCTCCTTTGTCTCAGGTGGGAAGTGGTGGACCTATGTCTCATCCGTGGTTACGAATCGATGCGAAAACTCGGTGAAACGTTGCCAAACACTCTATAGAAACATCTTCACGACGTTGTTTTTGTTCTATTGTGAGCAAACGCGGCACTCATCTTGCCTACAGCTTTTTCATCTCCAAATTTTCGGTCAATATACGATGTATAGCACATTTTGAAATGGCTGTAATTTCACCTAGCTCACGCACGCTCCTCCAATACCATTTTGTGGATTTTCTTAACCGTTTCTGGGGTGGCCACCTTAATTGGTCGACCACTACGGTGTTTGTCTTGACAGCTCGTACGATCTCATTTAAATTCTGCCTCCCAATATGTTATGGTTGTAAACGAAGAAGCAGACTTCCCCAGAGTAAAATCTAGTTCGGTTTTAATATTCGTTGGACTGAGACTTTTCAAATGAAAGTATTGAATTACATAACGGTGACCAATTTTTTCCATGTGTACAAATTAACTGACGTCGTTAACTTTCGATGGGTCCAAAAAAAATACTAAATAACGTGGCGCCTTGAAACTTAAAACATATATTTTATAAGGTTGCCACTTTTCACAAAAGTAAATTTTTTCAAACTACTGCCGCCATCTATATGTCAGGTCGAGTAGTTCTGGGACCACCCTCGTAGGTCATACAGAACATGGTTGTACCAACGCAAATAGGTCAAAAGATCTTTTGTAGGACTTTTCTCTAGAAAACTCCGAGAATTTTCTCATTTGAAGTGGAAATTGGAAGTTTAAATGGAAAATATTTAAAAAATTCAACCAAAATGCTAGGCTCCTTCTTCGTGAACTGTAAAAATGTAGAAAAAAATTGAAATTGGGTAGTCCATAGAGGAGTACTTTTTAAGGGAAACTTAGACAAAGTAGAGCTTCCAAAAATCATGTCAGCAAGCATACGCAAATATATTTGGTTATTTTCTCTGATCTACAGGAACTCAATCAAAGCCGTGCTTCACCACATTCTGTCAGCACCCATGGATAAATATGCATCAACTCTCATAACAAGAAGAACTACTTTGGCTATGGATTCTAATGTTCAGTAGAGACATCTTGAAACCTAAAATCAAAATTAAAATTGTTAAAGTGAAAAGAAAAACCAGCCCATTACCGCATTACATAATAAGTCATTTAATTTGCATTCACACTTGTCAAGTCCTCGTGACACTTAAATATTAAGTTATTGGATATATCAACAATGGAGAGGGTTAAAATTGAGTTTTAAAAAATATCTAAATTCAAATCAAATCCATTTCATAGTCAATACAATATCTAAAGGGTTCAATTAGAATAATACTCATACATACATACTACAAATACAACTAAGAGCCATCAAATTGCTATGCAGTGACACTTGTCAGACACATTTGACATTTCTTAATTGCTGTAAAACAGAAAAGGGGTAATTGTGACAACAGCACTAATTACACACTCAATGAAATTTTGCAAATAAATTTCAACACAATCGTCGCTCTCTTGCATACAATGTAGTCAGTCACAGGTAGTACTTGGATAAATTATATATAAAATCACAACTGATTGCAAAATATCAAGAAACTGTCAAAAACATTTATTTGCCAAAGGCACAGTAAATACTGTAAGTGAAAATGAGAACGAAGTTGAAGGTAAACAATATAGCATTCACTGAATTTACCCACTTACATATACATATAGACGTACAATTGATCATATTTCTTTGGGAAAATTGTACGAAATCAAATTAAAAATGCACAAAAATTAAACAAAAATCCATCAACAAAGTAAATATGAAACCAGTAACTAGATATGCCAACAACAATAATGGAAATGGGAGAGCAAAATCTTCATAGGCAGTAGAAATTATATACGCATGGAGTTGTCATGAGTCTAAAAAATAAAATGTATACAAAGGATAATTTTCTGGGTGAAAGCAACAATATAGTCTTACTACATAGAGAGTATAACAACAACCCCTGTTCTTGCCATTATGCTTTTAAAATTGTATTCTTCCACTGGTTGCTGATGAACTGAAAATATACATTTAATATTTACAAAGCCTCACACACCTTCGCACCCACACTTCCATATGCATGATGTTATACCCCTGAATATTGAGGATAATGCTGTTGCTGTTGCTGTCTATAACAGGCACATTTACAGAGATGAGACGATGTACACATTTTCAAAAGCATTATATTTAAATTTAGTAATAATTGTTTGCAGATACATACAACTAGAACAGCGTGTGTGTGTGTGTGGGTGTGCGTACTCACCTATTCTATTTTTAAAGGATATTGCCAAGGCAATAAGCATGAAATATCCTTGTTCTATTTTTGCCGGGTTTGTGGTGTCTAATTTTTTTTCTTTTATTTTTTAACAGAGTATATTTACATTGTATCCACAGTTGCTTTAGAATTATTTTCATTCTCTCACCATTACATTGTATTGCTATTTTTTTCAAGGCATGGGAATATTGGATTTTTTTGTTTGAACACATATTGTTTATCAATTTGTTTATTCTGGTATACTTATTTGCGAAAATTGTTTTCGCTTCTATAAACTTTAATAGATATTATTGTGTGGAATTATTTCCAATTGTGTTTTTATTTTAAATGAAAATACAATACAGAAATACATCTAAGAGATCGTTAGGTAAAGTTAGGTTATGTGGCTACCCTCTCTCTGAAAGGACACATTTAGTCCTGAAAAGCCCATTGTGATACCACCGAGCTTCTCTTCCAATACTGTTGTGCGTGTTCAATTTTGACAGCATTAGAAGGGACCTACTTATATTAGCCGGTTCCGAACGGCAAAACCCTTGTGACATCACTTCAACTTTAGTTTGTCACAAGAACTTTTTTAAGAAGCATTTTTGACAAATTGTTACTTTGTTGTTAAATTTTGTTATGCTTTAGTCTGGGATTGAACCCACGACCTACAGATCAGAATGCCAACGCACTAACCACTGATCCACGACTTCGTACTATAATCGACATTATAGATCGACACACACCACCTTTGTTAATAATAAAGCCGATTTTGACACCCTGGTAAGGTATTACCTCTAACTAGACAACAATGTCTGAGACTCAGACTCTGAGTTCGGTATTCCTGCAAAGCTTACTATACCCAGCAGAATTGCACAACACAGCTCGCTTTGTGCGGTGAAAATTGGAAAGGACTTCTCACCACCGTTTAATACTGAACGGTGTTTTGAGGAAAGGTGATTCGTTACCGTGCGACTTCTTTATTCTTATTATGAAGAAAATAATACGAGCTACTGATCTACGATATAATGGTACTATCTTCAACAAAAGTGTTACGCTGTCATCGTATGCCGATGATATTCACATAATCAGCATGAACACGCGACCGACCAGTCAGTGCAGCATTCTCAGAGATGGAAGAAAAAAGTTGAGTCGAATGGGTCTTACGTGAACAACCAAAGAGTCCCGGCATCTTGGACAGCACGTCATAGTTGATAGCAATGCTTTTGATGTAGTGCGAGATTTTATCTATCTTGGAACCAGCATTTACACCAGTAATGACGTCAGCCTGGAGATATTGCAAAGAATCACTCTCCAGATGCTACTTTGGAGGAGTCGAGCCCTCTCTCGATAAACGAAAACCACACTCTACAAGTCTCTCATCTTGCTTGTGCTTACATATGACGTCGAAGCTTGGACAATTTCCATCTCAGTTGAGAGAATGCTAGGAGTTGTTGAGAGAAAAGTCGTAGGCAAGAGCTTTGGAACTATTTGCGTTGGCGCCGAGTCTCGAATAAGGTACAAACAGTAGCTGTATAAGCTGTATGATGACACCAACATAGAAAGCTCATTACAATTCAGCGTCTACGCTGGTTAGGTCATGTCGAACGAATGGAAAAACACGCTCCAGCTACTCCAGCAAAGATAGTGTTATATTCGGAAAACGCTTGAGGACGACGTAGAAGAGGAAGACCCAAGCTTCGGTGAAAAGACCAGGTACTTTTAACTAGCGCCAGTTAACGAAGAACAGGTATAGTTGGCGAAGCATGCTACATTCGGCCTTGATCGATTTTCGGTTGTAGTGGAGACATAAGTAAGTAAGTAAGCAGTAAGTTTCGAGTTATGAGGTGATTTTATTCATGATTTTAAATCGATCGTATAGAGCTCTTGGTTAAGCCAAGTGACTGTAAAATATATTCGAGGGATTTGAACTTTTGAAACGTTCAATTCACATACTTTTTTGACATTCATTCGAAAAAATCACTACCAATACCTTTGACGTAGGACTCTTGATCTTGACGAGGCCAAGTGCAGTTGACTACTGAACAAATTTATAGGTTTTTAACCCTAGAACCGTTCAGTCTAGAGGTCCTCTTTTGATAATCTTTCAGAAAATCATTGAAATTACCTTTAAAAATATAAAATAATAAGGTTGAAGTGCTCTAAAAAAATGTTATACAAAAATTTCGAAAAATTTTCATGTTCCAACACAAATCTAATACATTCCGCTCACATCATTTAGATTATATTTAACATTAATTTCCAATTAACTTTTTATCTTATGAAAATACATATAAACGAAAAGGGGTAAGTAGAACTATTTATGATAAATATAATGAAAAAGGGGTGCACTCATACATATAATAATATAGACACGTGGTAATGTATATTCAAAGATGACACGTGAACTAATATACAAGGCTAAAAGGTAGGCATAAATAATATAAATCCACCCTTTGCATACTTTTCTATTTAAATACTCAGATACTCGAAAGAAAGTAAACAATAAATATACAAAGAGTTGGTGGTGGTGGCAAAAACACATAGATTTGTTTAAATTCGTTCTCACTTGTCTTTTTTTTTTTTCGTTTTGTGAATTTTAAACTTGATACTTTTATTTGAATTTGATGAGTGCTGAAACAGTTAAAGGCTTTTTGATGATTTTCAACATTTTTCAAAGTGATTCTCACGTGTAAGGAGTATTATAATTGATATTGCAATGACTTTTAGTGGATGTTTCGAGGGTGTTTTTCGAATCTTTTTTCTTAACCTTGATTTGCAGTTCGGTAAATTTTCAAAGCAATCTAAGTGCGTCTCATTTCATTTTCAGATAAAAAATTGTCTAAAAATTTAAAACGAATAGAAACATTCAACTAATTTTACTGTCGAAAAATCATTTTGATTCACAAAATTGGAAATTATTTTCATAATAAAATGCCGTGACGTTTAAAATTTTTGATGTTATTAGAGAACGAAACCATCCAAACCCGCAACCCAAAAATACTTCTTCTTAATCACCTTACAAATTATTTTATGGTTTTGCTATAATGTTTATTATAGCATTTTTTTCTTTTTTCAATCATATCAAATTCATAACCTATTTGTGATATTCTTTATCCATTCATGCTTGTACCTTTATGTGGGGCACATAAAGTTTATATATCAAAACAAAATAAATGCGATGCATCCAGTGTGTGGAGATTTATACGTTTGTCATACAACAGCAATAACAAGGATAATATCGAATATCGATGACAACAATACTCGCACACATAATAATAATGAGACACGAACAGTTTTTATTTTTTTGCCATGTAATACAAAATCAATTATGGGAATTTGTGCGTATGTGACTGACTTACAATAACTAAGTGTACTCTGTATAACAAACCATTAAAATTACACCACCATTGCTTAGCTATCACCCTCACCCACATGAAGAAAATAATAAAAATGATTGTGAATGGTACTACTATGAGACTATGTATTTGCTTAAGTTCGAATATACATAACCTATAAGCTATGGATATAGGTAAAGCCGAAATAAAAAAAAAAAATTGCTATAGACTTTTCGCATAGAACGCATATGTTTGTACATCTGAACTATGCCAACTCACCCATTCCAACAGTGCAACAAATACATGTTTTGTTCGCTAATATTTATTTCCAACAAATAAATCCTCTTGGCTGCCTTTTCACATCACTCCACCATCCCAAAATGAATGAAATAACCAACCAAGCAATCTCCAAACTCCAACCCTATGTCAACCAAAATGCTATGTTAACAACGAAAAAAATTCTGTATTTTTTTGTAACAACAAAATCCAGGTTATTAATTTCACAACGTTTGGCTTTTTTATGTGATTTTTTTTTTCTATGTTTTTTTTTTTGTTGTGCCTCTAGCAGATTGGCAACCTATGGTATAGTATACTTACATATTGTACAATATATGGTACGTGTGACAGCATTTCATGCAATGCTCCTTCTTAAGGTTAGGTTCGTTTTTTGGTAAGCCTACGGTAGTAATACTGACAACGTCATTGTTTAATTTATATGCGTTTGAGGGGGATGTCAGGGTATGAGAATATGAAGAACATACACATCCGTATATTGATTTTATTGACATTATTAATAGCCAGTAGATATTTTGTTTACGATTATTCTGCTCACAAATATACACGTTATAAATTCAATATGCCATGCATTATTCTATTTTGTCTTTGCAAACAACAATTCCATTCGTCCATTTACATTAGGTTACGAATTATATTTCTTTGTCTATTTACTTTTTGTTTTGCATTTACCGATTGCCTTGCTAGAGGCGCATATTTTCCTTATTATCTTCATTATATATACAATGCCCAAAAGGTTAAAAATACTATTGTTTCTTAGATGATTAAGTTAATACTGAAGCAAAACTGAAAAAAAAACCGCACCAAAAGCTATAGCATTAGTGTTTTGCCATTTAGAATTGATTCATAATAGTATGTTCCTTCTAATGTTGTCTCTAATTTAGGCCCCAAAATATAGCTTGAATAATATACAAGGTCAAACTTTTGCGGCGCTGAAGCAGTCTGTCGAATCTAATATAACTTTTCGCCAAAAAATAATCTCTTACTGACATTTTAAAGATTTAATAACATCATCATAACTCGAAACTCCGAGTGAGAGTAGTTTGAATGACGTTGAATAACGTTTTGACCCCTTTCATTTTAATTGGTTAAAATATAAATCACCATCGTAACCAATTGACTTATTTGTCTACTAAGAGCTTCGCACGAACATTAAGTGGATCAATAATGTAAATTGTAGTTTTTTAGTTAAATTCGGAGAAAACTTAATATTTTTAAACGACTATTCAAGATCTAAACTCAGTGACCTCGAAAGCAGTTTTCATTTCTCTTCACTGTATTGTAAATATTATTAAACTATCTGAGAATTGCAACCTATACGATATTTTGAGTATTATAATTACTACAAGGAATTTTGTTCCGACGGCTTTGAATTTATTGCTAGAAACTTATCTATTCGTAAAAGAAAAACAAATTGATATTGAACAACATTGTACGCAGGCTGTTTTATAAATCCTTTCATCTAGGTTTAACTTAAATTCTGATTAATTAATTATTACAGTAAGTTTAAACATTCAATATAATAGTTTGATTAACATAAATTGTAATTAAACAATTTTATGAATATTTTACATTTTGATTAATGAAAAGACAAATTATTCGATTAATCAGAATTTTGATTAATCTAGGCGGTAATTTTTCACTTTTAGTTTTTCTTTGTTTTTAAAATTTCCTTTCCAAATTAAATTCGAATAATTTTCTTGTAATTAAACAAGATTCTGATTAATCGAATAATGTCAATTTTTTGTAATCTAAATCATGATTATTCGAATAAATTATTTTGTTTGAAAATATTTAATAATATTTTGATTAATCAGATTGCTGGATTAAACGATAAATCTTGTAATTCTTATCTTAATCTATACTCTTTTCAAATATCATCATCATGATTTGTTTCCTTAGAGGTTCAAATTCGCAAGAAAATCATTCAAATGTCTTCAAGATAAAATAAGAACCGAAACTAAACGATTGTTAATTAGATCACTGAAAAACAGATTCCTTAGACTAATTTACAATATTTGCAAAGTGCCATGGGTCAGTGGGTCATTGCGTTGTCCTTCTGATCTGTAGGTCATGAGATCCTCAGCTGAGCACAACTTTAATATCGAAAAAGGTTTTTTTTTTCGAATGGTACTCACAAGTCGGCAAGCAATTGGCAAATTCTTCCGGCAGTAACAATTTACCATGAAAAAGCATCTAAAAGTGCTCTGTGTCAAAGCTCAGAAAAAGTGATGTCACAATGGTACTACCTACATTCTGGACCGACTAATATAAGTGGATCCCTTATAAAATTTCTTAAATTCATCATGCACAACAGTATTGGAAAAGAAGCTGGGCCAAAGGAACCTTCAGGACCTATAATTGTCACATAAAATTTTTAAAAAAACTGGTAGGGAAATTGACTAAAGAATGATTCCTCCCCGTTTTCATATAATCGGATAATGTAATCCGATGATGATTGCAACTATGCAATTCCTAATACTGATAGTGGAATTGTTTGAAGGATTTCTTTTAGTTCACTTTTAGACATGCTCAACATGTGCCAATTCCTAAGAGTCCCACACATTTCAGCGATCCTTCAAAATCTCGATTGTTTCATTGGCAATTTTTGGATCTAATTTGGAATGCATTTTCGATTTTATATGGAGCTCACATTTTTTATCCGATGTCTTTGAATCTATTGAACGATTCTTTTCTTGTTGTGGAATTTTTTTATAAGCCTACCGTCTCGTCAACAAATTTATATTGACAGATTTTATCCTACATTTTTACCGAAAGAGTTTAATTTAATTATAAAATTGAAAGTCAGCAAAATATTTCTCCTATTCCCCATCTAAAATAGATTTTACAGAAGGCAAAGATCGACATCAACGAGTAAATTTTCTCGACTTGACCTAAAAATATGTTATAATTTTATTGCAACATTTGCATTATTATTGTAGTGTTTTATATATTTATTTTAATACTATAAATGTTTTTATTATTATCACCATTACTATTATTATTATTATTATTATTATTATTATACTTCCTGCATATTTATCAACTTATAATAACTATGCCAGCAATGCTAATACACATCTATCCATAATAGAGCTATTTGTATATAAAAACTAACTATCTGTCTATGACAATGTTGAAAACAACAAAGCAGCAACAACAACTAAAACAAAATATTGCAAATAATAACAATGTGAATGAAAAATATATTCTCATATATATACATAATAACAACAGATGGGGTATTTATGTAAGTCCCAGGTGATTATCTGTACAACATAGAAATTATTTGTGTTAGAAAACTTTTATAAAATATTATACTTACTTACAATATGCAATAAATATAATTGCATTTCATTATATGTCTAAATAGATACAAAGCTATTATAAAGCATAAGTAATTGCCATTCTAAAATTACAATTGGGAATAAGAAATATGAACGTATTGAAAGAGCTAAATACAAAATGGAAAGGAAATAATAAATAATAGCTGATCCAGATGCCATTTGTAATATGTAATTGAGAGTAATCATGCATTGAATATTGAGTACATTGTCAATGAAATTAAATAGATAAAAATTAATTTATAAAATTAGTGGTATTATCTAACTCGTAATTCTATCGATTTCTAAACGTATTAATTCACTTTGTCTCCTCTCAAAGAGTTTAAGAATAGATTTCTCTTGGGAAATCTAAAAAGACCCACAGATGAGGTTTCTAATCGCTTAATACATTCCAAAAATATATTTTAAAGAATATTTTACAATAATAAACTAATCATAATGTTCGTTTACAATGATCCTTACTGAAATATCTCTGATTTAAATGAATCTTGTTGAATTTATGCTCCCACTTTTCTTTGCAATGAAAATGATAAATTGCACATCGTTTAAAATAAAAACAAAACAAACAAAAAAAAAAAAACTTATTATAACTTATATCATACAAATAAAAACAAAAAATATCATATAAACATTATTGTATATAATTTATCTTTTAAAGTGTACACGCGCCGAAAAGTTGGCTTCATTTGATGAACGATACAAAATACCCATAGTACACTTATATGTAGTATTACTCGTATATTGTAGTAAGTATTGTTTTTATGCTACTCATATGCTGACTAACGAGTATGTAAAGGGTGTTCATTTATATACAGACTATTAATCTGAATTTTTCAATATGCTAAGACTTGTTCAGGTTCATGATGGCATTTAAGTATGTTTCGCATCAAAATTTATTTCCAAAATCAGATTCAAAATTAGATACAAAAATTTCTCTAAAACACCCTTTAAATGTATTTGCTGCAGTAGGCAACCAAAAAAAAAAAAAAAAGAAAAAAACCTAAAAGAAAACTAACGAAAGGGGAAGACTTTTGCATTCAGCTGTCTTTCTGCAATAACAAAGTAACAGAAACAGCATCTTAGTTAGTGTTGAAAAATATATAAATAAAAACAAACTGACATTGGGGTTGCAACCAAACACTGTGAAAGTTGAAAGTATGAAAAATGTATTCTTTTATTTATTTGCTGTGTTATCGTATATAAGAAAATATTGCAATAAATGCTGTGGGTGGACGTATTTAAGTTTTCTATAAAATGTGTGGTTGATAGTAACTCTTTACACAAAAAAAAAAAAAAAAAAAAAAAAAACCAGCCAAATGTGAAATAATCTATCATATAACAAGCACGTATTTAAGTGGACAACAGTGAAATAATAACGTTAGAACAGTTGGTTGACAAAGATGAGAAAATCTCATACGGAAGAAGATATAAATCTTAAAGGTTGGAAAATAAATTTCTTTTTTTCTTGTGAACAATATACATATCAATAGCTGATATTCGAACTGCTGAAGAATCTTGGCTTCATTGTACACACTTATGTAAATTAATATTTCTCACACAGAGCTATTTTTGAAGCTTTTACATAGTTCAATATTAAAATTTCCCAAAAATCAATGGTATGACCTTTATCGTAAATCTTATTGCCAATTAGAAAATTGAAAAGAAAAAATGCAACGAAGCGTGAAATAGTTAATAAAATGATACAATAAAAATGCAAATCCAAAAAAAAATTAAGGAAATTAAACAAGGAGTAGAAAGAATAACCAATATACAACAGCAATAATGCATATAACAATTATTGTGGTCATAAATCAAAAAGTCACAAACGACAATAATCGTATGGTAGCATTAACGCATATACATATGTCAAGGAAAGAGAGTGGTTTTTTTTTTTGCTTCTATGCTTATCGCTATTTTTATCCCTTCATCGAAATATGTACGATGACACATGCACTTGTATATGTATAGTACGTACATATGTATGATGATTGGAATGAGTGCGACAACTTTTACAACTTATTGAGCTAATGACAACGAATCGTACTCAAATGCATACTCATATATTGTACAACATATTCGAATGCATTGTATAACATATATGTATATACTCAAAAGTTGATACATACATACTTGTAGTCGTACATACATATAAAAGTCATAAAGACGACACACTGCCATCCAATGGAGACTTATACTTAAATCAAGAGTTAAACGAAAGTAGCCCACGCGTGTCATAAATAAGGCGTCCCTTTTGTAATAATTTTTTATTTTCTTTTTTTTTTTTTTCATTTTATTATTATGTTTTTAAGGGTTGCACATGCAGCGTATTCGTAACATTTTTCCATTTAACGCGATTGACTGAATGCCCATCGTATTATGTAAACGTGACAAATGTTGTAGCTACAGTTGTATTGGAGAATGTTGAAATAGGTTTATTATTGACAAAATTTGGAAAATTTACCACGTTTATATACTACCCACCTAAGCTTAGCTACCTTACATTGTAATAGATAGAGCAACATTTTTTCGAAAATAGAAAAATCAACTTTTATATGAGAGATAAGCGTGATTTTTATATCCATTTTTAAACTAGTTTATTTATTAGCAAATTTAATTGAATGTACCAATTTTCAGCTTGATATTTTCATATTTTTGTGCGGAAAATGTTAAAACATACCTTCGGAACCATTTATTTGTATTCGGCAGGTAGTCATGATTTTTATTCGATTAAGTCCATTTTCGAAAATATCTTTTAGTAAGTAAATATAATCATATGAACCGAATGTCAGACTGAAAACTTATATATTTTTTTCGAGCAAAAAAAGTGAAAACACACATTCTACAATAAACTTTTGTATGAGAGGTAGGCGTGGTTTTCATCCAGTTACGCCCATTATCAAATATATATCTTCTGTGACAAGGACTACGTCATTTATCAAATGTATATGCATATTTTCGTACGAAAAGTGTAAAATCATACATTCCACAATAGACTTTTGTATGAGGTGAAGGCGTGGTTTTCATCCGATTTCGACCATTCACAAACTCGTTAGTTCGTTGATGAAAATAATTATATCTGCCAATTTTCAGCTCAATTCCTCTATAATTATAGGAGTTATCGTCCAAAACAGACACACAGACAGGCAGACATGGCTACATCGACTTAAATCGTGATTCTATTTAATAATATATATAATTTTATATATCTGTCATTTCTTGTAGATGTTACAAAAAAAATCACAAATTCAAAATACCCTGAACTCTTGGAGTATAGGATATAAATATTATTACAGTATTCACTCGATAATAAATTTTTATAGGTGAGTATTCTATGAAAATCCAATTTTAAATTTGTCTATTTCAACAAATTTTATGTATTCATGAAAGTGATTTTTAGCTATTTTCATAAATAAAGTTTAATTTCAAATAATTTGCACTTGACACGGTTGAATTTGCGTACGTCAACTCAGAGCAACAAATAAAATCAATAGTATTTCAATCAATCGCAATGGAAAAATGAATTTTACGTTTCAATTGACATTAGGTTTTCAAAAATATAAGCTTATTATTTTAAACCAAAATTTATTCAAGTTTTTGTTCTTACTTTTGACAGGTATCTGTGCAACCCTGCACAGATGCAGGGTTGCATTTTAATTTTTTAACGATTTCCAATAAAAAAATTTGTATTGGTTATTGAAAAGTCTTGAAGACTTGAAAATTATATTTCTCAAGTTAAAGTTAAAGTTATTTTGAACGATTTGAAAACTTTTTGAAATTAAAATTTCTAAAAACAGCAGATCATACATATGACATTTCACTATATCGAAATAATACCAACAATACAATAATAACAAAAATAGTGAGTATACAAGTATGTTCATCCATACAATTCTACCCATTTAGAGCTGATAGCTTAACGCCTTTTCATGCACTGGGCTACTACAATTTTGTATATGTACAACGAATTTTGGCATTTTATTACACTTTGTTGCACCATCTACTGACAAACACTCATACGAATTTCACATTTAAACATTTCTACGCTTGAGTAATGATGCATTTCCTATATTGGGTATTAACAAAAAAAAAAAAAAAGAAAAACGTAAAGGGGATGCAAAAAGGGATCATACATTACTATAGTATTACCATGTGGCATGTGCGTGCCAGTGTCATATTGTGGTGTGTGGTGTGTTTAAGCATTAGCACGCGTCTAATTTTACAATCATTTCTACAATTATCCATTTTCAATGCGTTAAAGAGGAAATATGCCAAGTGTTTGGTGGGTGTTGAATTTGTACTTCCGATATCGTTTTCAAATTTTCTTTCTTTAACAATAATAACATTTTTATACGAAAAATGGAGTGGTGAATGGATGATATTAGAGGAAGGTAAATTAAATGCAAAGGAATTATTTAGTGGTAGATACTTTGAGGGATTTTTTCAAGTTCACATTTTCTTAAATTATAGCTTTATGGATGTCAAATTATTAAGAGGTTAAGAGTCAAATTGGAATCAAAATAAATATAAACACCTTATATTTTGTTTTGTTATAGGCAATATAGAATAGAATAGCTAGAGCTATAATAACTAACACCAAAAGCGATAGAAAATCATAGTTGGTTCGATGAAATGAAACAAGACAGTCGTTAGAAACTGATGAGATCCTAAGACGAGAGGATAAGAAACTACATAGACGGAAAAAGAGAGACTTCATCAAAGCTAAATTCGAACACCGACAGACCCCAGCGGAGCGAAACGATGTCCGAAGTTTTTATTAAAACATCAATAACGACAGACGGGTTTTCCCGAAAACCTTCTAGTGCAAAGATAAAGATGGTACCCTACTGACAAAAAAGAGCAAAATACTGGGAAGACAGGTTACACATTTTGACACTAAATAAGAACGCTGCAAACGTTCAAGCCAGGGAGTCTCAGGTAGCAAATCAGGAGCAGATAGATGATCTAACCTTCGAAGAATTTGAGAAAGTAGTTCATTTGCTAAAAAATAACAAAGCCTGCAGCCTGGACGAAATTACGCCGGAACTGCTGAAACACCTAAGCCAGGATACGCTTCGCATCATCTTCCAGCTAATGCGCAAAGCTTGGGAGCGCGAATGCTTGCCAAAAATATCGGAAGTCGGCATCATTTGCCCAGAGCATAAAAAAGGCGACTCTTTGCTTTGTGAGAATTACAGGCCTATAACTTTGTTAACTACGATTTAGAGAAGACATCTTAACAGCCTCAGACAGAAAGCGTACGCGAAACACCCAAGAGGAAGCTACCAAGCAGGTTTCCAAGAGGGACGATTAACAATTGATCAAATATTCGTTCAAGGCCACATGCGATAGCTTTATCAGAGAACAGTTGTTCTCAGCAATGGTAGAATTTTCAATCCTCGATAAGTTAATTCCTCTAACTCGAGCTACTATATCCAATGTCGTGAATGTGGTAAGAATCCAAAACGACCTATCAAAGGAGTTTACCACACTGAATGGACTGAGGGAAGCCGATGGACTATCGTGTCTACTTTTCAACTTTGTCCTAGAAAAAGCCATTAGTGAATCTGCAGTCATCACGAAGGAGACCATTTTATTCAAATCCGTCCAATATTATCGCGACCTCTCTAACAAGCTTTAAAGAAGCCTTCAAGGGTATAAAAGCTGCTGCTAAAAACGTCCGGCTGCTAATAAACGAAACTAAAACTAAGGTATTCGTCTCAATGACATCGGACTCTATCAGGAAAAAGGTTGGTGCCAATCTCGCAATAGGTTCGTATAATTTCGATGTTGTCAGTGACTTTAAATATCTTGGAATTAATATCAACAACAACAACAATAACCTGTCATCCGAAATCAGCCAAAGAATACTGTCAGCAAATCGTTGCTATTTCTCCCTATGTAACCACCTCAAGATTCGCCTGTTTGAACGGAGCACTAAGGTTTCCCTATACCGGACGCTAATAATACCCTGCCTGGTATACGGAAGTGAATTATGGGTCGTCAATAATGCAAATAAGCAGAGGCTGCTGGTTTTTCAGAGGAAAATTCTGCGGAGAATTTTCGGATACAACGATGAGCTACAGTAATTATAAGCACACTCTTCGATCGCCACTATCATAAAGATTAACAAACTCAGATGGGTAGATCACGTCTTGAGAGCTGACAATTCCTACCCACCACAACAAATTCTACTTGGAAAATGCTACACGAGAAGAATAAAGAAGCATCCACGCCTGAGATGGTTAGATGAAGTCTATGACGACGCCAACTCCCTGGGTATACAAGCGTGGAGATCGCCGGCTCGGGACCGTGAAAATTGGAGACTAATACTACAGCAGACGAAGATCCGACCTGGAATGTCCAGCCGACAATGATAATGATAGACAATATATGACAATCCTTGATGTATCTTCTCCGGCAAGACCTATTGTAATTTCTATTTCAACTTTTCATATGAAACAAATATAAGTTAAAGTGTCTGAGAATTGTAAAATATGAATATTATGCTTTTTTACATTTATTAAAAATTGTATTTTTCATTTGTGTCACTTTTCACAAACAATATGAATAATCGTATACAAAAATACAACCCTCAAATCGAAAAAAAAAAATATACAAATATTTACCTGCATGTGTTAATAAAACATCTTGGATAACATCATATACCATCATTCCACCATCTCAGTAACTACTTTATTACGAGTGCAATTGCAGAGGCATTGTACAAGTGTATGAAATGTACTGAGGACTATTTTAAAATGGCACTAAATTGGTTGTACGTACGTACTAAAGTTACGATTGATTGTTCCCCGGAGGCAATGGCAACATTATCAGGGGTAGTTCTACTACTGTAGAATTATACAAAATACACATGATGAAAAGGGCAACATTTATGCAATCGTTAATATCCTTTTGCTGCCTGTTGCCACACTTTATGCGTTTGAAGAGCGTAATGACAAAAATCAAGTATCATGTGTGCGCCAGTACATAACAGTACATAACAGTCAAAATCCCCTGATAATTACGATTGTCGCAATTTTACTCTGTCATCATCCCTGATGCATATTGGCGCACAGCAAATGCAATGGGGGATGTTTACCTTCTCATCATAAACTGCATTTTTATGGGTGGGTGGGTAATAAGTAGAGATAAATTGTAGACTATGTAAATATCATGATAAGAATAGAAAGTATTAACGGCTGGCTGTAGGCCAAAAAGTTTCACATCTTATGGTAGAGCTTAGGACATTTCGTTAAGACATCGGTTTTGTTTTGTGGTGTCGTTATGCTTCCCACGGGCTTTAGATAATATTAATTGTCATACACAAAAAAAAAAAAAAATTATCATAGATTACCTAAGCTCTCAACGTTAATAATTTGTAATATTTTCCAACTTACCTCAATATATCCTTGTACGCTATCACATTGTTGCAGTACTAGAATAGCCGGATTGAATTTAAGCGATGTTAGCTCATCCGGTGAACACGGACTAAGGAAACCACTATCGGCATCGCTATGTGTCGATATCGGTCGTGGCTTCCTAATTTTATATTGCACATTACGCGATGGCACCGGTCCCGGATTAAAGAGTACATAATTTGATTCTATTGGCACGGTGCGTGATCGTAGATTTGAATCTTTCGAGTCCAGCAACATATGTTGCAAATGTAATATATGATCTGAACTCACCAAATCCGAGATGGCACGTTCACTGCCACCACATTTATTATTAACTATGTTTCGTGTCTTTTTCGTGTTTGTTAACGTTGAGGAACTTTCACCACCACCAATTGCCTTGTTGCTATTGGAATTACCATGTTTACTGTGTGAACGAAATGGTGACAGATTAAGAAAGGTTAGTCTCTTTTTGGTACGCTGTAAGGTGGTTTGTGATGAATTCGCCGATGCTGAAGAGCCGCTAGAGCTTGTCGACGTCGAAGATTCCATTAAAGCCATCGGCGAGTTGGTAGTGGTGGCCGTCGATGCAGTTGTATTCGTTTCTTTGGATTCTTGACTATTGGACATGCTTGGTGTTGGCTCACAATCGTGCAAAAATTTATCAAAACTTTCAGAAGCCACCAAGAGAGCCGCGTCTTCATCGTCTTCTTTCGCCGTTGCAGCTTCCAAATTGGCCGAAATGAGTTGTTCATTTGTGAATTGATTTGGTATACCAATATCGACCTTTAAGGCTTCATCTTCGAAATCGTCTGGATCTATTACAAAATAGTTATGATGATCGAAATTATTCTCTTCCAATCCGATGTCCGTAGTTTCACATTCAACCAGCTGCTGCTCGTGTAATTCATATATAACCTCTTGAACCGATTCCTCTTCACTAAAATCCAAATTTTGACGTGAACTGAACAGAGGATCACGTAAGCCATGTGGTGTAGTTGTGGTTGCCGCCACCATGTCGGTCGCCAACACATCATTATGTTTGGGATTTCGTAAGGCTTTTTCATTTATGAAATCGATCGGATCGAACAGGCAATAATTGTCCATATGAGAAATATGCGTTTTACGCTGTCGTACCGGCAAGTTGCGCAATTTCTCATTGTAGGCGACATCATTATTATTCGCGGCATTGCTTGAATTTGGTGGACTACCATCTGGTGCCGGTGGTGGTGGTGAAATTTCATTTGATAACATTGCATCCGTGGCATTACTCACGGAGCTGAGGGACTTTTGTGAGCTACGATTTAGTGAAGCGAATAAACCACGTGAATTTATTTTCGCTATACAATTTTTCAATTCACTAACACGTCCCTTATACGGGCTCGACTGCAAACTATTGGCGCAGCTGCTGGCATTGTGGTGTTCAAAAGTGTCCAAATTATTGGCAGCAACGCTAGAGGCAGATGTGTTTCGTTCCAATTTATTAAGTTTATTCAATTCCTTGCGTTCCTTCTTACTTAGCACCACCTTCCCGCGTGAGGGTGTAGATGGCGCTGAGATCGATATTCCAGCGCCATTTAATTCGTGTGCTCGCAGTCGTGCCGTATCACGTGTGGGTAATTGTGAGATGGGTGGTGGTGTCGGCGGAGGTGAATCGTGAAGAACGGGAGGTGGCGGTTGTGGTGGCGGCTTATTCACTGAACTGGTTTTAGCAAAATGTGTCGCTGTTATCACTGCAGTCGATTCATAGCTAACAGGAAAGTCACAAAAGAGCTCTGTAAATTGTTCCGGAAGATCGGAAATGCTTGGAAACATGGGATCATAGTAGTTTAGTTCCATGTAATTAGCATCTGGTATATTATCAATGGAATATTTCGCATTTTCATCACTTCGAACTTGTTTTTGATTTTGTACCTCAGCAGTGGTCTGACTTCCATCATCATTTCGAACCAAAGTCGTCTGATTGTTTGCTTGAGTCCGATTCACCTTACGTATTGTACCACATTGGGGAGTAGTCGATATTTCAGTGCACATATGATTTCCATCCGATGTTGATGTATTGACCGTTGAATTGGCATTCCGATCTGTTTCCGTCCTGGTTGTGGAATGACGCGCTTTGGGAGTCTTCTCCTTATTGCGATGTGTTGACTTTTGCATATTTGATATGATGAGCTTTAACCCGTCTATAACGTGGAATGATGCTCAATGGCATGCAATGTGGTTGTAACATTATCTGGGCAAGTGGTCATATTGTCCTTGCTAACTGTTGCCATTGCTGCAACTTTGAAAATTATGTTCACAGTCAGATTACTCTATTGGTATTGCATTTTGATTTTTCAGTGATGATGAAGATGATGAGGGACGAAATGAGGTTGGCTTGAAACCATGATAGTGTTGACAAAAGGAATTTTTGTTTATGTTACAACTCCTGTTCATGTCCTTTGTTATTATATTACCGTTAGAGTGTTGTTTGTGTACTGAAAGACCACTACAATTGTGGCTGTCTCAACAACTTCATCATTTTAAGTATCATTCACATTGGTGTTTTTGTTAACGATCCCTTCATCATTTTGTTGCTTATACCAACACAACGACTAAGTTGACTTATATGAAGACTGATGATGATGTTAATATATGTAGTCACTGCTGTCGCAGTTGCTTCTTTTATTGTAGTCCTTATGACTGATGTTGTATGGAAGGTGCACGGATTGTTTACACATTGTTGTGGCTGGCTAATAATATTTGTTAAAATAATTTTGTTTTCGGAGACCAACTTTGGTTGTGGTCATCAACACTGACATTTTGTATTTTAATTTCAACAGTATCACTTGTGTTTCTTATTATTGCATATTTTTGAGGATTTTTGCTAAATTTATTTCATTTTGCAATACAATGCAAAGATTTTTCACATTTTCTCATTCATTTGTATTCATTTTCTTTTTATAGAACTAAATTCAGATTTACTGAACGATAAAGAAAAAAATTCTATATTTAATGGATTCATAAATCTTTGTCTTTATGTGCCTTTTTTCAAAAAATTATTTGGAAGCTCAGTCAATTTCTTTCAAAGTTGCTAGCGCCAACCTATTTCGGTGAGGAGGCAATGGGTTAACAAAATTCACTGACATATATAGAAATTATTGTTCTAATTCTTGCCAAGTCATTACATTCGAAATAAAGAAGAAGAAAAAGAGAGATAGAGAAAATCGCAACAAATAAGAGTTGAAACTCGTAAACTTCAAAAATAGTATAGCAAAGGAATAACCACAAAAAATGTCTTAGAATATTATAAATACAAAAACAAGTAAGAAATTGCAATAGTTTTAGCAATACTGAACTCATTTGACGTACACTATAATGAAGTTCGTAATATTATTGTTTCTACAAGTATCAAAACACACTTTCGAAAACATATTTTTCTATGGTAGCTACGTACAATTTTCATTCGATAACGGTTATTTTCAACACCATCAATTTTTTTATAAAAATAAGCTAAATTAGCCAGTTTCAGCTCAATAGTTGTATATCTTAGTGATAAAATCCCGAAAATGCACTTTCGAAGATATAGATTTCTATGGAATATACGTAAAATTTCCAATCGATAAATACGATTTTTACTTATTTTGCTTCATTACCAAAAATAATATTGTGTAGCAAGTTACAACTGAATAGTTCTACATTTGAGTGCCCAAAAGTTTGAAAATACATGTTCGAAACTATACTTTTGTATGGCTGATAGGAGTAATTTTTATTCGATAACGATAATTTTCAATATCGTTCATTCGTTCATAAAAATAATCTTATGTACCAAGTTTCAGCTACAAAGTTTTATAATTAGGTACACAAACTCTAAAAATATACTTTCAAATACAATTTTTCGTAAGTGAGATAGACGTGATTTGTATTCGAATGTATTAATTCTTTAATAAATACATTTTCTTGTAAAAATAATCGTATTTGCTGAGTTTCAGCTCAATTTTTCTCTGTTTGTGTTCAAATGTCTCAAAAAACCATGTTCGAAACTATACTTTTGTATGACTGATAGGAGTTATTCTCATGTGAGAACGATAATTTTTGTCATCGTTAATTTGTTATTCAAAATAATTGTATGTGCCAAAAAATGCATGTAAATAAAAAGCTAAAAAGCTTTTTATTTACATGCTGCAGGTCTGAAAATATATGTTCGAAATTCTAGTTTTGAATTACTAATATAATAGATTTTCATGCGATAAGGTTAATTTTCAATATCATCCATTTATTGGTTGAAATGATTTTCTGTACCGAGTATAAGCTTAAAAACTTGATATTTATGTGACCAAATCTAAAACAATACATTCCAAAATATATTTTCGTAGGTGAAGTAGACGTGATTTTCATTCGATTCCTTTAATTCTCGAATAGATATATTTGATGCGAAAAATAATCATATATATCGAATTTCAGCTCAATAACTTCAATTATTTATACGCAGTCACAAAAATATCTTCGAAAATATGCTTTTGTATGAAAGGGTTTCATTCGATTCGTTTCAAAAAAATCTTTTATTGAAAGTAGATGACAATTCCCTTTATGGGTATTACAAATAGAAAACAATGTTCCCCTGACTCTTTGAGTGTAGGGTATTTGAAAAATGTATGATACTAAAAGCTTAACTGAAAATTTGTTGTATTTGCAACAAATATTTGTTGCATATCACTCTTTCTCTTTCCCAGTCTTTCTTTTTATATTTTTGTGTCCTTATTTACTATTTCTTCTTCTATTTCTATCGATTAAAACTTTTCGATTTTTTTTGCCAGAAATTCTTCATTTTATTCGTTGTGGTTTTACAACATTACAAAACTTGCTTGTTAAAAAAGCAAGCAACGAAACAAAGAAAATAATTCAACATTTAGTTAGAAGAAATATTTCACCAGCAACAAAAAAAAATACATCCATCTAGTTAAATAACAATAAAAATGCGATTTAAGTGTAAATGCATCAGCCTGCGTATGACAGCTAAAAGCAATTCCTAAGACACAATGGAAATAATGTCATCAAAAAAGTTTCAGGGGTGTTCGAAATTAGAAATAGGTCTGGGTTCGAGTGTTTGCTTAGAACTTGCAACTTTTTTTAATGCGAATTAAAGTATTTCAAAGAAATATTTTACTTGAAAACTAAATCTTAAATTTTCATCATATTGAATTTCAAAAAAAAAGGACGAATATTCTTCAAATCAAGCTATTCTCAACTAATGCTGAAAAAAACGAAACTGGTACTTGCTGAAAATATTTTAATATAATTTCCCAAAATCTATATTGTTTCCTTTATTTAGCAATGGAACATAGGCTAGATGATAGGGGATGAGAACTATGAAACGCTCAAAAATATGCAACTCCCCAAAGTGTTTATGAGATTCTCTCACATTCGTCCGTACTTTAATTTTGCTTTTGTTTTTTCTTTGGCTATTTAATAAGACTTGTCAGTGCAAACAGAAATCGCTTTAGGAAATTGAATGTTTTCAGCATAAACACGTATAATAAACTCATATAAAATATATAGTAGTCTATTTGATAGGATGGGGCAGAGGAAGCAAAAATATTAGTTGAGGGATAAATTGAAATGCAAAATTAAAAACTACGCAAATATTCATATTTACAATCTTGCAAATATTCGCAATCAAAAGAAGACTCAATATTGATGGTGTGATAAGTATGAGCAAATTCTGTAGCATAACTTAAGGCATGTCAAAAAAAAGGGGGAAGAAAATAAAAAAACTACTAAATGAAGAAGTGTAAATTGATTTTATGATTTTTTTTTTTTTTTTGTTGATTTTCTTTGTAATTTTGTAAATATAAAATAAATATATTTTATCTACTTGTACTATAAAATATTTAAATCAAAGTATGCTTCAATGGCCACTACGAGAAAATTCAACTAAAATTACGCAAGTCATATATCAGTCTTACTCATCTCATTTTCAGCTAATGATTGTAAGCCTAAATTATAATAAAAGTTACATAAAATGTTCACATTTTATGTATGCGGTTTTTTATTATACTCTCGTACTTAAGGATTTTCAAAATATTTTTATGGTTTAGATAACAGAAATTAATTACGCTGAAAAGTATACCATGAAATTTTTATTTCTTCCTGTTACTTTACCCCCACCAAAAAAAAAAAAGCGCGTGTGAAGGCGTCAAACGAAAAGAAAAAGGTTAGTAGAAACATTATCCCTCTTGCTGCCATTAGAGTCATTCACTTTTAATTGTATTTAGGATCACATTTCGAAGCCATTAACTAAGAATAAGGAAATCATGCCCTGACAAATGCCAAATGAATGATGGAGGAGAATAAAAGAAACATTTACGAACATAATAAAGTCGTGAAATCATTTAATTTTTTTATATGTACGTTTGAAGTAGGTTAAAATATATTTTTTGAAATACCATCACGCATCGTTAACATTTTTTATGTTCAACAGCATATGAGATGGGGAGAAAAATCTTATTATATTTAAATTATTAAAATACTTAGAAGAATTGTTGTAAATAAAAGAATTTTCGTAAGGGTCGAATAATAGTAAATATTCAATTCAGCGATGAGGAAACTTAAACCAGACAAAGAGAAATATAACTTTGAGTGTTCACTCACTGAATGGAGTGAACACTTAAAATATAAAGTACTAAATTGCAGCAAAGAACAAATTTAATGTCTTCTAATAATATTTCATTACCATGATAATTTTATAGTCGAGGATATAAACTAACAACTTTCAGATATTGACAGAATTTACAGACTGAATGGAGAGAACACTCAAAACGAGAAGTGTAAATTTATTGGCACCTCTCAAACTCTGCATATGTTACTGTAGAATTTTTAACGCTTTCAAAAGCCTAATCTTTCATAATAATTTTTCATAAGCATTGCCACACTTCCCAAAGGTCTTTCTTGCAAAGACAATAGAAAAGCCACCATAAAGTATAAGGGATTTACCTTTTTATCTACTTGTTGGCGATTAATTCATGGTAAATATTTAATTTAAACCTAGTGATGCTATTATTAAATTTTAAATTTAATTAATTAACCACATTCCCATATAATAAAGGCTTTACTAAATTAAGTAATACTCAAATCATGTATGCTACCAAAGTAAATCCTTACAAAAATAGTTTGTAATATTTATTAACAACAAAAGAAAAAAAAAAACACACGTACATACATGGTACACAAATGTCTGGAAACTTTTACTACTATTGTCTAGACAAAAGCAAAGTAAGAACACCTAAAATTAGACAATAAATTTTTTTTTTTTTTTTGCCGTTCAACCATACGCAACGGAAAAACGTGCGAAAAATTCTTGTGGTTCTTATTTTCATCCGGTTCGAATTAAAGTGTTTGTGGAAAAGTGGCGAAATAAATCGAAAAACAAAACTTGTGATAAATCACAAAACATATTATATGCTTAATACTTTGAAGCGCCTATAAGTATGTACTACTGGTAGCAAAATGGTAGGCGCTGGCAATACAAATGGAAAACAAATGTAGCATAACAAATAATATTGTTATTATTATTGTGTGTGTGTGTGTGTGTGTGTGCTCTTAAAATGTCATTACGCCCAACACTACTCGCCTTTAAAAGCATCCTAAAATATAAATAACATTGGGCTAAAATCGTATTTATGTAGGGTTTTTATAGGCTGAGGAATTGTTTACTGTACCAACTCGTAGAAATAAGTGGGCTTTTTTCTGTTTTGTATTGTAATTTGGTTTTACTTGTTTGTTTGTTTGTTGGATATTATTTTTGTGTTCTCTTTTGATGCCATACTAAGGAGCAATAATCAACAAAGATCACGATTTTCGGATATGAAATACAAACAAAAGTGATATACGCTGTAGCATAGTCCTATATATACATGTATCGCACATATACTCGCATACACTTGTATCGAAACAAGTGTAATACATAGGCATAGCGTAATCCAAGTGCTGCGTGATGAGACATTATTTTTTATTACATCCTTGTAACTGTTTGTTTGTTTCTTTCTTATTCTTCTTATACTTCATGTAGTGTTCTGCATGGCATACACGGTTGGCTGCAGCCACAAAACGAATTCTTTGGCATACCACATACGTACGACCATCATATGATAATAGTCTCATATGGAGGAGCGGCAAGTGGCAAACGGGTAGTTAAATCCTTAAAGAGGACATTAGCGAGTGCAAAATGTACATTTTAATAGAGAAGAAGAAGAAGAAGAAGAAGAAAACAACAACAACAACAAATGTACCGATAATGCTGAGTTGCCTTAGTTGGGACAGATTTCGTTTTTGAAGCATTAAATATTTGTAAAAATCAATGAAGAGCTTCTATTATTTGAAAATTGTCAGTTGCTAGTCAATAAATGTAAATTATAATTTCCATATATTTTTTTTTTCAATCCTATTTTGACTTTCTGGAAATTATAAAAAACGATTCTAGTCCTTTCAACAACTGCTAGAAATAAATGCACTTCTCTGAGGTACAAAAAACAACTAAAAATGAAAAAAAATAAATTCCAAATGGCATATTTATATTTTGCTGACTTAATGAAATTTTTTTTTAATGAAGTGTCCCATTGTACGACTCATCCCAGCCTAAGTAACTTTTCGACCGATCAACAGATGTTCCTCTATAATTTCGTAGGTTCCTCCATATAACTTGAACGAATATTAAGGAAGACAGGTTAGGAAACGAGGACATATTTCTACAGTAGCTATATCCTTTCAGTAAAAAGACACATAAAGAATAATGAATTTTTGCATTTATATTGGTATAGGCAATTGTCGTCGCACACCACAAAACACCAACAACAACAAGAACAACAACAACCAAATGGCACTGGAAAATGATGTGATGCCAGTAAAAGAATATGTAAAGTGTTGAGAGCTTAAGATTATATTATTTGTGTTCATTGTGATTTTTTTTTTTTTTGGAACTTGTTATTGTCGCTGTTGTGCTGGTTTCACTTTTAAATTATTTTTATATGTTTGTTTTTTTGTTTTTGTTGTTTTTTATACACAAATATTTTCAATCAGTCATGGTATAGCAATTTTATGTGGTATAATTTTAGGCGCGTTATAACAAAAATGCACTGACTGGTAGGTAAAGCTGCGTATTCTTATATTTCTTATTATTTTTTATTATGTCTCCGTTTCGGTTAATTTAAAATGCACAAAGCAGTAAAATGATCTTAGTGTTTGTGATGATTTTTATTAAGTCTTATGCTGTAGTAATGATTTTGGCAGTGCGCCTAAAAGTATACTGTATATGCTTGATTATGTAAATGCGATTACTGTGTGATTTGCACATTATTATTATTATTATTAGTATTAGTATTAGTATTAGTATTTTTTTGTTTGTTTTGTAATATTAAATATTCTTTTAAAAGATTCATACATTTTTTATAAGTTGGAATTTTTTATAGATGTCGATCATTACTTGAATGAGTAAAAATATTTGATTTTTATTTTGCATTGTATGTAGCAATGTTTGTGTTAATTTAAATGCAATTAAATAACTTGATACCAACATCAATTTATTCATTCACTATCAACTTCTCATGCACTATATTTATACTCAGAAAAAAAAAGGACATTCTTTATGTAATCCACAAATGTAAAAGAATGTCCTTTTTTACTTCTTCTTCTTCAAAAAAGAAGCTCGCACTTTCTTACTTGACTAATTCCGCGAAATTTAATTTAGAAAATACATCGTCTATAAATACGATAATTCGTTCTGCTCGTCCTTGTGCGTTGAACGACAAACAACGACTATCACACTTATTAGTACAAAAGCGGTACTTTTACTCAATATACAAAATGTATACACGCATACATATGAAAGGATATTCACTTTTCGCGAAGGATATTTCTCCAAATGGAAAAGCTAATATCTCTCTGTGAAATATATGGCTGTGAGAGAATAACTCTCATTTTAATAAATTATATTGGAAAATGACCTTAGCCTTCACTTTTGCCGGCCAGCTATAATTTTTAGGGGTCGTAATTTGTTTTGGTTTTCATTCATCTAAATGCATATTGCTGTCATTGTGGGAATTTCAGTTTTTTTTTCTCTTACGTTTGTTTTCAAATCCAAAGCTAAATATCAAATATCTAACAGGTTGATATTGTGATGTCACAATTTGAGGAGTATAATGTGGAGAAATTTAGCAAGAGAATGAGAGAGTTGTGAATATCTTTGACGTCAGATGCATGGAGAAGTGATTCTACCATAAAATATTTACAATCTTATTGGCTTATAGAACCAGCTACCCAAAAATATTAAAATATAATATATTTCATTGAAAAAGTTTTAAATTAAAATTAGGGAAATCACAGAGTATTATATTTGAAAAATAATTAAAGTCACTCACTTATAGTAGCCACTTCCGAATGACATAATTCTTGTGGACCAGAAATTGAGCTGACAACTTTACGCAAAAAAATCGAACGCACTAACCACTCTTTGCGAAAATCATCCATGCCAGGTCAGTTTACAAGTATAGGTCCAGCACTTTAACTGGTTCTAAGACGGTTCAGAAATTGCAAAGTTTTTATAGAACAGTAGAGAAAAAGCTCTGTGAGGAAGCTTCTGTAGAGAAGCTCTGTTGGAAAGCTCTGAAAAGGTGATTCCACAAAAGCTAGGTTATTCGTTATAAGATAGTAAAGTCTATAGATAGAATAAGTAAAAAAAAATATAATTGTGTCACGTATAAGCCTCGAAGGGCTCTTCGGCTGAGCTGCTCTTCCAGTACTGTTGTGCGTGTTAAATTTTGGAGAGTATTAGAAGCGACTTACTTTAGCCGGTTCCGAATGGCTGTGAAATCACTTTTTGTGATGTGACATGGACACTTGGTCACAGAGCTCCTTAAGAAGCATTTTTTTCATGACAAATTCTTACTGTCGGAAGAATTGGCAATTGCTTGCCAACAAGTGGGCACCGTACGAAAGAAAAACATTTTCGACATTAAAGTTATGCTTCAGCCGGGGATTGAACCCACGACCTACAGATCAGAAGGCTCCCGATCAAATAAATAGGTAGAATAAATAGATGAATGAATTAATTAATATATTTTATACGACACAAATAATCTATTCCGGAGCTCAATACAAGAGATGGCCGGTTTGATTTTTGGCTCGGTCAACTCATCAGAATTTTTTCAGAATATAAAAATTTATTCTTTCAAGCGTTGCTCATCTGAAAACTGGACATTTTTTCGACAATTTAACATTTCTATTTCAATTTTCACATAAAAAGTAGTTCCACAAATCTCCCGCAGTTGCCAATATAAACATGTTTCCTCCGCTGATGTCAAAGTTTGACATTCTAGCTTCTATTTTTCAAAATATAACCGTACCTTTTAAACACCCTGCTATCTGCAAACTAATTTCTGTAATGTAACAGATCATGTTAAAAAGCACAGCTCTCTTTTCTAAGTGGTAAACAGAAAAGCTAATTTTCTGGAGGATATTCGAGAGAAAATCGAATGTGAATTTCAAAACATATCGACTTTGATATAATTTGGCATATATGCTTTCCTATAATTTGTGAATAGCATAAAAAAGTATATACTCGTTCGTAATACAAAATTCGAACAAATGGTGGGTGTATGCGATATGAAGTATGTAAAAGGATATTTCGAACTTAACACCACCTTGTATGAAGTTTTTATAAAGGGAATAAAAACTAGATTGAAGTGGAAAGATAGCTGCTTAAATTTATTTAACATACAAAATCAACTAAAGTATCATAACTTTGTTAAAAAAAAAAAAGATAGAAAAACGCATTTCCTCCACGATTATGAGGCTTGCGGCAGTCTATGTAAAATAGATGTATGTTTACTTTTCATTGGTATAAAAATGGCGTGACTTATTACTGAGAATTGTATATTTTACTATATTCTTCATATTTAAAAAAAAAAATGTATTTGTAATTTACATTAGATTTGCCTTACTATCGATAATCGATTTATTACTATATTTATGATCATCTGTTTCAATAATTTGTTAAAAACACTTCAAACAAATAACAATAATCTATCTATATTATATTGTCTTGTCATGAACATGCTCTGCTTCTAAATGAAACTGGTAGTGTATTATGCCTAATAGCCTAAAATCACGCAATGATTTATTTTTAGTAGTTTTATATATAGTAATTCAAAATTTATGGAATGAGATTTGCAAATAAGTGATTTAAATTAATGAGAAAATTTACCTTCGCAATATATTGATTTTTCTTAGATATTTTTTATGACAAATTGACTGCAAAAACATTTAAGTATTAGTAACTGTAATGCTTGTAAAGAAAATGAAGTTCTTCCCACGACTGAAGAGTGCATAAGCAACAGAAAAAACATTGTAATGGTACAGAGAAAATTTATCTAATTTTAATGCATCAGAACAATGATAATGTTTGACAAATTAAACGATTCGAGAGACAAACTTTGAATCCAAAATATATTTTAAATTTAAATTGAATCCCACATATATTTTAAATTTAAACATTCATTACAAATTCTTTTTAAATAAATTTTTTCAAATAAATAAAATTAGGAATATTCCAAAGAATAATTTGAATCATATTTTTCATCGAATTTAACCTGTTATACATAAACATTTTAGCGTATAAACCTCAAGCGCTCACCAATTCTCCGCTACTTGATATTTTCAGCGATATCTTGATCTTTTGCTTCGTCGAACCAACTACTTTGGTTGGAATTCGCAAATAATATATATTCGAAGCCTTGGCATTCTCTTTTGGCAATTCTTGTTTTTTTTTTGTTTTTGACTAAAAATATATACAAGGGCAACTATGACAATTGGTTTTATATTGGCCGTAATACTTCAAGGTTTTAGTTATTCTATTCTCTTTTACAAGTGTTTTGATTATTTTGTTTTGTTTTTTCTTTTCAAGAAAAACACACTTGAATAATATAAAAATAATTTGTTAAGGATTTTTGTATACGAATGTAGTGATGCCATTGGCAAGGACAATTTACAATTCAATATTATGAATTCGTGAACACAAAAGAATGAGACAATAAAAGAAATATTGTACAATTGCAATTATGTATAGCGTTAAAGTCCATACAGTAGCATATGAAAGTAGTTTCAAATACTTTCAAAGTTAAAATTAATTTGAAATGGTTGGTGAAAGAGTTCAGTGAAAAAGTTCAGAAAAAGCAGTGCCATAAGCCATCTGTAATTGCTTAAATATCATACGTTCAAATTCTGTCTTTTACCAATATTGAAAGAATTAATCATTATTAAAAATAAAAAACAAAATCACACAAATATATTAATTTCCTTTTGTTCTAACATTGGAAGAGTAGCTCAGCCAAGGTTCTCGCAGCTTCGAGCATCAATTTTATCATAATTATTCTTATCGACAATATTACGCAAATAAATAAATTTTCTGTAGTTCGAAGAGCGCCCTCAGTTGGATGAGTTTGGATAAAATTGATAAAAAAAAATGTTTAAAATTTGCAACCTAAGGTCAAAGACCTCACATTTTTCTAACGTACATTTCATGCGTCTCATATATAAACTAAGTAAGCTTAGAACTAAGCTAGAAAACTATTGTGCGCCCCAAAGTATACTTTAATAATTGGTCAAATAATTAAAGTAGCACATCCAATAGTTTCAAGTACACAATATGTTTACATAAATATATAAATATACAGTTACAAGTTAAATAAACACCCACAAAATTAACCATTAAATGCTCATACAATTGTAATGTTAATATGCCTAAAAGTATACTTAAAAATTATTACTACATAAATTTGAAATAATTTAATATTCGAAATACAAATAGTTACTTCCTCCGACAAAGGGATGACACTTTAATACAAAATTATGTATGTATGTTATGTACTCATAGATATTGCATGTAATAACAAAACCCTTAAAGTATGCTAAACAAAATATACAAGTTGACATTTTAAAATACTAATTAACCCTTTGTGTATGTATATTCTTTATACTGTCCTGTTCTATGAGGAGCACTTCCGTTGTAGACACATACAAACTCATACTCAAAGAGTCGTCAATATTTTCATGTATCATCAGCACGGTGTATGTGTATGTAAGGGTATGTGTATAAACATCAAGATTTACTATTACAATATATTTCGGAAAAGTTTTCTTGATTATTTATGCATACTTACTTGTACGGTACTCGTGTACATCACGAGTACGTCACGTGTACATCACGAGTGTACATCACATGTACACGAGTGTACATGTGATGTACACTCGTGTACATCACATTGTATGTATTTGCTAACGACAATACTTAACATTTCAGTCTAATATCACTTTTAACTTGTTTGCGTGAAAGTTTTGCGAGTTAGTGTGTTGTGTGTCTGTTCAAGTGAGTGAAAATCAAATTAAAAGGGTGTACTATATGTCTCGTTGTTAGTTTTGTATGTTTTAAGGTGTACCTAGATAACAAAATCGTTGCACATCTTGTTCTCATCAAATGAATTGAGTGTGAAGATGTGAAGAATGTGGCCTCTTGCTCTTTATATATTTTTGTGAGTTTAGTAATTTTTGCATCAGCATACGTTATACATAAATTTATATTTATGTAATCTTTTTGGTATTTTTCTTATTATGTTTTTGGTTTGTTCTCTAAACTTAGCGATTGAAACCACTATAAAGTTACTACTATTTATTACATTTTTATTGTCTTTTATTTTAAGTAATTTAAAATTTGTTGAAATTAACTATGAAAACAATATTTTACTGCTATTATTTTTTGTAATTTAAATTTCTAGCTAAATATTTCTACTTGCACTTTTCAAAATCTGAAAAATTTAGAAAATAATTAATTCAAATTTCATTCAATGCATTTCATAAATTTTGAAAAATTGTCAAAAATAAATTGTAAAAGATTTTGTAAAGATGGAAATACCAGATGAATTCAACATTATTTGGCTTTAAAACTGCTTACTCGAAATTTAGAATTTTATCTATTTTACTATTGTTGAGCCCAACAAAAGGTACACCTCTTTTCTTTTAAGTAATTTAATGCATTTTATAAATTTTGAAAAATTTTCAAAAATAAATTGTAAAAGATTTTGTAAAGATAAAAATGGCAGATGAATTCAATATTATTTGGCTTTAAAACTGCTTACTCGAAATTTAGAATTTTATCAACTTTACTATTGTATGAGCCCAACAAAAAGTACATCTCTTTTCTTTGAAGTAATTTAAAATTTGCTGAAATTAACTATGAAAGCGATATTTTATTGCTATGATTTTTTGCCATTTAAATTTCTAGCTAAATATTTCCACTTGTATTTTTCAAAATCCGAAAAATTTAGAAAATAGTTAATTCAAAGTAACTTCAATGGATTTTATAAATTTTGAAAAATTTTCAAAAATAGACTATAAAAGCTTTTATGAAGGCAAAAATGGCAGATGAATTCACTATTATTTGGCTTTAAAACTGCTTACTCGAAATTTAGAATTTTATCAATTTTACTATTGTATGTGCCCAACAAAAAGTACATCTCTTTTCTTTGAAGTAATTTAAAATTTGTTGAAATTAACTATGAAAGCGAGGTTCTATTGCTATGATTTTTTGTAATATAAATTTCTAGCTAAATATTTCTACTTGTATTTTTCAAAATATCAAAAATTCAGAAAATAGTTAGTTCAAATTACCTTCAAAGCATTTCATAAATTTTGAAAAATTGTCAAAAATAAACTATAAAAGCTTTTATGAAGGCAAAAATGGCAGATGAATTCAACATTATTTGACTTTAAAATTGCTTACTCGAAATTTACAATTTTATCAATTTTACTATTGTATGAGCCCAACAAAAAGTACATCTCTTTATACCACTTTTTGCAGATATATCCTATTAGTGATCAAAATATAATTTTATTGATCAGCAATCTTCCATTTTCTTCACGATATATAAATTTAATCCAATTTCATTGTAGATTTACCCTTGTTGGCAGTTAAATGGTATCGCCTTTAGCTTTATTATATATTCATGAGTATGTGTAATACTTAATTAAATAATTGACTGTAAAGTAGCTTCAAATGCCTAAAAGTATGTTTTCGTAATGTTTAATTAATGATTTAAGAGTTAAAGCGAAATAAGTGCAGCATAAATAAAATAATAACAGTGAAGTAAAATACGGAAGCCTAAGCTGTAGGTACTTATGTGTATGAATGAAGTTGTAATATACAGATCTCTATCTATCTATTGTCAAGGAAAATGCTAAATAAGTAGATACTTTAAACTAACAAAACACTTTACATTTATGCCCGCACACATACACTGCTACTAACAACAATTGTAAAAAAAAAAACTCTTATATTTTTCTTCTTTATTTTTAATTCAACCACCACATGTTCTGGTCTTCTTTCGTATACGTTTATATATAAAAACGTTTGTACATTGCGATGTCAATGTCGAGTTAAACATTTTATATATTCATGCTAATCCCCCTTTGGTTTCCCTTTACACGTACTCTACCCCAGTCAGAGTCTACATATCAACTCACTAAAAACAACAACAACAACAACAACAACAACTAACAAATGAGGCAACTACAAGTGAATCTTTCATTCAATGAAGAAAGTGCCCTCTAGGCATTTGATATGCAACAACAACAACAACAACAACTATAATTGAAGATACATAACAAAGCAAGCGAACAGAGCAAGCAGAAAAAAAAATCAAAACATGGGCCAAATGCAGGCCAAATGGGGTTGTATTGTATGAAAAAGTCACGAGACATATCAGCCGTATTGTATTGTATTGAAACATTCGTACATACCAATACACATACACACCTACATGTATATATATATATATACGTGTGTTTTCACGCGAATACTATGTACACTTGTTCAAGCGTTTAACAATTTTAACACCCTCTTTCATTGTACATACATACAACTTACTCGACGACATTCATAATATGTATAATATGTAGGTACTATAAAAAGCTAATATTTTTCTCTCTGTTACCCTCAACAATTTTCATCGTAAAACTCTCTTTGATTGCATACCTTAATACTTACTACTACTATCAGTCTGGAATATAAAGTCTCTGTTAAGAGGAAGGAAGAATGTCGGTGGTATGTTGTCAATAAATGTTAGTTGTCTTTTTGTTCATTGAAAATGTTTGTAGTAGAGAATAATACTTCAAAATGTGTTACCAGATTGCGAAAATATTTCCACGTTATAAGGGTCAAAATGTTAAAACGGGTGAAAAATCACCTTTGATTGAAGCTAATTTTAAGAATTCATTTAAACTAAAAGACCTCAAAAAGAACTATAAAATATGGTGGCAAAAGAACTAGTGACAAAAGAACTAGTGACTAAAGAACTAGTGACAAAAGAACTAGTACAACGGCCTTTTGACCACAACAAGATATACAGGGGTTTAAACGACACCTCGGACTACATTATTTCCCAGGTAAACTTCAATAATTGGCCCAGTGTAGTGATAGAACAAAACGGGTGGCGGAAGAGCATCAGCATGGATTCCCACTCCTACAACCTGTTTGCCGATGGATACAAAATGGCGGAGGGTGTTGGAGCTGCACTGTTCTGTTCGGAGCTTGATCTTAAACTGTCATATAAGCTTCCAGATTACTGCAGCGTCTTTCAGGCTGAGGTCTGCGCCGCTATGAAGACAGCAGAGCTGGCGATTGAACGTACTCCTCTTAACTCTCAGGTTAATATATTCATTGACAGCCAAGCAGCCATTACGGCAATACACAACAGTGTAAAACTTGGATGGATAGACTATGCGTTGACAGACACGTCACCATCTATTGGGCACCGAGACATAAGGGAATTGAGAGGAATGAAAAAGTGGACGCACTTGCCAAAGCTGGCACAAGCCTGTCGGAAGTCGGAAGCCCGTGACGCATACATTCTCCTCTTTCCACATTGAAAACAGAAATTGACGTAGCAACGATTCAGGAAGTGGAGTCCTTGTGGCAGGGATTAACCTTCTGCAAGACTGAAAAAATCATGATTCGCACACATGACAGCAAAAACACCGACTACATTTTGTCATGCCCAAGAGAGGATGGTAAATATACTGGTTGGTGTTCTTACGGGACACTGCCTTACTCCGTCTTATGCTGCCAAATATTGGTCTGGTACAAAGCGATGCATGTTCAACATGCAACGAGGTCAATGCTAGGGGGATCTTACAGCACCTACTTGGCCACTGTCCAGCCCTCTACAGATCGCGCTTCAACTACCTTGGATCTGCGTCTTTTTCAACTCTGGAAATCATTGCGGGTCACAAAGGTAGTAATTTATTGAAACCCGCAAAAAAATGTATTAAAAACAAAATATAAGAAATCCCACAATTTCACTTGGTAACACAATGGACCGATATTGGTCTACGTGAGATCTTATAGATCAGCAAAGTAAACCTAACCTTCCTCCTGTAACAGCAAACAAAAATAAACGATCGAAAGAACTGTAAAATGTTTATTCAAATGAGAATAATTCTCACCAGTACCATCATTGAAACAGAATGCATTTCCTTTGTAATATCCTTCAATAACTAAAACGTAGCGAAATCTATCGAATATTTCATCTACTGGTACAATTTTCCCCACAGCCCATTCATCGATTATTATATGTTATGCCATAAATATATTATAGTTCCAGTAAGATAATATTTATTATCCGAGCTAAAATCAAAATCAATTAAAATATTTTGATTTAAGAAATGGTAAAAATATCGCTATTTAAAACAAAGAAATATTTTATCTCATTGTGCGGATAATGTGGCAACACTTACCGGAAATAGAAGAATAAAACAATAAAGAGACAAAGAAAGAGCAAAAGGGAAAATGAAGACCCCACGTTTATTCATTCTCACTCTTACTCTCTCTTCATCTCTCTTACGTTCTCCATTTGCGGTGCTCTCTTAAATACCACGGTGTTTCTCTCGATGTTTTGATACTCTCTCATTCATATTTGAAAACCATTTCTAATTCCTGTACATAATAACAACCGGAGAATAATAAAAGCAATAATATTGAATTCGAAAACAATGACATTAATGAAATTCCATCAATGCAGCACGTGCTCTTGTCACATTTGTACATCATTCCTCTTTTTTATTCTCGAAAGGGGGATGAAATTTGAAAACAAGGGCCTATATAAATGCTAAATTTTGAAACCTGATATGTAACATCTATTTCTATAACACGTTCAGATGCCATTGTAATACTGTTTATAATACCAGTTAATATCGCTGAGCGACTCCGAATTCCTATTCCGGGAATATTAGGGTTAATAAATTGCTAATTTTATTTAAATTCGCAAAAATATGAGTATGTAAGAAATGGGCTTAATAATATTGCCATTCTTAGACGCCGAACATTATATCCATTTTGGACAACATTATATTATAATAATAAAAGCAATAAAAAAGAAAAAGACAAAAAAAAACTTCTTTGAAAGAAAGCAATAAGATACGTAGTTTTAAAGTCGACACTAATATGATTGGGCCATATCAGTGTAGCTTCAGAACTGGTAAAGCTAACATCGACCAGATTTTCTCAATGTACCAAAGCCTGGAGAAGACCTAAGGAAAACAGATCGACATTCTTGAGAAACGAAAATCACGCTCTATGGCGCCGAAACCTAAACAATTTTTACCTCAGCTGAGGGCATCCCTTTAGTTTTCGAGAGAAAAGTCCTACGCACGATCTTTGGACGATCTATATGCTTTCACCGACATAGTAAAGCGCATCAAACTTCAGAGACTACGCTAACTAGATCGTGTGGAGCGAATGGAAGAACAGAATGAAGCTGAGAAAAAAAAAATTGGATATGAAAAAGATTCCTTTAAAGAAATCCACCTTCGTGAAATTTACCATAATCTTCAATTTGGAATATTCCCTATCCAATACAAAAATAATCATTAGAGTAATTATTCTGTAACATACATACGAGGGGGGTTCCAGAGCTATCCGACTATGGGGGAGTCTGCTCCTTCGTTTACGACTATCAAATATTGGGTGGTAGAGTTTAAAAGAGGTCTTACGAGCTGCCAAGACGAACACCGTAGTGGTCAACCAATTGAGGTGGCCACGCCAGAAAATATCGCCGGCTGAAGGTGCATGAGCTAGGTGTAATTACAGTCCAAATTTGAAGATAAAAAAGCTGTGTGCAAGATGGGTGCCGCGTTTGCTCACAATAGAACAAACACAACGTCGTGAAAATGTTTCTATAGAGTGTTTGGCAATGTTTCATAGTAATAAAGCCAAGTTTTTGCGTTGATTCGCAACCATGGATGAGATGTGGGTCCACCACTTTACACCTGAGACAAAGGAGCAGTCAAAACAGTGAACTCAAAGGGGAGAATCGTGTCCAAAGAAGACGAAGACAGTTCCATCTGCAGGCAAGGTTATGGCGTCTGTTTTTTTTTTTTTTGGGATACACGTGGGATAATTTTTATTGATTACCTTCAAAGAGGAAAGACAAGGCCGCATTTAGCGAAGAAGAAAATGTTCTTTCATCAAGACAATGCACCAGTTCACACATCCGCTTTTACGATGGCCAAAATCAATGAGTTAAAACTCGAATTGCTTCAGCATGCAACTTATTCGCCAGATTTAGCTCCTTCGGACTATTTTCTATTTCAAAATTTGAACAAATGGCTTGGTGGTAGAAGATTTGCAAACATTGAAGAGATGGAGTCTGCGGTAGATGGCTATTTTAATGAGCTAGACAGTTCATACTATAAACAGGTTATCGAAGCTATAGAATATCGTTGGGAAAAGTGTATAGAACTAAAAGGAAATTATGTTGAGAAATAGAGAATAATTTTCCCAAATTTTTTGTTTTCTTTGTTAGGTTGACTACATCCGGGACCAACCTCGTATATAGGATACTCTGCGAAATGAGTGCTACTGAGTAACAATACTTAATAAAAAGCATTTGAATGAGATTAAAGTTCACCTGACAATCTACAACAAATCTCTTATTCAAATAAAGTGGCAACTACATAATTTCGGCAAAAATATTACAAGAGAAATTTGAATTGAGCCTAGGGCTCTTGCAACATTTGACGCATGCCTTTTGTATCAGAGGTAACAGCATCAGTATGGGTCGTAAAATGAGAGCAACATCAATAAGACGATTTTAATGGCAAATCTATATTTTAATTTTATATTTTGTGATCACATTCATTGATTGAATGTGAACGTTAACAGTTTACTTTAGATTATAGGTGTAGTTCTTTAAGGCATTTTTTTAAATATTCGTCAATTTCAGCCGTACAAATAAGTAGTGACAATAAAGCTCCCACTATTTACATTGGCTAAAGAGAGCGAAAAAGACTAATTTTCATTTATGCCTTTATTAGTTTGATTCTTTAGAGTAAATAATGGAAATATTTTTGGCTACATTTGATGATAAACAAAAAAAGCATTTAATATGTCCAATATGTTCTTAGGAAAAATGACCTGACCGCAATGTGCCATTTTTTTAGTTCATATCACACAAAAAAAAGTGCGTTGAAAAGCGACTACAATAAATAAAAGCGGAAAGTACTTAATCACGTCATTCTCAATGGAATCATTAGTGTACATTGGGCGGAACTTCTGCCTAATTCATTTCATGTTTGATTTATATTTTCGACTAGCATCTGTATTAAATTGTGATCAATACTTGTGTATAAAATAACGAATTAGACAAAGTCACATATTCTGAGCAAGGAAGACCAAACCTCCGTTGGAAGGACCAAGTGTTGGGTAACCTGGCGGCGCGTGGAGTATCCAATTGGCTCCAGTAAGCGAAGAACAGAGAAGACTGGCGCCGCATTATAGGTTCGGCCTAAATCCATCATCGGTCGTTAGGGCCACGTAAGAAGAAAAAGAAGAAGAATATATTCTGACGGAATTGATGAGCACTAATAATGGATTTTCTCTTTCTCTGATAGCATATTTTTAGAAGGAACAAGAAGGAACATTTTCTTGCAAAATAGTATTTCTAAACGTGAAATTTTCTTAATTTTATTTTAAGAAACTAGTGTCTGGAAGCTGGATTTCCAATTCTTCCAATTTATAGGACTTTTATTTTTTCCTCATAAAATTTATGTAATTTGAAAAAACTGGTGCAGTTTAATTAACCCCAATCATTTCAAAGTTTATCTTGATAAAGCCAAAATTATATTAAAATTCAGCACACAAGAAGCTCATGAAAAACGAAGAAAAGCAAGAAGAAGAAGAAACAAAAGCAAAAATAATATAAAAAATATTTTCATTTTATACAAAGAATGACATTACCATAATGGCATCATTAGAGTCGCGTGCCAGGTGCATAAATGTACTCACACCATTTCAGTGGCACCAAACACACAGAATAAACTATGAATTTTTGTTAATTATAATTGGTAAGTGGAAAAAGGAGGTGCATAATAAAGATTTTCACCTTACAATAGACGATACTCTATACAATATACTCATACTCTGCGAAACAACAATGGCCACAAACAATTTTATTAAACAAACGAGCAACACTTACTTACCTCTATTGTTTCCTGGGCGGAGTATTTCCGGTTGTAGTCAACATGATGATGGTTCGGCATGTTTTTTCGTTGTATTTACTGTTGTTATTATTGTTGTTGTTGTTGTTGTAGTTGCCACTACTATTGCTACTGCTGTTGAAGACGTAAGTGAGACCAGTAGCATTTGTAGTTGCATGAGTCGCAACGGAGAAGTTGGTGGCGTACGTCAAAGCTTAACACGTGTTGATCAACATTGTGATTTCGATAAGAGATATGTACGTTCGTCCTCACTCCGGATTCATTTAAGCAATTTTCATTTCATTTATATTTTACGTTTATTTCTTCATCGATACGATTGTTGATTTATGGAAATTGGATACAAGGACGGATGATTTTCTTTCGAAAGATTTACTACAAAAATAGCGACGTTGCATTTTAAAATCCTGCAAACGAAAAAAATACATAAATTTAAGCAAATAATTGAAGTAAACAAACAAAATGGCAGCAAGAAAGTTTGATTGCAAGATGTTCGGCTTGCAAAGCCACATATACCATATGTATGTACTACCTACATATATTGTTGGCAAAGTTGCCATTGGCATAGCGTAATGGGCAAAGAATCAAATATGAAATAAGAAAATTTTTAAATCTTAACTTTAGTAATAGAAAGACATACTTGAGACAAAAAATGTGACTTTTATTGGAGTTGGGCGTGACCGATAATTTCCATTTTCAAATATAAGCTCTTGTTGATAAAAATAATCATATGTGCTAAATTGCAGTCCTATAGCTTCACAAATTCATGTCCAAAGTCAACAAACATGCATTCGAAAGCATACTTTTGTATAAGAGCTAACCTTGATTTTCACCCGATTACGCCCATTTTTTAATTCGGTCATTTATTTGTAGATATAATCATATGTACTTAATTTCGACTTCATAGCTTTGTATTTTCGAGTGCAAAGTGTGAAAACATACAAATAGAAACATACTTTCATATGGGAGGTAGGCGTGGTTTTTCTTCGATTCCATCCATTCTTGAACTCATCGATTAATTGATAAAACAAAGCATATGCACCAAGTTTGAGCTCGATAACTTTAAATTTTCGTGCACAAAATGTGAAAAAATACATTTGAAAATCAACTTTTATATGGGAGGTAGGCGTAGTTTTTATCCGTTTTCGCACATTTTTGAGCTGGCTCATAAATAAGAAAATAAAATCTTATGCAGCGAGTTTCAATATAATAGTTTCAACCTTTCGTGTGAAAAATGTAAAATAATTCACTTGAAAATATACCTTTGTATGAGAGGTACGTTTGTTTTTCATCCGATTACGTTAATTTTTAAAATGACCTATCCATGAGTAAATATAATAGTAATTACCAAATTTCAATATTATAGCTTCATATTTTCCAGTGCAAAGTGTGAAAAGATATATTTTAAATCATACTTTTGTATGGGAGGTAGGCGTGGTTATTATCCCTTTTCGCCCATTTTTGATCTGGCTCATATTTGAGAAAATAAAATTGCATGTACCGAGTTTCCATATGATAGTTTGAACGTTTCGTGCAAAACATGTAAAAAAAATCAATTTGAAAATATACTTTTGTATGAGAGGTAAGTATAATTTTCATCCGATTACGTTCATTTTCAAACTAACCTATCCATGAGCAAATAAAATAGTATGTAGCAAATTTCAATATTATAGTTTTATATTTTCCTGTGCAAGTGTGAAAAGATATATTTTAAATCATACCTTTGTATGGGAGGTAGACGTGGTTATTATCCGTTTTCGCCCATTTTTGAACTGGCTCATACATAAGAAAATAAAATCGTATGTACCGAGTTTCAATATAATAGTTTCAACATTTCGTACGAAAAATGTAAAAAAAATCAATTTGAAAATATACTTTTGTATGAGAGGTAAGTATAATTTTCATCCGATTACGTTCATTTTCAAACTAACCTATCCATGCGCAAATAAAATAGTATGTAACAAATTTCAATATTATAGTTTCATATTTTCCTGTGCAAGTGTGAAAAGATATATTTTAAATCATACCTTTGTATGGGAGGTAGGCGTGGTTATTATCCGTTTTCGCCCATTTTTGAGCTGGCTCATATTTGAGAAAATAAAATTGCATATACCTAATTTCAATATGATAGTTTCAACATTTCGTGCGAAAAATGTAAAAAAATCAATTTGAAAATATACTTTTGTATGAGAGGTACGTTTGATATTCATCCGATTAAGTTCATTTTCTAACTGACCTATCTATGAGGAAATATAATAGTACTTACTAAATTTTAATATTTTAGCTTCAAATTTTCCTGTGCAAAGTGTGAAAAGATATGATTTAAATCATATTTTTGTATGAGAGGTAGGCGTGATTTTCATTCGATATCGCTCATTGATGAACTAATCAACGCATTGGTAAAAATAATGCTGTATATCAATTTTCAGCGAGTTCGGATGTTGATTCTAATCAATATTATACATTTTGTCTTGATGAAAAGGCTTTATTGACATTAGGAGAAAAAATGCCAAGTTAAAAAAAAAAAAGGAAATATATGATTACAAATAGCTCTTTTTATATTTCAAAAATTTTATGTTCTACATTTTTTCTTTATTTTATATGTAAGTATATACATATCTACCGAAATTAAGCTTCAATATCCTTTCACTTTTTGTGGTTTGATTAGCAATGCAAAGTGTATACATTATTCAAACAAACTGAAGTTGTTTTAAAACTTTTGGGTGGTTTTTAAAATGTCGTTTTTTTTTTCTTTCTTATCGCTAAGTTATATGTATATTTCTTACAAAATTACATTTCTCATCTCATAGACCTCCTTGCCTCTTGTTCCTTATGCTACATTTCTTTTGCGATATTGCTTTAAAAATTTCGCCACAACTTTTTTTCTTTCTTAGCTATGTACTCGTATGTAGTAAATAGTGGATAATATTTTGTTTCTCTTCCTAATTTGTCTTGGATGGCATCCATTCATCTCCTTCCATGCGCATCTCTAGAATTCTTACAAAGTTGCCAATTTGAGAATAATGTTACAGTCGTTGCCTTATATCGTACTCGTACAATACTATTAACGCACGTGGATGCTACTTGTACGATGTGAAAATATTAAAAAGCGTAAGAGATTACATTGAAAGCTGCCAGCTGCCTGCAAAGGGTGGCTGTAATGTTGGTTGATGATTGGGGTTTGGGTTTGGGTTGTTTGTATTCGCATGGCAAAGAAATGGGAATGAATTTTTGTTTGGTTAAAGGTACGTGCTTGGACTAAATTTATTACATTTAGCAATTGCAAAAAGTTCATTGTCACGAGATTTTCTTATTATTTTTTTTTTCTTTTACTCTTTCAATATAATATTATTCGTTTTGCCCGTACTCGCACTTTGTTGTTGATTGTATGGAGACTGTATCAGATCACAGATTGAAATATTCTATTGAAAGTATTAACTTTATACGAATATATTTGTATGAAAACTATCGTTTTGTAATTTAGAATATCTACCCTCGATTTATTTACAAACAAACTATATGTATATATAAATATATATATTTATTTGTTCAAGTAATTAGATAAACATGTCATCACATAAGAAAGTTTCATTATCGATTTGCTAAACTTTTATCTGTCGTTGGCAAATTTTTTGTGTTTTCCATATGAACGACAATAAGGGAGAAACTAATTTTGAAATCATACAAGCTAATCCTTAGAAAATTTCCCCTCGATGAAAAACTACAAAAACCCCATTCATACAACTACAATTACTGTAGAAATGTTTCCTATTTGTTATTCCTATCAGCTTTTCTGTGAAATGTTTAGCAAAATGATTGAGAACAATTTAAAATAATCAGTTTGTGGAACTTAATGGATCACAATGGTTTTGTGAAGACTTCTTTAATTATGTATGCCTACAGGGTGCAGCATTTAGTGTTCCTTTTTTTAATAATAATTTATTTTTATAGTGGCAGCTCTTTTCCCAGTGGAAATCCTGACAGAAAGTCAGTATCATATCTCGGCGAAATGAAATGGATCGCTGTACGCTTGAACAACATTGGGAAATAATACAAACTTATTTCCAAAGAGTGCCGCAGCTCAGTGGTTAGTGTGTTGGTCTTCTGATCTGTAGGTTGCGGGTTCAATCCTTGGTTTTCTAAAAGAATTCTGTGACAAATCTCAGAAAAAGTGATGTCGCAAGAGATGTGCTGTTAGGAACCGGCTAAAATAAGTAGGTCCCTTCTAATACTGTTCAAAATTCAACACGCACAACAGTAATGGAAGAGAAGATCGGCCAAAGAGCCCTTCAGGCCTTATAAGTGCCACATATTAATTTTTTTCCCCTAAGATGATAGTTTATAGAGAGAGGGCCTCAGAGAGAGCGCAGCCACATAACCTAACCTAACCTAATGATATATAGCCCAAACAGTGCGTTTATTGAAAATAAGTTTTGGCCGAAATGAGGCACTCATTCCACCTACTTTATGCAAGTGTATGCAAAAAGTTCATGAGACTGGCACACTTATGGTCCCTGTCGTCGTACGGTGCGCACCGACTAGAATGTAGCCACCGTAAGCGAGAGTGTGCGACTCAGCTCTGGAACATCGACTCGCAATCGACCTCAACATTTCACGCACCAGCTTAATGTGACTTTTGCATAAAAACCTCGCATTATTCGCTTACAAGGTCCAATTGCTTCAGCCATTGAAAGCTGGCGACCATACTTTTCGTTATCCCTTCTCAGTTTGAGCCTTAGAGTAGCTCCAAATCTTTTCTGATAAAGCGGATTTTCATCTCGGCTGATTACAAGCAAAATTGCCGCATCTTGTGATCGGAAAACCCCTACATGATCGTCGAGAAGCCAATGCATCCTCAGAGAGTGACAGTTTGATGTGGATTTTGGAGAGATGGCATTGGCATAGGCCCATTTTTTTTTTTTTTTTTTGAAATGCTGCTTGAAATACCTTTTCGGTCAATGGTGAGCACTAGAGAGGCATGAGAAACGATTGTTGCCGAAAATTGAAGACATGAACTTGCACGACCCTTTGTTTCAGCAAGATGGCGCGCCATGCCATGCAGCCCATTGCACAATCGATCTTTTACGCACTAAATTCGGTAATCGTGTTATCAGCCGTCTACGTGATGTCACTTGGCCATCTCGAATCGGCAGTTTTACGGCGCTGGACTTTTTTCTTATGGGGTGCCGTGAAGAACCGATAATTTGTGAACAATGCTTTAACGAATAGCGAACAAGCCATTTGTGAGATATAGCCAGAAACCGTCACAAAGGTCTTGGAAAACTGCATTGAAAAGATGAGCTAATACGAAGCCAGCTGAATGAAGTCGTGTTCCATAAATATAAATGGAGCTCAACATTGACTTTGAAAAATTGTCAAAAATAAACTGTTTAAGATATTTGTAAAATAAAAATGGAAATTGAAAACGACATCGGTTAGCTTTAAAACTGTATCTGAAAAAATTTTAATTTGGAACACTTTCTTAAATCAGCAGCCTTATAACAGCCTTGCTGTTACCTATTAGATTTTTATTAAAAATTTTATTTAAATTTTAAATGATATACAGATACGAGTGCCATATGGTAAAATCAAAAGTATCAAAATATTAAAACTACATTGCTACATACTACATATATCTGACGTGACGTGCAAGTAATAAAAGTTAATGCGACATAACATTTGTTTTTCATTCACTATACTCCATCTCTATATCTCTCTCTTTCGCGCAATAATCTTCGATTTATATAAATAGTATCTCGAAATAAGCATTTCTTTTGTAACATCTGCAACATACAGTGTCTATGACCTGTTTATCGGTAAGTCAAGTCATGTCCTTATTCACAGACACTCACACACAGATGAATATATAATGGTCCGACGAATAATCGAATATTTGAATAAGATATGCTTAGCTTAAAACGTGCATATAAGTTGTGTGCTGATGCAGAAAATAAGCGCCATTTATGCTGTAGATAAGTTGGGCTTTTTTTTTTTAAATATGTATCACCATCATTAGCAGGTTGGCTTTAGAACTTAATAGTATGTGGCTTCTAATATGGCTTTGTTTCAATTAATTATAATGTTGCTGAAGAGTGACTACCTATTGATTTAATAGAGTGACAATTTTGCCGTTTGTCAAATCAAACCTAGCATTCCAATTGTCTTTTATCTTCCGTAAGATTTTTCATTTCATCAACAACAACAAATTCGCTATATTATTGCATAAATATAACACCGAAACTACGAAAGTTTAAGCTCCATACAGCGGTGTATTCGATACTCAGCCCATCTCAACTCAGCTAGCTCCGCTCAGATCATTAAAAATTAACATTTATGGACAAGACATGACCCCAAAATTCATACAATTTACTTAAGTGAAAATTACAAGATTTTAGAATCAAGTAATCCCACAAAATGATTAGAAATAGCAAATTGTCAGAGGTCATTAGTTGACACGTGACGTGATGAGCACTCATTTTGTGGTACAAATTAAAATTTATGGACTACACATTTTTAGGGTGATTTTTAGGGAAAGAGCATAATGGCAAAAAAAAAAAAAACCTGAACATATCTAATGATTTCATATTGCAAGTACAAAATACAGGGTGACTGATGAATATTGCTACATTAAAAAACTCAAATAAATTTTTATTATGCATACGGTTTAAATGGCCTTCACGTTCAGTGACGCCTGTGCGACATCTTATCAAAAAGTTATTCATTACTGCCTGAAGGGTTGTAGCAGGAATTGCCTCAATTATCATTCGAATGGATTGTTTCAAATCATTCAAATTTGTTGGTTTGGTTTTGTAAATTTCCTGTTTGCAACATCCCCACAAGAAAAAATCAGCTGGAGTAACGTTAGGAGACTTCGGGGGGCCAACGGAAAGTGGAGTTTCTTGAAATCAGCTTATTGGGGAATTTTCGTCTGGCTATGTGAGCAGTTGCATCATCTTGTTGAAATTTTTTCGGCGTAGTTCTCGAAAGGAAAACTCTTTCAACATCTTTAAGTAACGGTCTCAATTGACCGCAACTTTAACGCCATTTTCTTCGAAACTGCACAACACACTGTGACGCGAAGTGGGTGTAATTCCGTCTCATGGAGTATCTGTGGGTTAGGTTAGGCTATGTGGTTGCCCTCTCTCTGAGAGGACACATTTAGGCCAGAAAGGCCCATTGTGATACCACCCAACTTTTTTCCAATACTGTTGTGCGTGTTAAATCTGGACAGCATTAGAATGGACCTACTTATATTTGACGATTCTGAACGGCGGAACCGCTGTGACATCACTTTAACTTAGTTTTGTCACAGAGCACTTTTTTAAGAAGCATTTTTGGCAAATTGTTACTGCCGGAAAAATTTCCAATTCCTGTCGGCAGGTTGGTACCGTTCGAAAGAAAAATCTTTTCGATATTAAATTTTGTTATGCTATAGCTGGGGATTGAACCCACGACCAACAAATCAGAAGGCCAACGCACTAACCACTGAGCTACGGCACCCATTTAACTATCTAACATTGCCGTTCAAATTAAAATGGGCCATAAAAATCCAGTACAAGATGTTTTCGTGCTCTTCTGCCATTTTGGAGGGACTTCTGGCAAAATTCCAAGCAAATTGGAGGGTCTGCTGTATTCAGTTGGCTTGTTAGTTGAATTTTATATGGGAATAAGTTTAAATGTTTATACAAAATCATCTGCAGATATTAATTTGAGCAGATGAGCTCCTTGTCGAAACTGTAAGATTGGCTTGTATGACAACAGCTACAGCAGCAATTCTTTTCTACGTCCAAACTGAGGGTTCGCGATGAGAAAGTCTTGTTGCGATTGTTCCACACTCGACAAAATTATTCACGAGCCTCATTATAGTCCATCTGCTAGGAGGAGTGCCGTCAAACGTGCGCCTATATTCTCTTCGGACGTAAACTACGGACTCCAATGCATGACAGCGGCGCAAAATCCAAATTCTTGTTTCAATATCCTAATCTTCCATTTTTGTTAAATTTAAAGATGAATCTATTTAATAAAGTAAAACTGAAACAGATATGTTACATAGGAAAAAAGTTATAACATTTTTTTTGGTAACAGCTTTCATTAGCCACCATGTATAAGCAAGTAGTAGATAATGATGTTCTTGGTGTTATTCTGGTTGATTTATGATTTATTTGCAACTTTTTGACAATCATGAAATCTATGCAAGGACAGATGTATGCATTTAAGTAACATATATGTGTGCGAGTATAGATATATGAGTGGGGATGCACTATGACATGTCCATGGAAAATTCTGGGAGAATATTAAATGTACATATGAAATGTTCTAGTCCGAAATACGACTGCATTTGAACTGTAAATACAAAACATACGACATATTAGCATGCGACAATAAACAAATAAATGCCCTTTAATCTAATAGAAGCTTCTAGATTTCTGTTATTTGTATTTTGCAAGAGCCCATTCCGTACGTGTATTGATAATTTATTATTAACAGCAAATACAAAATACATTACTCTTCGTCTTAACAATTCTCTAGTCTTAGTTGCAGCATAGCTCATCGAAACCTTTATTTGTACAGTGTAAATTTCAAAATGATGCCCAGAATAGTATTTGTGCAATGTAATATCGAAAGGATATCAAAAATGACAACCTTACACGAATAACGGGAGAAAATTGTGGCTAACCAATGATAGTATTGTGAGCATATATGAGGGTGGTGTTTATTGCTGGTCATCATCACTATTTCTACCTACTGTGACTACCATAGAACACACACACACACACACACACACACACAAATAGCATCATACTGGTACTGGTACTATATATATGGTGTCTCATACATTTATAATGAACTAGTATTGTATTGTATTGACAGACAAAAGAAGCTATGAAATAAATAAACAATACAATGCATACACACACACACACACACACACTTACAGACTTATTGTTTGAATATAGGCAAAGAAAGGGGAGACCAAATAAGAGAATAGGAAATTGACCAGCTAAAATATAATGACTCAATACGAATGGTAAGCTAATAATTAGTGAACTGTGAGACTGTGTCAATACAAATACCTTCTCTGAATATCCTTACACAAATACATCCCTTGTAGTTCATTAGATGAATAAGTCTTTGTGGGTTTAAGTTCAGGCTTAAGGGTGATAAGCCATTAGAGTGAAGCCACATCATCTTCTAATTTTAATATCATTTAAATTTCTCAACTCATATAGCACACATAAATATGTGCTCTTAGCAAAACCACAAAATTTCAATATGCATGCGTCATTATTTAGCTCTTGGCCTTCACACAGCCTTACACAAAATACATATAAAATTTTGAGAATTTACTAGTTGTCCAAAAATTGCCTTTATTCGCATTTAAAATGGATACTTTTATTACGATATTCATAATAAAAGCAATAAAATCTTTATGCAACCAGTATATACGATGCGTATGAGTAATTTAAATATGAGATTTATACTTGTAGCTTGTCTAACTTGTACTTGTAGATAGGAAAGAATTATAAATTTAACTGATTTATTTGAGCGTCCCGATATATAAAAGTGTTTTAAAACAAACAAAAGCTCAAATTTTATATTAACATTATGCAGAATTATTATGTTAATAAACACTATGAAGGAAAATAATCAAAGGAATGAATCATACTCGTATTCTGCCGTCGGTCGTGCTTTTATTAAGGCTACAAATTTCACTAAACAGACTAATAAATTCATTTATTCACGCACTTCATCATCATACCGTACATATACAGGGGACGCAGGCAATCTACGAGTACATACTTTTTCATATTTCAAATGAATGCAATAATAAGCAAGCAAGCATTATAATATAAACAAACACATACAGAAAAAAGAAAAGAAAAGACCATTAAAGAAATGTATGAATATATATGTTGACTTGAATATAGATATGTAAATGCCAACAATAATCCCTCTTGGAAATACTGGTAATATACTTGACTCAGTAGATTGAAACCATATATTCTTAATATTTATTCATTCCTAGCAATCATGTAAGGAGATACTACTTCACTTCAGCATACCTTTACCTCACTCACAATTGATTGGAACTTGCAGACCGGTCTCTATGAACCCAAGGGCACAAAATATTTACTCAAGTCGTTTTCAAATCTAAGTTTTCAACACTAGATTCATAAAAATTGTCTTCTAATGAATTGATATGATTTATAATACGAACAATAAAATGAAAATCGCACCTAACTTCCACGCAAAGACATGCTTCTGAAGGTCCTTTTCTAAATTTCGGCATACAAACTTATAATTTAATCAAACTCTACGCCTGGATATGAGTTTATTTTAACAAACAAAGCAACAAAACAAAGAATGATTATAATCACTTGACTATCACACCAGTCTCCCATACAAAAATATGATTTCGAATGCATATTTTGAAATTTTGCGCATGTAAATATAAACCTATTCAACTGAAATTCAGAAAGTAAGTTTATTTTAACTAATGAAGAGATAAGTTAAACATTGAGCGTAAACAAATAAGAATCACACCTACCTCCCATACAAAAATATGTTTTGGAATGCATATTTTCACTGTTTTCGCATGTAAATATAAACCGATCAAACTATAACTCAGTGAATGAATTTATTATTACTAACGAAAACATTCAGCACAGTATGTGTATAGTCAAATGAAAACCATATATATATCCCATAGAAAAATATGATTTCGAATGCATTTTTTCAGGCTTTGCGTATGTAAATATAAATCAATCGAACTGAAACTCTCCACAAGAGTTTAGTTTTTACTTAGAAATTGATAAGTTTAAGTATAAGCATAATCAAATGAAAACCACATCTATCTCCCATACAAAAGTATGATCTCGAATGCATTTTTGCATACTTTTTGCATGTAAACGTAAAACGATCCAACTCTAAGTCGGTATATAAGTTTATTGTTACTAACGAATACATGTGGCAAAGAATGAATATTTTCAGAGGAAAATCATACCTATCTCTCATACAAAAAGTATGTTTTGAAAGGGTTTTAAAGTACTTTGAGCACGTAAATATATGTCAAACAAACTGAAACTTGGTATATAATATAATTTTTACTATTGAAATCACAAAACAAAATATGAATATAATCAGATGAAAACTACGTATACTTCCCATACAACAATATATTTTTAAATGCATATTTCCAAATTATATGCACGAAAATATAAATCGAGCAAACTGTAAATTAGTTTATATTAACTAACAAACATATAAGATAAACAATTTTTATAATTACATAAAAATTTCTCCTATCTCCCATATAAAAGTATGTTTTTGAATGCATATTTGCGGACTTGGAGCTGGTATGCGTATAGAAATTATGCTGAAAATCGATTATTATTACCAATTAAAGAATAATCATCAAGAATAATCATAGTTGAATGAAATTCACACCTAGCTCCCATACAAAAATATGATTTCAAACGTATATTTCATATTATAGGGTATATAAGTTGCAAAATATGATAAGAATTCCATTTATTAATTTTAATTTAATTTATTTAATTAGTTTTAATTTAGTTTTGTAATCCTAATGAAATATAAATGTTAAATAATTATAAATTTAATTTTTCCTAGTGGGTTTCAATGAAAATTCAGAAAACATATACATATAAATACATTTGTATATGCAATAACATAAACAAACCGCAAATTACTGCAAGGAAAATTTGTTCTACTCTTACCGAAATTGTATTGGTATGTGAAATAGTAGTAGTACTCAGTCATGAGTGTTGCAAGTATTTGCCAACAGTGTATGTATAATACCATCTACACGGTGTGATACATATCATAATCAGTGTGTATATAAGCAAATCTGAATATGATGTAGTACAACTCATTAAAGTGAATATAAACAAAAACATAACAAACTTGTAAATAATGAAAGATGTATGACTATGTACGTATCTATCTACACATACATACATACATACATACATTCGAGTATATTAGCAACAACTGTATTGAAGAGGATGATATAAAAGATGTAAGATGCTTTAATAAAAATGCAAACACAATATTACCGGAGTACCGGAAGGTAGTAAAAGGGGCCGACAATAGGAAATGCTACGGTAAATCATACATCTACACATCACACATATTCAAGTATCTACATACATACTCGTATATGTAAAGTAGAAACATATGAAGCATTATAATCACTTCTAAATGGAATATATGTTGTTGACATGTTGGTCCAACAAATGATAGTTTAATGATGCTGAGTACATATATTATAGTATTGGTTAGCTAAGTAAATGTTGTGGTTTTGTAAATTAATGGGCGTTTAACATAAATCGTTTGGGTGGATATCTGGGTATGTATAATAATGACTATAATTAGGTCAACAGCACCTGTTTGATTTTTTTTTTTTTTTTTTACAAAATTCTTCGAAGAATTTTTTTTTTTTATATTTCAATATTTGCTCACCTATTTGTTTGACAGTTTTTTTTTTTAATAATTTTATAAAAGAGTAGACATTTCATAATTTAACATGTTGTGCTAATATGCGACACAGTAAAATTCAATAGTACTCATCGAAAGCCAGTGGAAAAGTACAAAATGGAGATATAAAATTTTGAAATCGAAAAGAAAATTAAATTTCACACTACAAGTGAGGGTTGACTATATTCACTCAGAGCAAATATCATCCAAACCCCCCCTATAATACAAGGTCACCAACGTCGAAGCGTTTACTTTGTTTTAAAATATTTGAAAGCAAAGGAATAAAGGTCGTAAATATTTCATATGAAAAATCTTTAAATTTCAAATTCAAAAAAATACAAAATTGAACTTGACATAAATCAATCTTCCCTCAACTTTCTCTCTCTCTTTCATACTTTTCTTTGGCTCTTCGTCCTCTTCTAAACGAATTGTTGCTTGCTTTGACACCAATTTGCACCAAACGGATTCACACTTGAGAGTTTGATAACCCTTGGCATATCTAAACTCACACTAGAAAGTTTCACAAGCCGTCACCAATATGCAGACCTCCCACCTCCAGTACTCCGTCCCATCCATATATGTATGAGTTTTATTTGCCTTCGTATTTATTTGTCAATCATTATCATTATTTGCTAGTGTGAAACCAACCCCCAATAGACAGACGGAAGGCCAAAACGATTTTTCTACTTTACAAACAATGTGTTCTGCTCTGAAGAACTTTAACAACAAATACATACATACGTATGTATCATATAATAATAATCCTCAAACTCTACTCAGCACTGTTAACAACAAAAGTTTTCATTGTCTTTTTACCACTACAAAACACACAATCTATGTACGAGTATGTATGTACTATGGGGCATATTGGTTGTTCTCAATTTTGTCGTTTGTCGGTGTCATCATCTTGTTCACAACATCAACTTCATCTTTATTGTGATTATGATCTCGTCATCGTCGTGGGCGTCGTCGTCATCATCGTCGGCGTCATCGTCATCATCATCTTATTAAGGGATAAAAAGAGGAGACCCTCATTCTAATGGCAATAATGTCTGCAGTCGATCATATTGTTGTGAAACGCAACGTCTCACGCCAAGGCGTGAGATAATGTCAAAAAGAAGGCGCTTAGATTGTGTAAAAATTTTCCAACTTATTGCTTGTGTTTAATTTTTTGGAAGTTTACTTGTATTTATGCTAATCTACATAGAATATATATACGGGTTTGTATGAATGCTGCATGGGAATGTAGCTAATATGGCTGACAGATAGATGTCAAATAATAAAATATGTACATATTGTATTTGCGTTGATTTTTAATTTTTCCAAACTTTTTAATAATACATACAAGCATTAGTCAAAGTTGTTTAATAGAATATTTTTAGCTATCAGCGAATTTATGTAAGTAAGCCCATAATTAGTTGTTACTTTTTCAGTTAATTTCAAATTATTTTAGTAGAAGTATGGCGATAAATGAATAATGACAATTAAGAGACGGTTCGATATCTCTATCGGTCGCTATAATTTACATTCTTGTGGTCAGCTCTGATGAAAAGTATGTAGAGGGTAATTGTGAATGATTACGGTACGAATTATATCGACAAAAAAAAAAGTATTTTTTTTTATCTCTTAGAAACTTTTCCATGGCAAATTGTTACTGCCGCAAGAATTGTCAATTGCATGCCGACAGGTGGGTACCGTTCGAAAGAAAAATCTTTCCATATTAAATTTATGCTTCAGCCAGAAATTGAACTCACGACCTACGGATTAGAAAGTCAACGCATTAACCACCTGTCGGCAAGCAATTGTCAATTCTTCCAACATATAACAATTTGCCATGGAAAAGCTTCTAAAAGAGCTCTATGACAAAGTTTAGAAAAAGCGATGTCACAAGGATTCTGCCGTTCGGAACCAGCTAAACGATGCCCCTTGTAACGCTGACCCAAATTTAACGCGCATAACGGCACTGGAAGAGAACCTCGGGCACTTGGGGTCTTATAAGTGCCACATATTTATTTTTTTTTTCGATCGTAAAGTCAAAGAATGTGCGATTTGATGTTTTCTTGTGTTTTCATATATTGGGTTAGGGTTAAGGATAGTTCTCCAAAATTAGTTGCAGTCCTCTTTTGAAATTTTGACCTGATCAACTTAGAAAATTTTCTTCAGATATTCAAACAATTTGTTCCTCCAAATGCTAACCACGCATAGACTTGAGGATATTTTATTCGGAGCCCAATGACGCAGATCAACGAAGAGCCTAAAGAGTCTAGAGAGGAGCTATTGAAAATGCATTCACAAGTTGTAATTTCTAAATGACGCCAGCGAATGAAAAAAGAAAACGAAATAATCTACATGTCCATTAAGGCGAAAATATCTCTCAATCCACCGATACTTACTTACTTATGTGGAAATTACAACCAAAAACCATTTTAGGCCGAATCTAGCATGCTTCGTCAGCCACCTCTTTTCTCTGCTTTGAAATTCCAAGCGTTTACAAGTCCTCCAGTACTTGATCTTTCCACCGGAGGTTAGGTCTTCATCTTCTGCGTCGTCCACCAACGGGTTTCAAATATTACACCTTCTTAACCGAAGCGTGTTCTTCCATTCGCTCGACATGACCTAACCAGAGTAGTTGCTGAATTTTAACGTGCTTTACTATGTCGCAAATAGACCCAAAGAACTTGCGTAGGATTTTTCTCTCGAAAACTCCGAGCATTCTCTCATCTGACGTGAAAATTGTCCAAGCTTCGGCGCCATATGTAAGGACAGGCATGATGAGAGACTTGTAGAGTGTGGTTATCGTTTCTTAAGATAAGGCCCAACTTCTCAATTGCTTACTTAGCCCAAAGTAACACCTGTTAGCAACAGTTGTCCTTCCTGCACACAGGTATATCTGTCGAACTACGTGAAATGTGTGCTCTCTGATGAGAAAAATTTCCCTATTGAGCAGTTCATAAACTCTCAAAATGATCGTGTTTACTTAACCCGAAGTAATTTTCCATCTTAAGTAATGGCATGGGCAGCTGTGACCGCTGATGGACGCTCTCCAATGGTTTTCATCGAGCATGGTGTCAAAGTAAATGCGACTTATTATCGGAAAAATGTTTTAGAAATTTCTTTAGACCATGGACATTCCAACAAGACTCCGCACCGTTTCATAAAGCTCGTATGAACCAAGAATGGTTAAAAAAACATGTTTTTACTTACACTTCATTTCATCCACACAATGGCTTTCGAATTCGCCAGATCCAAATCCGATGGACTATTCCATCTAGGCCATTTTGGAGAACAGGATGAGGACTAAAAAATATGCCAGTATGGATGCGCTGAAGAAAGTCATTCTTCGGGAATGGGTAAAAATGCCAGAAGATCAACATTCAACCGTGCCGTGAAACATTCAACTCATTTTTTAACCGTTTGTAGGTCATAAAAAAATAAATAAATATGTGGCACTTAAAACCCCAAAGGGGTCATTGGCCGAGCTTCTCTTCCATTACTGTTGTGCGTCTTAAATTTTGGACAATATTAGAATGGACCTACTTATTTTAGCCGGTTCCGAACGGCAGAACACTTGTGACATCACTTTTTTCTGAGCTTTGTCACAGAGTTCTTTTTAGAAGCTTTATCATGGAAAGTTGTTACTGTCGGAAGAATTGCCAATTGCTTGCCGACAGGTGGATACCGTTCGAAAGAAAAATCTTTTCGATATTAAATTTGTTTGTAGGCCATAGTCTAGACAAAAGGTGACCACATCGAGCTAAAGTGAAAGGAATTTGAAATGTTGATTATTTCGACAATTTTTGTAATTTGAATCAATAAAAAATAATTTCACACAAAGAAGATATGGTCGCTTGAATAGGTAAAACTTCAATCGCCTAACCCTGAATATTCTCAAACTTTAAACAATGGAGCAATTAAGAAATTGAGCTCGTAAAATTATTTTTGCAGAAAGGCTATTAATACGAAAAGAATCGGTTGAATATGTTTTTCAACCTGACCGTTTTTCATGACGAAGTGGTATTTAAACTTCAATATTATAGCATTTTTGTAGAAAATGAGAAGGCAGATGAATTGACTCGCCTTATAACGTAACGTTTCCCCTGGAGGTTGTCGAAAGAAACAACTACCAGCATCGTCTTGAACTAGCAATTAGCAGGTGTTAGTCACTTTTAAACAAAGACAAGTAGTTGACTGCAGATTACCGTGGTTCATTACTCAGATCACTATTTCTAGATATACATTCTGTCAAATAAGTACCCGGAAATTCTCATTTCCGGAAATTCTCACGGCGTCATTAGGAACAAGTCAACCTTTTGTGTGCGTTGCGATTTTTACTATGGATAAAAATATCGAACAAAGAGTGTGTGTGAAATTTTGTGTTTCAAACGAAATTTCTTGTGCCAAAACGTTGGAAATGTTGAAAAAAACATTTGGTGATTCAACCATGTCGAAAACTATGTTCGATATTTGTCTTTGTTCAATATTTTTATCCATAGTAAAAATCGCAACGCACACAACAGGTTGACTTGTTCCTAATGACGCCGTAACCAAACTAAGTGACACATAGCAATAAAAATTCAGAGAATAGTGGCTGACAGTTGTGCCAACCTGGGAAAAAAATTTTTTTGAAATATTATCAGAGGGAAAATTAAAAATGAGAATTTCCGGGTACTTATTTGAGAGAATGTACTATTTCAACAATCAGTCCGCGGAACCTATATACTCCCATACCTACATTTTGCAAGGACTGAGATATTAAAACGTCAATTAATGCTAATTATGTAGCACAATCGAATCTCTGTGGATCAGCCGTTGCAATCAATAATTGCCGCATCTACTTACATTTTTATTTTTTAAATTAAATATTCTACCAAAAATAAATCCAGAAAAAAGAGATCCCAACGCGAAAACCACTTTAATAGAGTATTCTGGTGCTAATTATATTAGCAAACTTAAATTATAGCACATTCAAAAAAAAAAAAAAAAAAAAAAAACAAGAAAAACGAAAAATATTGGGTACACTTAATTCAATTTACCACCCGCTAGCGTATAATAACTGCGTGAAACCTTCAACTATGCAGTGATGCTTTTAGCAATTGCCCTTACTACATAGATTGGCCTAAAAATATATGAAAATTGTATACCAGTATACAGTATTACATCTTTTCTTTTACATCCCCTGAATAACCGGCACTCTGAATATGAAATTAAAAACTACAGGAATCTTTTTTTTTTTTGTGTTTTTTTTTTTGTTGGTGTACCATTTATTTATCTCACCTCCAACCACTTAAAGCTCTGAGTTGAATACATAAACAAACAGAATAAAATGTGTAATAAACAGAAGAAGTAGATGAAAAAAAAAAAATGTAAGAATGGGAAAGGACAACAGTAATAATACTCTTGTTTCATTATTATGTCAAGTTTGTATGTAGGTATTTGATCTTCCATTTAATAAATATAGGGGCTCATTTCTCACACCACATAACCTACACACGTACCCACGCTCTTATGACTTCCATGACTAAATCAGCCAACGAAATGACGACTAAAGGAAATATCAAATTACACAATCTCTCTCATTTTACTACTACTACTACTAGAATGATTCATAGAGCAAGTCCCACATGTATGACTGTTTCGAGGGCACGTGAGTGAGAAGCAAATCTTCAATGAAAATGGCAATGATTCAACTTTATCTATGCAGCATGTAGGCACCACTCAGATCTCAGACGCTATTATATGTCTGTATGTCAAGAAGTCGCTTAATTCTGTGTTGTTATTCGCAGTTATAAACATATGTTTCTGTTTTGCAGCCGTTTCAATTCCATTCTGTTCTGCTCCGGTTCACCTTTTCATAATATGACCGGATAAAATTTCTTATACTCACAGGTATACTTGTAGGTGTATAATACGAGTACATAGACATAAATATATGTAATATAATCCCATGGTAGCAGTAATATGCGCTCGTAAATATTTTTACGCACATTTTTATGTGTAGGTAGGTAGGTAGGTACGAGTATATGTATCTTCTGCATTTTCATGGGAGCCAGCCAATGTTGGTGCCGTATGGGTGCTTGCTATCCTTTGAAAATAGCATCATGGTTGCTTGATATTACTTCATCTGTTCGCACGTGATGTGAAGCAAAATTCAATTTTATGTTATTATTCATACATTTTGCAGTTGTTGTTGTTGTTCCTTTCGCTTTCATTTCATGCACATTAAATTTGTTCGAAAAAAAAAATTTTTTTGAAATTTTTTGTAAATCCGAAATTTATTTTCTGAAAGTTTCGAAGAAAGTTTTATGCAAAAAAGAAAAATTGCCTCATGTAAAATTTTAAAATTTTTATATTCTTAGTACAATAAAAATATTTCAATATATTTTTTTTATTTCTACATTCAGAAAATGAAGGTAAATTAAGCGCAAAAATGGGATTTTTTTAAACGTTTACCAAAAGGAAATTAATTAAATAATATTTTACCAATCCATTTAAAATTTTTCAGAAATTAAATTTCAGAATTTGTTTCGATAAATGAAAAAAAGTACTAAGGTCGAATTTCGAATCAAACCAGATCGTACAGGATGATTTTTTAAGAGCTTTCGGATTTCATTTAAAAAAAAAAAACATAAAATTTAGAGAAATGTATGAAATCTTTATTTAAGTCCATAGAATGATAATTCAATGTTTAAAGATAATTTCATGTAAATGTTGACCGCGGCTGCGCCTCAAATGGTTCATACCCTGGGTCCAATTTTGGCAATCCCACGATCTAGACGGCCAATTGACCGGCCCCAAACGTGAAATAAACTGTTCACCGAACTTGCCTTTCAATTGGACCATTGTTTCGCGTGCTCTGTGGCATGTGGCACCGTCTTGTTGAAACCACATGTCAGCCAAGTCCAGCTCTTCCATTTTGGGCAAAAAAAGGTTTGTAATCATCGCACGGTAGCGCTCGCCATTCACAGCAACGTTCCTGCCTATAATCCCACCGGCCCATAATCCACACCAAACAGTGTATTTTTCGGGATGCATTGGCAGTTCTTGCAATGCTTCTGGCTGCTCTTCACAGTGAAGAGAAAGTGTTAAGAAAGTGCACGATGCACTTTCTTAACCGAGCATGAATTTTGATAATAAGCCGATTCATGGTTAAATTATAAACCAAACTGAACATGTTTGACAGTAACATGTGACACGAAAACAGCTGAGCCGCCAAAAACAGTGCTGCCAAAAACAAAGTTAAAAAATCACCATGTATTTTAACTAACTGAATTTAATCTTAAACCAAAATATTTCACTAATATTTCATTAAACCAAAGCAAATAATACCACATTTTTTTCGAAAATTAAATATTGAATTAAAACACTTTTTCAAATGTTTTAAAATAAGTGGAGAGCCAGAAAAAAAATATTCTGAAAGTTCTATATCATTTTTTGGACAGTACAAATCATACAGAGATGTAATTTGGTTTCGCCCATTTAGCGTAGTGGTTGGCGGAGCTGACGTTTGAATAAGTGTAAAATTAAAGTAGCTCATAAAAATGTTTGTCACATGTTTGTTATTTGGCTTGTGTGGCATTATGAACAAGAAAATTTATACAGGTGTACATACATACATACATATGTATTTGTGAATGTATGAGTATACTTATACATACGTGTAAGTATTTATGCCGTTACATTTTGTGTAACGGTGTTTCTATATGAAAACCGGAAACACATGCGAATGAAAAAAAAAATATCATATATAAATTGATTTTTTTTCTCCACTTTTAAGATTGAAAAATAAATATTTTGTCTCATGTGTATATAAATGCAAGCATTATGAAGATAGAGCAGACTTCATTTGTCGTTAAATGTATTAACTAGATTACAAAATTCTATATAAACATTTTTATTATATTTATTCAAAATGATTTATCCATATACCATACAATATTTATAGGTTTATTTCTACAATAAACCGAAGATATACCTTAAATCGAATTATTTCAATAGTTTTGCCATAAAAAAGGACCAAGAAAAAAAATAGAAGATCACAAAATTGAATATCAAAGAATGTTCAAAATACAAAACAAAACAAAAAAAAAAGGATGTTTATTACTTTTGTTGTTATGGGAATACATAGTAGAATATATCTACTTATGTATGTATGTATCATCTTGTTAGCAAATATCAAAGTAATATGGGAAATGCTCATATGTTTTAACATAATGCAAATGCCAAGCATATAACATATAAGTATTAAAATGTAACTCAATTATATAACATGGATTTATTATTATTATTATAATTTTTTTTATTTGTAATAATCTTACATCCAAAAGATATCGAAGTATAGAACATGTATCATTGCCGTGCTGCTTTGTTCTGTTGTTATATTGAAGGAATTTTCCACCCTAAAAGCACAAAGTTTGGAATCTGATTAAGGTCGTTTCTTTTTTTTTTTTTCTTTTTTTTTTTTGTGAAAAATAGCAAAACTCATAAGGATTATTAAGATGCATTATTAAGATCGACTTATTTATATAATTTTTATTAGATTATTATTGTCTTAAAAAAATACATGAAAACAACGCAATACAATTATATTGTATATATTTGTTGTATTTTTGGAGCCCTCAATAAAAGCTAGGCTGAGTTTAGTTGTGACAACAATTACCGGCTTATGCTGAATTAGTCCAAATTCGGCGTTTTGTCTAGCGTCTACGGAATTTTCGATTTGTATTGTGAAAAATAGTTTTCGTGAAGATGAAGATATTCCCAAAAATTTTCTGAATGCAATTCTCCGGTAAAAATAAACTTACGCACAAACAGGCAGACTAAATAGCTAAATAGACTTCAACAGTGATATCGATCAACAAAATATATACTTTTCCATACTCGCCACGCCTCCCCGAAGGTTTTACAAATGAAAATATAAAATTACCGTTACCTTAAAAATCATAACTTCTTATGGGTTTTACGAAAGAAATCATAAAATTGGCACAATCGACTCCTAAAAATACATAAAAACAATGAAACGAATTTTTTTTAGTATATTTTGGGACAAAATATTTACCAATTTCCAGATATGAAGTCGTACCGTAAATAATTTTCTAAGAAAAGATCCAGTTCTTAGATATTAGGTCCCAGAATAACCACAAATATAACAGAGCCCAACAAAAAAAAAAAAAAATTAAATATAAGTTTTCCGACCGATCAGAGAAGCCACATTTTATGAATTATGAGTGGTTAAATTCAATTCGGTGGTCGGATTTTTGCTGATTATCCCCTGATTATCTGTTTCGAAACTCGCTATTGTAACCAAAAAGAAAAAATCTTGGTATGTCTAACGGACCAAAGTAGTTACATTCTATGGATTTTGGGTCGCTAAATTCAAATCCGTAGTCGTATTTCCGCCAATTTTCTTTCTACCCTCAAAATATCTCCAAAATAGCCCGAAAAGTGTAGGTCGTGGATTGGTAACCACCTGTCAGCAAGCAATTCTTTCGGCAGTAACAATTTGCCATGAAAAACTTCTAACGGAACTCTGTGACAAAGTTCAGAAGAAAAGATGTCACAAGAGTTCTGCCGCTCCAAACTGGCTAATATAAGAAGGTCCCTTCTAACACTGTCAAAAATTCAACACTCACAACAGTACTGGAAGAGAAGCTCGGGCAAAGAGTCATTCAGGACCTATAAGTGCCACATATTTATATTTTTATAGAAAGAAAGGTATGTTATTTGATGTTAAAATGAAACTTTTGTACTTTTTGAAGAGAAACTCGGCCAGAGGGCCCTTCAGGACCTATAAGTGCCACATATTTATTTTTATTTTTTTTTTATAGCCAGAAAAGTATGTTATTTGATGTTAGAATGAAACTTTTTGTACTTCTTAGTGGCATTTCTGGCATAAGTATGGAAAAAATGTAGGTGTAGAAGGGCAGTTATTTGCTCAATTCGAAGTTTTTTCTTAATCTTATAATGAAAAAAAAAAATTACATTTGCTGCTCAATTTCATTCAACATTTTAAAAATGTGAGCAATAAAATAAAACAAAATATTTAAACATCCATTTAAAGCTTCTCAGCCTTTAAGTATTTGAGGCTTGTGGGTAAATAAAACGAGTGTGTCTTGAAAAATGCCCTATCCTTTAAGTGGCATTACAAAAAACAAAAGGCAACAAATTCTACATGAAAGAAAGAAACTTGAAAGAAATTCTCAAATTTTAGTAAAAATGTTAAAAATTATTCTCATGAAATCATCATCATTGCTGCGTGAAATATTGTTGAAAATTTTGTGTAGAACTGAGACTACTCACCTTGAGCAATACCTTGATTTATTCCACAGTTATTCCATATGTCAGCAAGTGTATATCCAAATAATAATCCAAATATTTACAAGTGTATGCCGCTACTCCAAACATTTTAGAGAATATTCTCGTTCAATCGTATGAACAATAAATCCAAAGAGACACATATTATATACAGCTAAGCATAATGTTTCAATGTGCAAATAATTGCAAACGAATTAATCAAAGAGACATCCTTTTTTACTACAATATATATATATATGTATTTTTTTTTTTTTTATTATCACATTATAACATCATTAAACATTCACTTTTCTTATCTAAAATTATATTAAGAATTAAATTGTAATTAGCTTTAACTACTGAAACGCAATTAGAAGCCATTTAATATGATCTCTATCGCATGTACATATAACATATACATAGGTAGAACATTTCGCATTCATTATTGATTCAATTAAGATAGCAAAGTGTGATAAATTTTTCAACATCACACTTAAGGCAGTTGAACACGCACGCTGATGAGACTGTTATAAAAACCACGTGTGTAAAGTACATATATAAATGCACAATGGTCGATTAGACCGTCGATTGGGGGCCACATACAATTATTCACCAGCATTCAGTAGTAAGTATCAGTAGCATCACAGGGGGAATTTTATTACAAACCGTATTGAGAGTATAAATAAAATATACTCATTTATATTCAATGATTTCACCATTTGTTTGCTATCTTGTTATTTTTTGCCCCCTTTTTTTATTGCACATTGCCTTTATTTTATAAAAATGACTGATATTTTATTTTTTAGCATATTTCCATGAAACTTCTTTCACATGTATGAAATAAATTCAACAATTACAATGCTCAACATATGATATCTCTTTCGCACTCAATATGAACGTATGTACGAGTATGTTGTGTAATTATTCGTTTTTACAGTCGCGAAATTTCGTACCGTTCAATTTCCGTTTCCTACGTCGATTAACGACGAATCGAAGAAACACAACGAATAATTTTCACCGCACGCACAACATTCTGTATTGTATGTACTTCATCTAACGAATAACAAAACGGAACTAAAATTGTATTTTACAACTACCATGCTATGTATTTTTGCTCCACATTTTCCGCATTTTGTTTTGATTGTAACTGAGAGTATTGAGAAAAAGAGCAAGCGCAAGAGAACGCAGTACGAAAGTTAACTAACGAGAATAACGGAAGTATTGAAAGTATGTGCATCTTCAGAATTTTGAATGAAGCTGTTATGAATTTGGTACATATATGATTCAAAAACGCAGAGTTGCCACTATAAAGAATTTAATTTCTGTTAAAATTTTATAACATTTACTACTCGAGTATGAAAAATTTTGAATTTTTAATTTTTTCCTCTTTAGGGGAATTGCAATTTTCTTACGAATTTGAGTAAATATGCAAAGTAGAACAATTTATAGATTTATTTAGCAAAAATATTTGAAAATTTTTTCCATTAACCCTTCAAAAGAGTTAAAATGAATCGGTGTACAACATACGTCTTGACTGGGAGCACTTAATTTCTGGTCTCCTAAATATTCGATTACATATTGAGTAGTATTAGCTGAAAAATTCCAGAGAAATATAGCGAATGCCTTTAATTAGCACTAAGTCCAACTAAGAAACATATCTTTCTTTTCTACATATATAAATTTACCACACGATTAATACAAATATTCCGGCTAATACTCATGCTCTTACTAATATTCCATAGATTATTATTGTCATCGTTCATGTAGTAAATCAATTAAAATATTTTTATCTCGTTTTATCTGTTTCGAAAGGTAGCTGCGCCATCATCGATTTAAATTAACAACAATGGTCGGTCATCAATTTAAATCAACTCTGCCCTGTGGTGAGAACAAAAGTGCCAATAAAATATATTCATTTGCATATACATGAACATAAATACATGCACTGGCATTATATCTATTCAGGAGCGCTAAGAGGTAATTTATCGTTAAAATCTTGTACACGTATAATTGACTAAATTTGATGTATTTTTTTCACTAAATATAAAAAGTAATTCAATAAGAGATACTTTTTGCAATATAGATTCTCACAAATCTCACTCGTGACAACTGTTATGCTCATATGATATTTGTGTTTAATATCCAGTGACATTTCACCATGAATAGATTTACGCCAGAACAACGTTTATAAATTGTGGAAATTTATTTCCAAAATCAGTGTTCAGTGAGAAATGTTTTTCGTGTTCTTCCACCATTTTATGGTGTTCGAAATCATCCAACTGAATGCACTATTCGCGGAATAATTAATAAATTTCATTATTGGATATTCATCACCCGACCAAAGTACATAGAAGTCGATCTAATGTGAATATTGCTGAAAAATCATCGATGTATTGAAAGAAATTTTTAATGGGAACATCATATCAAGAAATTGACTCATGAATTGACCTGCAAGATCTTGTGATCTGCAGCCGTTGGTTTACTTTTTATGGGGGTATGCGAAATCACTTCTTCATGTCGATAAACCAAAATCCATTTCTGCATTAGAAGCGAATATAATACACGTAATTAATAGAACAGCCGAAATGTGGGAAGAAGTGCTCGAAAATTGGACCCATAGAAGGGATCATGTAAGAGCCAATTGCGGACAAAAAAAAAATTATTTTCAAATATTAAATGGTATAAATCGAACTTACATCTCAAATACAATTTTTGATTATTAAATTGATTTGAATGCGTTTTATTTAAAAAAAAAAAAAATTGCTTTTATATGGTAATCCTTTATAATCTGACTGAACAATTTGAACTCTTGCTAATATTTTGGTTAAGATTCAATATAAAATCCAAAGATTTATATGTTTTTTATACAATTTTTTGAAATTTTGATTTTTAAACGATGTTAAATAATACCGGAAGAGAATATGCCAATTTTTATTAACAAAAATATATATGTGAACAGAGAATTGGAAAAGTTTTTTAACGAAAATTTTTAAAAATATTAAATTTGATGGATTTTCAATTTGGCACATATGCGTTTTTTATGCACGATTTTTATTATGTGTAATAAAAACTTTGAAATAAAATTACATTTGCCATTAACTCCACTAGCCACTGTTCACTGTGAATCGACCCTGTCTCTAGTGTACTCGTATTGAACATGTTGTCAATTTATATACAATTTGTAAAAGGGAGATGATAATATGAAGTAAATACTCGTACATTGCAGAATCAGTGACAATGCAAAAATGCGGTTATTATATGTGCCTGCGAGTGTATTGGTAAAAATCACAACAAATTTGCAATGAAATTACAATGCAATGGAATGGTCATCTTTTTTATGAGTTTGTTATTTAATTTTATGGAAAAATGATTACAAGTACTATAAAATTATTTAATTTGTTAATGAAAATGAAATGGTTTGTGGTCCATAGCAGAAAAAAAAAAGATATTTAAAAAAAAAAATTGAAAAGATAAGAGAATAAAAAAAATGAAGAAAAATGCCAACTTGTATGAAATTTAATTTCAACTCATATTTTTATCGATTTAAATAATTTAATTGAGTTGAAAAGATGCCTCAACACGAAAAGGGGGCAAAACAAATCTATAATGCCGATAGTAAACAAGAATATATGCAATATAAAAAAAATCTCCTTACAGTCGGCTGGGGCCGACCAAACTATACCCTGCATATGTAGATTTGTATATAAAAAGTTTACTCGAATATCCAACTTTTCTTTTATTTCCACTTTTCGAGAAACAATTTTTGCATATACTACTAATTTACACCCGAAATATGGTTGACTTTGACGAAGTAAAAGGATTTTAAGATAATTCCGAGGCTTAGTATGGGAGCTATATAAAAAGTGGGCGTGGCTTACCACTTTCTAGTAAATCCAATTAATTTTTGAATGTTAATCCACACCTTAAATTTGGTGTCCTACGTTGAATAGTTTCTAAGTTATGGTGGTTAACATTTTTGTTTAATTTCCTCAACTTTGTATGGGAGCCCCAATAAGAAGTGGGCGTGGTACGCAGATTTTTCGCCAGATTATTTCCGACTACGATATTAATTTAAGTGTCAATTATGGTTATTGTAGACATAAGATTGCCTAAGTTACAGCTGTTTCAATTTAAAATTTGTATGGGGGCTACGATAAACACTGGGCGTGGTGCGCCCATTTTCTGTGAGCCTAGTTGCTCGTACAATACTAATCCACACCTTAAATCTCGTTATTCTACGCTGAATAGTTTGCAAGTTATAACCGGTAACATTTTTTTTAATTTCCGCAACTTTGTATGGGAGACCCAAAAAGGAGTGGGCGTGGCACATTGATTTTCTGTCATATTATTTCTGACTGCCGTGTTAATCTAAGTGTCAATTATGGTTATTCTAGACAGAAGATTGTAGAAGTTACAGCAGTTTCAATTTAAAAAAAGTACAGACACTTTGTATGGGAGCTACGCTAGAAAGTAGGCGTGGTTCACCTACTTTTGGCGAGGTTATAGAGTAGTATAATATAACTCTATGTGCAAAATATTGTTGTCCCAAGTGGTATATTATGTGAGTTATAGCAAGTTAAAGATTTTGAAAATTTCGAGGTTAGTCGCTTTGAATGCTTGGTGTGGGCGTGGTTATTGACCGATCATGCCCAATATCAATCCCCTGCGTACCCTTGGATCATAGATTACTTATGCCAAATTTCATCGAAATAGCTCAATATTTACTCAAGTTATCGTGCGAACCAGCCAGGTGACAGACAGACGGACGGACGGACGGACGGACGGACGGACGGACGGACGGACGGACGGACGGACGGACGGACGGACGGACATCGTTAAATCGAAAATTTAATCGACGCTGATCACGAATATATATCCATGTCTATATCTCCGGAGATTCCTTCAAGTGGACACAAACATCTGACCGAAATGAATATACCATGCATATTGCATTATGCAGGGTATAAAAAAAGCAAATCTGCGTACCCTTAGCTGCATTTCACTGCACATTGTGGCGTTATTAATTTGTTTAGACATATTGTGTTTACAATGGCGAAACGATAGGTTTTGATATGACCCTCACAATGAATTTTATGCTTTCATTTTAGAATGCTGTTTTCACATTCTCTCCATAGGTATTTACCTATGCATTTGTATGAGTACAAAAAAAAAAGGAACACACATAATAATACCCGCAAGCATGATTTTGAATGCAATACATGCGCCTAAATGAAGGGTAAGATGGTTGGATAGATGTTGTCTGATGAGGTTTTGTATTTATTTCAACCACATGGGGAATTTGAGTGTTTGAAAATAATGAACATAATCGAATACATGGGGGAAACAATTTTTTGATGTAAACCTCTTTTTGCATTTGTATGTAGGGGTTGAATTTACCAATCTTGTTAACTGAATTATTTGATTTTTATAAATTTTTAAAATGATAAAATTTTTTAAATCGAAAATCAAAAATCGATTTTTTTCTTTTTCATTTTCCAAAACAACGAGATTGCTGGCGGGAACGTACTTTATGGTCCTGGGATCGATGATTTAGTGTAAGTTACAAAAAAAAATTTTTTTTTCTCACTTTTTGAGAAAAAAAAAAACTTCAAACGTGTTTTTCTGAAAACCAATTTTTCGAAGTCCGTGAACACGATCCAGCAAAATCTACTAGACCGATTCTTTTCAAACTCGAAACATACTTTCTTGGTATAAAATGCCTCCCCCTACCGTTATTTACATTTTCCTATTTTCATATTAAGGTAGTTTGTCACCTAAAAAATAGCGGAAAATTTAGCGCGAAATTGAGTTTTTTACTTAAATTGGACACGAACTGTTGAAAAACGAAAATGATAGTTCAACAATGACGGAGGGGGGAGAATTAACTCATAATTTAAGTAAATTTAACAACATTTTTGATTTCAGATAATTCTACGCCGAGTTATCGTGTTCACCGAACAACGTATTTTTCAAAAGACGTTTTGGGAAATGCTCTAATTACGGAAATTTAACTAAATATCCTCTAGATGATGTTTTGTAATTAAAAAGAAGTTTGAATAAATTTGCTTAAGCTGTATCTCCGTAAAAAATCAGCTCAAAAGGTGTTTTTTTATTTCAAATTATTCCTTACTCCCCCCTTAAAAGACCGTGTGGTATTAGGAAATATAATATAAGAAGCATTGAAGTGAAGAAATTTATAACCGACTTTTAATTGGTTTATTTTGAATCGCAAACCGATTACTCACATAAGTTCATCTTCTCTTACCGATGTTAATGCTGATGATAAATGAGATTATTGGAAATTATGCATAAAATGCGGAAAATCTATAAAATAACAGATTGTTTGATGGAAAACAATTTTATCCACTAATATCATCACAATACATCGATTAAGTAAACGAGTAAAATACGCCTGATGGATTCCACTAATCTGCATTATTCGATCAATTTATGAATATCAATGCAAAAATTTCGTATAATCACTTGTTAAGAAAACAATATTGAGAACAGCATAACAATAAATCACATGATTGACACATTTCAACTGTTCTAATTTGACAGTTATCGCATCAGCTTCATGTGCACATTAATTGAGAGAGTTTGAGCACAACACAGCTGTCATTCACTTGCGTAGAAGTGAGAGTAGACATAATTCTAATTGTGAGTATAATATGCCATCTTCAATAACGGTTGTTATGTAAATTTATGTTTAACTACTCAAATTACGACCGATAATCGATTTTTATTGCATATAAAGCCAATTGGATGATCCAGGCGCTGACCTAAAACCCATTACTCCAGTTATTCCAACATTACCAGTGAAAAGTGGCAAAATTTTGTTCCTCATTACTTTTATTGAAAACTTTCTGCATATACAACAATAATATTTCCTTTCTACTCTCGAAGAACTTTCATTCGAATGTCTATTGAACTGACCTTTGACAAAATTAGTCTCTTTCCCCTTATACATTTACGTATACATATACTTTAATATATACATAAGTAATATGTATAAACACATGCAAATGTATGTAATGCCTAAATAAATCCACTGTTGTGACTGTCGAATCTTAATTAATATGTAAATGAAGAATGAAAAGATAAATGTCAACTTACATAGTTAGCCTGACGTGTGTCTAACACGTGACTTATTTGTGTGGTGCTATTGTTGTTGTTATTATTGCTATCATGATAATAGCTAAGCACAATTGTTGTTTTTTATTTTGTATGGGTGTATTTATATGTAAATGAAGTCATTACAATCAAATTTTTTAATAATAGTTCTCTATATTCGAGTATTCACTAGCAAATGTGACAGTTTCCAGATTACACAAAAGGTAAGTCTAAAATTATAGGTATTATTTAAAATAACAGGGTACAAAAATCAATGCTGATTCTATTTTGAACTACACCCTTTCATCGTTAGAAAATGAATGACTTATAATCAAATGTCATTCACAAATTCCCCGCAAATTTAATTCGTAAGTGGATATTTTTACTGAAATTTCATTAGTGAAAAGTTTATTGATGAAAGCAATAAAAAAATATTTGAAGGAAAAATGTAAAGCAGTTATGTATTAACTGGTAGACAGCTTGAATAGCTAGATAAGAAAATGTAATTATTATTTTTGCCATTATACTTTGCCTACCGAGTATATGAATATGCAATAAGTGAATATTCTGTGATATCGAATTGTTGAAATTTATCGGAAAATTTTTACTTACCAGTTTTATAAATATTTAATCAGAAAATGTTTTTTGTATTCATATCCTTTCAATTACCAATTGATTAATTAATTTGTATCGTGCAATATTCCGCTGTTTATCAGCTGTTTCATTTGTATCATACTTACAGACATTCTCGAATTTCGATTGTCATCTGTAAGGTAAAAAAAAAACGAAAAAAAAAATTTAAGAAAAAAATTCAAACCCAAACAAACAACTAATATTCATAAAATGTTCCAAATGTAAAAAAAAAATATGCAAAAAAAAATTGAAGACAAGTTGAAAATGGAAAATACATACATGCATACGTACTAAAAATACTTCAGGGATGTTATGAAAACCCAAAAAAAAAAAAACATTGAGCTTTTCTATTCAATCCCCCTTCCTGTCATTATTTTATTTCCAATTTTGTTTTTTACAGAAATCTGCATATTATTCTATATGGCGAAGCATCATGTGAACGTGGAGTGCATACCAAACAATTTTCAGAGATTTCATTCTGTTTTTTATGACAAAAAAAAAACCAAAAATCAAATTAATCCCCTCTGAAATATGTTTATATTAGTACTCGCATATAAATATCAATGAATCTTCATAATAGAGCATAATTATTAAAGGTACGTTTTGGAGTAACTTAATTATAGCATAGAAATAATTTTGTAAACGGAAAAGGTGCATGGGAAAGAACTGCGTATATCCTTAAATTGTGACCTTCTGAATGACATTCAATTTATTTACTTTTAGATCGCAATTAGCTGTCAATTATAGTTTCTCAAATGGAAAACATCAATTCAAGTTGCATTCAAATTAGTGATGGAAAGTATCGATTACTTTGGTACTTCACATAATCGAATGTTTTTGAAAGAACTGATTACTGTAAAATGGGATGTTAGAAGACACAAAACAAGTTCAAGGCATACAATCTTTTTCGATAGATAGAAAATATATGAGAAATGAAAAATTTATTTGAAAATATTCGAAAAGTTGAAATGACTAAAGTAGGGTAACGAATAAAACCACAACTTTTTCACAAAATTCGACTTTATTTACCAGGATAGTCTTCTTCAATACCTTCGGTATATTTCTTGTAGAACCATTCACCCTTGGCATCAAAATATATCTCTCTTGCGACGATCACCTCCTCATTCCTGCAAGCTGACTTCATTTTTTGCAAAATGAAGTCAGCTATCTTTTGCAACATCACTTTACGGTTTATTAAAACGATAATGTGGACTTTTTTTGTGTTTCCGGTGACACCGGACTCTTCTGGGCGACGATAGCGTTTGGCATCACCGGTGTTTGTACAGCTGCGTTTAAAGTCAACAAACCATTAATCTACTGTCTCGATGGACCAAAGTCCAAGTAATAATTATTTTATAACGGTGCTATTTTCCATAAAAAAGCAGTGAATAATCAATACATGAAATTGCTTTGAACCCTTTTGAATCACAAAAGTGGCGCTACCGAAACCATTGTAACCTGTGAACTAGTGATCGGATAGTCTTGAACTTTTGACAGGTATACTTTAAAGGTTGATACCTCCTAATAATCATGTGGATTTTTCATTAGTGGTGCCACCTTTGTGTCAGCCGATGTGATATGTACCCTGTTGAACCTAAAATACTATTTCAATATTCTATTATAAGCTCCATGGTTACTGATTACTTTAGGGTACTCATAATTGATTTAATACATGAATAGAATTCTGTAGATTAATTCGAGAATCGAATATTTACTTACTACAATATATAATTAATATTACTTTTCCACGAACACAAATTAAAGTTAAACCCTAAATTCTCATATCTTATTTTATGGAATTCAGGGATGCCAGAGGCTTAATTAATTGAAATGTAATATTTTAAATGGATCATATATATATACGTTTCGCTAATAGGAGCACAAAGTTCTTTATTATATGTGTAGATATGGGAAAACACCCCAGAAAAGCTAGTTTGCTGTCATTTACATAAGATCTGTTAGCATTTTGCTGCATATTGTTTGTAAAATATACAAAAAAATGGTGTCACATACACATACTTCATGCAAAGAACTAAATTGTATTCAACGACACAATAAAAATGTGATGAAGTCCTTGTATAAATGAATTAATTGATCTGTTGAGTCAAATTTGTAATAATCACAAAGGTTCCTAACAGCGACGGTAAATGCAGTGACATTTCTGTAAAACTTTTCTCTTTCAAATGTTCTCTCTCTATCTTCCTATCTTTTGAAATAATATTACACTTACACCAACTTTTCAATTTATGCTATGATGCTTAAAGCGTTAATATTAAAGTTCGAATATCAATTTTCTTAGTGAATTTGACAAATTGTGACGTCATAGTAGTTCCAAGAGTTGCATTATTCATTCATTATTCCGCATTATTTACATTTGGGTTTGTTCATTTGTTCGCCATTTTGTCATCTTCTCTCGCAGCTGAACTACTATTACGTCACAATTACAAAATTACTCTCTGATGGGCGCAATTTTATTTCCTATCATTCTTGAATACGAATAGCTTATGTGTCAACTGTCAAATGTACAGTACGGCATTGCCAGTTGCAACAAATAAATCTGCATTTATAATGCAGTATATTATCAAATCTAAACCCAATACAAGCACATATATTTTCATAGATTAATCAAACGAATAACCAAAGCCTTCATCTGATATTTGCTCGACTAATTAGACATGTCATCGCCTAAGTAAGTTTCAAAATCGATTTTCTGACATTTATATCAAATATCATTGGTTGGGTAAAATAAATATGTAAGTTAAAATGCACAAGGAGATGAGAATCAAATTTCAATCAAGAATAAAACGACGAAAACTAATTTCAAATCATACGCGCTAATACTTCTTCCAATATTCCCCATGGGTTAAAGAAAAAACTAAACATAAATATCTCATACTATTCACTTGATATTCTTGTCAGCTTTGTGGTTAAATGGCTAACAAAATGATGAAAAACAATTTTGGACAATCAGTCACATCTCTTTGAGTAAGAGAATTTAATGAGTCAAACATCTTTATACCTACGTACATATATGTATTTACTATTTGTGGTTAGAATGGGCAATAAGTAACTAACTTCCATAGGCTTTAACCATCATTAAGTATTTATACCACCAGAAGATGTATTGCTATACGAGCATTTCTTATACATATAACCTTCATGCGCCTTAGAGTATACTATTTTAGTATATTTTGGCTTTTCTCTTTTGTGTTTATTTCTTATTTTCTTTCTCTCCTTGATTTCTATAATTCAATGGAAAAAAGAAGCAAATAAAATCTTTACAGCATCTGTTCCATGTTGTGTCTATGACCTCTTTATCGGTAAGTCAAGTAATGTCCATATTAATATACACGACAGCACAACAAATAGGATGTCAATTCAATTCAGTTGAAAACGTGCTTGTACATGTGAGCCTATTGATGTAGAAAATAAGCTAATTTACACTTGAGACAAGTAGACATTTTTCGGGCCAATCATCTCTTGTTACCACAACCAACAGGTAAAGTCTGATCTAAATTTCACCATAATCTCAGTAATAATTGAATGCATTCTATTGATGGTAGAAGTTAACACTTAACACTCAACACTTCAAATAATTTGATGTTACGTGAATACATGTGAAATAATATGATGGAAATGTCAAATTTAGTGACTACAAGTGACTTAAATATCAAATCGTGTTAATTCAAATGACATCAAATGACTTCAAGTACATAAAAGTGAATTGAATTTATATATTATTAATTGACATTGCATTTTTACTGAGTTTAAGTAACTCATAACGTCAATGAACTTGAAGTGATTTCAAGTGTATTCAAATATTACCAAGGAATCTAAATCAATTCAATTACTTTAAGTGACAATGAAACATTAATATTCACTAAAAAGAATAATATTTTACAATTTCAATTATTAACATTTAAAGTCATTTGAAGAATACACTTGAAACAGCATTACTGAAATGTCAAATTAAGTGACTTCAGGTGACATAAAGTGACTTGAAGTATATTCAAATGACTTCAAGTGAATTTATTTGCCTTGAAGTATAATATTTGTGTAGCTACGTATTTCGATTGATTTAAAGTAACTTAAATGTCAAATGACTTCAAGTGATTCGAATAGTATTCAAGTAACTTCAAGAAACGTCAATTTGCTCATTCTAAAGTCATAAGATTTTGACTAAAATTCCTTTAATAAAGCTTGAGTATATGAACTTAAATGGAATGCTTTCTCTGACTGCTCTGAAAATAATTGAAATTTAATACAAATGTGAACAGAGCTAAATTCCGAAAATATTTCATTCGAATATGTTTATTTGAAAATTGACAAATTTCATCCCCAGATATTCGTGAGCATAATTTAACGCTACAAGTCCTTTAAGTCCTCTTCTCTATAAGAATAATTTAAACAATATCACTTCATTACACTGTTTTGTCTATGTACCCACTAGGTTTTTTCGTCACAATTATCGTAAGGACACTCAAAACACGCACGTACATAGAAAATACGCAAAAAGAATGAAGGACGAAAGAATGTGGTATGTGCAATAAGGTATTTCGTATTGTTGTCGTAATTTTTAAAACACGCTAAACATAAAAGCAGCATTTATGCTATAAAATGGCAATGAGAATGGCTTGATTAAGTAGTTGCCGCGTTTATTTACGAGTATTTCAGCTATCATTTGTGTTTATCTTCTTTCTGTTTTTTTTTTTTTTTTTTTATTATTTTGTTGCAAGAAGAATGGAAAAACTTACAAAGCATGAAGAAGACAAAAAAAAAGAAAAACGAAATGCTAATGAAAACAACATGACGTTTTGGAACACCCCAGAACATACGATGTATCGTACATTACATTTGTGTAATTTAAGAGACTAATGAAATGGCTGCTGCGGCTGTAGTTATTGCCGTGAAGCAGTTTAAAGTTTGAGGTTTTGCGGCATCGTTTCTACACATTTTGAACAAGTGTAAATACATTCTCGTACTCATACTATTTGTACGGGAAATCTGATAGCGCTTAACAGATGGCAACTGTTAAGCAACACAACTGACGACAATGTTGAAAAACTTTTGTACATCATCGTGTCAAAGTAAAGTTTTTCTTTTTTTATGGAGCGAAAAGGAATTTTTTACATGTACAACTACATCAAATTAGTTGACAATTCAAGCTGCCTTAATTAAACTGGTACATCGAAAATGAAATAGAAATAGCAGTACGAGTTTGAACGAATTTTGACCTCTTTCAGCTATATTGTGACGTATTGTTCAACATTCAGCCAAAACAGAATGTCAATAGTTATGACCAAATAAGTAAGTAAGTAAGTAGATTTACTAGCAAGCAGTAGATACAACTTACAATTGCCTATTATTTTTATTAGTTTGTTTACCATTTACTATTTGAACCCAATTTCAGGAGCATACATTCAAGGCAAAAGGACAAAAAGATAAACAACAAATTGGAAAATGCAGATATACGGATCAGCGTAAAAACGATTCAATATATTGTAGTAGTAGTACAGTTATTTTTATACTATTTTTTCTATTTGTATCCTTGTAAATTTGATTTGTTATTGTGCTGTTTTAGAATAGTAATCTCTACGAAGAGAAAGTGAGGTTATATGTCATATATATGTATACACATATACATATATCATGACCGCTATCCTTCTTGTTTCAATTTAAGTTAAAACGTTTCTTTACATAATGCCACAAAAGAGGCAATTTTTTTTGTCATTCTTTTTGCTATACTATCCTCTTATTTTAGGGAGCGACATTCTTATGCTCATACATTCTTATAACTATAGCATACATATTATATGAGCTTCTATGTATCAGACTATAATAATTTAAAATTCCAAACATGTTTTGATTTTGGGGGAAAGTCAATTTGTTTCCTAGAATAAATGGGTTTAAAAAAAAAAAAGAGGAATGCTTCAAATAAATAATAATATCCATTAATGTTAATAACAAAAAAATCGATATTTAAATCATACTTTTTACAATGAACTTCACGCTGTTTCTCTTTATTTGTATTTTTATATAATTTGTTTAAAGGCGTACTCTGGTAACCACCCACCCAAAAGTCATTTGTAATAAATCCCTTAAAAATAGAAAAATCCATTTCAATTTCCAATAATTTTTTCTTTATTTTTTTTTATCTTTTAATTTTACATAGTAACTATTTTTGTTATGACAATATGTTCGATGTGCTCAATATAGTGAAGGTGCGCAAAATTAAATCACTTCCATACATATAATACATGCTTAATCTATTACATTACTATTAGAAACTTTCACCTTAAATCTATTCAATTTAGGAATTCTAAAATCAAGTTGTTGAAAAATTATTTCGGTACGACGGCGGCGCATAAGAATAAATCATCTGCACTCATAAATACCTAATCTATTACATTTATTTATGAAATTATTGGGAACTTTCCTATATGATTTTATAGTTTTAGCGTCTGGAGTGTCTATAAATTGCTTCAAAATGCGCAAAAATACTTCACTTGCATATATAAATGTCTAATCTATTACATTTATGTACGAAATTATTAACAACTTTCATCTCAAAACTATATAATTCCTAATCTATTACATTTATGTACGAAATTATTAACAACTTTCATCTCAAAACTATATGATTTTACAGTTCCAGCGTCATAAGTATTGGCAAAATATTTCAATATGACGGAAGTGCGCAAAAACAAATCGCTTTCATACCTAAATGCCTAATCTTCATTCATTTTTCAATCAATTATCGACAACTTTCTCATCAAAACTATACAATTTTACAGTTCTACCGTCATAAATGTGGGCAAATTATTTCAATAGCTATATGATTTTGCAGTTTTAGCGTCTTAAGTGTCTAAAAATCGTTTCAAAATGGGCAAAAATACCTTACTTGCATATATAAATGCCTAATCTATTACATTTATGCACGAAATTATTAACAACTTTCATCTCAAAACTATATGATTTTACAGTTCCAGCGTCATAAGTATTGGCAAAATATTTCAATATGACGGAAGTGCGCAAAAACAAATCGCTTTCATACTTAAATGCCTAATCTATTACATTTTTAAATCAATTATCGACAACTTTCTCATCAAAACTATACAATTTTACAGTTCTACCGTCATAAGTGTGGGCAAATTATTTCGATATGACAGAAGTGCGCAAAAACAAATCGCTTTCATACTTAAATGTCTAATCTATTACGTTTATGTACGAAAATTATTGTTCGATAATGTTGACAATACCAAAAAATCTTGCATGACTTGAGGTTATTAATAATAATAGTCTCCCAACATATACACTTAAACATTATTTCACAGCAATATTAGCGGTATTCACGATGTGAATTTTGTGAAGAGTTTTTACACTACAATATGAAGATATTTTGTAATAAAATTTTGAATTTTGGTGTTGGTTTTTGTAAATGATGTCAAAAATCTATCTAAAGAATTGGAACTAAATTATGTTTCTCTAATTCGGATTAATTTTCAAATAATGCCACTTATAATAAAGCTTTGGCAGATATTTTCTGAAAAGTCTCATTCCTGATGTGTAGAATATCTTCATTGCAAATATGCATCACGTTACAAAGCAAATTCTTAGATGTAGAGGTGACTGATTTTTATATTTTTGCTGATCCTTCTCAAAAATGATTTCGGATTTCAAAAGCTCCTATGAACATGGCTTTTCATCCACTAGGTGTTTACGGAGAAAAGAGGAGAGAGGTGGGACTTCTAAAAAATTCATAAATCATTATTAATCGACGAGCTCTTGAAATAATGTCAAAAATATTTTTCTTTTAATTTAGCTCCACTAGATGCTTTCGAAGAGAAGGAAGGAGAAGTTCTCATATTTCGAATTAATTCACTACAACCTTATGGACTTATCAGATTGACTGTAAATCTGAAATTTTTGAAAACGATGCCAAATAAATCACATCGGGAATACCAATATTATACCTATTATACCTAGCTCCTATTTACGAACAACTAAACCTCCTTCCCCCCCACACACACACACACATTTGGAAATGCTTTAATGCCAATAGCACACACACACACAATAAAAGCCATAATTAAAACGTTTGCAAGACTTTACAAAAAGAAAGGGGTAAATAATAAATTTCAAGACAAGACAAGACAAGACAAGATAAAATTGAAGTGAAACAGACTTGAAAAGGAAACAATAATAATTTCACTAAATTGAAGTTGATTGTAAGTGGTTGTTAGCAAATACATAAATTAAATGTGCATAAATAATAAATCAGTCACGGCATATACAATATAAATTCAAATACTTACAAGAAATGGTGCAAAAAGCAAACTGAGGGTCGTAACGAAGAAGCAGCAAATGTATGGCAATTCGAGTAGGTACTTAAAAGTAAAGATGAAATTAAAATTTAAAAGCGGAAATGTTGACAAATGACATAGTAATACTTTTTAAGAGGCAACAATTGTGAGAGAGAGAGAGAGAGGGTCAGTGTTAATGATTATAAATTTAGTAAAGACATAAATTTTCAGTTAACAACTTTTCCAAAAACTCCAAAATAATTGAAAAACATAAGTCTTAAAGTGAATCAATTGTAATGAAATATTTTAATTATCAAGAGAATTCACACTTTCATGTTAAAGTGTTCAGATTTTTAACTAAACGTAACAGCTTTGCAGACTTAGCATAAATTTAGGTGCACAACATACTGCCTGCCGCTATTGATTTTATATTCCTTAAGGAATAGGCAAAAGCATTTATCGCTATTGCTCCTATGCTCAACTCAAGAACACACAATCATCCTATATACTCGTACTATATATGAGCACATATTCGAATGCGTAAAGGCGCTAAGCCGCATATTGCTTTTTGAGCAACTTTTATTTGATTTTGTTGTTGTGCACTTTTCTCTTCACTTTGTTTAGATGTGTGTAGCCATACACACACACACACACACATATTGCTGCAATAAAGCGTTTTATGTTGTTGTTGTTGTTAACGTCGTCTTCATTGTTATTACCATTGGATGGCTTAACGATTGTGCTGGTGTTTATCACACATTCATATAATTTGTGTTCAACGCCTAAAAGTATACCCCATCTATTAGATAAATTGCTTATACAGTAGTATTTGATTTTATTTTATTTGTGTTTTCATTTTGTTAATGTTTATTTCACTTTATTATTACATTGTATTATTATTATTATTATGATTATCGTTATCAGCTCTTTCAAATATCATTCTTATTGAAAGCAAAGTTTTTATTTAAAATTTGTTTATTTTCCAGTTATCGTTACCTATGCAATAGAGATTAAAGTGGAAACCTTTAAAAAGGTCAACAAATAATAATGTTAACAAGTCAAAACATACACGCTATCATCATCATTATATAGAGGATTCTTGATGTTATTGCTACGAAGAAAATCCACCACAATTCACATGTTGTAAATATCCCATTATTTTATCGGCTTTCAGCATTGCAACAATTTCCCAGTATTTCTTAGAATGTTAATTCGAATATTCTAAATAGCAATAACTTCAGAATGTCCTATAATATTTCGAGAATACATTTTATCCATTTCGTTTAACCGTTATTTCGAAGTAAACTTTCGAAATCCTTTCGAATGAAACTAAGTACCTATAAATATAATTTACAGTCGATTATAGTCAATTTGCGAAATTAAATAGAGCAAAAGCTTTTTAAGTGCACTTAATGTTGAGTAGCATTTGTCATCTGTACTGATGTACAGTGATTCGTGAGATAGAAAAAATTCGTAAAATTTATAATATTGAAGATATTTATGTTGATTGAAGAAATTCCTTAGAAATCATTGGTAAATTATAAAGTTCTTCAAAATTTATAAACATTTTTATTTAAAGGTTAGAGTCAAAAATTCTGGTTTTTTTAGGTCGTTCAGTATAAAAATTCGAAGGAATTATAATAGAATTTATTAGAGGAATTTTTATTTGTATTTTGTAAAAAAGGATTGAAAATTTAAAGATTTTGCTTCTATTATCAATGTAGTTACATTGGGTTATGCGGCTGCCCTTCCACTAAGAGGACGCGCTTAAGCCAAAAAGGCTAATTGTGATACCACCGAGCTTCTCTTCCAATACTGCTGTGCGTATTAAATTTGGACAGCATTAGAAGGGACCTACTTATATTAGCCTGTCCTAAACGGCAGAACTCTCGTGACATCACTTTAATTTAGTTTTGTTACAGAGCTCTTTTAAGAAGCATTTTTGGCAAATTATTACTGCCGGTATCAACGTTGTCGAATTCAAAACAATAATGCAATATGAAAATTTCTAACTTTTTGAATTACAGTAAATACTCCAAAAACTCTGGCGACATATCAGTGGTGTAGCCAGGATTTTGAGAAGGGGGGGTTAAGATGAAAAAGATGTATAAGAAAAAAATTTTAATGAATAATTTTTAAATATCTATATATTATTATATTTCTTTTTTAACAAGTCAACCGGCGAAGTGTGATCTATCCCTCTGACCCTCCTGACTACGCCACTGCGCCATACTAAAAACTTTAAAAAAAGGTGAATGCATTAAAATTACTTTTATTCTGAAACAAAGAAACTTTTATTCAACAGCCATCGCTGTCCTTCGCCAGTACTTCGTTTTCCACCGATGACAAGCTATGCCACTTCTGCGTTGTCCACCAGCGGATTCCGAGTATTTAACACCTTCTTAATTAGAGCGGGTTCTTCCATTCGCTCGACATGACCTAGTCGGCTTTATAATGAAATTATGGTTTATGAATTAAATAGGTTTTTATAGATCGAAGTTCCTCTGGAAGATTGATAAACTGGGTTTTAGCACTTTTCGACATCAAACCGTTATGCAATAATGTCGAAATGCATTTTTGCAATATCGACATTATTGTAAAAATTTTAGAATTTATATTTTAAATTTATATGAAAAAAAATTCTTCATGATTGCACTTTTTGACATTAATGCCTCTTTTGAAAATATATTCTAAATGGTCATTGATTTGAGTATATGTACTGTAACGCGTGCCTTTTGTTTCCAGATGAGGTATTACTTAGTCAGCCAGGGTCAAACAAGAGAGCAGCGTAAAACTCTTGTTGTAGGAGTAGGACCAAATTCCACACGATTGCGTATTGGCAATCAATTCACCGACACTAGAAGAGTGTTCGGCTCGGTATCAATGGTACTACTACTACTTTGCTTTATTTTCCTTTCTTTTTTTACAATTTCAATAGAAATTCTATTTCTCATTTTTATGCCTAACTAGAATACCTAACCTTACTGATACAATGAGGATTTTTAGGATTGACCAGTGCCACCTGGTCGCACCTAATGAATCAGTCGTCTGGCAGATCCGCCTCAGCAGAATTCTCCATGCGACTGATAGTTGTGTAGGGTAGCCTGATGCAGGGACCTCCTGAATCCAGCACCCTGGCCTCACACCTAGAAGAGGGAGATCTTTTAGCAATATATATAGGAATAACCAACGGGGTGGCGGAACTGGGCGGTTTCAAACATTTCGCAAGATCGTTTCAACTTAGTATATGGGGTTACGACTTACTCGACCAAGCATTTGGTAGGATTTATTACCCTTTTTTTCTCATGCCTTACGTTGGCAAGTCATATACCTTTAGTGCATCTCCATATATAAAGCATTTAAGAATTATGTAGCATAAAATTCCTACGATACTACAATTTACGTTTAGTGAAAATTCATTTGATTGTTTCTTCTTTCTCTGTGGTCATAGCGATTGACTACACGAGTATGTGTATGTGTGCATACATCTACTAATATTACTGTATGACGACAATAATGAGAAGAAGAAGAATCAAATGAACTTTTTCTATGATACACATATTTGCTATTATTTGTTTATTGTTGGTACATTGAATATTTTAATTATTTATGGAGTGTTCGTAGGTAGGTGTGTAAAAGGTTGTAACAGGTTTAGTTTTGACCTGTTACAGTATGTCGTCTACCGCCTGTCGTCCACTTCCATATTAATTGCTTATGCTATTGCTATTGCTTTATGTGCCTCAGTATTTCGCATTTTTGTTTTATTTATTACCATTTATTACCTTAATTTCTATATAATCTCGAATTACTTTAAATGTTATTTATGGCCATTACTAGAATAGTCTCAATTATTAACAATTTAAATAAAAAAATAGTCATATCTAAATGCAATTTCGAAAATAACATTAACAAATTCTACAGCTATTTGCATTATCTTGATTATGATGCTTATTCAAAAGTGCACCAATACTCACCAAATGCCTTTGAATAAAACAAGCATACATATTAAGACTAAATAGACCCAAAATAGACACAACTACAAAAACTACCTCCTTAACACTTTGTTGGCCATTTTCCTGCTATTGTTTTCTATGAAATTTTGGCAAAAACCTTAAATGTTATAAATTTTCAAAACATAAATTTCTAAATACCAACATACACTTCACAAAAACAACGAATATTATCGCTATTATCAGCGCTTTTGTTCTCGCACATACTTCTGCTGCTTCAATGCCTTTTCTATTTTGCATATGTAAATATTTTACTATCTATCCTTGTATGCATGCATAGACTTGCTCGTATATGGAAAAATCCTTGCAACACTGTTTTAATCCCCAAAAGTGTATCCACACACATAGACAGAGAGATGTTACCAATGAGATTATTGTTTTTGCCGTTATTCGCTTTAGTTGTTTGTATATAGTTGGTTTTTATTTTGGCACTGATTAAATCCTTTATTTATTTATTTTTTTGTTTTATTTTTATTTTTATTTTTTTTTTTTGCACTTGTTGCAAAAGGACACTTTTCATTCAGAGACATCACTGCCTATTGACAATATGGCAGTAATGTTTTTTCAGTACTCATATGTTGATACATACGAGTACATATGATGGTTTACGTATATATGAATATGTATAAATTCCCTATTGGATTCGACATGCAACTAGCATGTACTATTGTTGAATTGTCGTTGTTTGTTTCTTTGTACTTCGAACTCATCATAGTGCGTTGAAAGGGCTGAAGAATGGTTGGAAGGAGTAAATGGTATAGCTTTTTGTTTTAAATTAAAATTTAATATTACGGCAATGTATATTAGAGGTAACTTAAATTTTTTTTTAACTAAAATATTCTACGAATATGATTGCTTGAGGTTGATACAATTTTTTGGGTATTTTTGTCAGTTATGGGTTAAGAATTCCTTAATTAAATTTTTATAAATGTACTACTTCGGTTTAAACTAATCTAATAAATAGTAATTACTTTGAAAAAAAAAAATATTTATAAATACTTATTTATAAGAAATAAATATTCCATATCTCTCAGTTTTTCTCGAGTAATTTATTTGTTCCTTTCAAATACTTATGAAATAATATTTAATTAAAATTACTCATACTCATAATTACTCATACATTCTGTCAAATAAGTACCCGGAAATCGGAAATTCACATTTTTAATTTTCCCTCTGAGAATATTTCAAAAAAAATTTTCCCAGGTTGGTACAACTGTCAGCCACTATTCTGAGAATTTTTATTGCTATGTGTCGTTTAGTTTGGTTACGGCGTCATTAGGAACAAGTCAACCTTTTGTGTGGGTTGCGATTTTTACTATGGATAAAAATATCGAACAAAGAGTTTGTGTGAAATTTTGTGTTTCAAACGAAATTTCTTGTGCCAAAACGTTGGAAATGTTGAAAAAAAACATTTGGAGATTCAACCATGTCGAAAACTCAAGTTTACGATTGGTATAAATCGTTCAAAGAGGGGCGAGAAGAAATCGCAACGCACACAAAAGGTTGACTTGTTCCTAATGACGCCGTAACCAAACTAAATGACACATAGCAATAAAAATTCACAGAATAGTGGCTGACATTTGTGCCAACCTGGGAAAAAAATTTTTTGAAATATTCTCAGAGGGAAAATTAAAAATGAGAATTTCCGGGTACTTATTTGACAGAAGTATTCCATATTATATATTCAATACATATATTCAGATAATATCTCTTCTCCAATAAATCTGTTAAAATTTCCTTATCCTTATTTTTCACCCCTTACGCGATAATTTCCCATACAGCAATTTTTTCTCCACAAACAGTAACGTCACATTGTCAACCTGTTAAACCTTGTAGTTCAATAACATGTGATTGTAGCCACATGTAACAAAATAACAACAACAAATTTCCCCACATATCACAAACCAAATCATAATACGACCCTTAAAATTTGTAGTAAACCGGCAAAATGAATACTAAGGTCAATGTACAATGAATATTATACTTCCAATTGAAGAGATAGATAGAGAGAGAGAGAGAGAGCGAAATAACCTGTAGGAAGAGCGCACAAAATTTCCCTTTTCCCATATGAGAATTGTAAATACTACAAGTCCTGAGTGTGTACTAACAAGTGGATATTCGTTAGTTGTTGTTTGTCGTTCGTTGAGTAAAGTTGAATTGAATAATGAAGTGAATTTCCGGCAATATGTAGATATAGAGACACACGTGTTTTATATCTAACGTAATTAGTAAATATGTAAATTAAAGAACATAAAGTGGAATATATTCAAAGGAATAACAATCGACAAATGTCTTCAAATGACAATTATAACAAATATTACCATGAAAATTGGAAATTCATTGATATTTATGTAATAAATAATTGATCAAATCAATTTCCGGTATATGTATAATTTATGCAAGTAAACGAAAATTCAAGTGATTAAAGAAAACATAAATAAATTCAATGAATTATTATATACAATGTAATGTGAACCATCCAATTTAATCTCCGCTCACAAATGCTCGTATATTACTTTTCTATACTTTTCAATTAGGCATATTTTGAGTTTCTCATATGGATTAAAATATGAAGATGAAAAGTATGGTGAATACAATGGGTAAAGATTTTGTGCTGTGAAATGTTCAAGTCGTTTTTCAAATACTATATGATAAATATGAGTGTGTAACTAATAGAGAACACTAAGGTGAACTTTCAAAGACAATGTCATGGCATTTAATTTCTTAAACCTTGTAAAATATGATTTTCGGTGCACAGTGATTTCATCTCATACAAGAATAAGACCTAATGCTAATGCTAATGAAATTTGAATCTTGAATTTTGAATCTTTTAAGTTGAATCTATTTTATTGCGAATGTTTTAGTTTAAGAAAATTATTTATAGCAAATAATGTAGATATATTTTATATATTCGATGCGGGTGTATTGATACGTTGAACTTTTTCATGTCGCAAAATGTGCGTTCGAATGACTATCGATAAAAATTTACTATCAGAAATAGTTCAAAATTCTTTCGACTGTTAAAATTTATTGAAAAATTATTTTTAAAAGTGATCTGCGTTAAAGATTACAAAAAGTGATGCCACTATAGTGTTGCTATTTGGTAGGATCTACGAATAATATATAAATTTAATACTCATAACAATACTCGAGGAGAAACTCGTTCAAAATGTTCCAAATGTTTCTAGGTGTCGTTGCGTAGGGGTTAAACTATTGACCTTCTCTTCATATAATTTTGATGCTTAGTCTGACCAACTCAAGAGCATTTTACCTTGCTCTGAAACAATAATTTCATCTTCCAAACGGTCGGTAATCAATTGAAAAGCTGGAAATCCTCTGTAACAAAACTCAGAAAAGTGATACCGCTAATGTTCTGCCTATAGGAATCGCCTAATATAAATATGTATATTCCTTCAATACTTTTCGAATATAATATGCAGAACAACACTGAAAGACAAGCTTGATCAAATCCCTTAGAAGCTTCTAATGCGTATATTAATTCTTTTCTGCTACAGCATACTTTTGGGATTAAAAATGCTTAATAAAAATTGACTGAGCAATAACAGTGTTTGCGATTATTTTCAATTGTAACAACAAAATTATTTCAGATCACAAGAAATAATGTTCTTGTGAACCTTCAATAATCTTCAATTATAATATGCACAATAACACTGGAAAAAAGCTTAGCCTAATTTTTTCGGAGCTTCTCGTGGCAATATTCATCTCTGCTACAGCATACTTTTGGGATTAAAAATGCTTTAAAATAATGTGATTGGGCAATAAAAATGTTTGCGTCTGTTTGTTCTTTTCAATTGTAACTACAAAATTTTTTCAGATCACAAGAAGTAATGCGCTTGTGAACCTTCAATAATCTTTAATCGGTCCAAGTTTTTCGAAGATTCTGATGGCAATATTAATTCTTCTGCGCTATAGCATACTTTTGGGATGAAAAATGCTTAATAAAAATTTTACAATAAATTGAGCAATACAAATTTCTACATCTATTTTCAATTGTAACTACAACATTTTCTCAGATCATAAGAAGAATAAGTGTAAAATAAAAATTGTAGAAATCAAAATTCCACATTGTTACATAATAAATACAATATTGTATACAGCTAGTTTCTGTTAAAAATTTCTTCAGGGATAATACCCAAATATCAGCTAAAAATTTGTTTTTCGAAAATATTTACTCAACGAGAAAAAATTGTAGTTTTAATTTACTTTATTTTTAAATATATTTACATTAAAAAATATTTACAAAACAAAATTCCGCATTGATAAATTATAAATACAAAATTGCAACTTTCAAATATATCCTGTTGAAAACATATTCAAAAATACACCCATACCTCGCTATACGGCCTATGTAGGCTCCATAAATGGTGGACGTAAAACGAATCGAAAATTTTCTACATTTTTGTAGTACACCGACCTAATAGCATAGCATGGTCATAAATCGAAAGAGTGCCATAAATAAAAAAGGCCGTTTAGGCTAAAATTCCGTATAAAGAGCGGTCGTACAGTGAGGAGTGTACTTTCAAACCATGTAGGTACTTTTCTCACCAACATTTTTGTGGCCTCTTTTCATCAGAGTTTTTAATTTAATGGAATTTAATTTTAATACAATGAATTTTTCGAAATTTTATCAATGCGATGAATCACTGTGCGACGAAACGAAAAAACATACCATATATGTGACGCGCTAAAAATTATGCAATAAGAAAAATGTTATCTTCATATTTGAAGCAGAGAAATGCTAAACAAACAAACCAAAAATATTAACAAACTCATAAATAAATAAGCAGAAATTTAATAAAGCGCAAAACAATATGTATGCGAAAAAATAATAATAAAAACAAAATATAAGAGGAATATGAAAATTGTCCAAAAAAAAAAACCAAAAAAAAAACAAACATAACATTATCATAACAACTCAACACTGTAAAAGTCGAATGCCGCATACACATACACACATACACTCATACTTATAGATATTTCCTTTTGCCATTTGAATGTTTTTATTATTTCACTGTTAATATGTTCTTTCCTCATGTTTGCTGCCCATCTTGCAAGCCACAATAACGACAAAACAATACAAAAGCTTCTAAAAGTCATTTGTCTTTATGTATCGTATTCGTATATGCCTTTTTCTTGAATATTATGAATGTAGACTTGCACATACTCGACCTGTAGGGCGTTTGTTTGGGTGAGATTACATATAAGAGTCGGTAATGTAGGCACTTGATGGTTATGCCTACCTTTAGAGTGTATGATACAGGTAGAAAGTAATATTTCATTTCATTCTTTTGGTTTTTGTTTTTTATTTTTTTTTTTGTTCTTTTTTTAGTATTCAAGTATAAACATTCTTTGCTCTTAATGTCTTTTTTAACGGATATAGGCATCCGGTTTCTTCTTCTCTATAGTCCGTATGTTGCCTATATGTTGAAAAGCAATAAAAAAAAAAAAAATTCTTTTTGTAACTGTTGATATGAATAGGCATTATTCAGACCGCTTTGTCACCATAGAAGCATACATAAGAAGCCTTTATAAATAGAAAACATATACAAAAGAGCAAAAATATAAATATAAAAATACTATAAACAATATCTTTGCACTTTAAACTGTAGCATAGAAATTTATGCTATTGAAATATTGTCGATATTTTTATATCGAATATTATTCTATCGAATATTGAATAAATAGGAGAGCTGAAATTTTTCAAATATTAAAAAAAAAGAAATAACTTAAGAACCAGCCTAATATAGGTTTCCAATAAGTCTTTGTAACAAAATACATGTGTGTGTGTGTGTGCTAATACAAATTATGAGCTTCACACGTGACTCTATTCGAATAATTTGATTCTACTCCTACCCTACTTGTAGTTGAACGTATATGGTACATGAAGATCCATATGATGCCAGGCAAAATGCTATAATTATAACAATGTACGTACTACATCTACACATTCGTAGATTTATTAGAAGAAATATTTGCGCTCATTTATTTCATTCTGTTCAGTATTTTAAACATATCCTCCTACTATATTCATTTTATTCGTTCTTTTACTCGTTTTTTTGCTCTGACATGATGTTATCATTCTCCATTAATGAGTTTAAAATGTGACATGAGAATTAAAATTGTCTGACAGACAAATGGTTGTAGATAAATATTTTCAACATTCTGGTTTTTCATACACTATGAAATGTGGTTACATACGTGTATGGGATTTATGTATGTGACTCAACAGAAAAATAATCACTAAATAGTATGAGCCTATAAGTATGCTATGATTTTTATATACAACAGCTACAAAATGAAATTTCACAATACTCTCTCTACATGACAATTATATTTTCGTATATCAGGTGAAAACAAAAAATATTATAATAATTTGGAGAATCATAAAAAGTTGAGCATCACGCAGTTGCAGAATTATTGGGTTGTCTAATATGAAATGGAAAATCAATCGATTTTTTTCTGTTTATAGACTATTTATTTTTAAGCGAAGTATGCGGCTGTATTATCGATACACTTTTGCCATATCATTTCTCCCTCTGCTGTAGAAGCCTGATTCACGGGAGTCGATGAATTGCTGGAAGGCACTTTTGACAGCCTTTTCAGAATTAAATGAAATGTTTTTCGTACAAGGAAGTTGTCCAAATTCCGAAAGAAATGGTAGTCGATGAGTGCAAGGTCGTGTGAATATGGTGGGTGACGGAGAGTTTCTAAATCCAACTTCTGTAGCTTTGCCGCAGTTATTCGTGTAGTGTGTGGTCACGCGTGATCCTGCAAGAGGTTTGGGGTTGATCGGTTGAACAATCTCAGCTATTTAATCGGAAGATTCCGCAACATTTCGTTCAATTGCATACAGTGGACTTTCTCAATGATCGATTCACCCGTTTTCATGAAGCTGTGGTGGATTACACCGCCTCCAGACCACCAAACAGTTACTATTAGCTTCTTCTGATGGATGTTTCGTTTCGAGCAGTGTTTCGGTGCTTCATCTGGATCCAACCACTGCAATGAACGCTCGCAATTGCCGTAAAGGATCCAAGCAAGCAAGGAATGAAAGGCAAGCTTCGCGGCGATAGCGTTTTTGGTTATCATTCAATTCGTGTGATACCCACTTGTCCAGCTTTTTAACCTTGTCAAATGGGTTAGTATTATTTGCTTGGACGCCTCAAACATCAACGATATATCGTGTGCACTTAGCGCCAGATTCGATACGACTGTGACTTTCAGCACGTTGTTATTCGCCTTCGTCTCAGGTCGTCCACGTGGTTCATTGATCAGATTGTAGCCACCAGAACGGAACTTCACAAACCAACGGAATGTCTGCTTTGGAGTGACTTCAGTGCCAAATACAGCGTTAATATTTCAAGCTGTTTCTGCCGCTTTAGATCCTCAATAGAACTCGTAATTCATCAAAATAGGAATTTCGCTATTTTGCATTGTCACACTGAAATCAAAATAAAAAAAATATTTTCAATATTTTTCTCAAAATTAAAATGACTTATAGAGTATAATTGTACCTTTAAAAAAATGGGGTTAAAATAATTATTCGGAATGAAGTTATGTGGCACTATTGTGTTCTTCACTGGAGGAGGGCTTTTATTATACGAGCTGCAGATTTACAACATAATGGCACTATTTTCAACAAAAGTGTCATGCTGCTGATGTATGCCGACGATATTGACATAATCGGCATCAACTCGAGAGCAGTGCAGCATTCTCTGAATGGGAAAGAGAGTCACGTCGAATGGGTCTTAAAGTGAACGAGGGCAAGACGAAGTACCTAGTATCAACAAACAAAGAGTCCCAGAGTCTTGGACAACATGTCACTGTTGACAATTACACTTTCGCGGTGGTGAAGGACTTCCTCTATCTTGGAACCAGCATCAACAACGTAATGACGTCAACCTGGGGATCATGCGTGGGATAACTCTTGCTTACTGGTGTTACTTTCGTCTGAGTAAGCAATTGAGTAGTCATGTCCTCTCGAGAAGATCGAAAATCACATTCTACAAGTCCTTCATTATTCCTGTCATAACATATGGTTCAGAAGCCTGGACAAATTCCACCACGAACGAGAGGATGCTTGGAGTTTTCGAAGACAAAAGTTCTGCGCCGGATCTTCGGACCTATTTGCGTTGATGGCGAGTATCGAATAAGGTACAACGATGAGCTGTACGCTGACATTGACATAGTCAGCGAATCAAAATCCAGCGGCTGCGCTGGCTAGGTCATATGGAAGAAGACGCTCCAGCGAAGAGGGTATTTAATTCTGCACCCGCTGCAGGACGCAGAAGAATGAAAGACCAAACCTCCGTTGGAAGGACCAGATGTTGGGTAACCTGGCGACGCTTGGAATATCCGATTGTCGCCAACAAGCGAAGAACAGAGAAGACTGGCGCCGCATTATATGTTCGGCATAAATCGATCATTGGTTGTTACGGCCACATAAGAAGAAGTAAAAGTTATGTGGCATTGAATTGGAGATTTTTACAATCGTAGCATTTTTTTTTTAATAGACAACCCAATATGAAAATCTTGTGATTTTCGTAAAAATTAGTTTTCACTTAAAAAATGAAATGTCATATGTCAAATCTTGTGACATTTTTCCCATCCCTTAGTGCTGAGAATCTCATTTTGTAGTAGATTAACACTTCTGAATGGTTGAATTGCCATTCTCAGTCTTCTTTCTTCGATTTCGCTTGCAGTTTTATATGCTGAAAATTCCATCGTTGATCAATTTAAAAGAAAAATTCCACTTTCAATGAAAATCTCATTTTTTATCATCCCTAAATTTTTATAAAACTATTGACTGAGCAGTTTTGTAATTTTTTGCACAAAGTAAACTACAAAGACTTCACTATTCTTTCAATCTTTTTTTTTGTTGGATTATTTACTTAAAAAATTTTTCCATTTGAGTGCAATTTAAATAAGCTTAAAATGTATGTGCATGCAAACATTGACAAAAAAAAATACAAAAATACATTTCGAAAAAGTAACAATAATAAATCGTATGGGGTATTATGTTGTAATAGAAGAGTTAAAATTGTTATCGTAATGTGCGTGCCAACAGTTCAATTGATGGTCGATTCAATAGTACTTAATCGAAATAACTATCTCGAAAACGTTTACATTTCTTTTTAACTTGTACAAGAGTACGAAATAGTACTCTGAGCATGTCATCAATCTAAAAAGATCAGAAATACAAACACAAAAATTTCTACGATTACACATTACACATACACATAGATAAGCAGAAAAGTAATAGAAAGAAAGAGCAGAAAAAAGAAAAATCAAAGAATTTAACTTCCAACAATTCCTATTTGCACTCAATCTCAGTGTAATGCACTTCACTGTACATACTTATAAGAGTATGTAGGTGGTATGTACGCTTACAAATACTCTTACTTACTTATAGTAAAATTGCATTGCTGTTGTCGCATGTTTTAGTATGAGTATGTAGTATATGGTACATGACTTAAGTATTGTGTACGCAGAAACTTTTGATGCATTCTAAAAACTTTTCTATTTCATTTGTTGTGGTTTTTACAGCCCCATTCTGGTACCAAACCGAACTTCGAACTAGAAAAAATAAATAACAACTTCAGCATTTAGTTTCAAAAAAAAATAAAAAAAATCTTTTGCACAAAACTACACTTAAATGTTGGAAAAAATAAATCAAAAAAAAAATATATATATAAGAATTGAGTGAAGCAGCATTAGGAACATGTATATGACAGTAAAAAAGAACTCCTTCAAATATTCAAGTTGCATTTTTTACTTTTGCAAGGGTTAGGGAATGAGCGAACAAAGCAAGATTGAACTAATGAAAGATTTTCTAAAGTGTTTTACTTTTTAACAAACAATAATATACACAAAGCAAATTAAGAAATGAATTGAGTAATCAAATGCAACACTGATTATTTGAGCAAATATAAAATTTGAGAGCTATCTACTACTGTCAATCAGTGAATTTTGCAACAAGTTTAGTACACACAGGGATGGTACGGGCATTACCACAAATATTCATCGCATATGCGCCAATGATTTTGTATAAGTGTGCGTAATTCAAATATTTGACGTTGCATGAGCGTGAGTAATATTAGCAAAGATCGCAAACTGAATTAACTCGAACAAAAACGACTCATGAGCACATCAATTATGTCATTAGCACTCTATTACTTTTAACACTTTTTACTTTCAACATATACGGAAAATCTAGATGTGCAGTAATTTTTTTATTTTTTTATTTGAAATTCTTTGAAAAATAAAATTATTGGATTTTTAAATGACTTTTTCCTGATTTTGAGGCTTTATTTTTAAAAATTGTTGCAATATATTTTTTACAAAGTATTTTCCTTCCTCAACTTTGAGGAAGCGCATGAATTCCATCCCAAAAGTACCACTGATCTTTTGAGACCAAGAACGTATCGACGCAATTTTTTATACATCCGACTTAAATGAAGCGTATTCCGAATAAAACATTCTGCATTGAGCGAAACAAGTGTTAGTCAGAGGGGGCAATGTCTGGGCTATATGGAGAGTGGGTTAAGCTGTGCATTGTCATGATGAAAAATCAATGACTCTCGTTTGGTTACCCATTCCGGCCGGTTTTGGTTTAGTGCTCGCTTTAAGTTGATGGACTGTTGTCGGTAGTATTCTTCATTAACGGTTTCACCCGGTTAGCAACTCAAAATACACCATACCCAAACCTCATCCCATCAAATAAACAGCATCACCTTCAAACTATGGATATTCGACTTTGGGGTCGATTTGACTGGTTGACCAAGTCTCACATATGAATTTTTGGAATTAGGGTTGTCATAATAGATACATTATCCATCAAAAAATCGCCTTTCGATGTCTCTTGGTTTTAGTTGATATGGAACCCATTTTCTCATTTTCTAGATCGTACACATCGTCTCTATACGCAATGAAATTGTTTGTTGAGTCACTCCCATGAGTCTTCGTCCCATAAAGCCTCCAATTCAACGCCTTCACGCTCTTCACGCAAAATCACAACTTATGAACCGTTGAAACCAATACGCACAAGTTGAAATTGATGGAGCATGTTCTCCATAAGACTCACACAGCATGCGCTTTTCTTCTTGAAAACGAAAAAGAAAAGGCTTCCCGCGAATGGGGTTTTGTAGGCACAAAAGTTGACATAAAATAAAAAAAAAAAAAAATATATTGTTTACACTTCTAAAAAATGACACATACTGATTTCAATAGCTTAAAATAATGCAACACTATGAAGATAGTTGCCACATTATACGATGCAATTTAATTGAACTAACGACCTCTGTTGATATTCATTTAATATAAACTTTTACACCAAATTCCAATACCCCAGTCCAATCCAAATGCATTTTTCTTTAATTTCATTTAAAATAGTAACTACAATATAATGTAGGAAAATTTATAGTTTCCTGTCATTTAACATACGAAAATACAACTCTGTTATGTAGACCCACATCTGCGAAAATTTAGTTTTTAACGAAAATAATCAAAATATTACTTAGTCGTATAGACTGATTTACTATTAAAAGTGAATTTTTGAAGAGCTTAAATGAGCTTTGGAAGATATATCACTTCAGGGATGTATTTTGACAATTAACAAAGAATGCCAGATCGATTAAATTTGTTTCTATGGCTTAATGATTTTTAGCATAAATTAAGCATATTTTCACCAAACAGTCATACAATATTATCCAGCTGTTCATTGTGTATTTGAATAGGAAAAGAAAATTATGCTTGTAATACATTTTTTTAAAACTATTTTACTCTCACTTTGTAGCAACGTCTGATGTTTATGATTATAGTACACTACTCCATGGCATTAATGGAATTATAGCTGCAGTCGTTTTCTTTGCCATCTGCCTACGTTTACTAACTTACCTGTACATTTACTCAATTCAATTAAAAATTGACATTTTAATTGCAAATTAAATTTTTAGCATTCTTCTCACACAAATTGTGCCACCGTCTATTTTGCTATACTGATCCTTGGAGAATACATATTAAAAGAGCAGCTTCTTGCACCTTTTGCTTGAGGTAATATTTTTCTTATTTATTTGTTTTTCTTTTTAATTTTCTTAATTTTTTTTTTTTTGTGTTTATACAATATTTAAGCTCATTTCACGCCGTTTAGGTCTTTTTAAATGGTAAAAGGAAAAACGCGATGGCAACTTGTTGCTCTTAGTTAGTAAATTTTAATTTCCTAGCAACATAAGACCGTTAAAGGAATAATATGTACATGTAATGGCAATGCAATGGATACAATGCAACTGATGCTCATTTATTGCTTTTGTTTACTCGCATAAATTTGTATTTCATGGCGTTTACTATTTTTTTTCCTCTTCTCTTTTGTTTGTTTTTTATTATCTTCAATGAAAGAAATAAAAAATAGAATCCACTTAAAAGTTATAGCCAACTCAGTTGCGGCCAATATATTACGGATGTAGTACTACTGCTTTTTTAGCACGATAACGTACACTTTTAAATACAGCAACTTTACTTTGAGAAGTGATGAGAAACATTTCGAAAAAGAGAAAAGTTTCCAACACAAGAAACTTTATGGTTGCGCCTTTAGTTTAACCTCTCTTAGCTAGAATTTCGAATTTGAAGTATCGAAAATGTTCATATGGAAAAGGAAATATAGATGGGTAATGGTGTTCATCGTCTACATTTAGTACCAGATTCTAATAACTCTATTAATAACAGTAGGCTTCACCGTGACACTTCGACTGAAGCAAGCGTTCGACCTTGCTCTGTCGAACTTAAGATCGAAGTAAAAAATAAGAAGAAGAATCGAATGGCTATTAGAAAATTTAAAGTTCTAAAATTTAGTACTAATTTTTAATGCCATTTTTAGAACCACATTCAGAACCATCATGGCGGATTTCAATGAAAAAGAATGCAATCACATAAATAGAATAAAAATTTCTTTACTGAAAATATCAATCAAGTGATAAACTAATAAACTAATCATATTTAATAAATGACATAGTTAAGAACTAGTAATGAAAATATCAAATATGCAAAAATCAGGACAACACAGCACAGATAAATCATCATCAAGATTACATCTTGCCGAAAGAACTGCATCAGATCGTAATGCCAATCCATCGAGTACTACAACATTGAAACCAATTCAAATTCACAATAATATTTCACCGTCTCCCTGTGTTGGCGGTACAATACGTAAGCCAAATCGAGCACAATAAGTCACAGAATCTTTCAGCAGAAACTCCGCTCAGGGTGCACCTATATTACAAAATCAAAGTCACAATGATATTTGCCAGAGAAGTGAAGATAAAAATTCCACAACGACTTTAAATGAGCTCGATTGTAATGGTGTAAAATTTCCCAATGCACAAACGACACAATTCACAGAACTATTTCGTGATTTTTCTCTAAGTTATGACTCTGATATGGCGCTGCACCACGAAGCAGCTTCCATTAATTATGGATTACCTCCACCACCAATACCACCACCTATCTCACATTTGCCTACATATCATGGACGACGCTTTCGAACAGAGCACTTAAATGGCGCCAACACTTCACACTCAGCACCGGCATCACCGTCGCGTGGTAAAATTGTCTTAAGTAAAAAGGAACGTAAACAATTGAATAAATTGAATAAATTTAATATGGAGGACACTTGTGTTGCCATCAATGTTGAAGTTGTGCAGCATAATGATCCCAGCAGTAGCAGTAATAGTAATAGCCTCCAATCGAGCCCCTATAAGGGACGTGTTAGTGAATTGAAAAATTGCTTATCGAAAATTAATTCACGTCGTCTATTTACATCGTTAAATCGGGGCTCAGAAAGATCACTTAGATCGATTGTGTCCAGCAGCAATGGAGATTTAACATTTACGAATGAAATTCCCGCACCAACAACATCAGTATCATCACCACCGACTTCAAGTCATACGAGTATTTCAAATAATAATAGCAGTACCATTGATTATAATGTGAAACTGAAAAATTTGCCAGTACGTCAACGCAAAACACATATTTCACATATGGAAAATTATTGCCTTTTTGATCCGGTCGATTTTCTCAATGAAAAAACCATAAGAAATCATATGCATTTTAACGATTTGAGTGGAAAACCTTTTGCTGGCTATAGCTTAAGACGTCCCATGTTTAGTTCGTATAAAAATTTAAATTTTAATGTGGACGATCATCATAAGGCAATTGCCACGACCCGAAGTTGTGTGGAAGAAAAGAATTTCGATCATCATAATTATTCGGTTTTAGATCCAGAGTACTTCAAATAATAGCCGCTGATGCGTGTGCAATAGAAAAATAGAATAAATTTTATGCAAAATTTTACAATTTATTCTCTCCCCGGCTATGATTTACATGCTTCATTATTTGTACTTTCAACATTTTGGAATAATTTGACCAAACTGTGCCGCTGTTGCTTTCTGAAATGATTAAGGTAAGTTGGAAAGTGCGTAATGAACTACAGTGAACTTCATGAAATATTTGAACGTCCCTTGTTGTTGCCCTCTTATTTCTGTAGGTAATGATATTTAACTCTTCACTTCATCATCCACATTCCCGCTGGATGAATATTTATGTCAGAATTATTCCGAAATAAATTTACAATATCCATTTCATAATTTGTATATACTTGTTGTTCTTGTTTTACGTTAGTCAATTACTCGCTGAAATGTGTCATTATCATTTGTTGGTAATTATTGAGATAGCAAATAAATGAGAAATATACGAATATACTCATTTTCATATGCCAATGTTTGTTCTGACAAAAACGGATAAACGTATCAGGTAGTGCAAAAAAAAAAAAAATATTTTCATTTAACATCATTGCTTCGCCATCAGGCTCAAATTGGCAGCAAAATAATTACTTATGTGTCGGTAGATGCTCGATACATATGCTAGCATTAACTTCAGGTATATTTATTCTCAGTTTATTTCATCTTCATATAAAATGAGCACGAAATGAGCACAAAAATAGTTTCCATGGCTTATCTATCACATAAAATCATTGAAGGTTAATCGTTTATGCATATAGTACGCTCATTTATTGGTATATGAAAAAAAATTGTTTATATGCCTCATATGCTTTAATCGTTTATGTTTTATCGAAAATGTAATCTTTTGTTGCTGTAATGTGAGATACTTCATAAAGGCATCCCCATTCGTTGCATATTGCTTGCCTTTATTATCTGTGTCCATTTAGTGCGATTTTTTTTTTTAGCATACTCGTTAAAATACAATTTCGCCTGAAAATATGCTACAGACAAGAAGAGCATTTCGTATGTATATTTCCTATTAATAAGTGAATGGGTTTTTAATATTTTTGGTCATAAACAATTTTATTTTTATAACAAACTAACAATGCATTATCGTATGCACCTATTTGTAAATAATTATTTTAGTTGTACAGCTTTTTTTGCATAATTTTTGTTCGTAGTCGTAGTCAAACCAAGCTCAAACATTTCTGAAGTGCAATAACCTTTAGTAAAATTTAATAAACAATATTTTTCTAGAACATATTAAACCTCTATGAATACTAGTAATAGGCTCAATATTATGTTTTAACCGATTAATGTAAAAAAATACCTATAATGTCAGGAGATAATGAATTGATTCATTCCACAAATCTGTTCTACGAAAGATTTTATGTAAAGATCTGTACACCTAAAAATTCTTGCGTGTGAAAATATCAAAGATATCTTCTATTTTATTACGCCGGCCTGCTGTTAAATCACCAAACTTCAAAACTGCGTACAATGTTTGGCTCTAAGGCTCACGACGAACTTTACTACAATAACCTTAAATATTTCCACCATTGAACAATCATACTCTTATCACGACTTCCTTTTATAGCAAATTGAAATTAAAACAATTTATTCGCTTGAATAAAACTTACAAAAAATTGTGCAATTATTTATGTAATGCCTAAAAGTATTTTTTTTTTTTTTTTTTTTTTTGTTAGCTTATTTTTTTTTATTGAATCTTTCTTAAATACAAGAAACTAACAATAAGTATTAAAATCTTACAAACTAAATAAAACTATGTGATATCCCCTACGTTCCATCACAATTTGGTGAGTCGCGAGATGTAGCAATTTTACAGCATATTCAGTGTGTCTTTTCTTTTTAATCGACGATGCCCCTTGCTCAGCAACAATTGCCTAGCAAGGGGATTCGGATGATTGTGTAATTTTTGAATGTAGCTTCTGCAGGACATTGCAACTTCCTCAGAAATTGTGGATACATTTAAATCTCGATGGATGTTAACGTTCCTCATATACCAAGGCGCGTTTACAATAATTCGCAGACACTTTGATTGTATTCGCTGCAATTTTTCGATATTAGAGGGAGATGCGGTGCCCCAAAACTGAATACCATAAGTCCAGATTGGTTTCAGGATTGCTTTATATAATAGCACTTTGTATTCAAGATTCAACTTTGATCTTTTGTGTAACAGCCACCATAACTGATTCATTTTAAGCTTGATCTGAGTTTTCTTTGCCTCTATGTGATTTTTCCATGTCAGCCTTCTGTCGAGGTGAATACCCAAGTACTTTGTTGAGGAACATTGTGGAACTGATTGGCCATTAATTTTAAGTGGGGGACATGTATCTAGCCTTAGCGTGAAGGTTACATGTACGCTCTTTGATTCATTGACTTTTATACGCCATTTTGCTAGCCAGATTTCGAGAGAATCGACATGAGTCTGCAGGAGTTTAGTAGCTTCTATGGGGTTAGAGCGAGAGCACAATATTGCCGTATCATCAGCAAAGGTCGATATGAATGTATAGTTATTGTTGGGCATATCTGAAGTGTATAAGAGATACAGTAAGGGACCCAAAACGCTTCCTTGAGGAACGCCAGCGTGAATATCCAATGGATTTGTTGTGTAATCCTTGTGATGTACGAGAAATTGTCTTTTCGTGAGGTAGCTACTAAGCAATGAGGAGACATTTGCAGGCAGTAATAGTTTGAGTTTGTAAATAAGGCCATCGTGCCATACTTTATCGAAAGCTTGAGTGATATCAAGAAAGACAGCTGAGCAATACTTTTTTTCTTCAAAAGTGTTCCTTATCAGAGTTACAATGCGGTGGACTTGTTCTATTGTGCCGTGCTGTTTTCTAAATCCAAACTGATGTTGAGGAATCAGTTGGTTGAGATTAATAAATGGAGTTATATTCATGACAAGTAGCTTTTCGAATACTTTAGAAAGTAGAGGCAGGAGGCTGATAGGTCTGTACGATGCAACTTTTGTAGGGTCTTTTCCTGGTTTTGCTATCATAATAATTTTTGAAGTTTTCCAGCATTTGGGATAGTGTTTAATACGAAGGATAGCATTGAAAATGTGCATCAGATGAATTACTGAAGCCGGAGGTAGCTCTTTTATCATTTTACCGGTAATTTTATCTGGACCAGGTGATTTTTTTGGGTTTAAATCTTTATAAATTGCTTTGAATATGTCCTTTTTTTTAATTTTGAGCGTTATTGAGCAAGGTTGAGAAATTAATATTGGTAATGAGGACTGTGAAGAGGGTGGATTGGGTGTAAACACACTTTTTAGGTGGTTTGCAAAAGCCAAACCCTTCTCACAGTTGCTTCTAGCCCAATTACCGTCACTCAAACGGATGGGGGAATCAGTGAGAATTGGCCGATTTGATTTTTTTGCTGATTTCCACAAAGAGTAGTCTGACGCTTCACCAGGTGTTAATTTCGCTATGTGCTCTTCTAACTCTTTGTTGTTTTTATTTTTTAAGGCTTGCTTTAACTTTCGAGTGCAGTGCTGTAGCTGTGTTTTCAGATTCGGTGATCTGAATTCTTGCCATTGTCTTCGGAGTCTTCTTTTTTGTCTAAAAGTATGCTAACAAAATCTAATTGCCCTATATCACTTTGTATCCACTTAAGGATTTGAATAATCCCACCTGTTATTATTGCTATAGTAAATAAATAAATTAATACATTGCATCGCTATATTGTCTAGAGTAATATTTTAAAATATCTTTTTACACAACAAGTTTCCTTCATTTCACAATTTTAACTACAGTTGCACTTCTTGTGTGTCAATAAATAAAACAGTATGATAGAAGAAATAGCAAAAATATACAAATAAATCAAAAACAAAACTCTTAAAACAAGACAGATTTATATGTCTGAGCTATAAATAAAATGAAAAATTGTGCTAATAAATAATATGTAAACATGAAAATTTAAACATACTTTTAGGCGACATACTTATCTTATAAGTAGAGGTGTAATAAATAAAATGAATAGCTTTGTTGTACTTTTTTTTTTTGTAAATTCAACATAAATTCAAATTTATTTTATGCTATTATGTCTAACCGAAAGCAATGTTTGTCCATTTTTTTCGACAAAAAAAAAATTTGAATTTATGAATAAATGTGTTCACACAGTACATGTATTTTCATACATCAAATGACGTTAACAACAAAATCTAATTTTCCTAATTAACTTAAGTAAGATAATTTAATGCAAAAAAAAAAAAAACAAAAAACAAATTACTTCATATTTTTCGTTGCACTGCTCTCAGTTTGACAGAAAAAGTAACAGATTATCAGTAACACAATCCTCATAGTGACACAAAAATGATAGAAAAGAAGATGGCACCCATCAGAGAGAATTTTTCTAGTTGTGACGTAATACTAGTTCTACTGTGAGAGAAATGTCAAAATAGCAAACAAATTCAATTTCAATTTGATATTCTACGATGTGTATCTTTTATTCGATATTGTAGCTTTTTTATTTGACGAAAAGACAAATCTCTCTAATTAAACTCTTCTATTGCATTCAAGCAAGCTTTTGGCAAAACGAAAAATCATAGGAAATATATTAAAAATTTACTACCCTCCACTGGAAGATTGCAAATCAAAAACATCACTTAAATATTATTAAATTTCATTATCATACTTTTGAATATATATCATTCGGCAAAAAGTCCAATTGTCTGTTTAATACAACATCTTATTATCCCCCAGTATCCCCAAATAATCAACAAGCATATAAGTGATATTCATATGTAATTTGTTGAATATAAAATACAATATATTATTACAATTTAAAAGAATATTCGTATTCGCAAAAAAAAAAGCCAAGGGTTGTTCTAGCTGTTGCATAGCAATATTATTGTAATATACTGGTTGCATATAAATAATTGAATTTACCATACTCAATATACATTTTTCAACGAATTACCATGAATGTAATCCTATATATATATATTTTTCCATTTTATTGTACTTCATTACTTGGTACATATTTTTTTTTTTTTTCATCCCTTACTTGAACGAATATTGCTCCAAGGTTTCGTACATACATATTTATTTTGTTGATGGATTTTTATTGAATTTGTGCGATTTTTAATTCAATTTAATAAAAGTGAAATATGAATAAATGGATTGCTTATCTCTGTTACATTTGCCCAGTATACTCGTGCTATTAGCAAATGAGTTTCTACATTTTGACAGTTGTGATTTCATGAAAATACCATGACAATAACGTGTTGATATTTTGAAAAATAGAAATATATATGTATATTTGAAATTATAATAGTTGAAAATCATCTACATATATCACATGACACATGAAATTATATATATATAGTGAAGACACATTTCTGTGCAAATTGTATAATGTTTGACATACGAAATTAGAAATTTAGTGTAGACACATTTCGGTGAAATTTCGTTTTTTGTTTAAAATCGATCAAAATAGCAATGCAACCCTGCGCTTCATATTTTATTACTTTTTCTTGTAACTTATCTAAGTGTCATTTTTTGTGACGTCACTTTTTCATACTTATTCTCCGATTTTTATTGAAAAACCCTGTATTCTTACACTTATTATTACTCAAATTATTATACAGGCACTTTCATACAATTAAATGTCTGAAAGCACGGAGGTATCGTTATGATTCTCATTTGACATACGAAAATCAATTCGTAGTGTGGACGCCCTTGTGCGAAATTCACAATTTTTTTTTTTATGAAAATACAATAATATTTCCTAAAATTGCTATCATTTATACAAAACATAACTACAGCTCTTGGCAAAACAAAATAAATACAAGGATTTTTTATATTTGTATAGGATTCCCTTAAAAATGATGTATGTATGATTCCACCTCGCCACCTCGCACAGCACACATGCTGACACCAAACTTTAACTGCTCGCCAGTTGAGCTTTCTTAAACCAACAATCCTGGTTGTCAACCATAAGTATTAAAAATTAGCTGCATTACTCGTACACCTAAACATTTTCACTAAGTATGGCAGTTAGAATGAATAAGTGGAGTGGTTGAAAAACCAAAAAAAAAAGGATTGTGTGCTTAGTGGAAAGGTTACATCAAAAGGGATTAAATTGAATGTAACTAAGACAATATGCTACCCCAGATGCGTATACTTAGTAGGTAAGATAATGTATCAAAGTAGAAAATTCATATTGCGAAGATAATGTTTACATTGGGAAAACGGTAAGCTAAAAATTACGAAAATATATATCTATACGTGTTCAAGGAGACAATCAAAATTTTATGTAATTTTAAAATATAATCATACTAACCTAACGATGTTTAGTAGCATCGACAACGTAAGAAAAATGTCAATTACACCTTTATAGAGCACATAAACTTGCTGCCCTATTTCACATACATACATACAGTTATCAAAAAGTTACCAGTAGGATAAATATTAAAGTTTCAGAGGAAAATATTTTCCATTCCATTATCTTCTAACTTATCTTTTCAATGCGTACGCAGATTCGATGAAGTGAATTAATGTCGAAATTTTTGCAATTATGTCGAAATTTTTTGCAACTATGTCGAAATGTTTGCAGTTATGTCGAAATTTTTGCAATTATGTCGAAAATTTTGCAATTTCCAATAATGTCGAAATTTCTTTTAAATGAAACAAGTATATTTCGATATTATTGCAAACAATTTTGCAATAATATCGAAATTGCAATTTTTATAAAGTTTCATTTAGACATCATTGCAAAAATGTGTCGACATTAGGTGGTGATTCATAGCATAGTCACTCAGGGCATCAAAAAATGCTTACCTACTTTTTCCACTGGGGACATTCAATTGATGGTTAAAATTAAAGGCTTTCAGCGAATAGAGAGTAAATTGTAGGGTGGAAATCTAATATGAAAATGTGAAATATAAATTGTGTATAAAGAGCGCGAAACGCTTTACGCGTAATGAAGAATCGGTAGGTGTTTGCCCATAACACGGTCATACTAATAGCACAGATTCTGAAAATTAATTATGATAAAACTAAAGTTGTCGACACTTGTCGAAGGTGAGGTAAAAGGTATTTTGCTAATAAGAAACAGTAGTCGAAAGGAGGGCAAATTTGCGCTATATGTATTGTTATAGCCATTGTTATTTCTTCCCTTATCGAACCCACTTTAATTTTAATCCAATTACAGGTAGGCAAATGTAAATGTGTAGGTATCTGCTTTAAAACTAAAATGTTGCTGCGACATCAAGGGTATTATCAACAACAATAATAATAATAACAATAAAACAACAACAAAACATCAATTTGCATATATTTAATAGCACAATAACGAACAACGCGATTTAATGTAATTAAAGCTTTAAATTCAAAAATGTAATTTGCCAAATATTTCATATAGTTTTTCTGAAAAAAAAAAATCACAGCTATTAAATTCGATATTTACTTCAAATTCATAATAAATATGCATATTAGGCTTATACAAATTTTTATAATATTATTTTTTTGCGCTGAAAGCTTTTCTGAAAGCTTTTTGTAACGAATTAAAATACCGTTTTTTATTAAGCGAATTTATCTTTCACTGCAGAGAGAAAGTTAATGTTTGACTTTAGTCATGAATTACCTTAAAAAGACTTGAATATAATTTATTTTTAAAATAATTTCAAAAAATTCCTTTTTCTCTATTTTATCTAACTTTTATCTAGCTTTAAAAAAATAGCATTAAATATATTGGCCCATAATTACAGTCAAAATTAGAATCATATTAAAGTTAGAAACGGCTTTTTGACAGATTCTTATATGGGGAATACGTCAAACAAGTCGGTCCTATCTTTAAACATTTTCTAATTTTCAATAAAAATGGAGCCATTTTTTGAATTTAATTTTGTATGACATTTGGAAACTAATTTTTTTTTTTAATTCAGAAAAAAATACTCCTAACAAATCACATTTTATAAATCTTATACATTTTTGGACAGTTCCAATATAACTATTACGAAATATATTGAGAAATTTAATAACCTCATGTGAATATTTCAAATAAAAAGGATGACAAACAAAATATAAGTATATAATGCTCTATAAAAAGGATAAAACGTCATATGATAAGGGTAAGGTATTAGAATAATAAGATCAACTTGGAATAAAATGACTTAAGGTGATGTGCTTTTTTATTTTCGTGTGTAAAATGCCTAGAAGCATAATATGGATATTAACATATGTAAGAAATATATTTACATAGATTCACAGATTTTCCATATGATTCAATCAGAAGCATTACAGCAAAAAGGATTACAGCTACAGCAACAAGGACAATAAGGACAAAAATGAAAAAATATTTAAAAAAAAACTAATGTAAATACAGTGAGAGAAAATTTTGCATTATTATAAAAAGGTGAAAGGTGTAAAGGTATCATTGGTAAGTTAAAGGACTTTGCATTTTTTTTTTTTTTGTAGCGATAAGACTGACAGAATTAAGTGGCTACCAAAATGTTATCTTACAAAAAAAAAATGTCTTAAAAGAGTGGAAGCCTTTGAAAGTTTTTCATTCGGTGTATGAGAAGCATTTTTGAAACGACGACAGACAATTAAATATGCCAAAAGCAGTGCTGTAAAACATTAAACGAAATCACGATTTCCAATTAGGACAAAAAATCAAACCAACATAAATATTTATTTGTATATATGTAAATTTACTCATGCCATACAATAATGTAATGTAAGAGATAAGTGAGAAATTGAAAGTTTGTCTCAAATTATCCTCTTAACTAAATTATATTTTAATTTGAATGTAAAACAATTTAAGTCATCTATAGAATCTTTTATCCACACGTTCTAACTAATTAATAATTACTTTCATGCTTGCTCACTCGTTAAAATGCCATCATCATTATAAATTATCTTATTTTCATATGCTCTCCATACTTCAATGTTCCTGCACAGTATATATTTACATAATTACATATTGACTTAATAGAATGTACATCAAAAACTACAAAAAAAAAAAAAAAATTAAAATAGGTTTGATGTAACAAATGGTGTAGAAATGATGATAATGCTTGTGTCACCTCATCGATATAATAATTTTTCATATCATATATAAATTATAATTTATATAAAATTTAAAGCATATTAGCATAAAAAAAAATTGATGTTAATTGAATATTTATTTTTGGAAATTTTCCAACCTTGCACAATTATATTTCTCTTTCTAATAATAATTCCTGCATTTTTTTTTTTTTTTTTTTTTGCTTTTCCCTTACTAACACTGATTAACTTAACGTAACACAATCCTAATTCTTATGCAACATTTTCTCTTGTCAACATAAATGCTTAGATTCTTTTGTTGCTTGACATTTGAAATTACAACTCGTAGTGTAGACACCATTTTTATTAGTTATGCAACAATTTCTCTTGTCAACATAAATGCTTAGATTCTTTTATGGCTTCACATTTGAAATTACAACTCGAATGTAAGCAACATTTTGGGTTGTTACGCAACATTTTCTCTTGTCAACATAAATGCTTAGATTCTTTTATTGCTTGACATTTGAAATTACAACTCGAGTGTAAACACCATTTTGGGTTGTTATGCAACATTTTCTCTTGTCAACAAAAAAAGCTTAGATTCTTGTATTGCTTGACATTTGAAATTACAACTCGTAGTGTAAACACTATTTTGGGTTGTTATGCAACATTTTCTCTTGTCAACAAAAAAAGCTTAGATTCTTGTATTGCTTGACATTTGAAATTACAACTCGTAGTGTAAACACCATTTAGCCGAAAATCGTTTCTGTGCAAACAGAACAATTATAGGTTAAACTGATTGCAGAAAACCAAATGAAAACATGAAATTTTAATACTTAATCGTAGCATTTACTTAATTAGGGGGAAACAATATATAAATATATTTTCGAACAGCATACTCCAGTAAGAAGATATGGTGGGAGAAATGTTTATATTGCGCATTTTACATAAGTCTAGTCCTTTATGTTGCAAAATGATGTAATAAAAATAATAATGGACTAGCGTAACGTAAACGATAAATGTACAATAAGTAAATGTCAATAATCTGAATGGAATACCTGCGAAAGCGAAAGAGTATTGTAAGACAAGACAATTGAGTACATGCCTTTGGCATGTCATAGAAATCTAATCAAATGGAAATTTCTATGTTTTCTCACTCTTTCGCTTTCTCTCTCTCTCTCTACTTTTATTCTAAATATATATGCATGTATGTATGTATGTAGGAGTTTGAATAAATGATCAACATTTACATTGGCAATAAATTTCTATATATATAAATTGTTATTGAGTTGAACATTGCAAACCCGCATATTCGTATCTTCATAACGACGATTTTCAAATGACTATTTATGAGTTTATAAATGTTTATTTTCAAATTTATTTTATCCTTATCACTGAAATGCCGTTTTTATTCTTCAATTCACATTGGACTGGGAATAGTTAAATAATGATTGTTACGGTATGATGCTGATTATACTTGTATTCCATGTAAATAAAAACCCTATTCGTGTTTCATGTTAATGTTTATTGCACATTGTACATTTTATGAGCTATTCATGTTCATGTTCCCATGCATATTTCTTTGATATGATTTGCAGAAAGAATTTATTCTTATCATAAAATAATGTAGGTAAACAGTGAACGTCTCGTCACTACAACAAATCGCTTGAATATGTAGTATTATGCGACATTATTTACACTGAACAAATAAGTGAAGATATATTTTTCGCTAGAGAAGTTGTTTTAAAATACAGAAATTCTTAATCACTATTATTCCGTTTAATGAAAAGATATTATTGAGTTACAATCTTAAATACTAGATTAAATGATAACTTGAACCTTGAGGCTCTAGCTTTAATCATAATTCGATGTACTACTTCGCCGCATGATAAACCAAATGAAACTAAAAACCTTTATTATAATTTCCTAAATTTCATCAAAATGACTTTCTATTGCAAATCACAAACAGCTTCATTTAATTTACAATTTATATGCAAAACTTCTTGTGCCATTATAAAGTTGGTTACCTGTTTTGTATATTCGAAGGAAATAACTAATAAATGTGTTTAAACAAATAACAATTTAATAAGTCATTTAAATTCAAAAACTAAATTACCTTAGCCTTCTTCATCTTCATCAAATATATTATATGTTGCAGCTTAAATAGGTCTCATGTTTTTACATACATACATATGTACATATAAACTCATTCGAATATCTTCTCATGTGAGCTTCAAATTCAAAAATACTCGTATCCTTTCTCTTACGAGATACGAGTACATTTGACTTGGAATTTATCCCTATCAGTAGTTATTTTGTAGTTCATATGTGTCGGTTTGTTTTTTTAGTTTTTTTTTACATACCTACAATAAAGTTCACTACATAGTTATTGTTGCTGTTATTATTTGGTATATATGTACATACAATGTAGACAGTATAAGCTCAGAGATTTGTTTGGCCAAAAGGACGAAGGACATTTACAAAAGATAGTATATTTACCTCATCATCATCATCATCATCATCATCATCATTATCATCATCATTGTCATTATTAACAGAGCCAGAGTAGCATAATAAAGCCAATGCATTTGTGTCTATGTGGTAAATGCAGTGGCATGTCTGTTTATCTACTGGTCACACAGATGCTATATGTATGTACATATAATAGTGACGTACGAAATCGTATGTTTATATAGGTAAATATGTTACAACACAAGCTACTATGGTATTACTAGCCATCTTGTATGACATTTTGTGAGTGGACTTTAACGGCGGCATAATACAAACGAGACGTCAGCCATTGTTTCGTTGCAATTTAACTATGAGTTTATAATAGAGCCAGTAGTAACATTAAGTATGGAAACATAATACATAGCACAATGACAAAAGGAGCACAAAAATGTATACAAACTAGCCAACGAAATGTTACCAATGGTTATCATTGCTATTATTCTTTTACACAATAAACAAGTCTATTAAGCACAGAGAAGATTGAAAATATTTTTTAAACATGATTTTCTATACGAGATTAGTGTGATTTTCCATCCAATTATTGTATATCCACTCTCGGTAAGCACACAATGAATTTATCAGAGAAAATCACTTTTTTAACAAATGACCATCATTTCAATATTTGAACATTTTTGTCTACTATCCCATGTTTAAAAGCGAATAAACACATTGGCAGTTATCAAATGGAATTATTTCACTTACTTCTCATCACTGCAAATAAATCGAAATGTCACACAAAATGTACACAATTGTCTGGGCACATAATTTTGATATTTATTCCTTTTGTTGTTGTTGTTGTTGTCCTAAATCTTGGCATAATCCTGGCCATTGATTGCATCAACTTTTTTTTTATTACATTACGAGTGGCCATTGTTTGTTGTGTAGTCAGTTGTGCATTGAACATTGAACATTGAAGTTCAATTCAATTATAAAAGTTGCCTAACGCCTTTACTTTAATGAAAACAGGGATGGCAAATTATGATGAGTGTGATATGAAATACAAAGACATATTGTTGGCAAGCAAACTTTGGCAAGGCAAATTCTGTTGACCTTTAATTACAACTATTATGATCAGATGTGTATTGAGAAGAGCATATACAGCATCAAGATTAGCAGTTAATGTGCCGAAATTCTATACACATTCATTTTGGGCTAACATAATGAGGTTGCAAACGAGTTCATATAGAAGTTTTCCCCTTGTGATTGCAATGAATATTCAGCATGAATGCTACTAATGGCTTCCGGATAACATAAAAATATAATTCACTAAAACAGCACACGTAGGGAGAATTTTATTGGCGATATGCGAAGAAAGTTTTTTTTTCTGGGTGTTAATTAGGTACATATGTAAGGCTCTGATTTTGCGAGTATACATTTTGAGAAAATAACATGAGTATAAAATGTCAAGTTACTAACAAAAACAAATTTTCTTCAACTTAAAACATAGTTTATGTTATTCTGAAAATATCTACCTGAAGAGAATTCCGGACATTTTGATCAGAAATTTAATTTTCTTTGAAAATTTAATAATCTTTTAATTTGCAATATAACGGGTGTTTTTTTTTTTTTTTTTTTTGCTGCATGAGATCTTTCGATGGGGATATTTATGGTTTGACAGATGAGAATTGTCAAACTGTGTTGACATGACGGTTCCAAATTATGGAATTTTATTTTAAAAAAAATAATTCTGATAGCGATGTTCGTAGAGCAATTCATCCATTTTATGGACGGCAAAAATTCCTGGTTAAACGGTTACGTTAATAAACAATATATGGACCGAAGACAATCCTCAAGAAGTCTTCAAATCAGCAGTTCATCCATTAAAATTTGCTATTTGGTGTAGTTTACACACTGGCGGCTCTTGACTACTTTTTATGGAACTATGTTAAGCCATTGATTTATGCCGACAAACCAGCAACAAGCCAGCAAGCGATGGAAGCCAATATTCAAGAAACCATTGACGAAACACGGCATGATACGAAATATTGACTGATCGAATGGAGCATGTAAATCGTATATATGTGGCACTTATAAGCCCCGAAGGGCTCTTTGGTCGAGCTTCTCTTCCATTACTGTTGTGTACAGTATTAGAAGGGACCTACTTATTTTAGCCAGTTCCGAACGGCAGAACTCTTGCGAGATCACTTTTTCTGAGCTTTATCACAGAGTTCTTTTAGTAGCTTTTCCATGGCAAATTGCTACTACCAGAAGAATTGGCAAGTGCTTGCCGACAAGTGGGTGCCGGCCAGCACACTAACCACTGAGCTACGACACTCGATGTTAAAAAATAAATGGTATGAAATTATCTAATAGATTAAAATAAACAAATTTCATTCCAAAAATCTCTTTCTTTTATTTTGGTTCAAAATTCTCATGCAGCAGAAAAAATGCCCGATACAAAAAAAGATCTAGAAAATATCGAATATAATTCGAATTTTGAGTGAATAATCACCAACAAAAAAATATATTTGCAACCTTGCGTTTATAATATTACTATTTTGGTACGGCCAACATTTGATTAATTTTCCTATCAACAATAAAAAACGAAAAAAAAAATGGCTAACGACAAAAAACCTACTGAATTTACCTCAATAAAATAATTAAAATTGTCTATTAAGCCTCTTGCGTGCCAAGACGGGGCATTTACAGAGGAAGTAATAAACAGTTTCCTTCTCTTCCACGTCTTGGCAGCTATGACAAATATCGTTGGCCTGTAAACCAAGCCTGGTAGCTTGCCTACCCAGAAGCCAGTGGTCCTTTAGTACGACAACTACATTACTAATAGTTTTCCTACTCATCAACAACAATGAACGGGTTCTTCTATTATCAAGAGTTGGCAGGACTTTCCTAGTAGTAACACAAGAGCTATCATCCCGCCATCTTCTGTTGGCTATGGTGAGGAAATGTTGTGTGACGAGAAGCTTGCATGTTGCAAGCGAAATTCCTATTTGATGAGATGGATAGATCACTGGCAATCTAGTGCCTGATCTCGCCAATTCATCTGCCTCACAGTTCCTTGGAATATCCCTATGCCCCGGTACCCATACAATGTGTATATTGTAGTGCTCCGCTAGCTCGTTAAGAGCTGAGCGGCATTTAGGGGTAAGTGCCGTTTTGGCGAACGTTCCTGCGAGAGATTTAATCACGGCTTAACTGTCGGTTCAAATAATAATATTGACGCCTTGCCATCTCCTTTATAGCAATAATCTTGCAAAAGTCGGGTAATCGACCTGAGTCCTCCAAGCCAATATTAGGATACTAAAAAACATGCTTATTTAATAAATGCGTTATTTAATAAATTATTCTAAAATAATTTGTTACCTTTTTATTGTACATTTTCAGATCCATAATTTGATATGCCCAAAAATGAACATTTGCCAAAATCCATCAAGACAAGGCCCCGAAGTATGTCAGCTGTTGGAAATTTCACAAATTGAAGAATGATGATTGAAATTTTGAAAACAGCTGGAAAATATTAAATTACCCAATGATGATAAACTCTACGAAAAAGTCCCCATATAAATACGTAAGAAATTCAGCCGTATCAAGAATCTCATATGAACAATTTGTCCTTGTCGGATTTTTAATATGCCCGAAAAAGTCGCCATGATTTTGAGCTTATTTTAGTCAGTTAAATTTTTAATACAAATAAAAGTGTTCAACTGACTAAAATATGCATAAAATGATGTCACTGCCTTTTCACATAGAAAAACAACCCAATAGGAAATTATTGTTCACTTTAGATTCTGGTTAGGGTTGATCGTATTTTATATGTAAATTTTCATACCAACGAAATGTTGAGAATTCTTTCAAAAAAATATTATTACAGTTACAATCACATTTATTATGAATTATAAAAAAAAATTAAAAATTTAACCATAGTTTTAAGTTTATTGTTTATAAATCAAATTACTCTTGCTTCTTAATAAAAAAAAAATTTTGTAAAAAAAATTTACACTTTGAGTTAATTTTTATTACAGGTCAAACGGTAAATTCCAATTACAATTAGATTTGATTCTCCTAAAATCTCGAAAATCGCATTAAAAATATTTCTAGTGTACAATTAATAAAATTTTTTTCAATCCCCATATTTTTTTATATTTATTTGAATCTTGGATAAATTACGAATCTTATTGGAAAATATTTCGAAAGAGAGATAATTTAACAATCTATGAGTGTGTAGATACAGTGGAACAAAAAATGTAAAAAAAATTATTTTTCCTGATCTAAAGTAGTTATAAAAAATATTTTTAAAAATATCGGGAATATGAAAATTTCTTGCATAGAGATGGTTTTTTTGTTATAATGAAAAAAATGTATCGATAAAGAAAATGTATCGATAAAGAAAATGTATCGATAAATTCTCAATTTATGAATAATTATTTGAAAATACCGAAATGTAAAATATTCATTATCTTTAACCACGACGAAAGCATGTAGAAAATATGTAGTTATCATAGACCTGCGGCAGTTCACGACTTTTCGAATTACATACGCAAAAATTTCCCCTAATTTGTGAGCTTCTGTCAAATAATGCATGAGCAAAACGTTGATAGACGGGGTGCGATAAGAAATTGAGGTTAAAATGTATAGAATGCATGTTTTTAAGATCATTTTATGCAGGAGACCATCTAAGTGGCAGGTAAGTATGTAAGGAGATCGATCATATGCCCCTCAAGAGGTACCTTTTAGGCCTCAGTGAAGATAGGAAGTGAATATGGTACTCGCAAAATGTATATTGCGTCGAGTAATAAGTAAGAAATTAAATGAGCTAGAGCTAAGCAGATTCATTTCCTATGAGTATTATACAAAAAAAAAAAAAATTGTTTAAATCAACGTTTTAATTACTATACGAATTAATATAGGAACTAATTCGCACCGTGCTGATCAACAAAATAAAAGTAGAAAAAAAAATGAAAAAATTATTTTTAATTTTCCTTTCGAACGTGTTGAGACTCATCAATATTGAAACACGTTGCATACGTAAGCAAAATTATTGACAATCGTAAAAAAGGAATTATCGAAATTCAGAAAAATAAAAATTAGTGCGCTTCAGAGTTATTCAAGGACTGCAATACGTATAATACTGCAAACATGAATACAAACAGATAATTTTTCGACATTTCAAAGATAGGAGTATTCACTCATAGCACATATGCACACACACACACATACAGAAGAAGGGTAAGATTATTTTTCTGGCGCTGATGGATGATGTGATATGGAAGAAAATGAAAAGCAAATATAAAAACACGAACGAGTAAAAACGCGCATAGCTCAAGTTCATTGTCGAAATAATAATAACGATAATATGCCTTTATCGCATAGGATACTCATATAGAGATTTTTTTTTTAGAAAATATATTACGTGGATATACGAATAACAATGTGCGGTCGTACAGAGGATGCCATGCAAGCAAAACGTGCAAAAGTAAAAATGAAAAAGGCGTTTTCCTTTCTGTTGATTTTATTTGGAGGTTGGTTGTTTCAAGTTGACGTTTTGAATATTAAATAAGCTTACTTTAGCCAGTTATCACTATCTTTTGCACTCGCTTTCTCATTGTGAAAAATTATCTTCACCGCTTGCATGGCAGCATGTTTTCCCCTTGGTGGCTCCTACATGGTAATGCAAGGGCAGCCAAAACGATGGCAAACGAGGACGAAGACTAGCAATTGCACTGCCACATGGTCGTATAAAAAAGCGATAAGTTGGCGTACATTGTTTAAGCGTGACAGTATGCGACACATGGTTCCATACATATGCATTTACATAGGACGTACGTACATAGGACAAACGAACCTGTGAACGTGCCTCAAAGTTGAAATGTGACAAATTGGTAGCGCAGCCAACCGATTTAGCAGTGCAAATAGTCATACACATGCGATTGCAAGAGAGGGTGTTCTTTTTTTTTTTTTTTTTTTTTTTGGGAAATCTTACTTTCCATTAGAGGATTAACGTCAAAACGACTATAAAATCTGACAAGCAAAGTGATATATTATTATGTGTCAAAAATTCCAGTGGTGTCTTTAAAATTCAGAGATTGTCTCTACTGAGGGATATGTTCTGCAATGAAATTATTTAACGAAGTAAACCTGTCCACAGCATGTAAAATCTCTGGATTGTTGCCTTTATGTTTTTATCAATTAATTAATCTACGCGAATATAAAGGGAATGTTAAATGCTTCGAAAAGTGTCAGATCAAGAGTTCGGTCGGTTGAACCTTGTTATAAAATTATGTACCAAATCAACGAAAATTTTGTGTCTTTTATAAAATATTTCTGTGTTTTATTTCAATTCGAAGATACAACATTCACATTCAAAGAAAAAAAAATCACCCTATACAAGAAAGGCGGCATTACCAGCTAAAATAAAGTGAAGTGTATTGTAGTGGCTGATATAGAGTTGGCACAATAATTTTTATGCTATATAACAAAAGGTTCACTTACTTATATTCACGAACAGAGGAAGTCATCAGCCAATTGCAAGAGTAGCTTAATATAATTAAGTTAAATTTTTATTCGTACTTTTCTCTATCTTCTTGTGTTTTCACTACACTTGAAGTTTGTTGTTTTTTTTTTTTTTTCTTCCTTTTGTGCAAACGTATTTTGACAAAAAAAAAGGGGAGATTTTTCAGGTTGTATGGGAAACTAGTACTGCTCCATAGACTTCCATAGAAACGTTTACTCTACGATTAGAAGCATAAATGTGGATCACTGTATGTATGTTTTAGTACTTACTAGTAGTGATGAGAGATATAGTGATTTTTCAATATCACTGAAAAGAGGGATTGCAATTTTTAAATCACGGTGATTTTTTATAGCTATCGTGATTTTTATTCAGAGCGAAATATCGCGCTAGTAGAAAAATCATCACTCAACACTGTTACACAAAAATCACCATTCGCTACTTCTGTACACTAACAGCGATATATCATACTAGTACATCGCCCATCCTCTTCAATTGCTATCTGTCGAGGATCCCTGTGCCGCCTCCTGGCATACAGCTCATCTCTTATGCGGATGACTGCACGATCCTGGCGTCGGGTCACAACATCTCGGCGATGTGCTGCAAGATCAATGAGTACTTGGTGCAAGTTCAACAATTCTTCAACCGCAGGAACCTCATGCTCTCGCCCGAGAAGTCCAACGCAACACTATTTACCACCTGTACCAAGGAGCTCAGAACCGTGCTCGCCGTGGCAGTCGATGGCAGAACTATTCCGACTGTGAATAGGCTCAAAACCCACGGGATTGTTTTTGATAGTCTCATGACCTTTGCTGGTCGTGTTGATTACACCATCCAAAGGTTACATGCCAGAAATAATGTCCTCAAGGCGCTGGCCGGCACAGGCCAGCGGGGAAAAGACAAGGAGACGCTGCTCATCACCTATAAGGCCATCGGCAGCTCGATCATCGACTTTGCGGCCCCAATTTAGACACCACTGATAAGCGACACGCCCTGCGCATCATCACGTGCTGTCACAAGATGGCACATGAAGATCACCTACAGCAAAAGTGCGTGAGCACAACGAACTGCTTTCGCAACAATTCCTCCTCTCATGCCACCTCCCGTCACACCCCAATAACCGGTTGATGCAGCTTGATCCCCCCCCCGCGTGGAATCCGAGGTGGCCTGTGCTCTTTCGATGGGCAAGTGGGTCATCTGCTCGATGATTTGAGCTCCAGCACGTACAGGACAGCACTGAATTCACTGCATCAGCGCGCGGTGGAAGCGGCCATCGAGCGCCATGCTCATAACATTGTGCTAGGGGGCCGCCCACCGCCAATTGCAGACTGTGAACAACGGCTTCATACATAATTCTTCGTGATTTCGAAATCGTCGTCTGTCTGTTACAACAACAACAAGAACCTTCATAACTTTATATTGACTCTTGCAAAATATGAAATCATATGTTCGAAAACATATTTTTGTATGGAAGGAAGACACGATTTTGCTCTAATAATGCTCATTTTAAAAGTCATGAATTTGTTGATAGTAATAATTGTAAAAACCAAGTTTCAGTTTGATAACATTATATTTAATATCATATGTTCGAAAACATATTTTTGTATGGAAGATAGACGTGATTTTCATCGGATATTGCTTATTTTAAAATATATATAAATATTTATAAAAATAATTATATGCACCAAGTTTCACCTTCATAACTTTATATTGACTCTTGCAAAATATGAAATCATATGTTCAAAACATACTTTTGTATGGAAGGTAGATACGATTTTCATCGAATAATGCTCATTTTAAAAGTCATGTAATTGTTGATAGAAATAATAGTATACACCAAGTTACATCTTGATAACGTTATATTCACTCATGTAAAATATGAAATCATATGTTCGAAAATATAGTTTTGTATGCAACTCTGCTTCACATGAAAAATCACGTTTTCGAATATACATTATGTTTCCGATTTTAAGAGCATAAACTATCGAGCTGAAACCTAGTATAGAATGAGTGTTTTTGCTACTTCTTATACTCAAAATGGTATAGCAACTATTTTTTTCATGAACATTTCCATTCGAATGTGCACGTTCTAAAGCAGCTTTTTTTGCTCTTTGTGGAATTTTTCAGTTCATTTTTGATTTTTGACTTTCAATATAATAAACTCAGCGAATTTGAGTAAATAAAGGAATATTATGTTTTCCAAAAAAAAAAATATATATATATATATATATATATATATATATGTATATATATATATATATATATATATATATATGTATATATAAATATATATATATATATATATATATATTTATATGTATATATATTTATATGTATATATAAGCATATATATATATATATATATATATGCTTATATATATATATATATATATACATATATATTTCTATATAGATAGATATATATATTTTTACACATATATATATATATATATATATATATATTTATATATATATATATATATATATATATATATATATATATATAAAATATTATATATATATACATATATGTATATATATATACACATATATATATATATATATATATATATATATATATAATATTTTATATATATTTTATTTAATTGTATGTCTTTCTAAATTCTTTATTAGATGTGTTCTTATATTTAATTTCATATTTCATAAACGAAACATCTGTAGAGTACAATTCCGATACCAACACCAAACGAGTCCTATGATAGGTCTTAATATATAATGGGTTAAATATGAAATTAAAAATATAAAGTTTGCAATATCAATGATATAAAATAGAAGAAACAATTGTAGTGTAAAATGTCACCAAGAATTGTGACAATCTTTTCACCATACTAGCCCATGGTGTACTCCAATATGTAACGAGTTTTAGCGCGCTATTTAAAAAGCCTACCCAGCAGTACCAAGCGCAATGATTTTCTTCTACTTCGAGTCTTGTTTGAAAAAAACATTTGCTGATCTAAGATACTCGAACCATCTTCCTCAGCCTGACGATCATCATCCTCAGGCAGAAGATTAGTATCGGAACTTAATGTTTCCTTCAACTCACAAACCGAAATCTCTTCGACACACTCCAAATATTTTGCAGTTTCCATTTTATTTCCCTGACGATTATGTTCTTCTGATGATTTGCTTGCAATTCTCCACATTTACTGGTACAATTTCAATTGATTTTTCACCTTTCTCTATTTTAATATTATTAGCGATTAGTTTTTGACACTTCACTTGATGAGTTGGTCCAGTTTTACTAATTGAGCATTCTCCAATTTTAAGCTAGATGCTAGAGTAGCATCATCAGTGGTTGTATTAATGTTGTCTTGTTGTTCCTGTTGTTGTGAAAATATGTCATTTTGTGGATCCTCAATTGTTGTTTTACTTTATTAAAAGCTTTAAGGGCAGAATTAAAAAAATGTCTACATTCCATCTTGCACAAATACAACTCACGATTATAGGTTAGTGATAACTCATTGCGATTACTTACTTTTGTTTACAGAATTAAAAATCATAATATCACATATAATTAATCAGTTGATATTTATTTATAATGTTACGATGTTTTACAATGAAATTTACATTGTTTACGATTAATTAATTAATAATACTGTCGATTAAGAATTTATATTGATTTCTGACATTTCAAATAGTCGATACATTTTTATTTTAAATTTAATATTTTCATTAGTTGATTAAACTCCTTCAGTCACCGCATCATTGTCGGAATTGTTTTCTGTTTTTTGTTTTTTCTTCAGCTCGCCAAGATAATATGTCATACGGTAGATACTTTCCACACACTCCAAATATTGCGTTTTCCATTTCTCATAATTTGATTTAACTGCAATCGATTCCAACTTTTTGGCCCGTCTGCTGGCTAAACACGCCAACGTGTTTCTATCACGACGATTCTGCTCTTTTGCTGAACGTTCCTTTTTTGTAAATTCTCGTGCCATATTCGCATTATATTTACAAATATTCTGTATTTCTTGCTCACTAACATTTGATAGATTTGTTAAATCTACCGCTACAATTTCAATTTTTTTTCCAACTTTTTCAATTTTTATACTTTTAGATATCGATGTTTGTTGCTTCATGTGTTCACGATCAATTTCACTATTGCGAAATTGATTTAAATCTTCTTTTTCCACTATTTTCTGACTTTCATGATCGTCCGAGCACTGTCTTCGATTGAGTCTATTAAATTTCTTGTGGTGATATTGCATTTGGTTGAACATCAAAGTGTTATTAGCACATCAACGATTCTACAACTAAAGATGAACTATACCGTACTTGAACCACTTATATACATACATATATGTATATACCTTTCCCGCTTACACCCAAGTATATATATTATATATACGATATATCATATGGGTTTTTGTTTATACCTAAATAAACAATAAACCATCTAGTTAGTGTAATCTTCTTAAGGTAATTACAATACGATAGTACCGAGAATCTACTCTTTTGTTTACATCATATGTATGTACATATAATAATTTCATTTACCTGCATATATTTTATTAATAAATATTGCAATTTAGCACACATATTTTGAGCACTATTCTTGAAAATTTTTTATTGATGGTTCAACTTGCTTGACCGTGTCTCAAATCGTACCAACCTAGAAAGCACAATGTACATACATTGTTTAATCGTCTATTGTTTGGGATTTTTTTCTGAAAGATAATAACTCTGTATAGACGCGATAATGACATCAGCCTAGAGATTGTGCGAAGGATCAGTCTTACTAACAAGTGCTAATTTGGGCTAAGAAGGCAATTAAGTAGTCGATCCAGCTCTAGAGAAACGAAAAATGTGAAAATGCCAAACATAATTATCATGATTTTATCAATTCTGATAAGCCAATCTAAAAACATTACAAACTTATCACCTAATTGATGGTTTTATGAAATTTATTTAGGTACCTTTACAGAACCTAAAAAAAAAGGAAAAGGGACACTGAAGTGACAACAATTACATGCAGTACATATAACAATAGATTTCAAAAAAGAAACACTAAAGATAGAAAGTGACAACAATTTTAGTGTAAACATACTGTTTTAAATGGAAAATATATTTCCGAAAATTCAAATCAATATAATAAGTTTTCTTCAATGTCACCACAAAAGACAATCTATCATGCATGCCAAATTGCATTAGAAATTTATTTTTTGGAGTGTATTCTATTTAACGGTTTAGAGTTTCACTAATCCAAAAATATACTGCAAGTGCGCCGCCATCTTACTTGTAGTCGTGACAAACACCATAATTATTTAGTACATTTTTAGAGACAATTTAAGATTTTCAAAATTGGTCGAAAACTATTTCAATATCGAAAAACGTAATTAAAACAAATTAAAATGCAATTGACGTTCCTTTCTCAATCGTCGGAACGGTCCGAATAATAATTATCTGGGATGGTCTTCAAAACGTTCATATTAAAATCTTCAGCGTAATCGAAATAATGTTCTCAATGCGGTATTTGCTGTTTAATGAATACCATAATCAAAAATCCCTCGAGAATTGGTAATACTGAAGTTGGTCTTTTAAAATCGATTGAATTGACATAAACTATTATTTTCTTTCAATTGATTATTGACGATTCTTCAGCACTTTGTATGTTGAGATCGTCTTAAATTTCGATCCACAATATCAGTTTATATTGACCGACTTAAAGAAAATTATTCTATCCGAAATATTCCATACAAATTTCATTATTTTTTTTTTTCTTTTATGAACGAATATTATATTTTAAACAAGTCCAAATTTTGTAAATATTCTTGTTCCACCAATTATTTTTCTATGTAGAAAAATAGGATTTACAAAAACACAACATTCATAAAATTCGCATTTTTCCATGAATTCACTAAATTCATATTCCATAATATTCTATTGGGGAGCGTGGAAGTGTCAAGAAAAAACCTCGAAAGCTTTTAAGGGTGTAGGCGAATTCGTCTCAATTTTAAGACCAAAAAAAAATTTCCATCTGGCAGCACTATCATTAACAACAGGTTGCTTTGATGCAGGGATGGCACATGTTTGTTACAGAATGAAGGCCTTTACACATTTCCCAATAGTTGAAATTAATTTTACTAGAGCGAAATGATGACAGAGTACTACGAACTTGCATTAAGATTTTACTGTCAAGCCAATGCAATTATTGGTGTACTGAGAAATGAACAAAAAATAAAAATTAGTAAAATTAATTAACAAACTTCAAATTTGTTTGTGCTGACAAAACGAATCTGCATCACGACAAATAAATTGGCTACATTTGGGCAGATCCGAAGTGATACACATCAATAAAAATTTGAACGTGCAAACAGAACTACTGAAAGTACAGCTTCCACAAGCATAAACCTGTCGTACCGTCAACTCAAGTTTAATTTTTTTGTTGCTCAGATGCAATAACTTTCATAAAACGTTCAACAAATTAGTTTCATTTTCTTATTACTCAGATGTGAAAGTTGCAACCCTGCAGCGTGTTGCCACATGACGAATTATGTGTTTACACAATGTGTTTGCTCGTAAAAAATCTAATTGAGGCTGGCATCACTGCAGTGATAAATCCCGCTCAATTTGGCGCAATTGTAATTTCACGTTCAGTTACTTCATTTCTAATTAGTTAATTTTCGAAGGTAATACCAAAAATGAAGGCTAATAAATTATATGTCATCAAAAGAGGTATTTCATTATACAATTACAACTTCATATTACAATTATTAATGCACCTACCCTACTTTATTTGATATTTAAATTAGATGGCAGGAAAGAGGAAGTACACTTTGATAAAATCACATCGAGGATACAAAAATTATGTTATGGACTTAATATGGATTTTGTGGATCCAGTAAGTTGGGGAAAATTATATATAAATAGATTTATTGTAATAATTCGGTGATGATATGAACAATTTTTATCTTTAGGTCGCAATTACATTGAAGGCCATAAAAGGTTTATATTGTGGCGTAACAACACAAGAATTGGATAATCTTGCGGCTGAGATTGCAGCAAATTTAACCACCAATCATCCTGATTATGCTATATTAGCCGCACGTATTGCAGTATCCAATTTACATAAAGAAACGAAAAAGGTATTCTCTGGTATGTAGTGTAAATACAAAAATAGTCGGCGATAGGAGAGATAATGAGATGTTTTCTATTTTAGATGTTATCACTGATTTGTACAACCATGTTAGCAAGGAAACCCAGGAGAAGTCGCCCATGATATCGGATTTTTATTATGATATTATACAAAAGAACGCTAGTCGTTTAAATTCTGCAATTATATATGATCGGGATTTTGGATATAATTATTTTGGATTCAAAACCCTGGAGCGTTCGTATTTATTGAAAATTAACGGAAAAATTGTGGAGAGACCTCAGCACATGCTAATGCGTGTAGCTATAGGCATTCACGGCGAAGATATTGATGCCGCCATAATGACGTATAATTTCCTGTCCGAACGTTATTTCACTCATGCTTCGCCTACGCTTTTCGCAGCTGCTACAATACGTCCACAATTGTCGTCATGTTTTCTTCTTACAATGGTTGCCGATTCAATTGAGGGTATTATGAAATCGATGGAACAATGCGCTATCATATCGAAATCAGCGGGCGGTATAGGTATAAATGTACATTGTATACGCGCAAAGGGTACTAGCATATCTGGCACGAATGGTGTATCGAATGGCTTAGTACCAATGCTGAGGGTATTTAACAATTTGGCGCGTTATGTTGATCAAGGTGGCGGTAAAAGGCCTGGTGCATTTGCCGTTTACCTAGAACCTTGGCATGCTGATATCTTTGACTTTTTGGATTTGAAGAAGAACACCGGAAAAGAGGAACAGAGAGCGCGTGATCTATTTTATGCTTTGTGGATACCAGATCTATTTATGAAACGTGTTGAAGCCAATGAGGAATGGACCCTTATGTGTCCACACAAATGTCCGGGGCTGCACGATGTATGGGGGGAAGAATTTGAAACGTTGTATGAAAAATATGAAAAAGAGGGTCGCGGTAATCGTAAAGTTAATGCCCAATCCTTATGGTTTGCCATTATTGAGGCTCAGGTAGAAACGGGCACTCCATATATGCTGTACAAGGACGCATGTAATCGTAAGAGTAATCAACAAAATCTTGGCACAATCAAGTGCAGTAATTTGTGTACAGAAATTGTCGAATATTCGGCCCCCGATGAAATAGCTGTTTGCAATTTGGCATCGATTGCCTTAAATATGTTTGTGACGGCAGAGAAGAAATATGATTTCCAAAAATTGAAAGAAGTTACTAAAATTGTTACACAAAATTTAAATAAGATTATCGACATTAACTATTATCCGTTGCCAGAAGCGAAAAAATCCAATTTCAGAAATCGTCCCATTGGTATTGGCGTTCAAGGGTTCGCCGATGCGTTAATTCTCATGCGCTTCCCCTATGAGAGCGAAGAGGCGTTCAAGTTGAATCAACAAATTTTCGAAACTATTTACTATGCAGCACTGGAAGCCAGTTGTGAGCTGGCTGAGAAATATGGTCCTTACGAAACATATGAAGGCAGTCCAGTCAGCAAGGGTATACTGCAGTACGACATGTGGGACAAGACACCCACCGATCTATGGGATTGGTCTGCATTGAAGGAGAAAATCAAGAAGCATGGTGTACGCAATTCATTGCTGGTGGCGCCAATGCCAACGGCTTCAACTGCACAAATTATGGGCAATAATGAAACGTTCGAACCATATACTTCCAATATTTACACCAGACGTGTACTGTCTGGTGAATTTCAAGTAGTCAATCCTCATCTGTTGCGCGATCTCACTGAATTGGGTCTGTGGGATGATGACATGAAGAATCAGCTAATAAACAATCGTGGTTCGGTTCAAGATATTGAAGCCATACCGCAAAATATTCGTGACTTGTACAAGACCGTATGGGAGATCTCCATCAAATCGACCATTAAAATGGCCGCTGATCGTGGCGCCTTCATCGATCAGAGTCAGTCCTTTAATATACATGTTGCCAAACCAAGTTATGGTAAATTGACATCAATACACTTCTATGCATGGAAGGCTGGTCTTAAGACTGGCATGTATTATTTGCGTACTAAACCAGCTGCCAATGCTATACAGTTCACAGTGGATAAGAGTCGTATCAATGCAGCAGCTACTAATGGATCAAGTCCGCAAAAAGAATCTGAATCTCCTTCTAAATCCAACGGTCACAACAACGACAACAACGATCATGATACATCGGACAGAGAACGGCATATGGCAGAGATGATATGTTCTCTCGAAAACAAGGATGCTTGCATGTCATGTGGATCGTAAATTTACAATTTTATTACATTACATTTTATTTTATTTTATTCTATACAGTAATAAACAATGCTTATAAATACTATACTTATGTACTTATGTTTTACAACCATTGCAGCTGCACGAATAATATTGTATTGCAAAATGTATCTGTCTCTGTTGACTATATGGTAACAGTTGTTTAAGAAAAAAGCTTTATAAATTCATTGTTAGATACTTAAGCTAAAATATATTTCAATAAAATAAATATACAGAATGTATCACATAATTATGTGCACGTTTTATCAGTGAATGGCATATTAAGTTAATGGGAAGGAAGGAATTAATAAAATGGATAAATGGGGATTGTACGATTTTTTGTACTACAGGTGTGCAAAACAAGGCAAATGCAGAATGGAAAATAATTGTGATGCAGCTAATTTAGAAGATCGGAGAAACATTTAAAAATAATAAAACAAAATTGTATTACAAAAAAAGGAATTTGTGTTCCAAAAATGCTTATATTTAGAACCATGAGGTCAGAATACTTGGAAATATTATACCATATTATATGGTATGATTTGTAAAATTAATTTAAACTAAGGAATATTACTAATTTGATATTTTAAATCTAATTCATATTTTGCTATTCGTTCTTTTTGTTCCAATTCGAGCTTCTTCAGCTCGAAATCATTTTGCACTTTTCGTTCTTCCAAATTCAATTTGGCACTTTCGAATTCCCTTTCTGCTTTGAATCGTTCTTTTTCCAGTAGCAGTTTCTCCTTTTCGATATCAATGCACATTTCCAGAAATTTCGTCCTGTTATTTTCCAATCGAAAAGGCTTAGATGTGTTCGAATTTGTAGTCGTCTGCCTCGTCGTCGTCTCTTTATTGAGAGTTTGTGTTTTTGGCAATGCAACTGTTTGTGATGGGGGCTTCGTTATCTTTTTCGCTATTTTTGCCGTGGGCATTGGTATCGATTCGGCAGTATATTCTACACTCATATCCTGCTCTATTAACGAATTAGATTCGGAAATATCCGATGTTAAACATACTCTGGGGTTAATGGAAAATTTATCCTCATAGCCACTTTTTTCACCAAAAATCTTTGCTAAACGCTCATAATACGGACACATTTTTTTAATTTTCTCTGTAGAAATGGAAAACAAGTTTCAATTCGTTACTGCACATTTGTTTATTGCGAACAAACAAAAAGTCACCTTTCACACTTTCAGCTCCTTCTTCTGGAATATCATCAATAGACGATTCGGTGGATTTTAACCATTCATCGGCTTTCAGAAATGACATTCGGAAATAACGCATCTTAAACTTTACCAACAACCAAGTTGCCTCAATTCCGGTTTCTTCTATCATTTTTTTGTAATATATACGAGCTGAAGGTTTCTAGAAAAGCAATTAATCATTCCATCCATGTTCAATCCAAATATGTACATACATACATATGTGTGCACTTACCTCAATATAGCCTACTCTATAAACGTAATCCAAAATAGTACAGTTTTCTTCGTGTGTCCATTTTTTTGCAGGCCTTAGCCTTTTTCTTTTTTGACAAAAGCCTTCTCTTTGCTTGCTCACTGAAACACAATATTTTTGGAGTTTTAGTTTCATTAAAATACATTAATTGAATTTACTTACTTATTTACAAAATTGTTTGCTTTTCCTTGGCTTGTTGTTTTGTTGAAGCATTCAATAGGGTTGCCAGATTCCAAAATATCCGCCAAAATGTAGTCACCTTGATTGAATATTATATTATCGATTAAGAAATTTATATATTTTTCATTTCTTGTCAACAATAATTAATTATACATTATGGACTAGAAATTGTTTTACACAATTTTTAATAGAATTAAAATTATTTACTTGGCGATATATTCTTTCCATTCTTTTGACGTAAGTAAATGTTTTCTCTTAAATAAAACATTTAAAAATGTAAATGTTAGTATTATAAGAAATCTAAATTGGCAATAACGATGCCTTTAGCTCCAATTGCATTTTTCATTTTTTAAGATAATATTTGTAATATTCAGACGGAAAACTTCATGAGCAGCAGTTGTATGCAAAATTAAAATAATTTTAAATTTAAAATCGGCTTTTTAATAGTTATTTGTATGCGAGATATGTAAAATTAATGATTAATTGGACTAATGTGTTAAAAACACCCACCATTCTTTGGGATTCAGAATGTTCTGAGTACAACATTTTCGAAGTTTCCAAAAAGAAAGAAAGTTGCTTTGAGCTAAATATTTTTAACAGTGTTGTTTTAAAAAATGTTTTGCAATCAAAACACGTGCATGTATATTGATTAAAAATCCTCAACCTAAAATCATAAAAATCGGATATCTGGCAAGACCGACATGAACATGCCGGCATATTAAGCTCAAATCACATGCAAAACAGCAAGCAGTAGAAATATTGTTTCAATATTTATGCCCAATTCACATATAACACATATAAAAGGTATGCCACAATGAACGCTTTAACAGCTTCTGCGTCAGTCGTTTGCTTTGAAATACGATTTATCTTCGCTTAGTGTTTTGTTTAAAAATATTAAGAAAAATTAATTTTACTGATGTAATTGAAGTAGTTGAAATATATTGTATTATATATTACATTATATATATATACATATATCGGGTGTTTTTGTTAGAGAGCATCACTTTCAAATTTGGAAATAATACACAAAATGTTGTATTCTGTACTAAAAATTTGCTTTATTGGAAGAATAATTGTATGCAATTAGTGTTTGAATATGATTTCGAACATATGGTCACCGCCGTTGGCTCAAACGTGGCATAATCTGGAAATTGGTTACTTTTTCAAAAAATTGAAGCCTAATCTTGCCGGTGTTTTTGCTGTTGTTGATATTGTGCTGGTAATGACATTTTTCGCCATCATTGTTTCCAATTTCAGACTATTGTTATAGACAATTGATTACAAAACTTGCTGTTGTTGTCGCTGATGATTTTCTCCCATTTGTTCTGCTTTATTAATTGTTGTTGTTATTGATACGTTTGATGTGGTGGTGAGGCTGCTGCTACTTGCTGTTGTTGTTGTATTCGCATCAGCATACTGTTTATCACCTTCTAAATTGTTAAAGCTTTCGTTGATGGCCAATACCATTACTCAACATATATGTTTAAATCAAATTTTGATTTATTTAATTAATTTCGTTATCGAGAGAAATTAATTTAGTTTTTTATTGAAATGCACGTAAATTACAAACCAATTGTTTTTCATGTATATTACTTTGTACAAAAGAAAAACCTCGAGGTTTATACTAAACAGATTAAATTATTATTAAATCGAATTAAATATGTTCGACAGAGATAAGTTTAATTATATAATTATATACAAAAAACTCGAGATATATAAATATGAAAAAATGCGCGCACTGTCCATGTTGTTCGAGAAAAATCAAGTAAGTCAGAAAAGAAAAGAACAAATAACCGAATGGAATGCTGAACATCGATTAAAAACAGGGATGCAACTCGCCTTCTATAAAGGTGGCACCAAATCCACCAGATAGTGCGCGCGACGTAATTTTCCGGCGTAGACAATTGCGAATTGACTTTTGAATCATTTATAATTTAAAGTTAAACCAGTAAATAAGGGATACCAATGGATAAATCCTGCCATAATTGCAAATACTGCAATAATATCAACGGAAGAATTAGCTAAAACTACTCCAGTTAATCCTCCGACTGTAAATAAAAATTCAAATCCTATGTCTCATATAATAGATGGAGAATGGAGAATTGTGTTCCATGTCAAGTTGCTAATCAACTAAAAATTTTAATTTCTATAGGGACAGCAATAATTATTGTCACAGAAGTAAAATAAGCTCGAGTATCTACATCTATTCCTGCAGTAAATATATGTTCAGCTCATACAATAAATCCTAGTAAACCAATTGTTAATATTGCGTAAATTATTCCTAAGGAACCAAATGTTTTTTTTTTTACCAGATTCTTGTCTAATAATATGTGAAATTATTCCAAATCCTGGAAGAATTAAAATATATACTTCATGGCGTTCAAAAAATCAAAATAAATTGTGGTATAGAATTGGATCTCCTCCTTTGGCGGGGTCAAAAAATGTAGTATTAAGATTTCGGTCTGGAAGAGACAATAATAGTAATAAGGCAGTAGTTACTACAGATCATACAAATAGAGGTATTCGGTCAAAAGAAATTCCTGTAGCTCGCATATTAATGACTGTAGTAATAAAATTTACTGCCCCTAAAATTGAGGAGATTTCTGCTAAATGTAAAGAAAAAATAGCTAAATCAACAGAAGCTCCTCCATGTGCAATAACAGAAGATAAGGGGCGGTAAACTGTTCAACCAATACCAGCTCCATTTTTAACTATACTTCTAACTAATAGTAATTGTTGCGTGCGGCCTGATTCTTGACACTGAGTTTTCTGAAATGAAAAAGAATAGGCAAACAGAGAAAATGAATTAGTCAGATGTAATGGCAGAATGGTGGGGAGCATGAATACATGTGTAGAGATTTGCAGAGTGAAGAAAATAATGGAAAAACTGTTGTTAACATATACAAGGCTGTTGATAACATGTGCAAACGCTGTTGTTAACATGTACAAAGCTGTTAAGTTATTTGTATATGTTGTCTAACATGATTGTATAGGGATACTTACGCTAACGTTGCTCTGCGACCGCGGTATATTGGAGGTGTAAGTGTGTTAGACACCCACCGTTTGTCGACGAAAAAAATCTCGTCCTACTTCGTTAGAACCGGTAGGAGCGTCCGATGTTTTCTTACCTGTGCTATAAAAGAGGTGATCCGTTCATTGCGGTAAGCATTTGGTGAAGATTTTCTTCCGCGGCGGTAATAGGCCGATTTAACCGTTGCCTATATCGTGTTGATAGGTAGTGATTCGTGATCTTCAAGTGTCTCGTTGACTTGTAGGTAACTGTGCCGTGAATAAAGATATTAGTGTAAAAGTAAATCGGGAGCGTGTATATAAAGTATAAAACGTACCGTGTGTGTTAACGTGTGGCATACTTACCTGATATTGGACGACTGGTAGCAGTACCGGAAGCGGATAATACATATCCAGGACGCAGCAGAACCAAAGAAGCTGCTCCAAGTGTATGTCCAGTGCATCGTCCAAGGTGCCGGAAGGCTAAAAACAAAACAAAAAAAGTGATAATTAAATTATCCTAGAACGACACTTACCTGGGTATACGTCATCGTGCAATTCCACATATAGCGTTGATACACCGGATATGTACATGTGTGTGTAACGCACCTGGCAACGAATACTATATTTTATGGTGGCCAGTTCTAAAAGCGGTGAATTGGCTCGTGTATGCACATGCACATATATTTTAGATTCTTGTTGACAGCGAACAACAAGTCGGCCACAAGTGCATTGTTTTTGTGGTGGCCCGTTCCAAGAACATCGCTTGGCCTAGTATAAATATATACATTTATATATTTTAACTTTTTTGTTGGCAACGAGCACTGCCTTTGGTTAAGTGACGAACACTCACACACACTTTCACTACGCGCCAGAGAACAGAACACACCCGCCGAATTGCGATAAAAATTTCGCGATTGTGCCTAAATTGGCAAAACAAATTTTAATATAATTTAAATTCGCACGAATAAATAAATATAGCGATCCGATTGAAAATGTAAACAAACATATATTTACAAGTGACAGCTAGAGGTGAGAAGAATCATAACGTGAGGAAAATCTCCACTATGCCAAAGTCATGGTGTTGCCAGAATCCAGTCACTTGAACATTCAGACATGAGTAAATTCTGGTCCAAAGTGTTTCGTGTTTTTTTTTTGTTGTAATCTTTTATATATGCGCGTATATACATATCTATATAGATTAAGTTACGATTAGATAGATTAAGTTTTTTTGTTGTGTTTGGATTCTTTTTTTTTGGCGCAATTACGGTTTTGTCAATACCGAAAATTGCGGAATTGTTGTTTTTTATTTATATATTTGGTACCGCTACTTTGTGCTCAAGAGAGCTGAAGTTGAGGAGGGTTCGGTATTCGTTGCACATCATATTGGCGATAATTCCCCCCATTGAGCTCAATAGGTGTAGGGCATATTTAGGGTGGACGTTAAACCACCTTCGCATGCGTTTTTTTTTGTGTCGACGTAGACGTCGCCGTACCCCCTTGCTTGTATCCTCCTTGGTGTATACTGCATCGAGCGTGCCCAAAAAATTTTGAATGTCATTATTTTGTTTCCTTTTTATATTATTTTTTTGAATTGAATTAATACAGAAATTTTAATTATATTTTCTTATATTTTATATATATATATTTATATCTGTGATTTATTGTTTTTTTTATAATGTGTAATTCTTTATTTAAGGTCTAGATTCTTTCTGTGTTAATCTTTTTTTTTGGATTTAAGAATAAATGATTGTATTTTATCATATTGTATAAGAAATGAAGAGATAATTTCTTTGTTGATGGGGAGTAATGGGAGTAGAATGACGTTAATGTAGGTGCTGCGATCCTTAGCATTTTTTTTGGGGATTGCCTACGATAATTGAGGGTGCATGGGCCATCCAGGCAGGGTGGGCGCACACAGTCGCACGCCGGAACGAGTGATATTAGGGTGAGTGACCAGTTTGAGTGTAGGTCGTCCTGAAATGGTAGGCGTTATTGTTCACGCATCGCTCTGCTGTGGCGGGTTGAGGACCACGCCCATTTGACCGCTGGTAGCCGGGGCGCAACCACAGCAGAAGCACCAGGATGTGTGAACAATAATGGCGCCCGATAAAAATAAGTGTCTACCAGTAATCGTGTCAGTCAAGTATGTGTACGAATCGTTCTATGTGATATGGCGGTTTGTACGGGTACTCGCGTTTGTGTGTATGTGTGTATGTATCGTCGATAGTACCAATGTCCATACATGCGTGTACAGAATAAGGTGTCATGTTAGGGACATGACGTTAACGCCAATCGACGAATGAGAATAAGTGTAATGGCGCCCAGCGTGCGGCCGAAGGAATGTTTGTATAGATAATGGAGTAGATTAGTGGATATGCATATATAAATGTCAGTTTGAGAAAAAATCATAAATTAGCGCTTCGAACAATAAAATGTTCATAACATAATGTTAAAGAAGGAGGTAAAAGTAAAAATCTTATATTATGTATTCGAGGAAAAGCTATATCGGGGGCTTCTATCAATTCAATTATACATTTTATCATCAACAATTAAAGCTCCTGGATGTCCTAATTCAGCACGAAATCAAGAATAACCCTCTTATTGAAGTAAAAGAACATAATAAATGAAAATATAGAATAAATTTATTTATTTGTAAACGATAAATTCAATTATTTTCATAATAGTTTAGTATAAAGGTAGAATAACATAATCATAAATACAAAAATAGGGCAATTAAAGTTATAATTAATTAAGTAAAGCTATTAAAAAAATGATTATTTATAATTAAAGATTGTATTACAAATCATTTTGGTAAAAATCCTAAGAATGGGGGAAGTCCTCCTAACGACAATAAATTTAAAAAAATTATAAATTGACAAGTTTTAGATTTTAGAAAAATTGTAAATAGTTGGATAATATTAAAAACTGTCAAAATGTTAAATAAATTAATTAAACTAAAACATAAAAATGAATAAATTAAGAAATAAATTATTCTTAATGATTCTCTTGAATATCTTGCTATTAATATTCACCCTAAATGGTTGTTCGAAGAAAATTAAAAAGAAAGGGATTTTAATCTTTATAATTGGGGTATGAACCCAATAGCTTGTTTAGCTTATTTTTTTTAATTAAGTCTAAATTGCAGTTAGATATAAGAAAACTATATTTTAGTGTAAGATGCACAAAAGTTTTTGATACTTTTAGAAATAGTTTAATTCTATTAAATATAATTATAATGAATGTGACAATAATCACATAATTTACCCTATCAAGTTAACCCTTTTAATCAGGCAATTCATTTAAAATTAAAATAATATAAATAAATTTTGTCCTTCAATTCATGCAACGGCTGTATTTTAAAAGGTTTCACACCCAAATCCATCCGCACGTAGTGCAGTAACAGAGGCCCAATTGCTGCGAACGGCGTCGAATCGATATTTCACGGTCACCAACAACACTGGCGGATACAGCTGCGATATTTTCCTCTGTCCGCACTCTACGTATACGTGTTGGTGGTTTAATGGCCAATAATGTAAATTTGGTGCGAAATCTAGTCACGAGATTCCGAATAGCCGCCTCAGAAGGACGCCCAAACTGACCATCAAATGAATGAACGAATGAACCAAGAATGAATTTTGATAATAAAATTCAATAATCTGCAAGCGTTGTTCGTTTGTAAGTCGATTCATGGTTAAATTATAGACCAAACTGAACATGCTCGACAGTAACATTTTACACGAAAACATCTGAGCTCGGTAATATTTTCATCGGTTTGTTAATTTTCTACAGTCGTCGAATTCTAGGCGCCGTTTTAGTTTTCTTAGCTTATTCTGCAGCTCGGGAAAATCAGTGCGGTAGAGTTTTACAATTTGGAGTTTTACATTCCCAATAATTTGCCCGTTCCACGTCCCTATGTTTAGTTGTTTGTTTGTTTTACCTCCGGGGATTCTTAGCACCCTCGATTGGCCGGAGACTTAGGGCCGTTGTTGTGGTTGTACTTGCATAATTGTTTAAGTTGTATGATTTTCGTAGGATAGCACTTCAGTTTTTTCCCGTTGCCTCCTGAAGGGTTTAAAAAGTGTTCCATATTCGTGCGCAGCCGCCCATTCTGGGTCAGCCCCTTCATAAGGCGGCATCGGCTCGCCTCGTCGGTGTAGCAGTTCCGGACAATCAGCGGGTGTTTGAAAATAGGCGTGGAATGCTGTACAGTGGATTCTGTAAAGCCTAAAACACCAAAAATCCAAAAAAGATATAACGCACTACATAAAAACCCACTTCAAGTCAAAACAAATGCAACTGTGGGACAATACATCTGAAGTAGCCAGCGTATGCACAGAAGTTTATTTCTTTGTGCCTACATATAACTCCGTAGAGCTTGTTGTATGCTATCAGGAATAGAATTACTGATATCGGTGATCCTTTCGGGAGACCATTGTGTGGTGGTTGGCTAACTGAAAGGGTCTTGCCAATTTTAAATATAAATTTTCTGTTTGTCATATATAGGATAGGATATAGTTCACAATTTTTGGGTCTAATTTCTATTCGATGAGCTGATCTATTATGGTGTGTATCCCGATCTAATCGAAAGCCTTTTCAAAGTCCAGAGACAAAATAGATATGTGACTTTTGGATGTAAGGCAACTGGCGATCTGAGGATATACGTATAGTAGAGCATCAGTTTTATTTGGTGGATATCTAGTAGCTTGCCGGATACAAACCACCATAGCCGGTTAGCAATTAATTTATCTAATAGTTTGGAGAAACATACGCTAAGGGAAATCAATAGATTATAGAGAAAGCTTCTTATGTCAACATAATTAAAAAACAAAAATTGTAAATCTTTGCTTTGTGATTTTTTTTGTAGTAGGTCATTAAATGTTATTCCTTAAGCACATTGCTATTATAATAGTTTTTTAAGATTTGAATACAAATTGTAAATTTCCAAATAAGAAAGATACAATTAATCAATAAATATATGAAGAAAAAAAAGGAGTTCATGGTTAATATGGTGATTATTGGAACAGTTTGGGCATATTTTTGGTTTTTGCATACCTCTTCAATGTGTCCAAAACGTTGAGAATGGTTGCAATGGAGAGGCACAGAAATATAAGGTTGTATGTTGACTTTTTCATATCCTATTGAGATTTGGTCAGGTAGTGTTGGTGCCACAAAGGTGAGTATTATTAGACCTGTTTCTTGAAGTAGTTTTTTAACTTCATCTACGTTTTGTGATTTAAGTTCAGAGAGAATTTCTGCCTCTACTATACCCCTGAGATCATTCGAATATATTATGCCTTTTAAGTAATTTGGGGATGAGTGCTCAGTTATGTCAATTTGTATAGAGGGGGGAAAAGAGGTTAATTTAATGAGCTTGGCTGCCTGTATGTGGTCTTTGGTTTTAGTCAAAATTGTCCCGTTTCTTAATTTTTTACACGTGTCAAATTCATTTCCCACTGTGCAGTCTATAAAAAAAAAAAAAAATGTGCAGTCTACAATCTTTTAAATTAAAAAAGGTGACACATTCGTGTTTGTTTCTTCGGAGCTTTTTCTACTTATGACGAGATATTTTAGTCCAGTGTTCTTTATTTTTAGTGTTTTTGTTTGATCGCCGGTATTAGGCCATATAGACCAGTCATTAATTTGTAGTTTTTACTATTCTGCTAATTTTTGACAATTTTATTTTGTTACTGTTAACCATAACATGCTGATTGTTTTACGACCTTTACAACGACCGTACAACAATGCGTGTAAACCTCATACAATTGTGCGGTAAATATACATAATTTGACGCAATAATTGTTTAGGCGCCTATTGTTGGGAATTTTTGTCTGAAAGATAACAACCCTGTATATGTAGATGCTCGGAATGGACTAAAATGTCGATTTCATTTGAAAATATTCATATGCGTGGGAAAAAAGGGATTAAGGTAATCCATAAATATTATCAGAGGTAAAAAAAACTATATAATCAGGGTTTGGCAAATACGCAAATAGAATTGCGTACACCTAAAATACTCTACCCAATCATATTTTTATGTCACATTATGTTATTAAATTTTTTGTTATTCATACTTGGCGCAATCTACCGAAGGACAGGGTTGGCTGGCGAAGCATGCAAATTTCGGTCTAAATGGATTTTCGGTTCTAATGGCGACATAAGTAAATAAGCAATATCACTTTCTTAAATCATTATTATTTGAAAATGAGATAGATCGTAAATAAATGTATACAAATGTATAGTTAGAATTTCAAAGAAATATGCGTGCCAAACTGCAATATTTATTAATAAAACCTATGCAGGTAAATGGAATTACATGTCATGTCGTAAACAAAAGAGCAGATAGTCGGAACGATCATACTAGAGCCTATCTTTTGTAATTATCTCAAGGTTACAGGAAGTCCTAGCCGGCCAATAGTTGCACGATGTGCTGCTTGCCTTCGTGTTTGAACATCAACGATAACGATGTGTAAACACGATGTTATGCTCTCGCTTCTGAGTTGCTGTTGAGCTTCGTACGTACGTACTTCCTTTGACACACACACACACACTAATGCAAATGTGTTTTAGTATTCGTGTGGCCGGCATTGCTCGAAGTAGATCGTTTATACTTACATACGTGTAAGCAAGTCTGTATGAATAGTCCAAAAATGGCATAGTTCACTGTTAGTTGTAGAAACGCTGTCGTGTCAATAACAACTTGGTGTTCAACAAAATGGGATTTCCATGCTTGAACGAGGAAGTTGGAAAACCAATTAAAAATTCAGCGGTTGCAGATCGTAAAAATCCATACAATGGCAGTAAGCAAGATGTACAACAAGACATAATCGCTTTAGCGCTTTTAGCCAGCAGGCCGGAAAATTATTGGGAATGTAAAACTCCAATTGTAAAACTCTACCGCACTGATTTTCCCGAGCTGCAGAATAAGCTAAGAAAACTAAAACGGCGCCTAGAATTCGAGGACTGTAGAAAATTAACAAACCGATGAAAATATTACCGAGCTCAGATGTTTTCGTGTAACATGTTCAGTTTGGTCTACGCTTGCAGGTTATTGAATTTTATTATCAAAATTTTATTTTATGGTCAGTTTGGGCGACCTTTTGAGTCGTCTATTCGGAACCTTGTGACTAAATTTCGCACCAAATTTACATTATTGGACATTAAATCACCAACACGCATACGTAGAGTGCGGACAGAGGAAAACATCGCAGCTGTATCCGCCAGTGTTGTTGATGACCGTGAATTATCGATTTATTCGTGAGATACCAGCCGATATGTTGAAGAGAGTATGCCAAAATTGGACTCAGAGGCGCAGCCGCAGTCAGCATTTACATGAAGTCATCTTTAAACATTGAATTATATATACCGTTCTATCGACTCAAATACAGATTTCATACATTTCTCTAAATTTGATGTGTGTTTAACATAGTTTGTTTTAATTATAATTTTAATTAAATGTTTGATATTTAGTTTTATTTATGTGTTTATTTGTATAACGTTTAAATGTAATTGGTATTGTTTGAAAATTGTTTGTTGTTATGTTTCAATGTACGACGTTTATATTTTATACACGTATTTTATATATATATATATATATATATATATATATATATATATATATTAATTTAATTTATTTATGTTGAATGTTTCTGTGTTATTTTTTCTAAATATGCCGATCCGCAAGCACTTCCCATGCCGCCGTCTTGAAGAGTAGACTACGACAGATAATATTTGAGTATATCGAAGAAACGCAATGATGACCGCGATCAGCAACACCAACGCAACGCGTGCAATTTAACGGTTACTTTCATCTGTTTAAGTACAAGGTGACTTACACATGCCGGCACCCTTGCACGAGTGCAACATTGGGAATTGGGAAGAGGGCTTGCATTTATTTCCATGATGGACAGGAGAGGTGTCCTTGGAAACTTTGTTGAGTGGGGCCATGGGAAGGCACCTCGATGAAAGTTTCTTGCAGCACATGGGGAATTTTTGCTGCGAAGGTCTTCGATGGGAACTGATGGCCTTTTGAGCTTGTGTCGAGTGAGGTGACACTATTGTAGACCCATTGATGATCCAGCCAAATAGAGAATTTTGTGCTATAAGTGTTCCATGTGCACAATGACGAAGCCCCTTCAGAAGGATTTGAGGGATTAAATCACTTCCAATGACTAAGTCAATTTGAGACGGCACATGGAAACTCGGATCAGCGAGGTCAAATTTGGCGAGTTCTTTCCAATTTGCCCGTTTCACACGGTATGTGGGGAGAGATTGAGTCAGCTGTGAAACTACTATTGCGTTGGTTTCTATCCTTTGACCCGTTTTAGTAGAAACTAGTGTCAAAGAATAGAGCTCATTTGAGTTATCAATAGCTTTTCCTGCCATACCTGATATTTCGAACGAGAAGTGTTCGATTGGAAGTCGGATTCGCTTTTGTACCTTTGAGGAAATAAAGAATTTTTGCGATCCTTGGTCAATCAACGTTCGGAGAGTGAACGTTTCTCCCGAGTGCTATATAGGGATAAGTGCAGTTGGAAGGATGACCTAGCTTCTACTGTAAGAGTAGGAAGATAGCATTTTAGTGCTATGCTTCCTATTAGAGAGAGGTAGCACTTTAGTGCTATGTTTCCTATTAGAGTGAGGTAGCACTTTAGTGCTATTTTTCCTATTAGAAGAACAGGGGTGTTCCTCTGGCACATCACTTGCTTGTGAATGTGTGCATGAAGATGCAGACATTGAAGTGACTTTTTGAGATATAGTAGTTTGAGATCTACTATTTAATTGTGGAGAATGTGACGTGGTGTTGGCATGAAGCATAGAGTGATGCGGTGATATATCGCATAGCAAGAACATAGATTGTAAGTATTGTATAATTTTCCACAATACCATGGGTCTAAAATAATGTTGACCCCGCGCATTTACAAAAATAAATATTTTTTCCATACAAAACATTAAAAAAAAATTATTTTTGTATGGATAGACATACTAATTTCCGAAAAATCGGAGCGTCAACATTAATTTTAGACCCATCGGTTGTCGTACAAATATACCTAAAATCATAGTAGTTTCCGCTTTTGCTATACGATCGTGGCTACAAAATTTGGCCCGCTCTAACGTATATGTATGTGTATCAGAATGCACGAAATAAATGTTTCGTTTGTTCTCTCATTCTAAATTTGTCATCATCGCGTCTGCGGAAGCATGGTCTCAAATACTTGTGTTATGTACAAAGAACGGGATGCAACTCGCCTTCTATAAAGGTCCACCAGACAGTGCGTGGCGACATAATTTTCTGGCGTAGACATATGTGCATTAGGGTGAGGTGAAACATATTTTTTAACTGCTTGGGAACAAAAAAAAAATTATTTGTCTCATCTTATGTTAAGGAGTACCCCTAATGGCACATTTTGAAGAAATTACCTGATTTACAAAAAAAATCAAAATAAGTAGACCAAATTCTTTACTTCTGTGAATGTTAAAGAAGAATTTATATTTCGTTGTAACCCCTAAAGCACAACACCGGTCTAGATATATTTCTATTGTCGTCGTAGGCGGCAATGGCAAAAGAGAAACCATTGTGAACATGTCTTAAATTTTCTCCGTCTTCATAATTTAATGTAAAAATTATTCAGGATCTTTTTATTTGAAATAACAGATTTTATTGTTTTTAAAATGTGCTTTTTATAAAAATTCTTTTTTAAAACTTTACTCGTCTTCTAAAATTCTCTGTTTGTTATATCTTTTTGGTATTAATTAAAAAATGAATCTCTTAGTTTATGTCTAAACATATATACAAAGGAAATAAACCTCAAGACAAGAACAATCAAATATTTTGCCATGATATATAATACATAAACTGGGTTCCCAACACCACAAATAAATATTATATACTTAGTTTATGGATGTATGAAGTAGTCTGACATCAGTATAAACCTCAAATGGTTATTACAAGACTATAATAGTCGAATTCATGCAATCGTATAATCATATACTTACTTACTATTTAGGCCGAATTTAGCATGCGTCGCCAGTCAGCTCTTTCCCTCGATAATAGGCACCACTTAGAAATTCCAAGTGCTGACAAGTTCTCCAGTACTTGATTTTCCACCGGAGGTTAGGTCTTCCTCTTTTGCGTTGATTTGGAGACAGTCACGTCGCTTCATGGATGCCGAGATGCTGAAATCTGGTGTCGTCAACAAAAAGGGAAGTCTTTATCCGAGGCACGGTTTGATTTTTTATGTGGTGGATCGCAAGCCCAACGCACAACATCTAACCATGAAGGTTTTCGACACTCACTTTAACCGCCTCCCAGCGGGTGCCAGGAAGACGTTGCCTGGTGGTAGCCACGGAGAGGACTTCCATTGAAAAATGAAGGTGACATCACATAGCACGCAGAGCTAGTCACATGATGGCCCCCTCATTACAGTGTGAAGGTGCCATCACATAGCGCGCAGAACAAACGACATGACGTCCAGTGAGTTGGCTTGCGATGATTGAGGCATTTGATTTATTCGTTTATTGCACAATCACTCAAAATGCCTCCATGCAAATATATTTCCTACAGATGCATTTGCGGCAAAAATATTATCCGTCTACTCTTGTTATTCTATCCTCTTTGCTTTTTATTCTACCCTCTTTGCTTAGTATTTACCATAATTATAGTCTATGTCAAAACCAATTGTGACATATACACCACTAAGATTTATGGGTATTTTTTTTTTGTACCGATTGAAAGTGTTGTTGATGATGATGGTGTATTGTTGTATTGTTGAATTCTTGTGATTGTATAAATAGTTTGGGTTTTTCAACAATACTTGGGGCATGGATTAATATTAAGGGGTTACACCAATGTAGAATTTTCAAAAAATGGAAAAAATTTTTTTTATCTTAAATAATCATTAATAGTCTCAAAAATAATATACTAAAGGATGGAAGGCTGGAAAAATGACTAAGTGTCTGAATTTCGAGTTTTGCCGCAAGACGTCTGAGGTATTCTCCGAGCACTTTTAAACTTTAAACTCGGTTTTCTCGAAACTACTTTTTTTGAGCTGGCCGGAAACATGACTCGAACAAATCTTAACCGATTGATTTGAAAATTTTTACAATACATTTGAAATCGTTTTCTTCAGCGACGTACGTAGGGGTTTTTTGAAATTGTGCATATTTTTTTTATTTATAAACAATTTTTTGACGATATTTCAGGTGAAATTTGGAACTTTTTCTTCAAAGGGTCGCCATTTTACGAAAAATCAATTAATCCAAAAACCCCTACGTACGTCTCTTGCTATTGTAATATGGAATCAAAAAATATTCGATTTTTTGTTCCAGATCGAAAATTTCGGGCGCTAGGTTTCCGGCCGTGCATCGCGGTGAAAAAAACGCATCAGCGGAGAAATGCTGCACAGCCGCCATTTTGTTTTTGAATTGCGCAACTTAATTTTTTTTTTGGACTTCAAGATTGACATTAAAAAATATTTTTTACAGAATTTCAATATCTCCTTTTGTGTGGCCTACGAAAATTCCCGAAATATGCCTTTTTTTTGTGCTCTACAGTGGTGTAACCCCTTAAGAAAATTAAGAAAATACTATAATAAAATATATTTTTATGTATTAAAAATATGTTAAGGTAACGCTTTTAATATATTTGGTAAGACTGAAAGAGTTGTGTGCTTTTTGAATGATATTTTACTATGAGCCCAACTTTAAAATTTAATTGTGAAAATATCTAGAATATGATCTTCATGTATTATCCACATAGTTGGCCTATACAATGAATTATGTTAAATAATAGACTTGTTTCTATTTGTTAATTCATTCATATTTAATAACTACACAAGTTATATTAAATTACATTTCAAATACCACATTGTTTGTAACACAACCACCAAAAACGTGCATGAGCAAGTGAAAATATTCAAAAAAAAAAAAAAAAAAAATGCATTAAATAATGACATACTGTACATACATACATACTCAATATTTGATTATTTTTTATTAAAGCATTTTTTTTTTTGTTAGGTATTTTCCTTTCATATCACAATCATACATACACAGAACGCATCATACATAGCAACTGTGAACGACGAAATAATTGAATGCAGGATATGTGAAAAATAAGCCAACACAGGTGTGACCAATGTTAAATTATTTAAAAAGTATATGAAATCCATATACATACATTTAAATGATGTATGTACATACAATATGTGCATCATACCACGGAAATTGTGGTATTCGCAAATGTATGAGTATACTATAAATTCCATGACATTGCATTAGAAAGCCAGTGTGATAGTGATGAAATGAAAATATCATCCAAAATAAAAGAAAAATTCCAATAATCAAAAACCATAAGGACTAGTAAAGAGATAATATGATTGAATAAAGAAATATATTTTTGTATGAACAAGTACTTACTGCATTATGAGTGGTCGTTTGCCTCCCCTCCACATTGTAGTCGTTGATTTTGGTGCAATATCACAATCATCGATGTCAACTATCGGTCCAATGTCATCACATACCTACCATATACATCATCACATATGTATGTATGTGTGTACGAGTATGTACCGACATCAATTACAGTTATCCCATGCACACACTTACAATAGAAATGAACAGCTCGCAATAATGATGTCCTCTAGCATGAGTCTGGAGATTATTATTGGTTGCGTTTGCTTGCTCGAATGAATTCGATTGCATTGTTGGTGGCAATAAATGCCACTTGTTGTCTTCATTTTAACTCATATACCGTACCTATATATATATATATTGAGCTAACACAATAGCAACAGTACAACAACAACAATGATGATACGTACGATATATTATTATGTCGATTTAAGAGAATTGAGGCGTGGTTTATCTTCTTATTTTTACTTTTTCCATGTTTGGCTTGCACTATCGTTGAACTAAGTGTAAAGAATGGTCGTTATTGTAAGAAATATTGCAATTGAATTGGCATAAATGAAGACAAAAATTTCATAAAATATCGACATATTGATTACACACAAACACACACATACAAAATCACTTACACATATATATATTGTGAATTTTTATTTTTTTTTAATGCATTGTAATATCATTCATTGCATAGCTATCTTATTTTGAGTTCTTTGCGATTTTATTCTTCATAAAAATATACAATTCATATGGAGGAATGTCCCTGCGTGTGTCTGTTTCCTCTATGGTTGCTGCACCGCACACTTCATATGCGGTTTATTTATGGTGCAGCAAAAGCAAAAGTGGCAGAACATTGATAGTACCAGAAAAACCGCAACGACAATAACCATATTTTGTTGCCTGCCATCCGCTGTGCTGAGTAGCTTTCACATTGCACATATCATTGCTATTGACTATATATACTCGTACTATACTTACGAGTATATGCAAGTGTTGATTGGAGTATTGGAGCATTGAAGAGCACGATTTAATTTCTTCATTATCATATTTTGCATTTGAATATGCGTTCCATCTTAAATAAGTCGATATTATAAATTGCATTTCATTATTCTGGTGACTTTCTTTTGCAGCTACTGTATGAATATGGTTTGTAAGTGTTAAGTTTAGCGCTAAAAGCCCATTTTCTGTTTACCATACAAATATGGTAGCTATCATACGGTATAAAATCAGATGGTATGTTCGGAAAATATATTAAGAATATAAAATTTATGTAGGTCGCAGTTATATTTCATCCTCCTAGAAGTAATTCTAAGGCAGCTAAAATGTTATTTGTCGATTTTAAGATGTTTTTAGGTACATTTTCTATGACAGCTCTCTTAGGATGTGAAGATAGAGGTTAAGTATATTTGGGAAAAATATTGGGAACGTAAAATTAATGTAGGCCGAAGTTACATTTCATCCTCCTAGAAGTGATTCCAAGGCAGCTAGAATGTTATTTGTCGATTTTAAGGTGTTTTTAAGTAGATTTGCTGTGGCAGCTCTCTTAGGGTGTGGAGGTAGAGGGTAAGTGATTCCAGGACAGCTATAGAGTTATTTGCCATTTTTCAAGTGTTTTTAACTTCATTTTAGCGGTGTACCCCCATAAGGGGTGAATATAGAAGGTAAGTGAGTTCAGAATAAATGTATGTATGTAAATGTAATTGAGTAGTCGAGCCCTCTCTCGAAGATCAAAAATCACACTCTACAAGTCCCTCATTTTTCTTGTCCTAACATATGGCGCAGAAGCCTGGAGAATTTCCACCACGGATGAGGGAATGCTTGGAGTTTTCGAGAGAAGAGTTCTCTCGCAGGATCTTCTGACCTATTTGCGTTGATGGCGAGTAGCATATAAGGTACAACGATGAGCCGTATGAGCTGTACGCTGATATCGACATAGTCAGGCGAATCAAAATCTAGCGGCTGCGGTGGATTTTGATACGGTCATGTCGAGCGAATGGAAGAAGATGTTCTAGCGAAGAGGGTATTTAATTTGGCACCCGATGGAGGACGGAGAAGAAGAGAAAGATCAAACCTCCGTTGGAAGGACCAAGTCTTGGGTAACCTGACGGCCCTTGGAATATCCAATTGGGCCAGCAAGCGAGGAACAGTAAAAACTGGAGCCGCATTATATGTTCGGCCTAAATAGATCATTGGTTGTTATGGCCACATAAAAAGAAGAAGAAGAAGAATGTAAATGCAAACTTCTTGACGTTTTGGGGGAACTTTGACAGGAAGTCGGAGTAAAATTTATAAGAAAAAAAATAAATTTTCTACGGCACCCCGTATAATTAGTGGAAATGGGGGATAAGTAAGTTTCGAAGTGTTGAAGTGACAAAATTAATGGAAGGTTTTCATACATTTACCTCTCTAGGCGCAGATATCGGGTGAGGTGTCGCCAAATTTTATAAAAACCTCTTTTTTGTATTGCAGCTGCACGAAGGGGTAAAAATAGGTGGCCTATTTTATCGGCTTTACATTTCATCCATTTAAAAGAGAGAAAATATGCTTTAAATTATGAAAAAGTGGTCTTGTTTTCATGTTTTCCCAACTTCGGTGCTCGGAAGTAAGTTGTAAAATTTCATGAATCGCAACGAAACTTTCTATTTTGTAGTTTTCTTTTACCAAATTGAATAGTAGAATAGTAGTGGTTTATATTTTTACACAATTTCCAATTCTAAATGAGAAAACTTCAATTGAAAATAAGAATAGTCAATTGTAAATGCCAAAACGTCAATTAAAAATAAGAATAGTCTATTGTAAATGAGATTACTTACTTACTTACTTACTTATGTGGCCATAAGTACAACCGAAAATCGATTTAGGCTGAATTTAACATGCTTCGCCAGTCAGTTCTTTCCTTCGCCAGTTGGAGCTAGTTAGAAATTCCAAGCGCTGACAAGTTCTCCAGTACTTGTTCTCTCCACCGAAGATTAGGTCTGTCTCTTCTGCGTCGTCCACCAGCGAGTTCCGAATATAACACCTTTTTAGCCGGAGCGTGTAAAAGAGAAGAGTCATTTAAAAATACGAAAGCGTTATCTGTAAATGAGAAAGTGTCAATTGAAAATAAGAATAGTTAATTATATATGCAAAAGCGTCTTTTGAAAATAAGAATGAGTAAATCAGAAAACGTCAAATAAAATTGAGAAACTTTTGTTTTATTATATATTTTTGAAATATTGTAATTACAATAATTACAATTTTTTATATGCCCACGAGCATATATTTATTGGTGATTGCATTCGCATGCAATGATGACGCATGTTGAAATAATCTTGCACAGTCTCCTGCTGTAATTGTGGCATTTGCATCATCCACGAACTTTTCTAAGTATTGAAGTCGCTGCTCCCCTATAGTTGGCCCGTTTACATGTGGGTTTGATTATTTCGCATTTTCATTGGACGATTTCTCATTTGCAATTGACGCTTTCACATTTTAAAATGACAAATACAGTTCTAAATATTTGCTAAATATTATCATCTTAAGTCTAAAATCGGCTTTTTCAATGATTTTTATATGAGAAATATGTCAAACAAATCGATACTAAATTCAAGATGATCTCAATTTTAACTCAATCCCAATCCCAATATCAATCTCAATTTCAATTTTTTGAACTTACCAATAAATTTAGCACTTTCTCATAAACCAAATTGTTGTCCATTGCTGATATTGAACATCTTAATAATCTAGTTTTGTGAGAGTTGCCCCTAATTCATGTGAAAGTAGATAAAATAATTGATTAGTACTATAATATTAATAATCAAAATATAGAACAACTTGCAACTTATAATACATACAATATGTGCACATAAGAATAAATTATGTATTAGTTTTTCCAAGGACTTTTATGTACTAAATATTTATATCTTATAACGTTTAGTAGCTAAACTATGAGTATGCCCTTTTAGCTCACTTTTATGATAACATATTTTACTACAAGTCGTTGCTTTATTTATGTTTTGTAATAAAATTACATTGTAAGATGGTTAGCTATTATGTACTGTCTCATACAAATGCACTATGGCAGATACGAGGGCGGTCCCAGAACTACCCTACCTAACAAAGAAAACACAACAAATTTTGGGAACATTTTTCTTTATTTCTCAACTTAATCTCCTTTTAACTCTATACACTTTTCCAGCGATATTCTATAGCTTCGATACTCTGTTTATAGTATGAACTCTCTAGCTCATTAAAATAGCCATCTACCGCAGACTCGACCTCTTCATTGTTTGCAAATCTTCTACCATCAAGCCATTTTTTCAAATTTGGAAATAGAAAATAATCCGAAGGAGCTAAATCTGGCGAATTCGAGCTTTAACTAATTGAGTTTGGCCATCGCAATAGCGGATTTGTGAACTGGTACATTGTCTTGATGAAACAACACGTTTTTTTTGCCAAATGTGGCCTTTTTTTTTTAATTTCATCACTTTCATCACTTAAACATAATACTCGCCGTTGATTGTTTTTGCTTTTTGAAGATAATCAAAGAAATTATCCCACGTGCATCCCAAAAAAAAAACAGACGCCATAACCTTGCCTGCAGATGGAACTGTCTTCGGCTTCTTTGGATACGATTCTCCCCTTTTACTCCACTTTTTTGACTGCTCCTTTGTCTCAGCTGTGAAGTGGTGAACCCATGACACATCCATGGTTACGAATCGACGCAAAAACTCGTCTTTATTTCTGTGAAACATCGCCAAACACTCTATAGAAACATCTTCATGACGTTGTTTTTGTTCTATTGTGAGCAAACGCGGCACCCATCTTGTACACAACTTTTTCATCTCCAAATTTTCGGTCAATATACGATATATAGCACTTTTTGAAATGCCTGTAATTTCACCTAGCGCACGCACCCCTTCAGCCGGCGATCATCCAATACTATTTTTTTGTGGTTTTCCTTAACCGTTTCTGGCGTGACCACCTCAATTGGTCGACCCACCCAATATTTTATGCTCGTAAATGAAGGAGCAGACTCCCCCAGGGTAGAATCTAGTTCGGCTTTAATATTCATTGGACTGAGACCTTTCAAATTGAAGTATTGAATTACATAACGGTGACCAATTTTTTCCATGTTTACAAATTCACTGAGGTCGTTAACTTACGATGGCTCCAAAAAAAAAAAAATACTAAACAACGCGGCGCATTGAAACTTAAAACATATGTTGTATAAGGTTGCCACTTTTCACTTTTCAAAGTAATTTTTTTCAAACTACTGTCGCCATCTATATGCATTAGTTCTGGAACCGCCCTCGTATCTCCTCCACATATTCATATTTACTATATAAATATAATACAATATAAATATAAAACAAAAAGGGTTGAGCTTGTTTCAAAAATGTTACAATTAAAATTTGCCTAAAACAGCAAAGAGTTGCAGCATAAATATATTGGATAAAATTTAGAATTTAATCAATTTAAAGTCGGCTGTCTTGAAGATTTTTGTATGGGAAATTTGTCGATAATAAATTTTATGTGGATTGAAGATGGATTTGCGGAATTATACTATATGTAAAAGTGCATATTGACTGAATGACTGTAGTCCATTCAGACCAATAAGGCGAATTGTCATGCTAATCACGCACTGAACGCTCATACTCCTTTTTACTCACTTACACTCATATGAATTTACGCATATTCGTGATATTTTGTTTAATTTAATAATTTCGAACATATGTCACATGAGAGTACCTAACTAGACGCAAGTTTAACTATATCCTTTGCAACTGATGAACTTGTGTTTGTGCATTTTGAAAATATACTTAAATTTAAAATCTCTGCAATAATATTCCAATATACATATGTGAAGTCGCAACCATACATAGTCGTCAATTGCGTAATTGCATACATCTTGAAGATTTTTGAACTAAACACATTTAAATTGCCATGCATTGACGTAAATATTTATTGTAATTGACTTTTAAATGAGGTTACTCTATGTGGTTCATTGCTTTCAACACAAATAATATTTCTTCTTCTTACAATAAACTAGTAACAGTTTTAAGTTGCAATGCATTAAATTTAATGTAAATGCCCCTGCAGTATAGCATATGCAACACTGGCAAACTAAAATTTTACACACAATGTTGACAACATTGTTATTTGTAGTAGTTTGTCCTTCAAAAGTTGAGTGTAACTGACAGTTGCTGCTTGCCACAATTTGTAGGGAGTGGGTACCTGATTAAAGCTAGACATTAGCATCAATGTTACAATTAAGGTAACAATGACGGCGGTAAATAACCATGAAATATAGTTGGCTGTGTGATACATATGATGTGGAGTATTCTCGTGGCATGAGTGAAAAAGATGTTGAAACATTTCAATAAATTTTTTTTCGGAATACAGTAGTCTGAAAATTTGATCAGCGATATAGTGAATAGAAATATAAATATGGATTTTAGATAGTTTACTGGAAATATCGAAGTTTTCGTCAATTACATTGTCATTTTGACATTTAATATTACATAACTGTCATTTCAAAAATGGGTTACATTTGACAGATATTGAAAATTATGCTAAAATTAAATTTTCCTTATACAAAAAAGCAAAATTTTGCAAATTTAGATTAATTAAATAGCTAACTAATAACAGTTTGTTAGCTAAATAAGTACATTACTTGTCATTTTGACATATATAATATCATGTACGTTTCTTTCAAAATTTGACAGGGTTAAATTTGACAGATATTGAAAATTGTGCTAAAATTAAATTTTCCGTATACAAAAAAGCAAAATTTTGCAAATTCAGATTATTTAAATAGCTAACTAAAAACAGTTTGTTAGCTAAATAAGTACATTACTTGTCATTTTGACGTATATAATATTATGTTCGAAAAGGACGATTTTTGATCGAGTTTGAATTTTATTTGAAAATCGACAAGAAATGGAATATATAGCAGTTTTGCAATTTTCTTTTTAGCTCTCCTTTTTAGTCATGGGTTTTTATCACTTGTTGCTATTAATAATAAATACGCCTTGAAAAAAAAAAGCACTCGTAATTGATTGAAAATCAATCAAAATTCCAATGCAACCATGCATATTTATACTATTATGATGACGTTCTGTCAAAAATAAAAAAAACAAAACCAAGAAGCGGAATATGTGAATTCATTTTCCTATTTTAACAATGACATATCTGTTTTTTTATTAAAAACGTCAAATTTTTGCTACGTCAATCATAAGAATTAAATATTTTTGCAATTAGTAAGGATTTTCTTTTAATCTTTCGACTTTTTTTTTTTGGAAATTTGATTCTTTAGGGAAAATAAACGAAATTTCGATAAGGAAATCATCATTTCCAAAATGCATTCGATCTTTGGATATATAGTCGTTGGGTCAATGTTATACAGACAGTCACATCAACGAGTTGATTTTGCTGTTTTTAATAAAAAATGAAATTTTGAGAGAGATTGAAAAATTAAGTAAAATCCTTTCACAGACAGTCATGCATGATTTCATGTCAGCCTTACGTATCGACGCCGTATAGCGAGGTATAGTTTTAAAATGAATCAAACAATAAACAATTCATATATTTAATTAAATTATTTTCTAAATAACAACAAGACATTCTAATATGCAAATTTTATATGAATAAATTTAATTAAATTATTTCCATCCTATATCTCTCTAACTAGACTAGAAAGGAATGCAGTAGTCAGGCAAAGTGTCTCAATGGAGTCGAATCTAACCTAATCTATCCTATATGCAACAAAGAAGCAAAATATTGAATATTTATTGTGGTGTAAGTATGTATTTCTGATGATCCTGATAGTTAGTTGAGGTAAATCAATAAATTGTTATTATTATTTGGCTTCTTGTTGCTGTTTCTAGTTTACATGACATTGGGTGTTTGTGACTGAGATGAGACTACGACCAAAAGTGACAGTATGGATGTGGGTAGCCTACTAAATATATAGATATATTATTTGTGACAATTATGTACAATACTTGTATTATTAATTTTCACCTCTTATATGAAGAATGATGCATAAATTGAAGAACACACACACACACACACACACATACTTACACAACTAATCATGATACAGTTATCTAAATAATTTTCACCTTTGTTGCATAGTTTATTGTTGCTGTTGATGCTATTGGCATTTCTCTAAAAGCCACCAGCTTATCAGCTATTGAAATAAGCTTGTCAAACAGCTAGACAGTGGTGTTGTTGTATTAAAATATGGTCTCAGGTCATGGGGTGAACAAACAAGTGAGTGACAGCTCTGAATATGTTGCAAATAGTCTCATTGGATTTTAATAGCAACACACCAACATGCTTACCACCTAAACGTCACTTTTACACAATGCAACTCTGTTGTGAATTTCTAATTGAATATTTGCTATGCAATATGTTGGAAGGAGCTAATTTGCATGCAATTTTATAGATAATGCAGTCAAATATTAAAAATAATAATTATTTAAAAATATATTTTGTTAAATTTTTCGTTTGTTTTAGAAAAAAAAAAAGATTCAAAGATTATGTTTCACAATAAAAGTATCAGAAAAGTATCCCAGGAGGTTCACGCCTCATCATGATTTTCATTCTCATATCTTTCCTTGCTTTATCTAAAATAAATAATAAAATAATTTTCATAATTTAATATTTGAAAATCATAAGTTCTGTAATTTAATATGTAATCTGAAAAAAAAAAACACAAGAAACATACACATTTCGAATCAATTATCAAGTTTTCTTATGCAATGCCATTATTGGACATCTACGAGTTGTTACTCACTGAGCATCGTCACGTATTCATGTAGTGATTAAATCTCTTTTTACTTATTTTAATTATTCTACACGTTTAACATTGCTCCAACTACACAAACACATCTGCAATTAGGAATATAATAATTACACAAGTACAACTTTTGGTGTAATTTTCTTGACATTTCGCAAAAAAAAAAATCAAAAAAAAAAACTTTTTCAATTCAATTTCTGTTGAATGAAGTTTTTATTTAATTAAGAATGAACGAATATCTCCAAAATGGTAGACATGTGTGTTTGTTATACTCTGTTTAATACTTATTATTTTCTATTGAAATATATGAGATCCCAGTGGGAAAAATGACCAGTACTTCGGGAATTGAAAATGGAATTAAATCATCTAAATGAAAAATGCAGTGTGATAACAAAATAATATTCCATTAATGTCGGGAAAGGTGTAAAAAAAAATAAATATGTGGTATTTATAGGTCCTTAAGGACTCTTTGGCCGAGTTTCTCTTCGAGCACTGTTGTGTAAGTTAAATTATGGACAGTATTAGACGGGACCTACTTATATTAACCGGTTACGAGTGGTAGAACTCTTGTGGCATGACTTTTTCTGAACTTTTTCACAGAGCTCTTGTAGAATTTTCCCCAATTTTTTACTTCTTCAAAATAATGGGAGTGCTGCTTCCGAGTTCGGTTTCAGGCTTTCCAATTTTAGTTTGACTAGTCTTGCAGCATAAGGTCAACATTGCAGCGTTGTCAACATCACTTTGTCGTGTCTTTCAAGATATTGCGATTGTTGCGGTCCCTTCTGATGGTTTCGTTAGGTTGGAGCAGCTCATAATACACCACACCTACCAGATCCCACCAAATACAAAGCATTACCATGAAGTCATGAAAATTTGGCTTTGCTCTCGATGTTGAAGCAAGTGTCCGGGTCCGGGTGGACCACATGACCTTCTTCGCTGAGGATTATCGTAATGGATCTATTCCTCATCACCAGTTACAATGCGATGCAATAACCCTTTCGCATTTCAATGTTTCTTGGTTTCAATTCATTTGCCACCCAATTTCCTAGCTTTTCAAGCATTCCCATGGCTCTCAAATAGTACATAATGGCTTTTTGAGTTACTCGCAATGAATTTGCAAGTTCCTGTTGCGTTTGACATGGATCTTGATCTACAATGCCACCAATTCTTCGTCCTCCAATTTTTTTACTTGTCCGGGACGTTCTTTGTCTTCTATATCGAAATCACCTATTTTAAAGCGCAGGAACCGCCAACGGCACATTTTTTATGTTCGAACATATTCAGGATAAGTTCCTTGCAGCAAACGGTAACATTCAGCTGCACTTTTCTCTTGATTAAAGAACAGATGCAATGGTTTTCGCAAATGCTGCTTTGTCGGCACGTAATTTGACATTTTCAACGCAATAATAAATTTGTATACTTTAACTTTTCTTTCCTTTGACAGACCAGATGTAATCGATTTTTTTTACGCTCTTTACGATGGGAGATTGACAAAAAATGTACACAAATTTAACTCACATCATAGATACAATATAACGTCCATAACGAAATGCACATTTTCAATTTGTACATCTAAATATTATGGCTAACTCGACATTAAACGTGTTTTATTCGACCCTTGGGCTTAGCTAGAACTCAAAAATACATGGAAAAACAACAACAACAAAGGTGCTAACTTTAGACGCTAAAAATCTACGGTTACTCTTTATGTTCAGTGCTGCCAATTACTTCCGTTTTTTTTTTATTGTACAGAGATGTTACTTATGTTTTAAAAAAGAAAAAGGAAAAGAAATAATGTTGCTATAAAATTATCTCACTATATTTGATATATTTAATTAAATAAATAATTATAATTTCTTCTAATTGAAATTTATGTAAGAATATATTATATAAAATAAAAATCAAAGCAACCCTGTTTAGAAAACTTAGCATTTACGTCGTTTTATTGATACAATGAGAATAAAACATGACTATTAGTATTATTTCTAAGGGAAATCAAATCGTAGATTAGTGTGAGTTCTGCTTTTATTGTAATATTAAATTTTAAAACAATCTGCCATCAAAAACAGTTTTAACTTATCTTGAAGTACTTTTGAATATAATTTCAATATTATTTGAAGTAACTTTATCATTTTTTTATCATGTCGGAATTGAAATAAGTCTAGCTAGATTAGTCTTTGAGACATCCCGTTCATAAAAAAAAAAAATCGATATTAAGGATTGTAGACAAATATTGGACTTTGTAATTCCAGCAAATAGCGGCTTAAATCTTTTCAAATATTCACTGCTAATATTTTAGATGTGCGACGGTAATATTAATATGCTGCGATAATAGTCAAGATTCTACACTAATTAAGATCAAAGTAAAGTAAATTTTGCTTGAACAAGTGCCATAATCCAGGCATAAGAGAATAAGTAAAAAAAAAATCTCCTTACAGTCGGCTGGGGCCGACCAAATTATACCCTGCATATGTAGATATACATATAAAAAATTTGCGCGAATATCCATCTTTTTCTTTTATTTCCACTTTTTGAGAAACAATTTTTGCATATAATACACCCGAAATATGGTTGACTTTGACGAAGTACTTTGTAACTTATGGGGGTTTTAAAGGGGATAATTTTAAGGAGGTTTTTAAGATAATTCCGAGGCTTACCTCTTCATTGTACCTCTTACCTTTACCTCTTCATTGTAAATCTAATTAATTTTACAATATTAATCCACACCTTAAATTTGGTTGTCCTACGTTCAATAGTTCGTAAGTTAATGCGGTTTAAATTTTTTTAATTTTCGCAACTTTGTATGGGAGCCCCAATAAGAAGTAGGCGTGGTACGCTGATTTTTTTTGCAGGTTATTTCCAACTATCATATTAATCAAAGTGTTAATTATGGTTATTCTAGACAGAAGATTGCAGAAGTTACAGCTGTTTCAATTTAAAAGAAGTACAGACACTTTGTATAGGAGCTACAATAAAAAGTAGGCGTGGTTCGCAAGGTTATGTAGTAGTGTAATGTAACTCTATCTGCCAAATCTTGTTGTCCCAGATGGTATATTAAGTGAGTTATAGCATGTTAAAGATTTTGAAAATTCTGAGGTTAGTCGCTTTGAATGCTTGGTGTGGGCGTGGCTATTGACCGATCATGCCCAATATCAATTCCCTCCGTACCCTTGGATCAAAGGTTACTTGTGCCAAATTTCGTCGAAATATCTCAATATTTACTCAAGTTATCGTGCGAACCAGCCAGGTGACAGACAGACGGATGGACGGACATCGTTAAATCGAAAATTTAAGCGACGCTGATCACGAATATATATATCTATATCGATATCTCCGGAGATTCCTTCAAGTGGACACAAACATCTGACCGAAATGAATATACCTTGCATATTGCATTATGCAGGGTATAAAAAGAATATTAAATTCAAATGATAACAAAATACCTAAATATATTCTATTAACGAATAATAAATTGAAGAATAAGTTTTCTAATCTCATTGAACCGTACCTTAATGCATTGGAAGATGGCCCTAAAGTGAGAAGGCGATAACACTAACCAAAAATTCTCTCAATTAGGTAAATTCAGCTTACAGCGTGCTTTAAGCTAAGCTGCAATTGTGTACTCGATTTTAAGAGAATGAGTGAACAAAATAAAATCAACTGATAACAAAATACCTAAAATTATTTAATCAATAGCTCTAAAACAATTTTAGTTGCATTTAAATTCTGTTTGCATTTGAGGAAAGTTATTAAAACATATACAAATATTCTATTAACGGATAATCAATTAAAGATGTGGCATTTTCAATTCATAGCTGGATTATTATTAGTAAGTGTAAATCATAATTATCTATAGTATATGAATTATTAAGTCATATGAGCAAAATATAATCTTCCTAGTTGGCTTTGACTAAGGCATATCCAAATCAGAATGCAGCACCATCCATGCAGGAGATAAATTATGAAAGGGGAAAATTCTTGATACCTTTGATGGAAGAATACTCACAAAACACTCTCACGTTGATATCAGAAAGAAAAGAAATTTTGGAAAATCTTCTCAATGATGAGGAAACGAAAACAATTCAAACGGATGCAATACATAAGTACAAGGAGATTATTATCAAATATTTAAATCTTCTGAGCAAAACAGAAATCGAACTCTCCACTGATGTGTGCTGCAATAATAATACCCAAAGAAGAAAAGATGAGAAAATAGTTATTCTATTTCGTAAAATGAATTTGGCTAATATGGTAATCGATAATTATTTCGATGATAGCTTCTTTGAAATCTACAACAGCGAAAACCACAGCTCTGAATTTTCTATAGTGAAAGAGGCTTTGAAAAAATATGGATTCTTCGATTCGAAAACAAATTTTTATGATGGATTTATAATAAAATCGAAGAAATTTATTACACTTATTGAGGCATACCTAAATGCAATGAGAGATGAACCCAAATTGGATAAGGCATCTTTAAATGAGTTGTTTGATAAATTCAAAACAACAACCGATGGTGAAGATAAATTTAATTATCTAAAAAGGATCCTTTTCATTGCACTAGAATATGAAATAAAATCTTTGTAAATTAGAAGGTATACGTGCAGAATAGCCCACTTAAAGGAAATCAAACAAACAAACAAAATATGTTTTTCGAATAGAGCCTATTTCAGTGTATTGCCTTGAATATGGTTCCAGATTTTCTATACGTCAATACGAAAAAAAACATTTTTTTTTTTCAAATTTCTTATTTTGACCATAACTATTGAAATGTTCAAAATAAGTTATAAATGTTATATATCACTGAAAAGGAATTAAAAAGACCATTCTTTTTGGTAGCGATATTGTAGGAAAAAATTGTGTTTTTATTTATTTATATGAGCGTCAGCTAAAAACAATTTTTGGTTTTTTATGTTCACACAAATGAAGAATATTTTTTTCCTTTAAGTGGGCCATTCTAGCACTTGTTCCAATAAGAATAATGGAATTCTAACTTAAATGATATGTTAAATTATGTTCTTGAAAATTGAAATTAGAATTAAAATATATATTTTTGTAGGCACAAAATATTCTTGTAAAACCCGGACTACTGATTGATGCAGCGCGGGTCTTACAAGACTGCCAATGCAGTGTAAATCGCAAATGAATAAATGGGAAGTGATTTTCATGGTTTTAGTCTCTTTTCTTAAAGGCATTAAAAAGGCAATCGTATATAGAGAATATGAAATATATAAAATAATTTACATATTTCTCTATATATTGATATTTTTTTTACTTTTTTCATGGTAGTCTGATCTAATATTTTTGGGTTGAATTTACACAATGCTACGACTCTGTTGGTAATTATTCTTAAATGCACTTCGAACTGCATAACAAAAGTAGTTAGTCCACGATGCGAAAGCACAATATATTGATGCTACAAAATTCACATAAATCTTAATGAGTGCAACGTCTACATACAAGCGACAATGGTGATTATGATATTTATGACAATAAATGCGCTATTTTCATGCATCTGCCACTTTTCGTTTTACAACGAATTTTAGGGTGAATTTGAAGGTAGCAATTTTTCGATATTATAACCAGTAAACATATACATTTGTTTATTCATTTACATAAGTGATGAAGCACATACATGTGGTATACTGAAATAGAACTCCAACTTTTTCGAAATTTAGTTTTTAACGATTTTAGGTTAATTTACACTGAGCCGGTCCATAGCAAGGGAACATATCATAGGCCCTCATGTATTTCTAATGATATCACAGTGGTCGAACCTGAGTAATGAGTTGTGGATATTTGCCAAAAAGTCGATTTTCATCGCGAAATTATGTATTTTCTTTTATTTTAAGTATTGAAAAAAATAATTTTCAGTTATTTAATTAATTAATTAGATTTTGAATATAAGCAGATTTTTAAACATAACTTAGTGCCCCTAAAAAATAAAACTAGACTGTTTGACAGACCAGAGTAGACAAATTTTATGGATTTTGGGTCAAAGGTTTCTTTCTATCTTCAAAACCTACAGTATAAATACCCATAAAAAAGAAGTTTTTGACTTGAGAAATTAACCTGAGGCTGAATACAGACCATGAATTTGACCTGCCGGGGGCACCCTACTTATATATTTTTTGGAAAGCTATATAATGTTTGAGAGAAGGTGTAATCTCACTCTTGTTCCTCCCGAATGTAATCGTAGTAGAAGATAAATATTTATACTTTCGACAAAAGAAAAAAAGAAAAACTACAAAATTTATCTCCTAACTCAATTACAACACTTGCAGGCAACATGCAATTGCATCACCTGTGTATACCGTAAATGGATGAAAATTGCATTTTCACCATATTTAAAATGTCTTCCGTTGCAATAATTTCTTTTTATTTCAACATTGTGACATTGTTCTGAAGCTCGTTGTCATGATTTTCTAGTACATAGCTAATATACTCATGCAAGTTTTTCTATACTCGTATATATTTTTGTACGTGGCGCTAACCGTGTTTCACTATGGCATCATATCGTATCGTATCGCATCATTCTCATTCTTATTCAATGCGATATTTTATCGTGCAGTTGTTAATTATACTTACACTATTAGGTGCCAACAAGTAGAAAAAAAAAATATAATGGACGATGGAAAGCAACTACAAGGTGTACGTACAGCTTACGAGAACTAAATACGCTTATTTAAAATTCAAAACGTCAACCCTTCCAGCAAGCTCTAAATAAGACGGAAATCATTTTGTTTTTTTTTGGTTTTACTTTATATTCTACACTGAGAAAATAGCTGCAATTAATATACTTTAATGTGTAAAAAATAATTTAAAAGTCTTTTTCATATGATGTGATTTAAATTTGATATTTTTTGCTTCAGAAAGAAATTTGTTTCATCTCATCATCTCACTTAGTTACTTATGTGGCTATAACAACCGAATATCGATTTAGGCCGAATATAACATGCTTCGACAGCCATCTCTGTTCTTCGGTAGCTGACGCCAGTTAGAAATTCCAAGCGCCGTCAGGTTCTCCAGTACTTGGTCTTTCCACCGGAGGTTAGGTCTTCCTCTTCTGCGTCGTCCTCCAGCGGGTTCCGAATATAACACCTTTTTAGCTGGAGCGTGTTCTTTCATTCCATTTTGATGCGCTTTACTATCTCAATATCGGCATACAGCTCGTACAGCTCATGGTTGTACCTTATTCGGTACTCGCCACCAATGCAAATACGTCCAAAGATCTTGCGTAGGACTTTTCTCTCGAAAACTCCAAGCATTCGCTCATCCGAGGTGGAAAGTGTCCAGGTTTCAGCGCCATATGTTAGGATAGGCATGATGAGAGACTTGTAGAGTGTAGTTTTCGTTCTTTGAGAGAGAGCTCGACTTCTCAATTGCTTACTTAGCCCATAGTAGCACTTGTTTGCAAGAGTGATCCTTCGCAATATCTCCAGGCTGACGTCATTACTGCTGTTAATGCTAGTTCCAAGATAGACAAAGTCCCTTACTACTTCAAAAGCGTAGTTGTCAACAGTGACGTGCTGTTCTTCTCATCATCGTTCTAAATAAAATTATTAATGATGTGCATTTGTTTTTGATAGCGTTTTAATACTAACACTAGAAATCAACACCAGATTAAAGCACTTTCATGTATTTAATATAATAAAATCCAACGAATATCCATACACTTCACTTATTTTTAATATACTCGTAAATAAAATAAACACATTTGAGCGCGAAAAACATATGTCATCTGAAGAGAGTGACACTATAAAATGTCAAATTATGCTTTGGTGTTGCCAGAATTCAGAAATTTATAAAGCTTATTTTAAGAGTTTTGTAGTAAATATTTCTTTCCGAGTGTACATATAGCTTATATATTTATATTTCATGCACAAGCCAACATCCTTTGTGTAGGTATTGTTATTATTATCGTCCTTTGCCATTGTTTTGGCAATGAACTTGAACTATCCACTTGCTATGCCTTTATGCATACAGATGGTGCATATGTAGCTGCTATGTACATTTCTCTGTTTTTAGTTTATTCTTAATTTATATGTACTTTTAAGTTTTTTACTTTGATCCTACGTACATATGTAGCCTTTTGTGAGAGATTGTGTCAGAAGCATTTGTTTTAAATGCTTGAATAATTTCAGATGTGCATTCCATTTGATTTTCAAATAATTTCAACAAACTCTTATATTTATTTGTATGTCTGTTTATCGAATTCATTCTTGCATTCTTCTCTTCTTGTGTTATACATAGATAGATAGATAGATAGATGGATACAATAGTTTGCTTACGTATGCAATCTGACAAAATATTGATAAACCTAGGCACGTTCGTTACTGAAAGCATGAAAAAATTCATATATATAAAATGTATAGTAGTGTAAATGCATCCATTTGGTACTTTTTAATTTAATACAATCATATCTACTCAGCTTTTATTATTATTATTTTTTTTTTGTTAAATGTGAATAAGAAGACATGTGTTGAATTCAGATCAGAAAAAGTGAAAAATAATTTGAAATCAAAATGCAAGTATATTTTTGAATGACCAAAACTGCTATTTTCAAGCTTTCAGATTGGTTTTACATGGGGCTGATTAAATTGTTAATGGAATGTATCAAATAAATATATTTATAACGTACCGCAAAGTCGCAATACTGGCATCACCATAATACTGGTATCTGGTTCATTGGTGTAATAGATGACTTTTGTGAATGAGATCCCTCGCTTAAATACCGGCATTGTATACCAAATAATCACAAAATCTCTCAAAGTAGTTCTGCTTCTTCGAAAAGTTGTTATTTTTAAATTTCTTGCATCAAAAAGCAATGTAAAATCTTACTTTGCAAAATCGTACTACTAAACTCCATTTAATTAATGCTCAAAGTATATACGTATATTTAAATATAAGAAAAACATAACTTTTAAATAAAAACTAACATAAAAATAAGTTTAATAAAACAGTAGAATATATCACACACATCAAAATCGAATACTTGGAGAACTAGCGAAGCGTATAAGTATTCAAAGTTAACTTTATTTTGTTAAGAACTTCTATTTTTCAGTTAGCTACATATTTCATCTGTTTTCTATATTTAATCCTGCATTTTTCAATTACATTTATTTGCTATGCAAATGTTGATTTAAGCCACTTTTGTATGTATTTATTTGATTTTATTTTTTTGTTGTGTGAAATTGTTGAAGAGAATTGAAAAATGTGGCACTTTTTTTCTGTAACAAGTAGGAAATAGAAAGTTTAAAGTGTCAAATACTTTTTTTCATTGCTTACGGCTAGTAGTACATTTATTTGTTGACCTTCGATATTGCATAGTTGGAAATTGCATATAAGTTAGATTAAAGCTATAAAAATTAATAGCAAAGGGAAAACTAAAACAAACTAGCTTGCAATATGAATGTCAATTAAAATTGCAAGCAATTGAATTATATCAAACAATTTAAAGGCAGTAAAAGAAGTTTATAAAAGTAAAGATGAGGCAAAAATAAAATCTATTTAATTTCAATATTTTATAAAATTGCAGGAATGTCAATTTTGTAAGGTAGCAACACTAAGGGATAGGAGGTACGTAAATAGGGGAAAAATGTTAAGCAACAATCATTAATGAGGACGGCGATTTTCGGGCAATTTGTAGATTTTCATGTGCTTTTAGGCGCATTTTGTATGGGACCACGCTTATAGAGTAAAAATAGAGAGTAAGTATGTTAAGATAAATTGTTAAACAGTAAAAATTAATGGGGGTCGATCATATATTTTACCCTTCTGCGGATACTCTGAAAGTGGTGGGAGCAAAGTTTATAAAAAAAAAAATCCTTAATTTTGTATGAAAAGCCATCTAACCGTTTCATATAGATGATAAGTATGTTGAGGGAAAATGTTGGTGATGAAAAATTAATAGAGATAGTACAGTCATACACTTTACTTCGCTAGGGAGTGATCATGGGAATTTCAATGCTTTCTAAAACTTTTTTAAGGTTAGGGACAAAATGCGATTTGATCGAGTCAAACTGAAGCTAAATTCGAATTCAGCGAACTCAAAATATTCAATCTATTAACTATTAAGCCAAAATATTGTTGAACTGTTACAAAAAAAAAACCTATTTATAAAATTTTAAATTGAAATTTCTGCAGAGAAACATATATGCAAGTGATAGAATGAGAAAAAAACAAAAAAAAAAAAAACAGTGTAGAGGAGAGAAACCTTTGAAAATAGCAAACGGAAAATCTTCGGAAATAATATTACCGGCGTATTGATAATTTTTAACAATTGAGAACTGAGTAAATTGTCAAACAGGAAGCTTATTATAAATCATGTATGTAGTATTATACTTTATATGAACAAAGGATGGTATTTTGTATTAAAATACTGAAACAATATGCGGAAACAGAATTGAACAAAACAAATAAATTGCATAGCGAAAAGAAAGAACGAAAAATTATGAAATGAGAATAAAACAAGTGACAATAGGAACCTGTATATTATCACATTTAATGTCAATTTTATATAAATTTCTATATTTTCACTACTTTTGCTGATTTACGTGCAAATATGAGCATAAAATCATTCAATTGCATTCGTAAATTCCTTTTACGTAAATTTTATGGTTTTGTTTTATTCTTTTTTACGAACAAAATTTTATGTAAATTTGTAAATATAATTTTTGATAAAATTTTGATTGAAATTCATTGGTTCTGGAAGTCGGAATTTGAGCTTTAAAAGCTTTTAAACAAACTTTATGACAGAGTTGATAAAAAGTGATGTCTCAAAAGTGCAATCGTTTCGAATCGGCCTAAAATCAAACAATGCAATTGAAAGAAAAGCTTTATTAAGCTTCCTCGAAATGACAAAACCTCTCAACTGTTTTGTTTCATATTACATAGTGTTGACAATCATTATTGGGAATCAAGAGTCTCATTTAAATTAAGCTGATTTAAAATATCGCTCTGTAAGAACCTATATACTCTAAGAAACATAAGTAATACATGCTATAGTTGTATCAAACCTAATCAAATACATAATCTGGTATCTAGTTAATGGAATATTCCAACAAAAAAATACATACGTTCGAATACTCGTATATGTATTTAGTAGTTCATATGAATATGTAAGCAAGCAACTATAGCAGTATTAAATAGACTTCAGACTTCAGACTGAATTTGTATCAAGTTACAACACTCTAATTATGATATTGTACCATTCAACCAATATGTTTTCTTCTATGAACATATGTAAGTAAATACCAAGTATGAATGTATGTAGTTATCATCATACATAGCGTATAAGTATGTTGCATGTTTGCTTCCTAAGGAAAGATATTTTAATCAAACAACCAACACACGTTATCAGGAAATCGTTAGCTAAACTCTGACTGTATCTCCGGTAGCGAATACATATGAACATGAATATGAGCACAAGCATATAAATACAAAATTATATACATGTATACATTGGTAGCTACAAATATGCGATATTGCGCATAAAAGTCTAAAATTTCTTGTCATTAAGATCATGCTATGGGATATATACATAGGTATACATTTATGTACGTATGATTATAGCCCTTATTTTGCTACGAGAGCCTTGTAAAGCTGTTGAATGACAAAATAAAAATAATTCTACAAACTTATAAATAAATTTAGTATTTTCTTTTGTTATCTCAGCTCTTTGTTTGTGAAAAGAAATCATTTGTTGTTTTAATCAAAGAAGAGAAAGAAAATATTATTAAAACACAATCCAAGCTTAAAAATGGCAAACGAACTAAAGGCTTACGTATTATTAGTTCTTAGTACTTTTCGAAAATATGCGATTTTATTTTGAGGGTAAATAATAATTGAATTTTGTCCTACTGTGCGATATAATTGACATAGTACACATCGTAAGCACATATGAACTACAAACATTATCTAGCAAAGTTTAGCAAAATTATGTATTATAAGACTTTTGTAATGGCATTTTCTATTAAGTAGCAAGCAGGCCTAATTCGTAGTCTTAACTACAGATAACAATGATATTTTTAACATTTTGGCAAATTTGAAAAAACAAATTTTCACAAATACCAAGATAGTTTAATAAGTTTTTACAAAAAAATGAAAAATAAAAATTCAGCTTAATTTTGTACTACCTATGTACAGTATTGTGCAAAACTTAAGCAACTGGCATAGTGCTCTCATTGAGTTCAAATTTACTAAAAAATAAAAGCGCTTAGATTGAATGTTTTAATATTTATTTGTTCCTTCATTAAATACATAAAAAACAACAACAACAAAAGTTCGGTATTCTTACGAAATTAACTGTAAACAACAAAAAACAAATTATACTCATATTTCATCTGTGCAAAACTTAAGCAACTTTTAATATTTTGTGTAGTAAACCTTATTTTTAATTACTGCAGCACACCTTTTGGGCATAGAAGCTACTAATTTCGTTAAATATGATTTATTTATATTTTCCCATTCAGTTTTGAGGCCTAAAAATAGTTCGTCTTTATTTTTAAAGCACTTTGATCCCAAGCCTCGTTTTAAAATTGAAAACAAATTTTCAATAGGATTCAAGTCGGGCGATTGTGCCGGCCAATCAAGCACTTGAATCTTATTTGACTGTAGCCAATCCTTCACAAACTTCTATGTGTGTTTCGGATCATTGTCGTGCTGAAACACCCATCGAAGTGGCATATTCCATTCCGCAAAAGGCAACATTGCAGTTTCTAAGATGTCCTTATACATAAATCTGTCCATTTTGTGGTCAATTCTATGCAACGGACCAAGTCCACTCCTCGAAAAACACGCCCACACCATGACGTTCCCTCCTCCATGCTTTACAGTCTTTTTACAGTATCGCGGATTGAGGCCTTCACCTTTCGCATGTCGAACTCTTATTATTCCGTCTGAATTAAATAAATTTATTTTAACTTCATCACTGAACAGTACGCCAAACCACTTTTTTATGGACCAGCCCACGTACTTCTTAGCAAATTCAAGTCTGGAAAAAAAAATATATGTTGTTGTTTTTGTTTTGAAGGCATTAAACCAAACATACCTTTTTTTTACATGTTTTGGTGTAAGCATTGGTTTCTTTACCGCTTTGTAGCTTTTTAAACCAACTTTAATCAAATGCCTTCTTACTGTGCTTGAATCGACATTTAAATTAAGAGTATTTACTATATCTTTTGAAGACATGAACGGATTTTTTTTAATCAATTTTTTAATTTGAATAGCTTCCCTATAAGAAATTTTTTGGGGTCTTCCTCCTGAATTTCGATCTGTAACGCTACCAGTTTTTTCAAATAATCGTATCCATCTTGATATCATAGATTTGTTGATATTTAATGATTTTGCAATGTCATTCTGTGGTTTTCCTTCCTTAAATAACGATATAACCTTCATCTTAAATTGATGACTATAACGGACACGTTGCATTTTGGATTTCAATATGTTTGAAAGAACTGTGCGCTATGAAAGACTTTTTTGTACTGAGTTAGATCAATGTTAATGCACAAAGCAGAAAAAACTCCGAAAAAGATCCGTTATTTTCTGAACAAAGAAATATCGAACACCTTTGCACTCCGAGTTGCTTAAGTTTTGCACAGATGAAATATGAGTATAATTTGTTTTTTGTTGTTTACAGTTAATTTCGTAAGAATACCGAACTTTTGTTGTTGTTGTTTTTTATGTATTTAATGAAGGAACAAATAAATATTAAAACATTCAATCTAAGCGCTTTTATTTTTTAGTCAATTTGAAATCAATGAGAGCACTATACCAGTTGCTTAAGTTTTGCACAATACTGTATATGTGTACATCCCTCAGCTTAGATTCTTCAAACCATAGGAAGTCGTCAAAAAGTCCGATTTTGGAACGTCCGCAAAACAGCATCTATTTCTGTACAAAGATTATATATGAAATCCCTTTATTTTGGGTCGATGATTTGATTCAGCTCAGTGTTTGCTATCATATGAAGCCGTCTTAAAAGTGGGATTGTGGAAAGTCCTCTAAATAGTGTTTCCTATTTATTATTGTACTTTGAATTGATTTTTTTTTTTTTTTAGCATGGATTCTTTCTAGGTCTATATATTTGATTCGATTTGCTTTCATTGTGACAAAATGTTATAAATATATAAAATATTTGCCGTGTTTTATTCGATACTCGTACTTAGCTACGAGGGCGGTTCCAGGACTACCCGACCTAACACAGAAAACACAACAAATTTGGGAAAATTTTCCTTTATTTTTCAACATAATCTCCTTTTAGCTCTATGCACTTTTCCCAGCGATATTCTATAGCTTCGCTACCCTGTTTATAGTATGAACTCTCTAGATCATTAAAATAGACTCCACCACTTCATTGTTTACAAATCTTTTACCACCAAGCCATTTTCTCAAATTTGGAAATAGATAATAATCTGAAGGAGCTAAATCTGGCAAATAAGGTACGTGCTGAAGCAATTCGAGCTTTAATTCATTGATTTTGGCCATCGCAATAGCGGATGTGTGAACTGGTGCATTGTCTTGATGAAACAACACTTTCGCTTTCGCCAAATACGGTATTTTTTCTTTAATTTCATCACTTATACGTTGATTGTTTTCCCTTTTTGAAGATAATCAGTAAAAATTATCCCACATGCATCCCAAAAAACAGACGCCATAACTTTGCCTACAGATGGAACCGTCTTCGCCTTCTTTGGACACTATTCTCCCCTTTCAGTCCACTGTTTTGACTGCTCCTTTGTCTCAGGTGTGAAGTGGTGGACCCATGTCTCATCCATGGTTACGAATCGACGCAAAAACTCGGCTTTATTACTGTGAAACATCGCCAAACACTCTATAGAAACATCTTCACGACGTTGTTTTTGTTCTACTGTGAGCAAACGCGGCACCCATATTGCACACAGCTTTTTCATCTTCAAATTTTCGGCCACTATACGATGCACTTTTGGAAATGTCTAGCTCACGCACCTTCAACAGGTGATCATCCAATACAATTTTGTCAGGTCGGGTAGTTCTGGGACCGCTCTCGTAGCACCGATAAATACATGGCAAAAAAAAAAAAAACAAAAACAACAAAAGTGCAAATTTTAGCTATATAATTTTATAACTATAAATGCGGAAAATCTTAATATGCTTTCTTGGTTCAGTGTTGCCAATTACTTTAATTTTTTTTTACTGTACAGAGATGTTACTTACCGATGTTTTTTAATGTATACGTCAAAATGGTTATCATTAAGAAGAAAAAAATCATCATTTCACTATTTTTGAGACATTTTATCATTAAAGAATCAAATTTTGTTCTATTTGAAATTCATATATATAAAATATATGTGAATTATATCAACTCTGTTTAGGAAACATAGCTTCTATGCAGTGTTGCCATATTTACAGTTTTAACTGTAAATTACAGTTTTTTAGACAAGCTCACAGTTTTTTAAAAATACGTCGTAGTACAAATTACAGTTTTTTATTTCAAATTTAAAAAGAGAAATAAAAAACATTTATATTTTTTTAATTTTAATAAAAGTATATTATATATTTGTCTACAGGGAACAGCACTGTAGATAAATAAATAAATGAAAGCTCACGGGGACCCTGTGATTAAATTGCAACCATGCTTCGATACGGCAATTTGTTTGTCATTTGTGTATTGCTATTGTTTTCTGAGTGAAGAAGAAGAAGTTTTAAGTTAAAAATGGACAAGTTTTGAACAAAAAGTGGTAAGAAATCTAAGAGTAAATGGAATTCGAATTTTTATGTCAAATTTTATAATTTAGGTAGTAGAAAACGACAAGGGAGTACTGAAAACGAAGCAAACCCGGTACATTCTCCGCCACTCACCATTCAAAATGAATTGTTTTGTGTTATGTTTTTTTAATAAAATTAAAAAAAGAAACGTTATTTTACAAAAATCTCGTTTTTGAAGGTTACAGTTTTTTGGTTCAAAATACAGTTTTTTTTTGTCAGTTTCACAGTTTTTTGAAAAAAAAATCTGGCAACATTTTACAATATTAAATGTTATAAAATAGATCCATTAGTAGTAAATAGAATATATGTTTTGCTTATTTTGTTGACGTCCTTATCGTCGTGAATTGGATAGATCCTTTCTATCCAATTCATATAATATTAAGTGCATATTTAAATCTAAAAATTGTAATAAACTGACTGAAACTGACACCATTTCTAATGATGGTTGCCGGTGGAACGTTGTAAACATTGTGTACACAACATTCCTTTGTGTAATAAACTTGACTTTTTTAATGCTCTAATAGAGCATCCAATACTGTCATAGTCTGAAATGTACTCTATATATTCGTATGTAGTCAAATACGATACATAAATAGATATAGTATATACAAGTATTCACGATTTCATTCGATTACATTCAGTGAGTTAAATCAGTAAAAGAAAATGTGATGTTGTTTGTGAATCTATACATGTATACAGTCTCATATATGTAGGGACATCGTATCAACATACAACAATTCAACTGTGATGCCAAGAGACTACTGTGCTTTTATATTTTCCTATAGTTGTAATAGGCTCATATATGAGTATTTTTAGTACACCAGACAGATGCGAGTACATCGTATTGCATGCTTACCGTAACATACACATTACAAAGGACGACACTCTTGTAGATGAAAATGATCATTATCTTGGTGTTGGTGATCGTTGGTGATGATGATGATGCTAAAGTCAATATGTGGCATTTGTTTGTTATTTTCATTTCTGTCCAGAATAAACATCATGACTTAGAGCTCAACCATATTAAATACATACACTGAAACTAAGAAGAAATTCTAGGTAAATGAAAATGCCAACTGTTGGTTATAATGTGATTACTTATACGATAGTTATAGTTGCATGTATATATTAGCATTGTAAGTTGGAAGTTGGCAATTAAATTGCCAAATCGTGTACATATATGGTTGGTATAAGACATGTCTTATCAGAGGTTGAGACACATGCATGACTTGTTTCAACTATGTAGTTAGAGTAAAATTATTAAGTAATATTTTTAATTATGTATGACAGAATTGTTGTCCAAAAATTTTGTAAAAATTATATCGACATTTGCCAAAGCAAAGTGTACGTTTTCGAAGCGATTTATTCAAATCTTACTCAACATCACGTTCAACAGTGGCGATATCTCCTTTCACATATACGGTTCGTCTTCTGTGCATAAAATTAATAGCAACATATTTGCCTCATTTTATAAAAGTATTCATTCATATTATACATAGCCCAGAGGTTAAATAGTACACTCTCGTATATTGTTCTAGCTGATTGACTCTACTTAATACTTTCATATTTCAAATTATTTAATTTCAAACGATTATCTAATAATTGACATTATGAATTCATATTCCCAATCCACATATTTAATAATCTTGCAGATTTATAATTTTAATGACACTTCTTTACTTTCAACTTGTATAATGTAGACAATTTTGTGAGCTATTATACAAATATGTATTGTATTGCAGAAAGTAATAAAATCTATGCAGCAAGATATGTAATGAAAATATGTCTCCAGATAGTTTCACTTATATATTTATACTTTATGTACATATATATTTATTTGGAGTTTGTAGTACCAACATAATACTAGTATACTCAATTGTCGATAAGTTTTCATTATTCAATTGGTTCATGAAACAGATCTCATGAGATTTTCAATTCCACTAGTAACAGCATGCCAGTTTATTTATTTTTGCATTTACAACAAATAATCATATCAAAGGGATATTATCAACGAAAGTTAGTTAGATTTTACTTTAGAGATTCATCGTGGAAAAGTTTTCAAACAATTTGCTATATAGCACATACTTGTATGTACATTTGTGCTATGTTTAGCATGTTGCCGAATGCACTGTATTATTTGCTAGTAGTGAAATAGTCATTAGATGCTTAATATCATATTTTAATTTGCCAACATTGTTGTTTGTTCATTTCATTCTACATTTTATAATAATAAATATGTAGGTACTATAATATTTCAGACCGCCTTTGAAACTTGATACTTGCAGACAAATAAATGTTGCTAAGCATTTAAGTAAATTGTTTATTTCATAACATCTAATATCTGGTACTTGTAACTGATAATCTCTTGTTGTAGTACCTATTACCTAAGGATGAGTAAGTAATTGAAAACTTGTGACTTGTTAAAAATAAATATTTATTTTTTAATTGATGAAACATGATTTAGCTATGTTTAGACATGATAATCAGTTATAAAGTAAGTGATGTAGGAAGGAACCAATGGTTAGACAATCATGTGGCTATAATTTTCATTTAATATAAGTGACTTAACCATTAGTATGAGTAGCGAGTAAATATGAATATAAGAATGTATTTTGTTTATGAACGATTTGTATATTAACCGGTCACGTTACAATGCGCATAATAATTCCCATGAAGATCTTTTTGATTTCTCAAGCATCAAATACGACGACAGCTAATTCAGGCTCCTCAGGCTAGGTTAGGTTATGTTATGTGGCTGCCTTCTCTCTGAGAGGACACACTTAGGCCACAAATGCCCATGGTGATACCACCGAGCATCTTTTGTGCGTGTTACATTTGGACAGCATTAGCAGATACCTACTTATATTAGCCAGTTCCCAAGGGCAGAACCCTTGTGACATCACTACAACTTAGTTTTGTTACAGAGCTCTTTTAAGAAGCATTTTTGGCAAATTATTACTGCTGGAAAAATTTACAATTCTTGTCGGCATGTGGGTACCGTTCGAAAGAAGAATCTTTTCAATATTAAATTGTGTTATGCTTCAGCCAGGCATTGAACGCACGACCTACAGATGAGAAGGCCAACTCACTAACCACTGAGCTACTGCACCCACCTCCTCAGGTTAATAGAAAGCAACTTTAAGATTCTTTCAACTAGATATTTGCAGTGATTTGTTGCTAAAATTACAACCAAATGCAAACTTCACTTCGATCAATTTGTATATCTCTGAGTAATAGGTAAACAAATTCCGAATAGTGGTGACGTATTCATTAGAAAAACAGACCAGGACTACATCAATATGGGATGGATGTCGAAGGCGGAATATTTCTGTGTTTGTACATAATTTTACATTAATCAGAGATGGTATCAATAATGTAATTTTTTCGAAAGGGTAGAACTGATCACAAATCTTAATGGAGTAATGCCATAATGGTGATTTGTTGATTAATTGACTAATCAAAAGGTATCCAGCAAAATTCCACATCCAATATGCAGCACAATAGTGCCAATAGTATATAAATTGCCACAAGAAATTTCAATTTAATTAAAAAAAATTATATGACTTGTAATTATAGTCAAAATTAAGACCATCTTAAATTTAGCATAGGCTTTTTGACGAATTTTTGTATGGAAAACATGTCAAGGAAGTCGATAGTAATGAATTTAATTGAAAACTGGACGAATATTAATTTATACCATGACTATATGAAGCAATTTTCTGCTAATTTTGCCAAAAATTGAATTTATATGATAATCGCATAGTGAGTAGAATTGTCGCATTATCTTACAAAAAAGACAGACGGCGAAATTCGAATAAAAAAAAAAAATTAAATTTAAAAATACAACCTTGCATCTGACACTGTTATTTTTCTAACCGAACACAATGTACGCGAAGTAAACGTGAAATTAATGCGAAGTATTTCGATGTTATTGTACAATTTCTGACTCATATTTTATTACAAAAGGTATATTTCTCCTTTTTATAGGAGATACAAAAAAAAAAAAAAAATTATTTAATACGTCAAAATGCAATTTTGTTGCCCACTTGACGTACGAAAATACAACTCCTCTATAAAATTTTTAATTTCAGAGATTTTAATGAAAAAAATATATTTTCTTCTTCTAGTTGATGATAATTATCAGTATTGTTTTTAAAACAAAATCAATTAAAGTGTCAAAGCATTGCTATTTGTAATAGCAAATATTTTGTGTTTTTTTTTTTTTTTGCTTTAATTTGAAGTACAAAAACACAACGGCTGTGTAGACGCAATATTCATTTTTTTTGGCAAGGAAAATAGTCAATTATCGTTTTAGTATAAATGAAATTACGAGCTAAGTATTTCATTTGGATGTTTGAATATCAAATTTTACGAAAATTTCTTTCATGAAATATTTACACTCATCATTCATTTACATCGCTAAATTTAGTAAATTATTAATGCCAAAAAAAGTCAACAAAAGTAGACATAACAATTTTATCTATTAATAAAACACAGAAATATTTGAGATATTGAGTTCAAATTTATTGTGGATATATTGCAAGCATTACATTTTATGAATAAAATTCGATTTCGGTCATATGACCACCACGAGCCCGTTTACAGCGGTCGATTCTTTGGACCCAATTTTCCACCACTCTACCACACATTTCGACCGGAACGTTGGCAATTTCGCGTTGGATGTTATCTTTGAGCTCATCTAAAGTTGCTGGCTTGTTAGCATAAACCAGTGACTTGATAAAGCCCCATAAAAAGAAATCCAATGGTGTTAGATCGCATGAACGAGGCGGCTATTCGACCGAACCATTACTCGAGATAACACGTTCACCGAATTTGCATTGCAATAAATCGATTGTGACGTGTGATGTGTGGCTAGTGGCACCGTCTTGTTGAAACCACATATCGCTGAAGTCAAGTTCATCCAATTCTGGCCACAAATAATCTTCCAACATAGCACGATAGCGCTCTCCATTGACGGTAACATGACGGTCGTTTTCATCCACGAAAAACTACGGCCCAATTACACCTCCGGCATGAAAACCGCACCAAACAGTAACATTTTGCGGGTGCAATGATGTGTCAAGAAGCACTTGTGGGTTTGTTGCTGACCAATAACGCATATTTTGCTTATTGACAAAGCCATTGAGCCAGAAATGAGCTTCATCGCTGAAGATGATTTTTCGACGAAATTCGTCATTTTCTTCAAGCTTCGTCAGAGCTCAATTGGAGAAGTTTCGGCATTTCAAATGATCAAGTGGCTTTAGTTCTTGAGTCAATTTGATCTTGTAAGCATGTAGGCCAAGATCTTTTCGCAAAATACGGCACAGTGTCGTTTGAGCGATGCCCAATTCTTCAGAACGACGTGGAATCGACTGATTTGGCTCATTTTGAATCGATGCACTTACGGCTGCGATATTTTCTTCGCTTCGAGCGGTACGACATCTTTTTGGCACTGGAACGTCCAATTAAGAAAATGTGGACTCGAATTTATCCACTAAAGTACGCACAGCTTGTCGGGTGGGACGATTATTACGGTCGAAAATTGAAGTAAGCGCTCTTAAAGTTGCGACCACCGACTTAGAATTTCGGTAGGAATTTTTAATAATTTCCAAACATTGCTGGTTCGTGAACTTTACAATGATGAAAATGTTGACTTTAACTAACGTTTTGACATTGACAGTTGACTAAAAAAAGTTTAAGGGTGCGTTCATATAAAGATACAAAATTGTTATGTCCCTAATGGAAAACACTTTACTAAGATATTTTCAAAATAATAGATAAAAAAATGTAAAAAATTCAATGTTTTTGTTTATTTTCTCCAACAAGTGTTCCTAACATTTGAAATTATTACAAGTAAATTATATGTATAAGTACACTTTCAATTAATAATATTCCAAATACCAGAACTATCACGAACTTACGCCATACGTTTCTGTTTATTGTGGAGAGCATACCATCGCACAAAATTCGAATTCATAAATCAAGTGTACTATGTCATAAACAGAAGGTAGCGCAAATTATATTTGTTATTGCTATTGTAACAATTTGTATCTTTCGAATGAAATTCAACCTTTATAAGTACATACATAAATATTTATCGATTTTATGTGAAATATTTTCTAATTAATTTCCAATCAATTGAAATGGCAGCAAAAAAGTGTGTCAAATAATTTTGAAACAAATCTGCTTAAAGGACCAAGGACCTAATTAAAAAATTATCATAGAAAAAGGAATAATATAATATCTATAGTAATTGAGTGGAGGGAAAAACAAAAAAAAGGTAGGAAACAATAATTGGATTTATATACTTTCAAATAAAACCCTTCCATAGAAATCAACAACAAAAGTAAGTACTTAAAAATTTTTGTGCTTTGTTTTATTTTATGCGTAAATTGACAAAAGTTCCTTATTATCAATGTGATACATACGTACGCACTTGTATTCACACTCATACATATTTTTTATATATTTTTATCGAGTTCACAAATGATTTTTGCTTAACAACCTTTCAACTCTAAGCAAATACATGCGACGAAAAGCAACCTTTGAGGTGTAACCTAACCTAACAACCCGTCTTACGCGATAAAATGCTGCTACTATCGAGTCAACGTTATGGAAACACAGCATCGTATTTTTTTTTACTCCAATAACAACAACAACAACAGCAGCAAAAAAGGGCGATAGCAATGATTCCTATCAACCATATACTTACTGAAAAGGTAAATTGAAACGGAAAAAATCGCATAGAATGTGCTTCCTGGGTTGAGAAAATCAAATCAAAATAAAAGCTCGCATTTTGTTTTTTTTTTTTATCTTTTAAAGGAGATATTTTTTGGTGTTAGGTTGCTGTGAAAATGAAGCTAATAACAATGGAGGCTTGAAATAAAATCAAAATGTGTGAAAATTATATTCACACAATAAAATGAAAATTACGAAAAAACAAAAAAAAAAAAAAAAACAACAACAACAACAACAAATATTATTGTTTTCTCACGTGCATATATTTTGGGGTATCATCTAAATAAATCACTTTATCTTCGAAAAGCAATAGATTGTGAATTTATTTGATATAACTAATTGAAAAAGCATATAAATTTAAGTTTAATTTTATTATGCGCATTTATTGACGAACAATTTCGTATCCATACAGAGGTAAATACTACCATTTGTAGTGTAAACTACAAACTATGGACCATTTGAAAATGTTAAATTAAATTACCAAACATATTGGTGTCTGCAGTGACAGCCAAGCTGTTCATGAATGTAAAATGAAGCTAATTTCGGTTGTAAAACAAAATAACCTTATACTTATCTGGGTTCCTGGACACTGAGGTGTACAAGGTAATGAAATAGCCGATAAATTAGTCAACTGCGGTTCAGCGGATACGCCGCTGGGACAGGTATCATGACCTGGATCAACAATTATTTTAGTAAAATAAAAGTAAAATAAAGTGTTTTGTGATAAGACCAAACAAAAAACTGTCGAACTTTCTTTTGAAACTTGGAAGGAAAGATGTTCGCTTAATGGTCGGAATCATTACAAGACATAATCCATGGGGTCAACATATGGCCAACATAGGTATCATTGGAGATCCAATATGTATATCTTGTTTGGAGGGGGAGGACAGCACAGAGCATTTCCTCTGTGTTTGCCCTGCCTTCGCTCGAGTAAGATTTCGCATCTTTGGCTCTGATGTTATAAGAATGGATAAATTCCATTCTCTAGCCCCGGAAGAGATATTCAGATTCGTTAAAGAATCTGGAAAAATCTCGGGAAGATTAAAATCACCTACCATCCCTACCATTCCTACCACTATCTCCCATTTTCCTTAGCTTTAAATACAATGCGCTTCTTTAACCTGAGTGTTTAGGTGCGTACCACTCTACTGGTGCCACTTGACTCACATCCATCCATCCAAAGGTAAAAATATATCATTTAATTCAAATCTGCACATCAAGAATTATTGATTAGCAAAAAATATTGTAGATTTCTAAAAAGGTCGCAAGAGTTTGGAATCTAACTATAATAAAGAGAACAGTGCCAAAGAAGCCCATACAAAAATCAATGCTTTTTGCAGTCATGACACTTGAGATTAAAATCAATAACCAAGAGACCGTTCAGAACTAATACAATTGGGCGATTGAGCGAAACTAACCGGAATAGTTACTTATTTACTTATGTGGCCATTAAAACCGATAATCGATTTAGATCGAATTTAGCCAGCTAGAAATTCGAAACGCCTTCAAGTAGCCAGAATACTGAACAGTAAAGATGTTTTGTTCCAGCAAGACAATGTCAGATAGCACATAATTTTAATAACTTCGCTAAAATTCACTGAGTTCGGCTGATGTCTACTGAGGCACACATCGCGTAGTATTTATCTGAAAAAAAAAATCTAAAAATTCTTCCAGAAATATAATAAGTTGCCCAGTACCATTCTATACAATTGAGTTGTTGCATTGCTAAAATTAGTTAGTTTATCAAAGAAAAAAATTAAACATTTTACACATGATCACTTCAACAATCAATTCTTTGAACTTAAATGCAAAATATATCATTACTGTGATGAACAATTTTAAAGATATATAATATGTATGTACCTATGTTAGGGTGGGTTAAATTGTATGGTGCAATATTTTGGCAATTTGGCTCAGTGAAAAACATAATAGTTCGATCATTTCAAGTATTTATTTTCAAGGAAGCATAAATCAATTTTGAATTTTAATCCGTCCACTTTTTCCGTATTTATACAAAACCATTAATTCTGTAGGGGAGCCTACCAAAGAAGTAGAGATATGTGATAAGTATACTTAGAACAAATGTTATGGAAGAAAAATTAATGGCGATTGGCTATATATTTTATTTCACCATTCTAGTTATTGTCGATTTTTTACGGATTTTTTTTTGATTTTGTTCATTTTGTATGGGAGCTGCTTTAAGACGTGATGCTAGGTGGTATTTACGTTTGGAAGAAATATTGAGAAGGAAAATTGAATGGGGGTCGTTCATAAAGTTTACATCTTTAGGAGCGATTCGTGGACAGCTATGGGGTTAACTGCCGAATTTCAATTGTATTGAATATGAGCAAAAAAACAAAAAAACAAAAAAAAAAAACAGGATTCACCCTTAGAACGGTGAAATGTATTACTCACCTCAATTAGATTTTCCTCTTTAACATTGCCTTTGAACATATTTATCTTCTATTGACACTCTCTATGGCGCCTCCCTTACAAAATAACCGAAAAAAATGTGTAACAGGTGTCGCTTCTACAAATAAAAATAAATATGTGGCATTTAAAGCCCCAATGGGCTCTTGGGCCGAGCTTCTCTTCCATTACTGTTGTGTTGTGTTTGGACCTACTTATTTTAGCCGGTTCCTAACAGCAGAGCTTTGTCACAGAGTTATTTTAGAAGACGACCTAGAGATCAGAAGGCCAACGCACTAATCACTATGCTACGGAACCTGGCTTAGAGCAAATATTGAGTTAGAAAAATTAATAGCAATCGGCTATATATTTCCAAAGGCTAGCTATTGTCGATTCCCAACGGGTTTTATTTAATTTTATTCATTTTGTATGGAAGCCCCATTAAAGGGGAGGTGGAACGGGGTATGTCCGTTTGAAAAATATATTGAGAATGAAAATTGAATGGGAGTCGTTCATGAAGTTTACTTCTCTAGGGGTTTAGGCTTAATTGTTGAATTTCAGTTGTATTGAACATCGACAAAAAAAAAAAGCCCTGGAATCATTATCCTTAGAACGGTGAAATGTATTACCCAGCTCAATTAATTTGTCCTCTATAACATTTTCTTTGAACATATTTATCCTCTATTGTCACTGCTTATGGGGCCTCGCATACAGAATAACCGAAAAAACATGTGAAAATCGACAAAATAATCCCATAAGTGTGTGACAGATGTCGCCTCTAGGGTGGTAAAATGTATAACTGACACCCCTAAATTTTTCCTTCCTAACATTTTCTCCAAATCAAAGGTGATTCGTTATCGTGCGACTTCTTCAATCTTATTATGGAGAAAATAATACGAGCTGCTGATCTACGACATAATGGCACTATCTTCAACAAAAGTGTCATGCTGTTAGCGTATGCCGACGATATTGACATAGTCGGTATGAACACGCGAGCAGTCAGTGCAGCATTCTCAGAGTTGGAAAGAGAGTCGCGCCGGATGGGTCTCACGGTGAACGAGGGCAAGACGAAGTATCTAGTGTCAACAAACAAAGAGTCCCGGCGTCTTGGACAGCACGTCACTGTTGACAACTACGCTTTTGAAGTAGTAAGGGACTTTGTCTATCTTGGAACCAGCATTAACAGCAGTAATGACGTCAGCTTGGAGATCATGCGTAGGATAACTCTTGCTAACAGGTGTTACTTTGGGCTGAGTAAGCAATTGAGAAGTCGAGTCCTCTCTCGAAGAACGAAAACTACACTCTACAAGTCTCTCATCATGCCTGTCCTAACATATGGCGCTGAAGCCTGGACAATTTCCACTTCGGATGAGCGAATACTTGGAGTTTTCGAGAGAAAAGTCCTACGCAAGATCTTTGGACCTATTTGCGTTGGTGGCGAGTACCGAATAAGGTACAACCATGAGCTGTACGAGCTGTATGCCGATATTGACATAGTAAAGCGCATCAAAATCCAGCGGCTGCGCTGGCTATGTCATGTCGAGCGAATGGAAGAATACGCTCCAGCTAAGAAGATGATATATTCGGAACCCGCTGGAGGACGACGCAAAGAGGAAGACCTAACCTCCGGTGGAAAGACCAAGTACTGGAGAACCTGACGGCGCTTGGAATTTCTAACTGGCGCCAGCTAGCGAAGAACAGAGATGGCTGGCGAAGCATGTTATTTTCGGCCTAAATCGATATTCGGTTGTTATGGCCACATAAGTAAGTAAGTAAGTAAGAAACATTTTCTCCAAACATACTTACTTGAAAAAAAAAACAGAAAAATCGACAAGTATTCACAGAACTCAACAAGAATCACCTCTAGAATGGTGAAATGTATGACAGACCGCATTCATTTCATCTCCTCAACATTTTCTCTGCACATACTTATCTTCTATTGCCACTCGTTATGGGGACTCTCATACAAAATCCATCGAAAAAATCCGAAAATCGACAATAAATGTCCAGGATTCATCCAAATAGAATTTTTTAATGGCATTTTTTGCAAGAAATGCTTTAAATTCAATCAAAATTTTAAGTTTTTCCCCAAAGTCAAGCCGTTTAAAAATTTCACCCATGCTAATGTATATAATTCTTAATATCAATCGAATGAAAAATGATATTGTAAATTTTTTATAACTATAGTAACATAATTATTTACGATTTACTTTTTTTCTTATAATTTTATTTTCAAATTTATTTTTAATGATATTGTCGTGAACAAAAAACAAAAAACAAACAAAAAATTGTTTACTCATCCTGCTTCCCCACAATGAAATAGATGAATACTAGATACTAGATATGTAATAGGAAATAATTTCAAAAGTATACAACATAGGTAACTATACATTATTCATCAGGATGCGTGTCATCACTGACTTGTGAAATTGAACTTCATAGTCATCAGCAATATTATCTCCATTACCATTATCATTATCACTATCATCATTATGGTTGTCACCTTCAAAGTAAATTGCCATTAAACAAATGTCTCAACATGACGAATACACCATTTATTATTTAGCTTCAGTATACACACATAGTAGGTATATTAGATGTTTCGTATGACTATACTTCATACCTAAAGTGTCTATGTATTTATTTAATCTATTCCATTTGAACTTTGAAGTTCATGAAAAAGTGTAAATGTTTTCGAACAGGACTTCATGCAACATATATTGCTGATTAGTTGAATGCATTTGAGAAAGTATCAAGTGGATTTAAGAATAGTCAAATCTAATTTAGAATTTATCAAATGAAATTCCAAAAACAAAAGTTATTGAGTATATTGAGTATTGATGGTTTCTGATATGTATTATACGTACCTGACAATGGTATACAAATCAGCGGGGACCAGATTTTTAGGCAATAGAAAAATATCAATTCTTTAAATTGGCTTTGAAATTAATCTCATAATTATGAGGTTATGTGAGCACCATAACCTAAACTCTATTATTTTATTTCCTATTATTACCAATAACTTCACCCCTATTTCAATATATCTCTAAAAATGGTTCAATAAAAAAGCTGTAGAGAGGAAACAGCTGATTGCTGAATTGCTCAATTAGCATTGTAAATTTTTTGTACAACGACGATATGAGGGTGAAGCAATACTTAGTGCGCGATGTCTAAATAAATTCCCTTATTATATCGCCTATTCATATTGCTATTTTTGCAAACGTCATCTACTGGTAATGTATAGGAATGAATTATTTATTTGAAAATTTATTATTGTATATAAGTATAAATAGCTTATGATGTATATGTAATTTTTCGCAAAACAACATCTTTAAAAGTAATCAGCCATCTTTGGAAAACAAGTGTCACTTTAATGTTTTGAAGATGTATGTCAAATAAACATCATTTCAAAAGGATGGAAATATATAAATGAACATTTAATAATGGTAGTATATCAAAAATGAATATGACTCATTTATGGAGTATATTTGTGTGCTCACTTTTTTTTTGTATATTTATCATATATACTTACTAGCAAGAACAGTTGACGTAAGGGTATGTGAATACGTGAAATGGTTTGGTAATCTTTTGGGAATACATATATGTACCATATATTGGGTGATATAAAAAGTCTCCGCGGTTTTTTTTTTGTAAATTTTTTCGAATTAAAATGTTCTTTATTGAAAATCCATTTTAATGAAGAACATATTGGCCATTATGATTTATGACGTTTTGCCAATTTTTCCATTAGCATCAAAATTCAATCGTTTGAGAACTTCTGTGGTTAATCGACGACAAAGTCTATCAAATGATTTACAACGGATCTTCGATCGTCCAATTTTTAACCATCAAGAGAGTATTGGCACCAAAACAAAGAGCTTCTTTAAGCAGCCAACTTGTCTGAAATTATTCCAAAATGTCGTATGTTTGACGTTTAGTGCCTCTGCTATGTCCTGATAGTTTCTCGGGTGGAGAGATGTAAACTCTCTAAAAAATGTCCCAAATCTAAGGTGAAATAGCGTATGCTGATAGATGTATGGCCGTGCGGGTGCACGGTCTTAATATGCGAACTCAGAATACCTGCCGCCCTTCTGTTTTAAGCTATGCTTCCCTGGGCAATCTGTCTCCACCAAGTGTGACTTCTACTTCCAGACTACTTAGACAGCCAAGCTGCTATCAAATCTCTCTCCTCATGGGAGTTCTTTTCCGAACTAGTCACCGAATGTTTTCTTATCCTATAAAAACTGTCTTTGTAAAATATCGTCATATTATGTTGGGTGTCAGGGCACCATGGAATTGAGGGCAATAAAGTGGCGGACGAACTAGCAAGAACTGGCTCGTTTTCTCCACTGACAGTTCCTGAACCTTTCGGTGGTATAAGCTGGGCATCGGCCAAAGCTATGATAGAAAAACATTACCAACACAAATACCAAAATACAATGGACAAATTCGATAGGTCTCCCCCAAGTGAAACCCCTCGTCATCATATGATACAGCTTTTGACAGAATTAGCCTTAGCAGAACAAATCTACACCTAACTGGTTAAAGTACCACCTCCACAAAATGGGATTATCCTCTGACACGAAGTGTAGACACTTTCAGCTGAGTTTCTCACACCAGCTTCAATCATCAAAAGTTCGACAAGAGGTGATTCTAGTGTCGTAGACTGGCTTGGGTACAAAAGACCTCGTATGGTCGCAGTGCCCGTAACAGTTGTGGTTGGCCCTCAGAAGTATCAGCCGTAGGGCTCATATCCTCTAACAGACTTCAGTCTGGTTTCGCGTGGTCCACTTGATGAACAAGGTTTTTGTTCTTGCTCTAATGTCACGCTCTCTTTTGATTGATTGATTGATTCTGTGTGGGTCTTGATTACTCTGTTGCAAAATTTCATCGACTTTTTCAGTGATGGGCCGGCCAGTGCGAGGTGCATCTCTAACATTGATATTTTCAGAATGGAAGCTAGCGTAGTTGAAACATTCCAACTGTAAACTGTGCAAATCTTTCTAGTTGGTTTTGCACCAGTTTTGCATTTTTTATTGTCAAAAACATCGCATAGCGCATTTCTTCAGATATTTCACACATTTTCAAATCAATAGGTGACTTCACGTCAAACTCATTGCTTCGTTAGTTCATCGCTTGGTAGTTTTTTATGTGCATTTTCGAAAATTCGCTAATTTTACAAAAACAAAATACACACAAAAATTATCAAATCAAATGGACTAATGAAGTAACGAGTTTGGTGTGAAGTCAACTAATATAACTTTTTACACGAGGAACGAATTATAGAATTGTCTTCACAAAAAATGTAGCCTGAACTGTCGCCTTTCGAAAGCCTGTTCCCTTGATACAATTAGTGTTGCTCGATATATGGGCATCAATACCGCAGAGACTTTTTATATCACCCAATATATTGTATATAGGTATGTACGACTACATATACATAAAAATGAATATACATTTGTTGGTATGTACGATATATTGTATAGATTTTTTTTTTTTTTTGTCATTCTCACCTTATGCTGGTGGTGGTGGTGGTGGTGGTGTTGGTTGTATCCATCTTTATTGATAATGTTTCGCATTTGCCATCTCAATTTTTCCTAACGCCTTTTAAGCAAATTGATTTTGGCAGAATATAACATACATATACAGCAAAAGCCAGCAACAACACTAATACGAGTACTTAACTTCTGCATTTATATCGTACGTATAAGGTGTATCCATTATATGTTTATGTATGCTATACATTTTTATTGCTATTGGTTTGTACGCTTCAATGTGACAGTGATAAGAACTTGAAATGTCGCTCATTGTGTCAGTGCAAAAACTGAAGTATATAATGAAGATATTTATCTGTAGCTAAGCACTCTTGCTTCTTTTTGAATAATCATATACTGAAATTTCAGATAAAAAAAATTATTCAACAGAAATTTAAGAAGCAATTATATTCAATCGAATTGGCCCTTTGATCATATAATTGTTAGTATTACAAAAGCATTTGTAAATTGTGAAATTATATTACAAAAATGTTGAAATTTTTAAAATATAATTTAAAACGTGGATTATTGCCACATGAGCACAATAATATTGAAATATATACTAAGTAAATGTTATAAAATTATCTGCCAAATAAATTCTAAAGTTTTAAAATGTTTTACGTGATTCAATTCAAAGTTATGCTAATCTAAAAACAAACATATAATATGTAATTCATATGTTCCATATTATTGCTGCTGTCAAAGTTCATATGTTCATGTTTTGATTTCTATTTTTCCATTACATTTCATATTTTTGCTACTTTTGAATGTAAATACATCGAGTTTTAGAGTCGCTTCCATTATACAAACAAAATACATTTACCATAAAGATTTCACCAATAAAAAAACATATGTATTTTATATGTCTTTACCTCCACGATATGCTCATGAATATTTTATATGAATTTTTTGTAGTTGTTGTATTTTTACTGTTGACATTCGTAATTCGCTATCATCATTTTAAAGGATTTTGAAAATATTGCTTTTAATGTTTGCTTTTTTTTCTATTATACCTTTTACTATTTTCTCTTTGAGTTCTATTTGGTGTTAATAGTGTTTTAGAGATTATTTTCTGAAATTGTTTTCTTTTGATGTGTGCAGTCATTTAATTTTTGTTTGAATTTTTATTTTTGACTTTTTATTAGCACTTAGAAAGTGTTAGTGTCAAAGCGGAATATGTACTCGTACATAAATATTGAATATTTTGATTTAAAATGAATCATAGATTTTACGTCGAGTAAAAATTGTTGTGCTTCCACTTTGCTGCAAAACACATTGTTATAATCATACATTTATTTTAAGCTACTTTAATAATTTACGCACTAGCTCTTGCACCAGCTTATAAGCTTATACAAAATCAGAAAATAATTATCGGTCTTCAAAATGGCTTTGTAAAATATATGCGCATTCTGTGGCCAACATAAAAACCAAGGCAGAGCGAAAGTAAAATTTGAATTGGAAGAGAGAGAGAGAGAGTCACATGTGGACATCATGTGTAGCTCAGTTTCTGATGATAGTGATGATTGCAACACTGATGTACCAAGAATTATATTTGTGAACAAATTATTGTATTTATAAAAGAATATATAAAAAGTTGCATATTTCAAGGGGTTATATTTATTTTTTATACTCTGTGTGACTTACGTTCTTTGTATAAAGATTTTGCTTGAGAATACCCCTAGTGAAATTTTCCGGCAAATAATTTTTTAAAACATTTTAATCCCCTAGTTGTCTTCGAAATGCCATTTTATTCAAACTCTCCAAAAAAGGGTTAGGGGTCAAAACGACCCTTTCGTGAGAGAGCTAATGGGTTAATATGTTCTACAAAATTATTACTCGTTAAATTTTACTATATGTACTTAAATTATATATTTCGCTCAAATATGAATTTTAACGCTTTTTTTCATTTATTCTAAAAACACTCTGGCAAAGAATTGCAAATTTAATATGGCCATAGAGAATTTTGTCTGAGAATGCAAAACGATTTGGATTTTTAATACATGGGTCTATGTCTTTCATCGTAAGATAGGATCATTGTGCTCCCACAAATGCTGTGTCACTGTGCAATTTAATTCTTCCTTCCCATGAGTAGGACGTGAAATTGCTTAGGATTTAAGCGGAGTGAATATAAGGGTTTGGAAAGCTTGGGGGAAATATTGGAGAGGAAAGATAATTACTTCAGAGCCAAATTCGGGGCTGGTATGTTTTTTTTTTTTTTTTTTAATTTTGTGCGGCAGCGCCCTTAAGGACTGAAGACATGGGGAAAGAATGAGTGAGAAAAATATTAAACAAGTAAAACGAATGAAGGTAGGAATTACATTCTATCCCCATAGGAATGATTCCTACATAGTCATGGCGTTGTTTATTCATTTTCCGGTATTATTGCATTAATTTGATATACCAGTCCCCTTAAGGCATAGAGGTGACATGTAAGGAAGTTCGAAATAAATATTGGAGAGGTAAATTCAATCGACCGAATTTACATTTCTTCATTCTAGAAGCGATTTCTCGGTTGGTATTTTTCGTTAATTTTGTAATGGCAGCCCGCTGAAGAGAAAGAGATATGTGGTAAGTATGTTTAGAGGAACAATTATGAGAAACAAATCAATGAGGGTGGGCCTTACATTTTACCACTCGGGGGCATTATAAAAGTAATGTTTGGATTTTTTTTTCAATGGATGGCTATAGCGGTTAAGTATGTTTCGAAAAAAGAGCTCAAATGACAAAAATAATGAAAAATGGTCTTGCGTTTTAGCCTTCGAGGGGCGACTGCTGGTAGTCGTGGTGGAGTCGTCAATTTTTTGGGAAGGGTGATACGTGGTAAATATTTAAGGGAAAATGTTGGGAGGAAAAATTAATAAGAGTTGGCCTTATAATTGATCGAGGAGGCGAGTTATTATGGTTAAATAATAAGAACTCCTCTTGCAGCAGTTCTAAAATTTCATCAATAGGCATTAATATTTTTATTTTGTAGCCTTTTTTTTATTAAATTGAATACTTTGAGCTAAAATTGAAATTCAAAAAGTGTTCTCCTCTATATTAAAAAATCACCTGATTGTACTTATACATACAGATGGTATTAAAAAAAGACAAACAACAACAACAATAGCATTAAGTACAGACAAATAATTTATTCATACGTTTTTATTTATTTATTTATTTATTTTTTTCAAATTAATGTAGCAAAATATAAAATTGATGCATAAACACCAGCAAAGTGCATTTTGTATGACAAATGCAGATTAGTAAATTATATTATAAAATGCGTATTATTATCTACATATGTAAAATGGGGCATTTTATTAAGTTTGTACGATTTTTTTAATGAAATTAAGTGAGCTTTGGAAGTGATATCTCTTTACTATTTAATTATTACATAAAAATAAGTAAATATAAAGAATAAAGTAATACCTAACTACTTCCTGATTTGATCCCATTTGAAATACTATGGAATATTAAACAAATCACCCTTTATTAGCATATGCTTATGCATATAAATATACAACACTAATATACAATATACAATATGGTGGTTTAAATCATAATTTACTTCAGACTTAATGGGTATGAGTATGAAAATATTTACTTCCATTTCGTTGTTGTTTGCATATTTACCAAATACCACTGCAAAATTATTCACATTGGTGCATATACCACACACACATTGGCATAATTAAATTTTGCATATCTGCGTGTGAATAGAGTCGATTGTCAATTGTTTACAAACAAATTAATAATTCAATAGCATATGTATTTGGTAGTCAAATTTATTCGAAAAACGTGCTGTTAACAACCTGATGATACGATGACAAAATTTTGAAGTAAAAAATGTATATATATAAGCCAGTTCATAACATTGTTTTTGGTGGGCCGGTTTGCATATTATGGTGCGGCAAAATTTTGCTTGCATATTATGGTGTGTCAAAATTTCATGGAATGTTAAAAAAGACCATAGAATTAAAAAAAAATTAAACTTGAGAAAATCCGTCGTTTCCAAAAGTTTTTTTTTTTCCATATATTTATTGATTATGTGTATCTTTCTTATTTAGAAATTTACAATTAATTCCAAAATGCTTTTTTCGAAAGTGTTTTTCTAACTTGCGAACACAAATATCAATCAATCATTTTGAAATTCGTTATACAATAGTATTTTCATCAATAAATAAACTAGTTTGAAAACCGATGCTGTGGCGTAAAAATCACACCAACTTCCCATACAAAAGTATGTTTTCGAACATATATTTTCAGAAAATACGTACAAAATTATTAAGATATCAAGCCAAAATATAGTACATACAATTATTTTGATTAAGTAACTGATGAACTAAAATATGTCCATGATTAAATGGTAATCTCATATACATCTCATACAAAATTATATTTTCGAACATACGTTTTAAGTAATTGGTAATTGGTGGTACCAGATTCCAGCATCACGACATCCACAAAGCGACATGGCTGTCTCCAGATCAACGTACAAGAAACCAAATTGATCATGTGGTGATTGACGGAAGGCATGCTTCCAGTGTGATGGACGTGAAATCGATCCGTGGTGCCCACATCGACTCGGATCACTACCTTGTTGCAGCTAAGGTGCGCACACGCCTATGTGTCGCAAATAACAAGAGAAGTCCCACACAGAGAAAGCTCGACGTCAGTAAGCTGCGATCACCAGAGACAGCAGATGCATTTTCCACTCAACTATCGGATCTGCTTATGCAGAACACTCCCCCACTTGATGATACATGCGCACGGTGGACACATATATCCCACTCCATGACTACTGCTGCCGAGGAGGTAATCGGTTACTACCGGCCTCTGAGGAATGAGTGGTATGATCAGGAGTGTCGCGACGCTACCGCAGAGAAAGACGCCGCCTACAGAAAAACCCTGCGTGCAGGCGCAACGCGAGCTGTTAAGGAGCGGTATAGAGAGAAAAGGAGTGCTGAGAGACGTCTTTTCAGGCGCAAGAAAAGAGAACAAGAAAGACGCGAGTGTGAGGAGATGTGTACCGATAAGAATGAGACTCGAAAATTCTTTGAAAAGATCAAGTGCCTGAGTGGAGGTTTAAATCCCGGAGCCTCTTCTTGTCGTGATGGAAATGGGAATCTGGTTACGGATGTCCAGAGTGTACTGAGCCTATGGAGGGAACACTACTCCACGTTACTGAATGGCGATGCTACGAACAATTCCGCCAGTGGAGGAGTTTGCCCGATAACCCCAATTACAGATGATGGTGTTGATATTCCACCACCTGACTATGACGAGGTTGAAACGGCCACAGATCGACACACACCACCTATTTGTTGATTATAAAGCCGCTTTCGACAGTCCGGTAAGGGATTACCTCTACGCAACAATGTCTGAGTTCGGTATTCCTGCAAAGTTCATTCGACTTTGTAGAATGACACTGCATAACTCCTGTTGTGCAGTGAAAATTGGGAAGGACCTCTCCGCACCGTTTAATACCGAACGGGGTTTCAGACAAGGTGATTCGTTATCGTGCGACTTCTTCAATCTTATTATGGAGAAAATAATACGAGCTGCTGATCTACGACATAATGGCACTATCTTCAACAAAAGTGTCATGCTGCTAGCGTATGCCGACGATATTGACATAATCGGCATGAACACACGAGCAGTCAGTGCAGCATTCTCAGAGTTGGAAAGAGAGTCGCGTCGGATGGGTCTCACGGTGAACGAGGGCAAGACGAAGTATCTAGTGTCAACAAATAAAGAGTCCCGGCGTCTTGGACAGCACGTCACTGTTGACAACTACGCTTTTGAAGTAGTAAGGGACTTTGTCTATCTTGGAACCAGCATTAACAGCAGTAATGACGTCAGCTTGGAGATCATGCGTAGGATAACTCTTGCTAACAGGTGTTACTTTGGGCTGAGTAAGCAATTGAGAAGTCCAGCCATCTCTCGAAGAACGAAAACTACACTCTACAAGTCTCTCATCATGCCTGTCCTAACATATGGCGCTGAATCCTGGACAATTTCCACATCCGATGAGCGAATGCTTGGAGTTTTCGAGAGAAAAGTCCTACGCAAGATCTTTGGACCTATTTGCGTTGGTGGCGAGTACCGAATAAGGTACAACCATGAGCTGTACGAGCTGTATGCCGATATTGACATAGTAAAGCGCATCAAAATCCAGCGGCTGCGCTGGCTATGTCATGTCGAGCGAATGGAAGAACACGCTCCAGCTAAGAGGGTGTTATATTCGGAACCCGCTGGACGACGACGCAGAAGAGGAAGACCAAACCTCCAGTGGAAAGACCAAGTACTGAAGAACCTGACGGCGCTTGGAATTTCTAACTGACGCCAGCTAGCTAAGAACAGAGATGGCTGGCGAAGCATGTTATTTTCGGCCTAAATCGATATTCGGTTGTTATGGTCACATAAGAAGAAGAAGAACATACGTTTCAAGAGTTTGTATTCGTAAATATGAATCGATCGAGCTGAAATTGGGTCTCTGACAGTATTTTTATCAATGCAAGTAAAATCTTGAGAATGAACGTAGAGGAACAAAAATCACGTCAACCTTTCATACAAAAGCTTGTTTTCGAACATAGGTTTTCTCATTTTGTACACAAAAGCATATGCCTATCACGTTGAAATTCAGCTCATATGGTTATTTTTACCTAAGAATAGCAGAGTTCAAGAATGGAAGTGATGAGATAAAAATCAAGACTATCTCCCATACAAAGTATTGTTTTCAAAAGATATGCTTTTCGAGTTTATTTCTATCATAGTGTATATAGGATATATCATATTTAGAATTATCTATGTATATTTCTAATTGTCATTCGCTTTATTAGTAAAACATATGATTCACCCTAATACCGACATTTTATATCTCTATTTGCTTGCATTAATTCTTCACCATTATTTCAATGCCTTTTCTATGTGAATCTAAAATGAGTCGCCCAATTAAATAAACACAAAAAGTTAGCATCAAGTTTTTTCTTCAATTATATTGTTTTAGGAAAAAGTTTCAGAAAGTTTGGCCTAAATAAAACATATAAATAGGACCCATCAAGCATACATTGAAATATAAAAACATTGATGTTCCCATTAAGAGGGGAAATAATTTTCATTTCCCTCTCTTTTTTTTTTTTTGCTACTTGTCAACATGCAGACAAAACATATTTAAAACTTTTATTTTTTTTTTTTTATTTATCTAGGTTTTGATTTGCTTTCGCGTGCGTATGAGAATGAAAGATTGTTCAGTTGTTCAGTTTTTAACTGACAACAGAACTGATATGAATGGTGTGGGTATATGTACGTAAATGAAGCGATAAGCAAAAAAAAAATATGTTAATTTTAATTAGAAGATATCTTTAAAATTATTTTTTTCGGAAAAAAATTTTTTTTTGATTTTTTTTTTATAAATGAAATGTTTTTTTTTTTAATTTAAATTGAAATTCCAAAAATGACATTGACATACTTACGAATGGAGTGTCCATTTATTTATTTATGACACTGAAACGTGCATTTCTATATTAGGGTGATAAATAACTAATTGAGCTCTTTCGAATACAAATATTTTTCCATAGAGAAAATTTTGTGGAGAAAAAATTAATGAGCTACGTCATACATTTCAACGTTGTAGGACTGATTCTTGGTATTATTAGTCTGTAAGAATTGGATTTAGCGTTAAATATTTATTCCCCCTACATTTCGCTGCCACCTTAATGCATGTATTTCTTACCAGCAATTTTTGAAATTAACAACTTTCATACGCATAAGCAATTGGTCTGCTCTAACGGAAGTTAACGGTAGTGATATACTTTGGTTACATAATGTATGGACGCGCGAAAAATATATATTTTGCAGCATTCATCTTATTGTGCGTGTATGTGACTCATTTAAAAGTCAACAAAATACACAGACTCGGATTGAAAAAGAAAAATCTCCTTACAGTCGGCTGGGGCCGACCAAACTATACCCTGCATATGTAGATTTATATATAAAAAGTTTACTCGAATATCCAACTTTTCTTTTATTTCCACTTTTCGAGAAACAATTTTTGCATATACTACTAATTTACACCCGAAATATGGTTGACTTTGACGAAGTAAAAGGATTTTAAGATAATTCCGAGGCTTAGTATGGGAGCTATATAAAAAGTGGGCGTGGCTTACCGCTTTCTAGTAAATCCAATTAATTTTTCCACACCTTAAATTTGGTGTCCTACGTTGAATAGTTTCTAAGTTATGGTGGTTAACATTTTTGTTTAATTTCCTCAACTTTGTATGGGAGCCCCAATAAGAAGTGGGCGTGGTACGCTGATTTTTTGCCAGATTATTTCCGACTACCATATTAACCTAAGTGTTAATTATGATTGTTCTAGACAGAAGGATGCAGAAGTTACAGCTGTTTCAATTTAAAATTTGTATGGGGGCTACGATAAACAGTTGACGTGGTGCGCCCATTTCCTGTGAGTTTAATTGCTTGTACAATACTAATCCATACCTTAAATCTCGTTGTCCTAGGCTAAATGGTTTGTAAGCTATGGAGCTTACAATTTTAGTTTAATTCCCTCGACTTTGTATGGGAGACCCATGAAGGAGTAGGCCTGGCACACTGATTTTCTGCCAGATTATTTCCGAATACGATATTAATTTAAGTGTCAATTATAGTTATTCTAGACACAAGATTGCCGAAGTTACAGCTGTTTCAATTTAAAAGAAGTACATACACAGTACATATAGTACATATAGTAGTATAATATAAGTCTATGTGCCAAATATTGTTGCCCCAAGTGGTATATTATGTGAGTTATAGCAAGTTAAAGATTTTGAAAATTTCGAGGTTAGTCGCTTTGAATGCTTGGTGTGGGCGTGGTTATTGACCGATCATGCCCAATATCAATCCCCTCCGTACCCTTGGATCATAGGTTACTTGTGCCAAATTTCATCGAAATAGCTCAATATTTACTCAAGTTATCGTGCGAACCAGCCAGGTGACAGACAGACGGACGGACGGACGGACGGACGGACGGACATCGTTAAATCGAAAATTTAATCGACGCTGATCACGAATATATATCTATGTCTATATCTCCGGAGATTCCTTCACGGACGGACGGACGGACGGACGGACGGACGGACGGACGGACATCGTTAAATCGAAAATTTAATCGACGCTGATCACGAATATATATCCATGTCTATATCTCTGGAGATTCCTTCAAGTGGACACAAACATCTGACCGAAATTAATATACCATGCATATTGCATTATGCAGGGTATAAAAAGTTATATAAACACAGTGATTTCGAAATTTGAATTATTCCCAACAGACCACGTAACAAATACACTTATAATACATATATACTTCATCGTAAATACATTTCCTTTTCGTATTTCACTCACATTATGTAGCGTCATCAGAGACGTCATTTGATGGCTGCAACGTGTGCGTGTTTCACGTGATAGAAAAGCGCTCCTATGCCTGCTGTGTATAATATATATGTACAAGTAGCAGCAGCAGGATGATGTTATCGAGACTCTAGCGAACAAGCAAATAATTCCCATGTGTACATGAACGTATAATACCAAAAGGTACACGCAACTGGCAAAATTTGTGTATATGTATTTGAAAAATAAGCCATGTACGAATAGAAATATGAAAATTGTCATATGAAGTTCCAGTCACAACTATCGTAATAATTTGTATGTATATACAAGTGGAATGGAATGTAAATTATGATTGTTGCCGCCACCAAGTAGGTGCCTAGCCCATCGCTAGAACCACCATCAACACAATAATAATAAAGTTTCCTTAGCAATCACAGCAAATCGCAAAATAACCATTTATAAAATAAGGTATGATATATATATATACATATTTTGTTTGTTAAAAATAAAGTTTAGATGACATTTTTTCTATTTGAAGTTATAAAATATGAGGAGGGAAAAAAATAAAACGTTTGCTTATTTTGCACTTGAACAGTCGTTTAACTTCAGGTCGTATGCCATGCCACATAAATTAAACTATTTTTTAATAAAAATGAGAATCATATAGTTTAAATTTTTTTTGGGTTGGTTTCTTGACTTTCGAAAATATATGTAGCAAGTTAGAAACTTTAAGAATTTATGTATAAATTTATCACTATAATACATATTGTTATTAGGTTTTAGTAATTGCAATTTATGTGATTAGCAATAAGATTGCGGCATTTATTTTAATAACATTTAAAATCTTTAACAATCTTAAGATCATTTAATTACTTGTTAGTATAATGAACAATATGTAGTATTAAAAAAAAGCTGTGCCTTCTCATTTATTTTAACTTAGTAGAGGCCTTTTAGAAGTAGTTCTAACCTCCATATCGAAAATGGTTTACCTTTTATTAAAGTTACTGCAGCAAGTTATGTCTCTTGCTTAGTAGTTATTTTTAGACCTTATTGAAACTTAAAATGGAAGCAATTATTTTGAGAATATGCTTTATTTAAGGTCTGACCAAAAGTCTTGGTCTATATTTGGTCAAAATTGGACAAAACAAAATAAAAATGAATTATCTGCATAGTCACATATGAAAAAAAAGAGAAAGACTTGGATTTTTGGCACTGAAATCTAAATCGAAGTCAACATTTTCGAGGCAGATTTGATTCTTTTTCTTAAACTCACGGAAAGGTAATATGATTTTTACATTTTTTTACAAAATATATTAAAAAAAACAGCAAATTTTATATTTTGGACCAAAGATTTGGATTTAGTGAACCAAAATTTATGATAATTGTACGCTAAGAAATAGAATCACGCTTATTTTAAAAATTTTCAGGTCACTGCTGTGGAATGACTCATATGCAGAAATTGTGTATTTCTATTCATAATCACTGGACAAGGTGTGAAAACTTTTATTGAAAATAATCACTCAATTATTTCTTCTGGAAGTGCCCGACTCTGGCAAACGGGAGGCATACATTTTGGGGGAACAACTTCTTCGTCAATTTGACTGGCTCTGTGAAGTATTTGACCCTTAAAACCTGCTACATGACATAAACTCTATGGAATGAACCTAGTTAGCTAGGCTGTCCTTAGTTTCCTAAAGTTTTTTAGAGGATTGTGGTGATAGAACAACAAATGCGATAATTGTGTGACTTTGTGGGTTTTTGTTTTTGTTGGCAAATCAGAGTCATTGCAAACCGTGCGATCATATTCATTTAATATATATTTTTATTTACTTTGGAACTAGGGGTCGCCTCGGTCAATCGTGTGATATCACTTTTTCTGAGCATTGTCACAGAGTTCTTTTAGAAGCTTTTCCATGGCAAATTATTACGGCCGGAAGGATTGTCAATTGGATGCCGACAGATGGGTCTCGTTCGAAAGGAAGATCTTTTCAATATTCAATTTATGCTTCAGTCGGGGATTGAACCGACGATCTACAGATCAGAAGGCCAACGTACTAACCACTGAGCTACGGCACCCATTTGACCGTTTTCAAATTCAATTATATAGCCTTCATTCGGAAGTCGGTAAATTGATAATAGCTTATTGCTGCTAGGTGTGTGCCGTAGCTCAGTGGTTAGTGTGTTCGCCTTCTGATCTGTAGGTCGTGGTTCAATCCCCGGCTGATGCATAACAAATTTAATATCGATAAGATTTTTCTTTCGAATGGTACCCACCTGTCGGCAAGCAATTGGCAATTCTTCCGACAGTAACAACTTGCCATGAAAAAGCTTCTAAAAGAACTCAGTGACAAAGCTCAGAAAAAGTGATGTCACAAGTGTTCTGCCGTTCGGAACCGGCTAAAATAAGTAGGTCCCTTCTAATACTGTCCAAAATTTAAGACGCACAACAGTAATGGAAGAGAAGCTCGGCCAATGAGCCCTTTGGGACTTTAAGTGCCAAATATTTATTTTTATTTATTATTATTGCTGCTATGAATGACACTGCTTAAATCTCATTGTGCAGTGAAAATTGGAAGGACTTCTCCTCTGCGTTTAATACCGAAGGAGGTTTCAGACAAGGTTATTCGTTATCGTGTAACTTCTTCAACCTCATTATGGAGAAAATTATATTAGCTGTAGATTTAGGACATAATGGCACTATCTTCAACAAAAGTGTCATGCTGCTGGCGTATGCCGACGATATTGACATAATCGGTATCAACTCGCGAGCAATCAGTGCAGCATTCTCTGAATTTGAACGAGAGTCACGTGGAATGGGTCTTATGGTGAACGAAGGCAAGACGAAGTACCTAGTGTCTACAAACAAAGAGTTACTGCGTCTTGAACAACACGTCACTGTTGACAATTACACTTTCGAAGTGGTGAAGGACTTCATCTATCTTGGAACCAGCATCAACAACTGTAATGACGTCAGCCTGGAGATCATGCGTAGGATAACTCTTGTTAACAGATGTTAATTTGGGTTGAGTAAGTAATTGAGTAGTCGATCCCTCTTTCGAAGATCGAAAATCATACTCTACAGGTTCCTCATTATACCTGTTCTAACAAATGGCGCAGAAGCTTGGACAATTTTCTCCACGGATGAGAGAGTGCATGGAGTTTACGAGAGAAAAGTTCGGCGCAGGATCTTCGGACCTATTCGCGTTGATGGCGAGTATCGAATAAGGTACAACGATGAGCTGTATGAGCTGTACTCTGACATTGACACAATCAGACAAAACAAAATCCAGTGGCTGCGCTGACTAGGTCATGTAGAGCAAATGGAAGAAGACACTCCAGCGAAGAGTGTATTTCATTCGGCACCTCCTGGAGGACACAGAAGCAGAGGAATACCAAACCTCCGTTGGAGGGATCAAATGTTGGATAACCTGGCGGGGCTTGAAGTATCCAATTGACGCCAGCAAGCGAAGAACAGAGAAAACTGTCGCCGCATTACGTGTTCGGCCTAAATCGATCATCGGTTGTTATGGACACATAAAAAGAAGAATATTATTGATGCTCTAAAGCTTCCGTATATAAACATTTTCGAAATAGTTTCCGGCTGGAAGCTTTAACAATGCAATAACTTCCTTTGTTTATAGAGTATCATTTTCCTATAATAAAAGCTTAAATGAAGTTAAACCTCTTAAACTTCTTAGACCTTACGAATTCTTTTTATGGAAACTATATCGAAATTATTCTTTCGAATCTACTTATATATATGGTGACTTAAAGTAATTATGTATAGGAATTAAGCCAATTCTTTGACAATTTTCAATCTGATTTTGTTAGCATTTTCTGAAAGATGCCTACAAACCTAGCATGAATTAAAAATTGCTTACTACATTTTCTCATTTAATAAAGCCAAATAATTAAACTTTAGTTTTTTTCATTAGATTTTTCTATGAAGTTTTTAAATTTCAAATAAACTATGCTTTAAGTAAATTCTTTGTTAATACATTAAAGGCACATTCGAAAGCATTTGTAAATGGATTTAATCATCATAACCCTTATGAACCACTACATATAATTTACATATCACTCATTGTACGACTGTATACATATATATTTCATGATGATAGTAATAAATTTGTTTAGCATTTTTTGTTTCTGAATTTCACTTTTCCACAATGCCTGACATGCTGTTGACTATGTATGAGTATTTCGTGTGATAAATGAATAATGCAACTGTCAAATACTCCCTACTATACTCGTATGTACATACAGACATACAGTATGTCATTTGATGGCAGAACCATTATTCAACACAAATGCAATAAGTTAAATCATTATTATGGGATTTTTCACGTGTTTCACGTTTTACTTTGTAAATGGTTTGGCTTTCGAATCCACCTACCCATGCTTTTGATCATTTACATTATGTTTGAGTTGGGATGTGTTGGCATTTTTTGTTTGACATAAAGTTTTTTTCGTCAACAAAACAAAGATAACTAATAATAACAATAATAATAATAATAATAATAATAATAATAATAATAATAATAATAATAAAATATAAGAAATTATGTAAAAATAGTTTTTCTATGAAAATGCAAGCCATTATGATTATTTTTATGTGATTTGAAGACAAAATGGTATTAACTATGATTAATGATTGGATGATATAAATTACATACTCGTATGTTTATCACTCATTTATTATATTTTCTGTATAAAATTTCGATTTGTTTACTTCTGCCGAATTTGATGACAGCTTTTCGTGAAGCACCAACCAACAGGAAATGAAATAGAAATCCTATGCATTTCAATTTCAAAGAATATTACTTATGTTCTTCTTTCCCCTCATTTTACACTCTAGTAATTTTTTGTTGCGTTTATTTTAACATTTCATAAATTGGCCATTAACTATTTTTCTTTGTGTGATTGCATAAAAGATAAAAGAATATTTTAAAAACAGAAAAACTGACGCGTGACAATGCAAAAAATAAAAACAAAAACAAAAATGCAATGATGATGACACGTGCTATTTGGTAAACATTAAAATATCAGTGGATGATGAGTTTTTAATGAATTTGTAATGTATATTTTGATATATATTTTTTTTCGAATATAAAAATTTAGGGTTTTTATTAAAATACCACAAAGAGGAAGAGCAATTTTTATGAGCTTAAAATTACATTTTTTTAAAAAAATATTAATGAATTTGATGATTGAATCATTATTGGGCGAAATCAACTGTTGTTGTTTGAAAACAAATTTTTTTCAAGCATTGGGAACAATATCTCTCACATTTTTATGCCACATTTTAAAAGGGTCAATAAAATATAAAATTTTTACTTCCATTTAAAAATGAATATATTAGTTACTATGTGAGTAGTGTTTGATTAACAAGTCTAGAATATCAAATTTGGGTGATATCATATGAAAACTATTTTTATTGCCCACACAAAACATATTTTCGAATATTTGTTTTCAGAATTTACGCAAGATATCCATCTGAAAGTCATGGATTAGTATTATATTTCTGAAATAAACAATTTTTCTGAGAATTATTGCAATCGAATGAAAACTACACCTATCTTTGGTATAAAATTATGTTTTCGAACATCTATTTTCACATTTAGCGCGCAGAAATATTAAGCTATCATGATGAAACTAAGTGAATGGAACCAATTTTACCAATGAAATCAATTTACTAAAAATGGACGTAGTTGAATAAAAATTACATCTACCTTCTATACCATAATATGCTTTCGAACATCTTTTTTCACACTTGATGCACGAAAACGTTAAACTATCATCTTGAAACTTGTTAATTAAGATCAGTGTAACAAAAAACTCCAATTTTCTGAAAATGACTGATATTCAAATGAAAATCATAACTAATTTTTAATATAAAATTATTTTTTCGAACATATGTTTTCACACCTAGCACACGGAAATATTGAGCTATCAAGTTGAAACTTAGTATATAAGGTTAGTTTAACCGACGAAATAAATTATCTAAAAATGGTCATAATCGAATGAAAACTACGTTTACTTTTCATACAAAAGTATGTTTTCGAACATCTGTTTTTACAGAAATGTTAAACTATTATGTTGAAGCGTGGAACATGAGATCTGTATTATCAAAGAATCAATTTCTCAAAAAAGTTTCTGCAGACAAAACCTACCTTCTATATAAAAGTACGATTTCGAACAACTGTTTTTAAATTTAGCGCATGGAACTATTAAGTTATTATGTTAAAATTTGGTAAAAATAAGCGTAATTGAATAAAAACAAAATGTACTTTCCATACAAAAATATGTTTTCGAATATTTATTTTCACATCTAGCGCACAGAAATATTGTGTTATCATGCTGAAACTTAGTACATGAGCTTTGTACATTGTACCAATAAACCAATTTCTCTAAGAGTGAATGTAATTCAAAAAAAGCTAGATTAACTTTTCATCTAACTTTATATTTTCGAACATATGCTACTCACGGAAATATGAAGTTATCATGCTGAAACATAAGATCAGTTATACCAACAAATCAATTTCTTTAAGAGCGGATGTAATTTAACAAAAGCTAGACCCACTTTCAATGCAATTTTATATTTTCGAATATATGCTACTCACGGAAATATGAAGTTATCATGCTGAAACTCGGTATATGAGAATATTTTTACCAGAAAAACGGCGAGTCTAAGAATAAGACTACTTGGATGAAAATCACACCTATCTTCCATACAAATTTATGTTTTCGCATATACTTTATTTGATTATTCGCATAAAAAATTGTATGTTTCAAATTCGAAATATAATATTATTCTTGTCAGTAATCAAAAAACGAGTTCACCAAAAGCAAAATGTGTTTTTATTTTCTCAAACTTATCTTTACCACACTTTGCGCCACATTTAATTGTAAATATTAATATACATTATTAATAGTCATTTATTTATTAGTTTCAATTAGAATAATACATACATATATCCAAAATATATTATATCTTACTTAAGCTGATTACTCATACCACAGGTAGTACATACGAATAAAAGGCCCTATAACAATAAGTACTTATGTTATATATGTACATGTAAAGGAAATAAAACATTCAATAAAAAGATATAATCATACATACACTATGTAATATTACAAAAGACTACAATGCTGAAATAACAATGAAATTATTAATAATGTATCACGTACACATAATAGCGAAGGTAATAGAAAATCAATTATATCAATTTGTTTATATACATATACATACATGTATATAAACATATGTATGAGCATCAAACCATCAAAATTATGTTTAACTTGATGTAATGAGTTCTTTTGTCCTTTTAAGATACCATTGAGATTTGTGCTCTTTCAATAATGTCACAGCATACAAACATGCATGCATTCGTGTCTCTTTGTTAATATTTACCATTGATAAATAAATCCTCTTTGAGACCAACATACATGCGAGTACATATATACTCATCGTATTGTAAGCAATCAAATAGACTCATAAATGTTCATGTTTGTATCAGAAGAATACAAAAAAAAAAAATCGTAATAATAATAATAATAATAAATAAATAAATCCAGGTTATTAATTTCACAATATTTGTTGATTTTTTTTTTATTATTATTCAATTTGTTTGTTTGTTTGCATTTAATACCAATGATACACCATCACATTCCCCATTTTTTGTTTTTGGTTGATTGCTTTTATAAGCCTTCGGTAATGAATCTGACAGCACCATTATTTTTCGTTGAATAAATTCTTGTATTGATTTTTGTTGAAATTTGTCATAGTTACTTGTACATGGCGCATATCGCATAGGAGTATTTATTGTATATTATTCATACGAATATTCTCATTATATATGAGAAAGATTTTGGTCATCAAAGCATGTCCATGTTGCTCAGATAACATTCGGAAATTGTTTAGTATTTTATTTTGGAGCCATCCATATAGAAAATATATGATAAATCTTGAACTATCACATTCGAATTTCATATTTTCTGCTGAAATCCACTCTTGATGGAAGGAGATCAGTCAGTTGAGATCCCTTGCAGTAGTATCCAAAATTAATAAGCACAATAAGACTGAAAGCGAAAACTTGCATATATACAACATAAAGATTACAATGCAATTACTCCAGTTATTATACATTTCATTGCTGTTATTAAGTATGTACAAGATGGAAGACAAAGCAGTTGGTATGAGTGGCATTGCATTTAGCACTTTGCTGTCAGTTTGCTATCGTTAAAGGCGCTAACAACATCCGCGTAACAACACACAGCAATAACTTGATGGTGTGATGTACAAATACAATATATAAACAAACTGAAATAGCGTTGCATATAAAATTCTCTAGTATAAAAAAAATTACCCCATATCTATCTGACAGCTTATGTGCAATGAGAGAACATTATAAAAGACAGAGTAGTCGAGTAGTGGAGTAGTGGATATTATGCATCAAATGGAGCAGCATTTCTAAAAGAATTGCGTAGCTAAGGAGGGTTTTTTATGAGAGAGATGATTGAGGCATTTGTTTAGCAACATCTTCTTGGATACATGAGGCGATGTTTTCGAAGTTTGTCGAGGATTCAACAGTTTCAATTGCAATCGATATGATTTGATATCAGATGGATGATCCCTTCCGTGAGAATTTTCTGACAGCACAACAATATTATAGCACAAGTGAACAAGCAAGAAAAACAAAAATGGATAAAGGAGCGAAAGTGCAATATGGTGTTGAATACATGAATGAATTCTCAAGTGTGGTATTTATTAAAGAGAGATATGTTGATATGAAAACTAGACGGCGGGAATGCTGATAATGACATATACCGTAATACAAGTGGTAAAGAAATTGTTTGCAACATTTTAAAGCCACCTTAAAGGGTGCATATACTGAATCTTAAAGTAAAAGAGTAATTATTTTAAATTGTGTGACTAAATATTATTGTATATTCTATGAGTGATGGATTTTATTTTTATTTTGAATAAGCGAAACTAAATGTGATTGAAACATAGTTGAGCCAATAGCCATTGAAAAGACAATAAATTAATGGGTTTCAATTCAATGCAGCAATTCAATGTGTATATGGAAAGATAGATATTAATATTATATAAAAAATAAAATATAAACAATTTACAATAAAAAAAATTGTTTTTTTTTTCCAATACAATGTATTTAAAATAAATAAATATATGTAGGTATTATATTTGTATACAAAAAAAAAAAAGAAGAGTGATCAATTACAATGATTGATATTGAATATATAAAAAATATATATTGCATACTTTTAGGCTATCCATTGGAATTGATTACAATATTTAAACGGCAAATAGTATATGCAAAATAAATATGTATCAGTATTGAGGATATACAATATAAATTTATTTATTTATTTTTTCTCTCTCATAATTAATATATGTTATTTATCAATGACTATCATAGGAATATGGGAAAATATCAAATATGTATATAATATACCTTTAGGCATTGTATCATAAAGTGTCATTACTGTTTGCACAAATAGCTAGTCATATAGCTGCATAAATATATATATATATATATATATTCGTATTAAAATTGTAAATTTCAATTATATTTAATCGCTACTGAATAAAGCTGACAAGAGAAAATTACATTATTTATATTATGATTAATTATTTGCATATTTTCAGGCGCAGCTGATGCATTTTTCTTTCATTTCAGTGAGAGTTGGGAATCGTAACTAGGTGTTTAACTTAGTTATGGCTGGGAAAACTCAAGAAATTGTTTTTTCCCACAGAAGAAACAGTGTGTTACCTTTAGTTAAGATTCATGAGCACCTCTAGTGTCAATTATTTTTATTTAATTATTTATCGAAATATAAAAACGATATAACAAAGAAATAGAAGATATTATTTTCGAACCATGATTTCGATGTGAAATATGAAATTCTTAAAAATATAATTTCTGTTTGTGGTCTTTCTTTTCAGCTGGAAGTTTACCGCGCGTCACTAGTTTTGCTCGCGTATTTATGAAATGTGTTACCAGAACAGCAGAAATATCCCACTTGTAACTTACAAAGATTTTTTCGAGTTCAATGGTTACGTACTCGTATAATACAAGTATAGAGATTTTATTACATATTCAAACACATGAGCGTCATGATACTGCCTGTATGCATTTCGTGGTTATGAATGTGGCTTACTATTATTTTTACCATTTGAAAACATTATCACGCTTGAGTGATGACGCATTTTCTATTCACATTTTGAGGGGGTGAATTTTATGTGCAACAAGCTTTTATATTGTTGTTGGCGTTGTTTTGTAATAAAGTCAATGGCACGAAGGCTTGTACTACTACATACGCGAGACGTACATAACAATGTCATTGCTGTGGTGTACCTGCATGATATGCATGATATGCATCTCATAATATTACCACAAGCCTTGTTAAAGGTTATTATTTGTATAGGTTTTTTTTTTTAAATGTAATCGTGAGTAAACAGAGAACGTTAAAAGTGTTCGTGTTCGTTTAAAAGTGTTGAATTAAAATTTTACTTTATAATTTCGCAATGTTTCAAATGTCATAATTATGTCATAACAGATGGATGAGGGTTGTGATTTTTTCATAAAATCATTTACTATAAATTGCAAAATTTTAACTATTTTGAATGAAATTCTTTTGTTTTGAGAAAAAAGCTATATAGTATTGAATTTATTTATTAATTTATTTAATATTATATATATTTTTGTAAATAAATTTTACACTTTCATTCATTTATTTCATCCTTGCATACTTTTAGGATGGAAAGATAATATTGGAGAGCACTTTTTTGAACTATCTTTTGATATTATCGTTATAATCAAAGAATATTTCCTCAAATTCTGATAAGAAAAAGTATTTTCTAAAATTATGTACAAAAATCTGTCTAATTTTTCTCTCTCAAAGTTCGGCAATTTTCAGGTTTCCTATTTTCAAGTATGCTTTATAGAATATTTTTATAATGAAAAAGAGAATGTTTGATAGCAATTTTTGTTCCATCAACATGTAAAAGTTTTTATTTTAATGAATTTGTTAAGTTAATAACGTTATAAGGTTAAGGTAAGGCAATAAAATAAAATAAAATCTTTTAATTCTTGCATTTTTCTTCGAAAATGGAATGTTTAATAGTAAATTTTGTGGAAAAAATACTTAAAATATTCATATTTTCTTACATTTGATCTCTTAAAACTTAAAAAGAAATAAAATTTTCGAATTTCGTATTTTCATTCATTTTTAAAGTTTGAAACTATGCAATTGGGAAAAAAAAAAATGAAAATCAAAAACCAAAATTCTGGCATATATTTCTTATACTTATGCGTTTTTAAGTTTTGAAATAATGCAGTATTTCTAGCTCTTCTAATTTGAATAAAAATTTTAAACCAAAAACCTAAGTTGTGCTAGTTTTGAAAATATCGTAATATTAATATTTTAATTTTTGCATTTTTATTTGTTTATTTACGATTGCATACTTTTCAGATGAAAAAGATAATTTTTTTTGTTGAAGAAACATTTTTTTAATTTAACAATTTTCTAAAATTGCTAATAACAATCGGTCAATATTGTCGCATATTTTAATAAAAATATAATTTTAATATTTTGATTTTTGCATTTTTTTTGCTTTTCTATGATTGCATACTTTTCAGTTTTTCAATATTTTCGCATATTTTAATAAAATTATGTACATTTAGAAATTTATTAGAAAATTCTGAAGAAAAAGTTCAGTATTTTCACTGGTTTTTTTCTCCTAAAACTAGGCAATTTTCAGATTATCCAATTTACAGGCAAACGTAAATTTCGAAGCAATGTAATATTTCTTAAAGAACTTTATTCTTCAGAATTCTTCAGAATTCCATTCTGATATTAAAGGTATTAAAAAATTCTGATAAATTATTAATTTTCACATATTCACATAAAAATGAATTCTTCAAAATATCTGTAAAAATATTTGTCGTTTTTGATCAGCTTTTGTACTGATACTATTTTTTTTTCGTCAAGATTTATTAAAGGTTTTTTACTGGAAGTATTACTTTTAGAATTTGAGCTTTACTTGGTCATTATAGAATAAACTTCCTATATTCAATAGATTGTATATGCTTGATTGAGATGCTTCAATTTTATATAGACAGAACCGAATATGTGTTCCTTAAAATCCATCTATAGTCAGTGAAATAACTCCAGAATTAATAAACAATCAAAAAATACCACAATCATTATTGTCGAAATGGTCAATCATCAATTAAACACGTATCCTTTATGCAAAATCATATTTGCTAGTACATTTGTAGACTCCTCTATGGGAAATCATACTTGACAATTGGACAAGTGGTTGGAATTCATAAGATGAAAATAGAGTTGGCATTCGTAAGTTCAATGATGATTTGTAAATACATACAATATACCCAGTAGAGAAAAATCATAGCAATGACAGGGGAAGTGGTAAGCAAGCTTCTTTCTCTATGAGAAATTCTTATTATTATGATGAATTTGGACATTAGGATGTTAGTGGCAATTCATGCAGAACTTATGTGTAATATATTCGTTAATTTTTTTCCCCCCAAATATTGCTAAAACTTTCCCACTGGGTATTCGTTTATGCATTGGTGAATCAGTACTTCCATCATAGGTAATATAACGGCAGCATCAAAGCACAGTACATATATTTCTAGGAAAGTAGCTATGTTATTAAATCTATGCTATACTACATAAGGTAGATATTTTTGTTGCCAGAATGCTAGCAAACATACCTAGAGTATGTATGTAGGCACATTCCACTCATAATCTAATGAAGCATGTGGGCAACAATCAATTGCTGATGGAAGAGCAATTGTATGTGTATGCGTGTGTGTTGAAGTGTACTCAAAACTTGTCGTCTGGAGTTGGATTCAAGTTGTTTAAATGTATATTCCTTTGGAGGTACAAATTGATGTGACAAGACGACTGTATGACAAACCACTCTACCTTTACTGCTTCTTCAAATGTCATACACTTAATTTTCATACTGTTGCGAAAAATAGGAAAATAAATGAAAACTATGGAGATTATATGATAAATATGAGGATAAGTCCTAGCACCAAATTAGCTCATTCCTTCTTGTATACATTACTACCACAATTGAAATAATAAAGAAAGTTATAAATTGGAGAGCACATAAAAATGAACTTATCTCAAATTGCATTTTCACACTAATATGAATGACATTTGTTTTTTTATGACTTCAGGCTATTAAGATATCGATAATGAAATTTGTTATTGCATAGTGTTTACCGAGTGATTTATGTATGTACGAGTATAGCTTATGTATATCACCCTAGGATTTCTTCGGTAAGTATGAGTATGTGTTATTTTACACCTTGTAGCTGGATATTTTACAAGCATATGAATAAATCATCACTGGGATAATTAACCATGAGCTCATGAGTAATTAGCTTTATATACTTACCAATCTATTGTTATTTGCTAAAACCAAACAAAATGGGCGCTTAAATGGCTTCGATTAATCTCATAATTGCAGTGAATAAGAGAGTTGAGAATCATTGAATTTTTCCTCAGTTCGCCAATGAGATAAGTAGGTAGCTCGAAAAGTTATGAGAAGCGACACCTATAATGCTGTAGTTGAATTTCGACACAATTTTAATACATCTCGTTTAAAAATCAAAATTGAATTTCGAATTGTCAATTTGCTCTTTATTTTCTTTGTTTCACATTTAACCCAGTAACTATTTTAGAATGAGTGTTGCCATTTGCACTCAAAAAAAAGTTAAGCCTCTAAGGAATATTTGTTAAAGCTATTTAAATATATTCAAGTGTCATGTCAAAACAAAAACAAACAAAAAACCATACATCAGAACATTTATTTCTTTGTGAAAGAATATAATTTTAAACTTTAGAAATGCAATTAAAATGAAAAGCAAAAAAAAAAAAAATAGCTTTTGTATTTCCATTTGGTTAAATGTAAAATTGAAAAGTAGAAAGAAAGAAAAAAACCACTACAAAGTCAAAAAGCCTATTAACTCTAACATTTTCTACAGGAGAAACAATAAAAACAAAACAAAAATCACATAAAGATGAAGATTTATGAAACCATTAATTTAATTTCTGCTTTTTTATGTGGATTATTTTTTTTTTTCTCGTTTTGTTCTTTCCCCAAAAAAACAAAACAAACGTCCTTTTCATTTATCAAAACAAAGAAACATAGTGTTGATGTGCATTTTGAAACAATTCAAAATGGGCAAAAAAATAGAAAGAATGTAAAAAATTTGTATGTACGTCTGTTATTGCTAAATGAAAATTGTTGTATACAAAAACAAAAAAAAAAAAAAAAGAGAACCCCGTCGGCGGATGCTGACCAAATATGTAAGCACGTAAGTAAACACAAATTAAATTAAAATATAACATGATGATATATGTGGCAGTGTGGTATATATGAGTACAAGCATACATATATGTATGATGACGAACTTCTCAACAACTCAAAATTCGAACAAATCTTGTTTAACACACTACAAGTGTAATAAATGACGGCTCCGTGTCCGTGTTGAAGTAGTAGAGAATCCAGGCTTGCCAGATGTGAGAATTTTCAAACAGGGATGTTTCTTTTGTTTTGAGTGTAACAATATTTTAAAATTATTTCTATTCTTAAGTGGAGATTTCTTGTAGATTGCATATTTGAAATTTTCCACATCGTTTTTCATTTCGATTTTTGAACGAAAAGTATATGCCAGATCTGACATTTCATAGCAGCATTTCATGTTGTGGAAAAGCTTTTGTTTTGGGGATATTCATATTTGCCTATTATTTCTATTTTAATGTTGGGATTTTTTGAAGATTTCATAGTGGACATTTTTCCCCCAGCTTTTCACAATGTATAAAACATTAATACGTCCTGTTCTTACCTATGGAGCCGAAATATGGACACTGAAAACAAACGATATAAGTCATCTGCTACGATTTGTAAGGAGCATCGTCCGATTGGTGGAAGAAAGAGGGGCCGGCCAAGAAGAGATGGCTTAACGATGTAGAAGCAGACCTGATTACGATGAATGTTCGAAATTGGAGAGAGGAAGCGAGGGAAAGAACAAACTGGAGAAGAGTTGTTGGTGAAGCTATGGTCCACTCCGGATTATAAACTAAGAGAGAGAGAGAGAGAGATTTAATTTACATACCTTTTATAATATTCGCTTGGACTTCCAAACAAATCTAGCATGAAGCAATAAATGTAATTTTTGCAGAAGAAGCTAACTGTCAAAATTAAAAAATTACTTATAGAAATTTCAGTGGGTCTACTAGAATATTAAGGGGGGAGTAAGGAATAATTTGAAATAAAAAACACTTGTTTCGCTGATTTTTTACGGAGATACAGCTTAAGCAAATTTATACCAAGCATTTTATACCAACAATAAAGTAGTTTTGAGTTTGAAAAGAATCGGTCGAGTAGATTTTGCAGGATCGTGTTCACGGACTTCGAAAAATTGGTTTTCACAAAAACACGTTTGAAGTTTTTTTTTCTCAAGAAGTGAGAAAAAAATTTTTTTTTTGTAACTTACACTGAATCATCGATCCCAGGTCCATAAAGTACGTTCCCGGCAGCAATCTCGTTGTCTTGGAAAATGAAAAAAAAATTGATTTTCCGAGTATGCTTACTCCCCCCCTTAAAAACAAAAAAAAAATTATTTTATTGTAAAATTAAGCGTTTTAGTAATTCTTTCCCAAAAGACAAATTTCGACAGGTTCAATAGACGTTGCAGAATTATATGGATCATAAAAGTTTTATTGAAAACATATGAATATCAATGATCATGACTGATATTTTTTGACTGGAAGGAACACTCTGAAAAGAATGGGTACTTAAGGAGACATAATTTTAGTGGTTAATATATTTCAATTAACATGATCATTAATATATTCCATTTATTATTTAAAGCTAATCAAAAGCTAAAAGCAAGTGCATGTCGAAAACGCAGTAGATTTTGAAAAATGTGAGTTATTTAATTGCATTTAATTTTTTAAAACTGTCACATGAAAATAGCTTTAAAATTTTACATTTTCATTCACCGTAATTCAGAAGAAAATAATAATACAAGCATTTTTTTTCACTTCAAAAAGAAAGAGGAACCGTTGTCAACTTTCTTGGGATCACTTATACAACATTACATCTGAATGCAATACATCTGGCAGCACTAAGAGATTTCCCCCCACGTTGCTAACTTCAAACACTGTAAACAACCATACTTCATATAATGAACTAACTGATGGTCTCAGTCATGTTACAAATATTAAGCAACGCCCCAAGGGTGATAATACGAGTAATAATAATACATATTCCTACATAGTATGCATCAGCAGTTCAAGAGTAGCCAAATAAACAAATAAACATAGGTACTAGATGCATACGGCCATATCTTTATAGGTACATCATCAACTTTATCATCATCATTATTGTCCTCATCAAAGCAAAATATACAGAACAAAGAAACAAGCAAAACAGTTTAAAAATGCCATTGTCAAATGTGAATTGCCCAGCTCATTTGGGGCGACACTAAAAAGGCGGCATTCATTAGCAATGGTTGGTCAAGCTGATGAAGCCGGAAGTTTGTCGCTATCTAGTCAAGCAGAAACGAAATGACAACAAACAATAGAAACACAAACAAGACACAAAAGGTTCGAATGATGACACAAGCGCCAAAATGTACCTATGTGTGCTACAATATATTCTTGTAAACAGAATGATAGATACTATATCAGTAATACTCCAACTCTTATCAATCGAAATTTTTGATATACATAGAATGATGCAATTTAATATTAAAACAAACACACAGAAACAAAGATCAAAATTGATGAAATTATTGCAATGTGGAAAATCGAGACGAATATTTTTCTCAGAAAACGATGAAATATTTATTGCTGCTGGCAATGCTATACTGTTCGTTAAAGAATTGACATACAAACTACAGTTGCATTCCAGTGCAATTAAAGAAAAGTTACTGAGTTGCGAAAATTACTGAAAATTTGTAAAAAGTCGGAAAGTCTCAACATATTTTTATTAAAAATAACAACCAAGAGAGAGGCAATAGATAATATCAACATTGAGGGTGATTATATTTATTCAAAACCATCAATATTGTGTGTTATTCCCATTACGCAGTAAATATTGAAAAGAGATCCTCCCATAATTAAATATCGGAACATGAAGTTATTTGTACCAAATTGCATTGTAAGTACATTAGCATTATTATTATTGTAATTTTCATAAACGACGCAAATGTTTTTTGTTCCTTTCTGTTGCTGTTTCCATGAAATGAGGTTATCTTTATCTTTAATAAATGCAAAACAAACAACAAATACAAAAATGGTGAAGAAAAACTTTACCTACTTATTTAATGTAAATGTGCTTGTAATCTTCACCTCTGTTCCCTTCATGCAGATGGTTCATAAAAATATGTGTAAGTAAATTACAATTAAAATGCAAATTTTTAATTGAATCGAATGAGTATGATTATGAAAGAACAACTGTGACACCACTGTGAAATGAAAATGAATGTAAACCAAAAAATGTTTCGCATAAAATTATATATTTTTTTCGGACCATAAAAGTAGAAAAATATTGTATACAATAGTATAATTTTAATGCTCACATTTAAAAGATTTTCACATAAAATAATGTAAACATGTTCCTTTGATTTGTATATTTATAATATAAGCAACATTTTGCATCGCAATATGTATACAAACATATGTATAACTTTTCTATAACCCAGATGCAACTTGAAATTGCTTCATTTTATTTGCAAATACCTATTACTACATACAAATACGCTGATATTGTTCTATAAGCACAAAAAAATATAAAAGAAAATATACATATATAGGTAAATATGAAAATATGAAAATATCTAATGCTCTTACATAGCCAGCAGTATGATGAAAGCATTAAAATCTTGTTAAATATTAAATTGCATCATGCTTCCATATGCATACAACATATGAATACTTTTGGGATTATGTAAGGTATATGGGGGAAAAAGTCAATAGTTATTGTATTCATGCATTCTTGATAAAAGTGTAGCAACCAAATGAAATTTTTCTAGCAACATTTAGCAACATTTTTTTTTCAAGTAAAGAAATATTATATATGTGGATTATATTTATTTATGTAAAGTAATATTTTCGTGAAAAAGTAAGCACTCTACAGTTTCAGAGCAATATTTTAAAACTGTTGGTATTTTTCCAAAAAAAATTTGTCGATTTGTCGATAAAAAAATTAAAATTTTGTGCGATAACTATGATTATTTAAAAACATGGTGTCTTTAAATTTTGTGAGAACTATTATTGTCGTAAAAAAAATAAGATGTTCGCAGTTTAGGAAGGACTCATTAAAAAATAATGGAATTTTTCATACAAATTTTACGAGTTTTGTTCGCAAATGTGAATATAATGGCTTAAAATTTTGTTTGAAATAATATTTTATTGAAAAAGTAAAATTTCAGAAGTTTTGAAATAATGCTTTAATAAATATTGGTATCTCTTACACAAATTTGTTAATTTTTCTTTTAAAAAACTAATATTTTCTATGGGAGCTATATTTATTTATGAACACAGTACATTCAAACTTGTTGAAACTAACATTTTGATGTAAAAATAGAATTTCCAAAGTTTCAAAAAGATTCTGAAAATAATATTGGTACCTTTCATATAAAATTTACGATTTTTGTTTTAAAAATTTCAATTTTGTACAAGGAATTCATTAAATATAAACATAGCATAAAATCATTTGCGAAGTATTTTGTGGGTGAAAAGAGTGATGTTTTCTAAATTTCAGAATGATGATTTAAAAAATAATGGTTGCTTTCTTACAATTTTGTCGATTTTTCTTTTAAATACATGTATAAAAGGGGTGCCGTGGCTCAGTGGTTAGTGTGTTCGCCTTCTGATCTGTAGGTCGTGGTTCAATACCCGGCTGATGCATAACAAATTTAATATCGAAAAGATTTTTCTTTCGAACGGTACCCACCTGTCGGCGAGCAATTGGCAATTCTTCCGACAGTAACAACTTGCCATGAAAAAGCTTCTAAAAAGAACTCTGTGACAAAGCTCAGAAAAAGTGATGTCACAAGTGTTCTGCCGTTCGGAACCGGCTAAAATAAGTAGGTCCATTCTAATACTGTCCAAAATTTAAGACGCCCTTTGGGGCTTTAAGTGCCACATATTTTTTTTTTTATGAAATTTTATATGGAAAATTTATTTATTTATAATTACAATAATTTCAGATTTTACGTGAAGTATAATTTTTGTGAAAAAATTAGATTCTCAGTGGTTTCATAACGGTTCATGTACCTTACATACAAAAATTTGATGTTTTTTGCTTCAAAAAAAGAACATTTTATACAGGCATTATAAGACTTATACAAGTATTTCAATGAATACTGGAATACTAATACGAATCAAATTTCTTTAAAAAATATGTAAAAAATTTGTGCAGTTGGCATTTTATTATTATTAGGAAAAAATTCCTAAGTTTCAGAATGAGATATAAAAAAAACCATGTCATACTTTTTCCATAAAAATCAGACGAATTTATTAAAAAAGAAAGAAAATATGGAATGTGTCTGATTACACCATTTCAACAGAATTTATATACATGCCATCAACATCGGGTACCACTTCATTCGAGAAACAACCTTTTTAGGGCCGATATTTTTTCCCTAATTTTCTGTAAAGTAAAGTAAAATATTTGTAAGCACTGCACTTAAATGAATGCACGTGAGCAAATTGACTCATACTTAAAGTATGAAAATGGCCGGCTTATATATGGTAAGTAGCTTTTAAATATTCAATGTTCGTAGAATATTTAAAAGCAATTTGCTATTTACTTGTAAGACAGAATATTGAAAAATTTAGTTTTAAGCACTTTATAAAGAAGATTTAAGATTCTTTGTTCATTTACCTATTAACTTTTCTCTCTATAATTATAACCAACTTTTCACATATGAGTTTCTTCTTCTTCCAGAAACAATATAACTAGTATATGTGCTAGTCACGAATCGCGAAAGTCGCGAAAGTCACCAATAAGAGTGGACGTCTTTCTTTTGATTTTTAGAAAAAAAAAAAAAAAAAAAAACAAATAAAATAATATCGTTTGCAAACAATTTGTTTATAATATGAGTGTTCAGCGCTCTCCTCCCCGGCAACGGCAATCGCCTATTAATGTGTGTGTAAACAATAATTTGCAATCACCCGCGCAAACCCCCGCGATAAGTGCATTATCAAATAAAACAGTTGATACACACTGCACAAGTGAAAGTAACAGTGCAAATCTTTTGCCTGCACATATTAAAAATTCATCAAATTTTGCAACAACAATAAATACAGACAAAAAAAATAATTTGTTCTATCGTGATATACTATCTCCCTCTATACCGTGGAGTGTACAATGTGCTTCTCCTGCTGTAACACCAACAGCTACAACATCAAAGCAATCAAATAACGGCACTTCTACTGAAGTGCATGACCCAGTAGTTAAAGCAACTAGTGCGATGACTAATAAAGAACCAGTTGCTGTTCAAACTGGTATTGATCGCTACATTACTGTAGTAAAGCGAAAGAGAAGTCCGCAAAATTCAAAACAAATGAATTCAACAAAAATTCAAAAACAGAACACTGTCCCTATTAGTTCGGAAAATAGATACGCTCTGCTTTCAGGTGATGAAAGTGACGAAAATATTATCTCCAAGAAAAATTTCAAACCCCCACCCATTTTCTTGAGAGAACGCAACTCAGATAAGTTGATTTCTAGAATTACAAGTCTTATAGGACCAAAGAATTTCCATGTTGTTCCTATTCGCAAAGGCCAAATTGAGGAAACCAAAGTGCAAATCTACAGCGAAACTCATTATCGCAAAGTAATAGCGGAATTTGATGCTGTAAAAAAGAATTACTACACATATCAGCTAAAAAGTAGTAAGGGCTTAATCGTTGTACTCAAAGGCGTCGAACCCAACGTTGATATTAACGAAATCAAACTTGCCCTTCAGGAAGAAGGGTTTCAAGCCAAAACAGTATTCAACATTCTCAACAAGAGCAATATACCTCAACCGTTATATCGTATTGAGCTTCAGCCTGAAACAAAACCCCTAAAAAAAGGTGAGGTACACCCCATATATAAAATTCGATATTTATTGCATCGCAAAATCACAATCGAAGAACCCCATAAGAGAACTGGACCTCCTCAGTGCAGCAACTGCCAAGAATATGGACATACTAAGACATATTGTACCCTGCCAGCTGTTTGTGTGATTTGTGGAGATCTCCATAAATCAAACATATGCCCAAAATCTAAAGACGATGCTAGCATGAAAAAATGCAGCAATTGTGGAGGTAATCACACCGCAAATTATAGAGGTTGCCCAGTATATACAACCCTAAAGCTAAATTTCTCCGCTAGCAATCAACCTCTAAAACCAGTTGAGCAAACTCAGATAGCCAACTCAAGTAAGAGACAAAATATTGATGCAACACAATTCTTCTCTGCAATCCCAAACAAGAATCAAACCAATTCATACGCTAGCGTGTTAAAACAAAACCTACACCAACAAAGTAACGTAAATAATGAGCAGAAACACTCACTGCCAACCCAACAGCCAAGTACTCTTGAACATTTGCTTCAAACATTAATTCAGAATATGAACCAATTCATGAACTCAATGCAAACAATGATGCAAGAAATGATGAAAAATCAATCGATGTTACTCCAAACATTGCTATCCAGACCATGAGTTGTCTCAAGATATGCCACTGGAACGCCAACGGCTTAAGCCAGCACCGTTTGGAGCTAATTCAATTCCTTGAATCCAACCAGATCGACATAATGATGATATCTGAGACCCATTTCACTGACAAAAATTGCTACCAAATACCATATTACAAACTGTACACTACAAACCATCCGCATGGTAAGGCACGCGGTGGAACTGCCATATTGATAAAAAGCAGAATAAAACATCATGTTCTCGAAGATTTCAGTAGCGTCTACTTGCAAGCAACATCTATATGTCTGGAAGAATACATCTCTAAGCTAGTAATATCTGCGATATACTGTCCCCCAAGATACAGTATTACCGAACAGCAATATAAAGAATTTTTCTCAACTCTTGGTAGCAAATTCTTGGTTGCTGGCGATTTCAACGCCAAACACACTCACTGGGGCTCCCGCTTAATAACTCCAAAAGGCAGAAGACTATGTTCAATCATCACTAACCATGGCTACGATGTTATTTCGAATGGTCAACCGACATATTGGCCGACGGACAAGAGGAAAATACCCGATCTCATAGACTTTGGAGTCGCCAAAGGTTTGCAGATGGAAAATATCTCCACAGAGTGTAATTATGATCTATCATCTGACCACTCACCCACGGTAATATCTATAAAATCACCAAGCCCCCAAGGCAATTGCGTTAGAAAGAAAATAGACTGGTTAAAATTCAAGAAATATATAAATTCCCATCTTCCTCTAAGTACTGTATTAAGAAATGGACACGATGTAGACTCAGCACTCGAAAAATTCAACCAGCTACTCTCATTAGCTCTCAGCTCAGCCACCTGCACTAAGGCATGCAAGCAATCAAAATATAGCCAATACACACCAGCAGACATTGAATTGCTAGTAAGACAGAAAAGAAGACTCCGAAGACAATGGCAAGAATTCAGATCACCGAATCTGAAAACACAGCTACAGCACTGCACTCGAAAGTTAAAGCAAGCCTTGAAAAATAAAAACAACAAAGAGTTAGAAGAGCACATAGCGAAATTAACACCTGGTGAAGCGTCAGACTACTCTTTGTGGAAATCAGCAAAAAAATCAAATCGGCCAATTCTCACTGATTCCCCCATCCGTTTGAGTGACGGTAATTGGGCTAGAAGCAACTGTGAGAAGGGTTTGGCTTTTGCAAACCACCTAAAAAGTGTGTTTACACCCAATCCACCTTCTTCACAGTCCTCATTACCAAAATTAACTTCTCAACCTTGCTCAATAACGCTCAAAATTAAAAAAAAGGACATATTCAAAGCAATTTATAAAGATTTAAACCCAAAAAAATCACCTGGTCCAGATAAAATTACCGGTAAAATGATAAAAGAGCTACCTCCGGCTTCAGTAATTCATCTGATGCACATTTTCAATGCTATCCTTCGTATTAAACACTATCCCAAATGCTGGAAAACTTCAAAAATTATTATGATAGCAAAACCAGGAAAAGACCCTACAAAAGTTGCATCGTACAGACCTATCAGCCTCCTGCCTCTACTTTCTAAAGTATTCGAAAAGCTACTTGTCATGAATATAACTCCATTTATTAATCTCAACCAACTGATTCCTCAACATCAGTTTGGATTTAGAAAACAGCACGGCACAATAGAACAAGTCCACCGCATTGTAACTCTGATAAGGAACACTTTTGAAGAAAAAAAGTATTGCTCAGCTGTCTTTCTTGATATCACTCAAGCTTTCGATAAAGTATGGCACGATGGCCTTATTTACAAACTCAAACTATTACTGCCTGCAAATGTCTCCTCATTGCTTAGTAGCTACCTCACGAAAAGACAATTTCTCGTACATCACAAGGATTACACAACAAATCCATTGGATATTCACGCTGGCGTTCCTCAAGGAAGCGTTTTGGGTCCCTTACTGTATCTCTTATACACTTCAGATATGCCCAACAATAACTATACATTCATATCGACCTTTGCTGATGATACGGCAATATTGTGCTCTCGCTCTAACCCCATAGAAGCTACTAAACTCCTGCAGACTCATGTCGATTCTCTCGAAATCTGGCTAGCAAAATGGCGTATAAAAGTCAATGAATCAAAGAGCGTACATGTAACCTTCACGCTAAGGCTAGATACATGTCCCCCACTTAAAATTAATGGCCAATCAGTTCCACAATGTTCCTCAACAAAGTACTTGGGTATTCACCTCGACAGAAGGCTGACATGGAAAAATCACATAGAGGCAAAGAAAACTCAGATCAAGCTTAAAATGAATCAGTTATGGTGGCTGTTACACAAAAGATCAAAGTTGAATCTTGAATACAAAGTGCTATTATATAAAGCAATCCTGAAACCAATCTGGACTTATGGTATTCAGTTTTGGGGCACCGCATCTCCCTCTAATATCGAAAAATTGCAGCGAATACAATCCAAGTGTCTGCGAATTATTGTAAACGCGCCTTGGTATATGAGGAACGTTAACATCCATCGAGATTTAAATGTATCCACAATTTCTGAGGAAGTTGCAATGTACTGCAGAAGCTACATTCAAAAATTACACAATCATCCGAATCCTCTTGCTAGGCAATTGTTGCTGAGCAAGGGGCATCGTCGATTAAAAAGAAAAGACACACTGAATATGCTGTAAAATTGCTACATCTCGCGACTCACCAAATTGTGATGGAACGTAGGGGATATCACATAGTTTTATTTAGTTTGTAAGATTTGAATACTTATTGTTAGTTTCTAAGTATTTAAGAAAGATTCAATAAAAAAAAAAAAAAAAAAAAAAAAAAAAAAAAAAAAAAAAATGTGCTCATTTTATTTCTTATTATGTTGAAAGTAAGAAGAAAAAATTTCAAATAGTTGACAAAGCACTCATTATAAGGTAGTATGCAATGCAATAGTTGTACAATAAACATAGTACAGCAACATATGGTGGTATTGGTGTTAGTATTAAGTACATTTAAGCACATATATCCTTTAATCATGCTCTAACATGAAGAGCAGAAGAGAAATTCCCCTATCATATAGGAATCAAAAGCAATAGCAAAAATACTTATTATAAAAGTCTTGCAAATATGTATCTACCATAAGTAGATATAAAGGACAAAATAAATAATGAATCGAAAGTCAAAATCAATACTCGTATGTACACATAAGTATATTAAATACTTGGAAAAGTAAAAAATGAAAGAGGAAATGGAAAGCTAGGAATAAAGAATTGCACTTGAAATATTTTTATTTGATTTTAGTCACCGCAGAATTGTGCTTTTTGCTTCATTTCCGAAAAATTCTACAACATTTCTATATATTTTATAATTTTTTGAAAGAAATCGGTGCTCTTTTTGAAATATCTTCGATATCTTTTCATGATAAAGCGCCCTTCCATTGACTGGTTACTATTTATTCAATCATATTTAATTTAGCAACATTTAATGCCACACAGATTACAAAGATAACACTAAATAAGTTGCAGCATCTCTTATAGGATTTGTCCATAGTTTTTCCAATTTAATCAGAATCATCATTTATCAGCGCAAAATGAAAATCGCTTGAATTAATTTAACTCATCTAAAATATTATAGTTAAGCAATAGAAAGAAAAGAACACAAAGTCAAAAGACGAGGAAAGCATCTCTTCATTTTGTCAAATATGAAAACGTAAAGAAGAAAAAGACGAAAATTATATAAAATTGAAAACTATGTAAATACGCTTATTTGCAATGTTGCAATATATAAAGACCCAGAGACAGACAGAGAAAGAGAAAGATATATAAAGTGTCAGAGTGTTCTTTCTATTCATTGCTTCTTTGCTTCATAAAGCAAACGATGTATTAGCCTAAAGCGTATTCAAAATGAAGAAAATTAAAAACTCTATGCTATTTATAGTCAAATGAAGTATCAGAAATGTAAGCAATAACTTCTTTGCCCAGATTATCATAGAAATAAGCGAGCATACATAAATCGTATCCACTTGCAATGGTAAAAAACTCAAACTAAATTGAATGAAATTGATTCTGAAGAATATGAAAGTATGTATTACATATTGTAAATTTTATATAAAACTGAATAGATTATAGTGTCTTTAGTTTATTACAGATCATTAAATTTGCTGGGAGAAAAAAAAAATCAAATAAATTTGAGTAAACGCAAACAATCTGATTTCTTCACTATGAATTTTTTTCTTAATAAAAGTTGAAGAAATTTACATTTGATGAGAGTCTATTTGATCATAAATATAGATTATAGAATTTTTTTTAAAACGCAATATTCTTACTTTATGATCAATTTCTTGAAAGTCTTCTATAGTAAATATGCGTCTGAGGGAAAATAATGATACGATAGTTTTCATGGCCAAAATCACATAAGTGCGGGTCTCCCAGAAGGTTTGAGTTAAGGGTAAATTAATGGAGGTCGTCCGTAGATTTAACCACTCTAAAGAAGAATCTTGGGCCATTGTGTGGATATTTATCGATTTTCAGTTCATTTTGTTGAAGAAATATTGAATAAATATCATAAATGTGGAATACAAAATATAAATTGAGGCCGGATAGAAATTTTACCCTTTTGGAGACACTCCAAAAATGGTTGTACCAAAATTCTTAGAAAAGAAGAATTTTATAAGCGAGTTCCTCTAAGGAATGGAGATATGTGAGAAGTAGGTCCGAAAGAAAAATGCTAAAGATAATGAAATTTGTGAGAACGGTGATTTTTCTATTGTTGTTCATCTTTTAGGTACTATTAATTTAATTTTGTAGAGGAGCCTATCCAAAGATAAGGAGTAAGTTGGTTCAGTCAAAATTTTGGACATGAGACATTAATTGGGACCCTTCTTATATGTATTTGAACCTTCTAGAAGTACTATGGTGGGTGCAAAAGATCCTCTAATGAATGAACATAGGGAATAAATATGTTGGCAAAAAAAATGTGGTAAGAGTGAAATTTATAAATCGGATTGGACTTTTTTCGATTTTCAAGCATTTTTCAGTTAATTTTGTAGTGGAGTCTACCCGACGAGTATCGATAGCTACTTAAAATGTTTGGAAATTATATTTGGTAGCAAAAATGAATAAGTGCGAGTATAAATTTTACCTTTTTTTTTGAGAACTCCGCTATCGGTGGGAGCAAATTTATAATAAGTTGAATTTTGTAGGAAAGCAGCTTCAAGGGCTGGATGTAGTGGGTAAAGGTAGGAAGTAAGAATGTTCAGAAAAAAGGTTGGACACGAAAAATTAATTGAGAACGATCAGTTATTTTACTTTTCTAGAGGCACTTAGGAGTGGTAGGCGAGCTCCTCTAAGAAATAAGAGATAGGGGATAAGTAGGTTTGAGAAAAGTGATGAGAAAGACAAATTAATGGAATCGGTGAGTGTGAAATTTATTAAAACGACCATTATTTTAATGATTTGTCGATTTTCAGTTCATTAGGGGAGTCTACCTGAGAAGCCAAGATAGGCCGTAGCTCAGTGGTTAGTGCGTTGGCCTTCTGATCTGTAGATTGTGGGTTCAATCCCCGGCTAAAGCATTCAAAATTTAATATCGAAAAGATTTTTCTCTCGAACGGTACCCACATGCCGGCAGTAACAATTTGCCAAAAATTTGACAAAAACTAAGTTAAAGTGATGTCACAAGGGTTCTGCCATTCGGAACCGGCTAATATAAGTAGGTCCCTTCTAATGCTGTCCAAATTTAACACGCACAACAGTATTTGAAGAGAAGCTCGGTGATATCACAAAGGGCCTTTCTGGCCTAAGTGTGTCCTTTCTCTGAGGCCTTATCTAACCTAGGCACGCCGGAAGCGGTCAGAAAAATTGTTAGAAAAACATGACTTTTGTAGGAGAAACCATCTAAGGGATAAAGATAGGTGGTCATAAGTATGTTTGAAGGAAAAAAAAAAAGTTCACGAGAAAACAATTTATGGGGGTCAAGCGAATGGAAGAAGACGCTTTAATTCGGCACCCGCTGGAGGACGCAGAAGAAGAGGACGACCAAACCTCCGTTGGAAGGACCAAGTGTAGGGCAACCTGGCGACGCTTGGAATATCCAATTGGCGCCAGCAAGCGAAGAACAGAGAAGATTGGCGCAGCATTATATGTTCGGCCTAACTCGATCATCGGTTGTTATGGCCACATAAGAAAGAAAGAAAGAATGTATGGATACATATAGAACTTGCTAAATAACTGGTTCAAGCTGCTCACAAGAAAATAGAAAACCCGTAGATTTATGCATTAGTGCATAAAAATCTCAATTGGAAATGTATCATTTAAATGCCAAGCCCTGCGGAATGTACGGTAGCACATCATATCGCATTTATATAAATTTCTGGCATTAATGGTATTAATGGATAATAAAACCTTTTGAAATTGTTGAAAACTGGAGCTCAATTGATTTGATGCCAAAACATTTAGTTTGCCTGTTTGTTGAAAATCAAATTTAGTACTTTAACCGAATATTCTTAATTCTTATTGGCACATTTAAACAGATGTTTATATTTCATAGATATGCAATTACATTTTCTAAACGATTTAACACGAATGTACAAATATATAGGCATTTATTTAACTAAATATCTATTTCAACAACATACACATATGAACGTTTACTTAATTATTGCTTGTATGTAATTAACATTTTCTTATAATATTGAATTACGAAATTTTTCTCTCAAAACACAGTCAAGTGTTTGTTTATATATGTAGTTATCGAATAGCATACGATAAAATAATGTACGTTTTAATTTGTTAATCCATTTAGATAACTTTACTCAAGCGCCTAAAGTTATACAATGAATTTTATCAACAATCACAATATATTGTATTATGTGATGTGCCTTAATACAATATTATATGTCTTTCTTCAATTGGTATAGAACAATATGTTGGAATAAATATGCGTAATAATACAATGTGATATTTTTAGGCTTTAGAATGAGTATCGTATATTCACTAAGACACTTGTATGTATCGAATCTAAGTATTTTGGTATAGGAATATACATATGCGTGAGTGTGTGCATGCGTATTTTATGTTCTCAAGTGTTTGTTTATGATCTTTATTGTTATTTGTTGGAGTGAGATTTAATTTCCGTTTTGCCGAAATTTTTTTCTACTCTCTCTCTCTCTCTCTCTCTCTCTCTCATCGGTTTCATTATAAACGACAAACATTCTAATACACATAGACATGAAGATACTCGTATGGTTGTGGATTACAAAACGAAATGTTTTGTTTGTTTGCTTACTTGTTTCAGTGTTTGTTTGTTTGTTTGTTATTCGATGTGCTTGACGACTATTTTTTGGAGCACTTCCGGCATTTTAGTTACAGCGTAGCTACAAACGGAAGTCAACATGGAAGTATGTATATGTAAGCACTAAGCCACATATAAAGTTGTTTTGGTTTTTAGCTAAGTGCTATCTACAAGCCGTGTGTGTGTGTGTGTGTGTATGTGTATGTGAATTTATTTATGATATGATGATGGAATAAGATTTGTTTGCAAATCATATATGAATAATACAATACTATTTAGTTGTAAATATATTAAGTATGTCAATATGTTGGCAAACAAAAATTATCAAAGGAAGCTATAAATATCAATCAATCAATATGATGTATGATAATCATAAATAATTTATTCGAAGTACATGCATGCATTAAGGTGACCTTCTAATGTATGGTAGAACATTTTTGAAGGTAAATTTTCGTTTTCATAGTCTCAAAAATAATTTCTATTTAATAAAAAACTATATAAGAGAGAATTTTGTAAAATTTTCCAATTAACAGAAGAGCTCTAATGTTGAAAATAGTGAATTTTTATATTTTTTCTTATTATTTTATCTCGACTCTATTGCTTCAATATTTTTGCGAATTATACTTAACCTCCTACCCCTTAGGGATTTTGTCTACATGAAAATGTTTAAAAGAAACTATTCAATGAATTTCTCATAAAATTTTGCTTAAGTCTCGTTTCGTCGTAAGTATTTCAAAATTATGAAAATTTAATAAGATCATAAAATAAAATTGGACCGACCTCCTTTGATGATTTTTACTATAGACCAATAACAAGCAACTAACTAAGCTTAAGAATCCTATATATCGTACATACAATGTTGCACAGTAATATAGTATGTAATAGCTTGATTATTTTGTGCGTGCAAAATGTCATTATGCTTAACACTTCCTAAAAATATGCAATAAAAGTAACATACATATACATTCATGCATAAATGCAAGCACAGTGTTTGTGCAAATGTTTGTTCAAGTGATTCAAATTTCACAAAATGCTCAAGTATGTACATATAATATTGTTACTACTAAGAAGCCATAACTAGCAGAGAACACGATTTTGGGATATGATGTGTAAACAAATCTACTGTATATAATCGTACTTGAATTCATTTATAAGTTCATACATATGCGGAATCTTTGTGACATCATAAAATCGAGTATCTACATACACACTTGATTGTAAAGGTTAACGACAAGGCCAAGTGGAGTACTTATTTCTGTTGGTACACATGTATAATGACCATCAGAAGCGGTCAAATTAGCAAAGACAAAATACGGACAACAAATTTTTCGTATTCACATATAGAGAGTCTGACGATTATTATCTTCTATGCGACTTATGCATTTAAAAGGCGACAATTTTTATCTTCTGTCACATCAATAATAATTAAAATTAGTAAAAAATTATTAAATTTCAATATTCCTTATAATTATAGTCTATATTATCGTTCTCTGATAACAATAAATAGCAATACCACACATTTGTTTACGCTTTCGTTGAACAAAAATTTATTTTCACACAGCATAAATACACAAAGTGACATCCTACAGCTGCCATAACTTCGCAAGAACTAAAACATACTTCACTTGACTTAGTACAAAATACAAAAAAGGTCCTTTATTAAAATACTTACATAATACAAAAAATACACACAGAGGGAAAGCAGGGAAATTTTCTCATTCATCTCTTGGATAATTTTCCAATTGTAAGGAGAAATATTAGAGATATCTATAATAGATTGATGACGTCATAAAAGTGCAAGTGGAATAGCATGATTTAGTTTATGAATGGATAGAGACAAATTTACATTTCAATTTAACAGAATTTCCCCTATTCGATGAGGGATGAAATGTTATAGAAATTATTGATAATGTTATGTAAAATCAGAGTGGCGCTAATTAGAAATTGCAATTAGGTTGATTCTTTTTGCAGGTTGGCATCCATAATCGGTTTCCGTATAGGATACCTTCTTGGATCGAACCGGTTCTTCTATTCAGTTGATCTAGTTATATATTTACGCAGCTCAAAGGTTCAAAGAATTTGCTCAGAGACGGAGAAAGTTCAAGATTCTTCGGGTTTGATTCAAAGATAATTTGAATATTAATTTCTTCTTTGATAGAGCACATTAAAGATTTCGAAATAGCAGAAAATGCATTGCTTGACTTTTGGGTTAACTCTTTTTAAAAAAAAAAAATAGAGGTTAGGTTAGGTTATTGTGGCTGACCTCTCTCTGAGAGGACACACTTTGGCCGAAAAGGCCCATTGTTATACCACCGAGATTCTCTTAAAAAACCTACCTACTTATATTAGCCGATTTCGAACGCCAGAATTATTGTGATATCACTTTAACTTCGTTTTATCACAGAGCTTTTTTAAGAAGCAATTTTTGGCAAATTATTACTGCCGGAAAAATTGCCAATTCTTACCGACAGGTGGGTACCGTTCGAAAGAAAAATCTTTTCTATATTAAATTTTGTTCTGCTTCAGCCGGGGATTGAACCCACGACCTACAGATCAGAAGGCTAACGCACTAACCACTGAGCAACGGCACCCATTAAATAAATATAACTGTCATCCAATTTGAGAGTCATTGTCCTGGGGGGTGAAACAAATCAGTTTCAAACGATAGCATTTGAATTCAGTAACAAAAGCCCTAATCAATTTCTACTGCCTAATTTTCAAATGCTATCGTTTGAGACTAGTTTGGTTCATCCTCGAAACAACGATCCTCAAATTGTTGAATGGAGCTAACACACGATACAATAGTTGCTTAAAAATAAAGTAATTAAAATCTTAATTCGTTTTCTACATGTTACCCATAATTCGTATAAGTTATTTGTCTTTGGTGACCATTAGTGAAATTTTTTGGAGAATATTGGGTGTTCCATAAAGTTCGGTAACAAATTGTCGGTAGTGGCTCCAAAATGTAACATCTCTGGTAATATTAATTGCATTTGGCTATACTGTAGATTGTTTGAAAAATGACATTTTAAGCTTCATTTTGTTAAAGGACATTATTATTTTGTGAAAAATTATCTACGTTTAAAAATCAGTCAAAATTCTAAACATTATCGTCATATTTTACTTTTCTATTAAAGAAAATATAAGAATGCGCCGCAGGCTGCTGAAACAATTTTTGAAGTTTACGGAAAAGTGGTTTGACCATTTGCAATCTGATAATTTTGATGTTAAAGATGCACCTCGCTCTGGTCGATCAATCACTGAAAAAGTCGATGAAATCATGGAAAAAATTAAGCAAGACTAGCACAGAAGCAGCCTGAACGTTGCTGGAGAATTAGGCATTCAACACCAAATAGTTATCAACCATTTGAAGAAAGCTGGATACACAAAGGAGCTCGATGTTGGGGTGAGACATGAATTAACAGTTAAAAATTTAATGGACCGAATGTACATTTGCGATTCATTTCTAAAGCGAATGATTACAGGCGATGGAAAGTGGATCACGTATGAGAATAGTGTGCGAAAAAGATCATGAACGAAGCGAGGTGAGACTTCAAAAACGGTGGCAAAGCCAGGATTGATACCAAGAAAGGTAATGACATGTGTGTCTGCTGGGATTGGAAGGGAATTGTTAATCAAAAATTGTTGGTCAAAAGATTAATTCTGATCCCTACTGTCAACAATTAATGACATTGAAGCAAGTAATACAATTAAAACGGCCAGAATAGATCAACAGAAAAGGTGTTGTGTTCCTTCATAACAACGCCAGACCCCACACATCTTTGATGACCCGGCAGAAACTGAAAGAGCTTGGCTGGGAAGTTTTGATATATTCACCATATAGCTCGGGCCTTGCATCTTCAGATTATCATTTGTTTTGATCTCTTGAGAACTATGTTTATGATGTAAATTTAAATTCCGTAGAGGCCTGCAAAACGCACTTGGATCAGTTTTTCGCTCAGAAAACCTAGAAGTTCTGCACAGATGGAATAATGGATTTACTCAAAAAAATGCCTAATGGTTATCGATCAAAACGGCACATAGTTGGTTTAATAAGACTCGTTTAAAATGTAAGAAAAAAGTGCTTCGGTAGAATTTGTAACCGAACACCCAATATTTAAGTTGCAGACTTTCACCTTTGATCTCCTCAAATGTTGCTTTTTAATGGGTTTTTCGACTATCCTAAATGAAATTATGCATATGGTTTTTCAAATTCTATCATTCTACTTTTGACAGACATTTTAAACCACTATAAAAAATAATTGTGACGTAGTGGAGGAGAGAAGGGTTATGTCTGAAGTCAAATGCTATCGTTTGGGATTAGTTTGGTTCACACCCGAGAAAGTGTGCTTCACTGTGCAATAAATAACACTTTTGAAGAATTTTGGCCAAGCTGCTTTTATCGCATTTTCATTTTCTAAGCAATTTCTCCAGCCTTCACACTTTTCCTTTTGTTTCCTCGTAAATTTTTTATTAACCGGGTAACAGCTTTAGCGTAAATTTGAAATTGATTTTAGTATCAATTAAATACTCAAGTGAGTATCCTAAATCCGGCTCTTCTTTTTAGCTAGTTCGCTCATATAACAACCCTTTTCCCTTGTGGCCATTTAAAAATATTTATTACATCCTGTATTTGTAAATTCACAAATATTTTAAAGCTTTCAAAAGGTAAAGGTACAATAAGTACTGCATTGTGCAGTAATTTTGAGCAGAGAACGTTTAATACCAGAGAAGTCCTACTTTGGCTTTTGAGCTTATTTCTGATTACAAATATCAGGGTCACTTAACAGAGTTGTAGAATACAGAGATTTTGAAGAGAGCAATGCCATGACCAGAAGAGCATATGCTGTAAATTAACAAAGCTAATTAACATAAGATATATTGAAATAAGATTACATAATAGTAAATATTTTTATGAATGCTCAAAAGCCAAAGTAGGACTTCTCTGGTTATAGCAAGTTACAAATTTTGTAAATTCCGAGGTTAGTCGCTTCGAATACTTGGTGTGGGCGTTGCTATTGACCGATCATGTCCAATATCAATCCCTCCGTACCCTTGGATCATATGCTAAATCTAAAATCTAAATATGCTTATGCTAAATTTTGTCAAAATAGCTCAATATTTGCTCAAGTTATTGTGCGAAACAGCCAGGTGACGGACAGACGGACGGACGGACGGACGTCGTTAAATCGAAACGATATTGTTTTCTATATTAACAATTGCATTGAAATCACATCAATTGGCCATTCGAAAACCTAAAGGGGTACACTCACAAGTCAATCAATGCGACTTGATGTCAATTACATCAAAAATCAGCTCGCTTCAATTCATACTTCCGATAAAACTTCAAGTAAAGTCAAACTTACCCCTATGGTCCCTCTTTGATGATTCTATGTATCATTTTGCAGATTTCAAACAATTCTCATTGGGTTCAACCATAGCACAGTACGCTTTAAATAAATCGAAAAGAAACATCCATCAGTATTAATTACACAAATTAAAATGAAAAAAAAAATCTTACAGTCGGCTGGGGCCGACCAAATTATACCCTGCATATGTATATATATCTTCTTCTTCTTATGTGGCCATAACAACCGAATATCGATTTAGGCCGAAAATAACATGCTTCGCCAGCCATCTCTGTTCTTCGCTAGCTGGCGCCAGTTAGAAATTCCAAGCGCCGTCAGGTTCTCCAGTACTTGGTCTTTCCACCGGAGGTTTGGTCTTCCTCTTTTGCGTCGTCCTCCAGCGGGTTCCGAATATAACACCTTCTTAGCTGGAGCGTGTTCTTCCATTCGCTCGACATGACCTAGCCAGCGCAGCCGCTGGATTTTGATGCGCTTTACTATGTCAATATCGGCATACAGCTCGTACAGCTCATGGTTGTACCTTATTCGGTACTCGCCACCAACGCAAATAGGTCCAAAGATCCTGCGTAGGACTTTTCTCTCGAAAACTCCAAGTATTCGCTCATCCGAGGTGGAAATTGCCCAGGCTTCAGCGCCATATGTTAGGACAGGCATGATGAGAGACTTGTAGAGTGTAGTTTTCGTTCTTCGAGAGAGGGCTCGACTTCTCAATTGCTTACCCAGCCCAAAGTAACACCTGTTAGCAAGAGTTATCCTACGCATGATCTCCAAGCTGACGTCATTACTGCTGTTAATGCTGGTTCCAAGATAGACAAAGTCCCTTACTACTTCAAAAGCGTAGTTGTCAACAGTGACGTGCTGTCCAAGACGCCGGGACTCTTTGTTTGTTGACACTAGATACTTCGTCTTGCCCTCGTTCACCGTGAGACCCATCCGACGCGACTCTCTTTCCAACTCTGAGAATGCTGCACTGACTGCTCGCGTGTTCATGCCGATTATGTCAATATCGTCGGCATACGCTAACAGCATTACACTTTTGTTGAAGATAGTGCCATTATGTCGTAGATCAGCAGCTCGTATTATTTTCTCCATAATAAGATTGAAGAAGTCGCATGATAACGAATCACCTTGTCTGAAACCCCGTTCGGTATTAAACGGTGCGGAGAGGTCCTTTCCAATTTTCACTGCACAACGGGAGTTATGCAGTGTCATTCTACAAAGTCGAATGAGCTTTGCAGGAATACCGAACTCAGACATTGTTGCGTAGAGGTAATCCCTTACCGGACTGTCGAAAGCGGCTTTATAATCAACAAATAGGTGGTGTGTGTCGATCTGTTTTTCTTGGGTCTTCTCCAGGATTTGGCGCAGTGTGAAAATCTGGTCGATGGTGGATTTACCAGGTCTGAAGCCACACTGATAAGGTCCAATCAGGTTGCTGAGCATAGGCTTCAATCTTTCACACAGTACGCTCGATAGAACCTTGGTTGACTTTGACGAAGTACTTTGTATGTTATGAGAGTTCTAAAAGATATAATTTAAAGGAGGTTTTTAAGATAATTCCGAGACTTAGTATGGGAGCTATATAAAAAGTTGGGTGGCTTACTTCTTTCTTGTAAATCCAATTAATTTTTCAATATTAATCCACACCTTAAATTTGTTTGTTCGTAGTTCGTAAGTTATAGCGGTTTAAATTTTTTAAAATTTTCGCAACTTTGTATGGTAGCCCCATTAAGAAGTGGGCGTGGCATGTTGATTCTTGCCAGATTATGTACAACTACCATATTAACCTAAGTATTAATTATGATTGTTCTAGACAGAATATTGCAGAAGCTGCAGCTATCTCAATTTAAAAGAAATTCAGTCATCCTGTATGGGAGCCACTATAAACAATGGACGTGGCTGGCCCATTTTTTGTGGGTATATTTGCTCTTACAATACTAATCCACACCTTCAATCTGGTTGTTCTACGCTAAATAGTTTGTAAGTTATGGCGGTTAAAATTTTTGTTTAATTTCCTCAACTTTGTATGGGAGCCCCAATAAGAAGTGGGCGTGGTATGCTGATTTTTTGCCAGATTATTTCCGACTACCATGTTAATCTAAGTGTCAATTATGGTTATTCTGGACAGAAGATTATAGGAGTTACAGCTGTTTCAATTTAAAAGAAGTACAGACACTTTGTATGAGAGCTACGCTAAAAAGTAGGCGTGGCTCACCCACTTTTGGCGAGGTTATATAGTAGTATAATATAACTCTATGTGCCAAATATTGTTGTTCCAAGTGGTATATTATGTGAGTTATGCCAAGTTAAAGATTTTGAAAATTCCGAGGTTAGTCGCTTTGAATGCTTGGTGTGGGCGTGGTTATTGACCGATCATGCCCAATATCAATCCCCTCCGTACCCTTGGATCATAGATTACTTATGCCAAATTTCATCGAAATAGCTCAATATTTACTCAAGTTATCGTGCGAACCAGCCAGGTGACAGACAGACGGACGGACGGACGGACGGACGGACGGACGGACGGACGGACGGACATCGTTAAATCGAAAATTTAATCGACGCTGATCACGAATATATATCTATGTCTATATCTCCGGAGATTCCTTCAAGTGGACACAAACATCTGACCGAAATGAATATACCTTGCATATTGTATTATGCAGGGTATAAAAATTATATAAAAAAGATTATATGAAATGACAAAAATTAAAAAAAAAAAAAAAAAAAAAATAGTGCCATAATAATAAAAAACTTACAAAATAGTATAAATAGCATAAAATAAAATATATATTGTACATTTATTAAAAACAAATCGATCTGAATAAAAGGATTAATACAATATAGTAAAATATGAATAAATCATTATATAAAAAAAAAAAATATATTAATTTACAAAGGTAATTATTTACATAAGATTAACATAACATAATTGTAATTTATTGAAGACAAATCGATATGAATAAAATGATAAATAAAATATGATGAAATATGAAGAAACCGTTATTTAAAAAAATCATATTAATTACTTACAAAGGTAATTATTTACATTACAAGAGAGTAGGTGGTACGTAAGTGTGAAAGTATGAATACATCTATAATACATGTGGTAGTTAGAGTTTTAATTTTAATTTACTTCTTCTGCTTCTTCTTCTTTTATACTGCTACTAAATCACTTTACCTGTCCACACGGCTTCCTCTTGGCAATATGTTTTAGCATGTGGTCATGCCGTACAAAGAATTTATTGCACGTCGGACAGCTATATGTTTTCTTTAAATCCTTGGGTTCGCGGTGTTGCACACCATGACGATTTAAATTGTGCATATGATGGAATTTTTTTGGGCACATTGAACTTTGAAAACGCTTATTTACGTTTACATGTCGTTTAGCATGTGTTGCGCACTCTTCCGCGGTTTTAAATTTTCTTGCCGCAATTTTCGCACTTGATTTGGCGTTCAGCACCGTGCAACTGCTTGTAGTGTTTCTTGAAATAGCAGTTACTGCTAAAAATCCTCTTGCAGATATTGCATTCGGTACGACCACCATCTACGCGATGCGACACTTGACTAACACTTGTCAATATGCTGGGGCGCATCGATAACTATAGGAATGGTGTTGCATTGCAGCTCCTGCTGGTCCATTATATTGGAGTGCTGCTGCGAAATTTGTAGCGCCAGTTGTGACATTTGTCACAACGAAATTGTTCAAAATTGTCTAATAAAATTTTATAATAGACACAATGATTATTTAACATTTATTCAACAATAAAGCAAAAATAATAACAAGAAAAATAAAAACCCAAAAAAAAAAAAAAAAAAAAAAATTATTACCTTTTCATTATTATCCGTTAAAGTATTTAACTCATTTGTGGATGTTTGTTCAATCGGTTGAAAGCTTTTGACACCAGAGCGTTTACCATGTGCTGAGTGATATGAATATTTAAAAAAAGTACATATATACATATATACATGAATTTTTGTGAGTATACACATAAATAAAGAATATAATAAAATTATCTTACCACCCCAACACGAGTGTCCATCGTGCACTATTACGTGACTCTGATATTTGCAATCAGAAATAAGCTCAAAAGCCAAAGTAGGACTTGTCTGGTATTAAACGTTCTCTGGTAAAATCAACAAACTAGTAATTTAATTATCCGTAAGTGTTCGAGGATAACGTGTACTTTTATTTTTATAAATTTGGAACCGACAACTTTTCTATTATAGTACCGAAAATTCGGTTGTAGTATTAGATGGAAAATAGAAGTAGTATTAAAAATAGGCAAATTTTTAACTATGTAAAGTTAAGAAAACGGTTCAAAAATCGTAATTGCTATGCTCACTTCAAGTTCCTGTTATTTTAAAAGCTTTGAATATTTTCCTATACAAAATTAGTTTCTAGTTTTCAAAAAGCTTTCAAGTTAAAGAATCAACTTGATAACATTCTGGTGAATATATGGTTTGAGGAGTGAGAATAGCATAACATAAGCTTTAGTCCTGAGCCGTTTGTTAAAAAGACCATTTGCACCACATCATATAAATAAAATTTGTATACATACACTCTGTCAAATAACTATAGCACTTTTTATGTATGATAATATATGCCTTGCGAATCTTATAACGTTTCTTTCTATTTGAAAATCGATTACACTCAATTGTTCTTTCTCTTGATAACTGGCAACAGTTTTATTTTTCCCCATACATTTCTGGGTTTTTCAAAAAATTGTAAATGACTTTCTTGATTCTACTAAGCTTTTCAGCAATGTCTCTAATTGTCATCCTTTCGGAATAACAACTCTATTTGCCCTTGTTCCTTTTCACTTAAAGTTGTTCTACGAAGCATTTAAATAAAAAATAAGAATAAAACTTTTTAACAGCTCTTCACTTACGCGCTTTTAATCACTGATTATCACAAAATGAAAGAAACGACTAGTGCTATAGTTATTTGTTAAATAAGATAAGTGCAAAAATTGTGCCTCAACAAATTTAATAACGGTATCTAAAAGAGAGTGAACAAAATTGTTTGATATTTGTTGTATTGTTAGACATCAAAAGAAGAAAAATTGAGTGTAATTGATTTTCAAATAAAAAGTAACATACGCAAAGCTTATATTATCATACATAAAAGTGCTATAGTTATATCTGAATTAATGTGTTTGGAAATAAGAAACACTTGAAAATACAATATTTAAGATTCTCTGTTGTTTCGATTGTGTGGACGACAAGATACTCAATGACACTCAATTTTAGCATAGACATGAACCATAGTAAAAAGACAGGGTTATCAAACAAATTGAAACTTTAAAATTCCTGATAAATTTGAAGAAGAGAGTTGATTAGAGAACGTTGTTGAATGAGTATTGAAAACTAACAGCTACTCAGCGAGAGATGTCGCATTCGTTATTATTTTAAATTACTGTATATTACAGTATTTAAGTACTATGGGTCTAACATCACTGGCTGTCAGCAAAAAATGTCCATTTATTTGTTTATTTATTTATTCATTGGTTAGGTAGTCTTAAATGAAACACATATAATACATTTTCTTTTAATTTTATATAATTATATATAGATATATTTATATTTATATATATTTGTTGCTTTTTTTTTGTTTGTTTGTTTGTTAAATTTTATGCTTTTTTATATTTTTTGATGGTTTTTGAATATAATTGTGTTGTTCTTATATTTTCTTATTTCTGCATAATTGTTGCGGTTTGTTGTTGTTAGCTTTTACTTAATTTGTTCTTTATTTTGGTTTCTTGCTACTACTATATAATTAGTAATTTGTTAAAATATTCATTTAATAATTATTTATGGTTGCTGTGTTGCTATAATAATAATAATGATAATAATCGTAATAATAATATTAATAATAATAATCAACGTAATCATCTTCATCATGCTAGTGTGCTTGCATCAGCTAGTATGTACTACGTATCTTTCATATGTATGCATTGGTTTTTTTCGGTCCATTTTTCTGTTCATAATGGAATTCCTACAAATTAGAATTTAAACATTTAATCGATATATAAGTATTTTGTATAAATTATTATTAAGATAGATGCTAGAATGCAGAATAGTAATAGAGTACATGGGTTAGAGAGGAAGAATAATTAAGAGATTTGATTCAAAGTGGAAGAAAGAGACAAATATATTAACATAGTTTTTAAAGTGTACAACACAGTGTATATTTCATATTTTATTCATATTTTTTTTTGCAATAAATATTTATGTAGTTGCTATAAATTATTATAATTCAAATTGTATTTGCTTTATTTAAATTTATTGATCGTTTTCTTCTATGAAATTGTGACTTTGATTTTGTAAAATAATTTTGCACATATTAATAACCATTTGTTTTGAAAAAATTTGAATACAAGCAAAAATTTCTAGTATTTCAATTGCAAACCTTTTTGTGTTTTTTAACGAAATTTTTTATTCTAAAGCATTTTTTGTTTGTTTGTTTGTTTTGAAAAAGTACATATTGCTTGCTCAGCGCTCCAAATTTATTTTTATCTAAAATGTGTTTTTTTTTTAAATTTGAATTTTTGTCTGCTTCCACTTTTCATACAACATCAACATTTCTACTTAATTTAATAATGTAGGTTTTTTTTTTGTTCATTTTATATATAAATTTGTTGGTTTTAAATGAATTTATTCAGTTTTATAAACTATAAACTACGTACACACACATAAAAAGAGAGAAAAATCTGTTTGTTTATATTTTTGAATTGCTATATCCTTTTTTTAATATCTTACCTACATAGAATTTATTTGCTTTTTTTATAATTTTTGCTTTATTTGCTTTTTTATCGTCATATAGTACTATTTATTTGTGTACATAGTGTTTCAAATGTGTCCGAACTCTGTACTCTGTGGGCTTGCATAATGACGCCTTTATTTGTGTGAATTTTAAGGCATACACCTTCACTCTAATTTTTTTACATACTCACACTCTCTAAAAGCTTCTTGAGCATCAGTTTGTAAGCTTTCGAAACACTCTGTGCATTCTTGTAGAGTTTACAACTTTTTACTTTTTTTTTTTTTAATTATATTTTAATAAGATTTGTATGCTTTTGTGTTTTTTGATACTGAAATAATAATTAATATATTTTGCTTATAATTCATTTATTTATTTATATGACTGTTGTATTTTTTTTTTGAATTTTCTTTTTCTTTTTACCATTGTTGATATGCAAATAAGACGAAACCTTTTCTTTTGTTTTTTTTTTGTATTTACCAAGATTTTCGTAAAAATAGATTTTTTGAAAACAATAATTACATTCTAGTAACGAATAATGAAATCAAAAAAAAAAAAAAACAAAAGAATAAATAATAAATTTTGGGAAATTCAAGCAATTTGTAAACAGCAATTTTAACAGCAGTTAATTTCGTTTCAGTCTTTCCAAACAGTTTTTTTTTTTACACAAATTTTCTTCAAAAATCATACAATTTACATACTATATAGTGTCTATATATTTATTGGGGATTTAGAAATCAGTTTTCAGTTCGCATTTGCAATTTATATTAGTAGTTTTTGCATATCTCGCCTTTTGCAAAACAGTAATATGAAATTAAAAGAAAAATAAATTTAATAAATTGGCTCATAGTTCTAATTCAAATTAAAATCATCTGAAATTTTGTATTGACTAGTTTGACATATTTCTCTTACGAAAATCTGTCAAAAAAGCCAATAATAAATTTATTATGATATTAATTTTGATTATAATTATACCGGCCATTATTATTTTTCTCTTTAATTTTGCTTTTTTTTTAAACATTTATTTTATTAATTTCATATTTATTTATTATTGTAATTATTATGATGTATTGTTAATGTCATATTTCTAAATGAAAATTAATTTATTATTCTTTTAAAGTGTTTTTCTGTTTGTTTGTTTATATTTGCTTTGCTCGAAAAGTGAAGGAATGGAAAATATATTATTAAAGTGAAGAAGAATCATCACGTTCGTTTTATTTAGTACACTTTCAAGTTACTTTCATTTCATTGTCATTCTAAGCAAAATCCCGAAAAGTATACAAGACAAATTGTAAGACGAAAAGCACCTGACGAATTTCGCTTGGCAACCCTGAAAGCCTAAAGCGCAATAATTTACCAAATAATATCATTAAAATATATAACGGATTAATTAAATATTATTGAAAAATAATTTTAAGAGGGATTACATTTTTAAGTTACAAAATATTTAAAGGAATTATTAACCACATAGATTAGAGCTGTTTCGAAAAAAAGTGAACAGAAAAATATGAGAAATTTAGGCTGGAAAAAATTCCAATTTTATTTGACAACGTGATTTTGTTATACAAAAATTTTAGTTGGAATATTTTCCAGAATATTTTCGTTATAATTGGCAATTTAGATTAATAATAATTCTTTCTAGAATTTTCGCATTCTATTACATATTTTTGTTGATACTAAAAATTTAGGATAATTCTTCTTCATATTTCAATAATTTTTCCTTTTCTTCTAATTTATTTGCAAATGCGTCTCTAGATAAATATTTTTATTTGTTGATTAATTGCAAAATAATATTGGGCTATGACATTGTTTTTTTTCCGTGCGCTTTAAAATATTCATTATTTGCTGGCTGGTTGGCTGGGCTTGTTTTGAATTAATTTGGTTTTTTTCATTGAGAATCCATTGAATTTATTACTTGTATTTATTGTTTCTATACGAAGGGTAGGTATGTATATGAATATTTAATATGTATACCATTATTAATTTTTTTTTTATTCTCCATTTATTTTTTTTGCTTTAAATTTTGTTTATTTTGCTGTTGCTGGCTATAAATATATACATATGTATGTAATTTTTTATAAATATTTTGCGACACATAGAAATCATTTGCGAAAGTATGTATGTATGTATGTATGTATGTATGTATGTAGGTAAGTATGTAATTAAAGTGAAACTATTATTTTCGTTTTCTTTTTGCTCATTACAGTATGTTAATATTAATAAATTTGTTATTATTATTTTTTTTTAATCTCGTATGTATATCCATTTATTGTATAGATGTAATATTATCATCTCGCTTTTATTTACTCAAAAAAAAAAAAATATACACATCATTTATGTATGTGTGCTTGCGTGTGTGTGTGTGAATAACATAGACACCGAAAAAATGAATTTATCTTGTTAATTCTTGTTCATATGTAGAATAAAGTAATTCTACTACTTTAAATTGAATTTCATTGGATTAAACATTTGCTTGCCTATGGATGAGGTGGGGGGAGATAATGTTGTATGTATAGGAAAATTAAATTTATATTTTTGTTTGAAGTTATGCGTGATTTTTCTTAATTTTTTGTTTTATTAGTTCTACTACAAATAGCATATGTGTGTATTTGGTTGTTTTCTCTTTTTTAATAGTATTACTAAATATATATCTATATTTCTTTTTGTATGCCTATGGGCGGTATTTTTTTAGCAAAAAAAAAAATAAAAATAAAAAAAATAAAATATTTAAATTAATAATTAAAAATAAAAAGAAACAAAGAAAATAGTTTCATAAATATTTTCACAACAAAATTAAAGAGAAATTTTTTTTATTTTATATGTTATAATAATAGAAGACAAATAAAAAAAAAAAAAACAAATCAACTACTTCCTAGGTACTTTGCATTATTTTCATCAGCAGGATGCTTCAATTTTCATCAACATGAATATATTTGTATGATAACAAATGTTTAGCAACATTTGTTCTATATGAATTATATTAGAAACAAACATGGGGAACCATAATCATTTTAAATATTGTTGCAAATTTTCAGCAACATTCGTACATTTGCCAGGCAACAAGTGTCTATCAACATTTCATTTCAACATCAATATTATTAGAAGCAAACTTGGGGAACCATAGTAATTTTAAATATTTATAGATTTTGATTTGATTGAATCTGATTTTTTTGAATTATTATGGTTTTGCTAAGAAAAAAAAACCTATTTATGTATTACTTTTGTATATTTTCATAAAAATGGAAATTCTAATCCATTATCTTTGAAATAAAAAATTTGTGTCTGACACTTGTTTTTAGGGGATATATATACATATATCGAAATTATCATGAAGGGATCATAGCATCGATTCTGTGTGACCATATTAAATAGTGTTCATGATTCATGCATTTCCTGCTAGATTATTTATCACTAAAATACAGGTGTTGAATATGTTGGTCATAGATAGAATATTAGGAAAGTCATGATGATTTAAAGTGGAATAAATTGGCGTGACTTAGTATTGCACCTGCATTAACCAGTGGGTATGTTTTAAAAATATTTGAAATTTTTTGCCACTGATGAAATTTCATACAAGAGTACCTACACTTGTACACAATACAGTGCGGCACGAACATTCATTGTAGAAATGTCCACAACCAAAAGAAGAAGAAGTATCAATCAAGTTGCTTTGGTTGACTTCTATCTAACGAATATGCCAGTTCTTATCACTTCATTCTAGATAGGAATCAAAGAAAACAATGTTTTTTCTTCATAAAGGTTCGGTTCGACGTTTATCAAAAATACAAAAATGCCATCTCGTGCAGCCCAGAATTTATGTACGTATGTACACAGATATCTAGTTCATTTTGAAAGCTTTAAAAATGAAATTTCAAATAAAATATAAATTAATTCTTTAACCAAGAGTACAAAATAAACAAACAAACACAAAAAATATATTTATAATGTATAATGCTTTTGCTGCTGCTGTTGCTGTTGTTGCTACTTTAATTGTTTAATATCTGCCTCGTTAAAAATCCCTGATAAAAATTATTTATTTATGATTTCTTCTTGTTTGTTGTTGTTGTTGTTGTTGTTTCTCTTTACACCATTATAATTTGTTTTTTGTTTTTTTTTAACTTCTTCCTTACTATACTGTATATTTAATTGTTGAGACGCCATCTTTACATACATACTATATATTTACTATTCATGCCCATCATAAGCATCACAAAAAAAAACACAATTTTTCATTAAATTTGTTATATCAGCCCTAAGACATATAAAAGTATAAAATGGAGGAATATTTTATTGCAATATTTTATATATTATATATATATATATATTATATATATATATATATATATATATATATATATACATATATATATATATATATATATATTTATATATATATATATATATATATATATGTATATATATATATATATATATATGTATATATATATATATATATATATATATATATATATATATATATATATATATATATATATACGTAAATGTATTTTAAAAATTGATTTTTCTCCTTGCAATTTCTTGTTATCTCTTCACCTTAAAATTTAAACATTCAATAGATTTTGTTGTTGTTGTTTGTATGTTAGCTTTTCAAGTTAAAAATTGCATGTAATTCATATAGTTGCTGCTGTTATTTTTCTTATATTATATAGAGTACCTACATACAATATATATGTATGTATATATAAATTGTTTGTTGTGGTTTTTTGTCTTATTTGACATTTGTTATGTATTTTTTGAATATATTTTTAGTATTACTTAATATTATTATTATTATCGGTTTATCATTTAATTTCATTTTATTATTTTTTAAATAATTTATCACACCATTTAAACTATTTTGAAATATATTTAATATATGTATATTTATATATGCTGGCGGGGAGGTTTGCTTTGTCGTTCATATTATATAGATAAATAACTACTACTATTTTTATTTATTTATTTATTGAATATATGTATGTACACATATTTGAATCGTTCTTTAATTTTTCAACACACACCATATATACTACCAGTTGCTGTTGATACTCAGTTCTGCATTTCAGTATGAATTCATTAATTTATATTGTATATAGAATTGGTTGTGATAGTTATCTAGTCAAGTGTTTATGTTATTTTTTTTATTTTTATTTTTTATTATAAGTATCTACATGTAAGTGTATATTGTTATGATTATTATTGTTGTTAATATTGAATTTCTATACTACTAATACTAAGTGTAATAATGTATCATTATTTAAACGGTTTCGATCAACTTTGTCAATCAGTATTATCATCTCATTCGCATATCACAATCATCATACGGTATGGTATGTATATAAGTATGTATGTATGTACGAGTCTGTATGTAAGTAAGTAAGAAGTGCTTGTAATTGCTTGTATGCATCATAAGTACAATAAATAGAAATTTATTCCATACTTGTATGTACAATAATAAAATTAAATATTTTTTTTTTTTAATATTCTATCCTAATCATGAAGTTATTTAGCTTTTTCTGTATGTTTTTATTGCTCTTAGATATATGTATGTAAGTAAAAACCAAAGAAAAGAAGCTACATATTTAATTCAATTGAAATGAAATTGTATACAAATTATTATGTGAACGAGTATAAAAGTTGCGTCTTATCTTCTTTTTCGTTATTGATTCAATGCGAATTTTACTTCACTAAAATCCCTACCATAGTTTGTATTAATGAATATAGTAATGCAGCATTAGTTTGTTTAACGCATTCAATGTACACCCCTATCATATGTTCCGATTAAAATACGAATTTGAAAGAATTTTTTGGAAATATGTTTTTCTACTAATAATTTGCATATAACTAAAAATATCATTGGAAATTCAAGGGTTCAAATCATCAAATAGCCGTGAATATGACTAAATTAACGCCAAACGAATAAATAGCATATATTGTATAATATATTGTATATATATAACACTTCTGCTTCGCTATATGGTCTTCTTTAATTATGATACTTTTTCGATATTCGGACCATAATGTTCCGTTATACGGCCAAACTAATATCGAAATTTTTATTTTTCCATTTATGGAGATAAAAGTTTCAACATTATGGCGAAATTAAATTCTTGTTCGAAAATTGAAAGGGCTCCAATTGTATTCGAATGGTGTTCTTATTAAAATAACTCATTCGTTATAAGGTTTTCGCTTTATGACCGTCTTGAATGTTACGCATCTAGGCCGTATAGCGAGGTATACGTGTACTTAAATTTCTAAGAAAGGCAATTTTTTAGAATTTTTCGAAAGTACGATACTTTCGCCTTGAAATTTTTATTGTGGTTAGTTTTTCGTTTTTGAATAATTCTATTCGTACATGTTATATTTATATGCATATTTCTATGACAGCAATTAGTCGCAATCTCTTGGAATTTTTTGAAAGTACGATATTTCTGCCTTCACATTTTTATTGTGGTTAATTTTTCTTTTTCTAATAATTCGATTCAACCAGCTGCTCTCATTAGCTCTCAGCTCAGCCACCTGCACAAAGGTATGCAAGCAATCAAACTATAGCCCATACACACCAGCCGATATTGAATTGCTAGTAAGACAAAAAAGAAGACTCCGAAGACAATGGCAAGAATTCAGATCACCGAATCTGAAAACACAGCTACAGCACTGCACTCGAAAGTTAAAGCAAGCCTTAAAAAATAAAAACAACAAAGAGTTAGAAGAGCACATAGCGAAATTAACACCTGGTGAAGCGTCAGACTACTCTTTGTGGAAATCAGCAAAAAAATCAAATCGGCCAATTCTCACTGATTCCCCCATCCGTTTGAGTGACGTTAATTGGGCTAGAAGCAACTGTGAGAAGGGTTTGGCTTTTGCAAACCACCTAAAAAGTGTGTTTACACCCAATCCACCCTCTTCACAGTCCTCATTACCAATATTAACTTCTCAACCTTGCTCAATAACGCTCAAAATTAAAAAAAGGACATATTCAAAGCAATTTATAAAGATTTAAACCCAAAAAAATCACCTGGTCCAGATAAAATTACCGGTAAAATGATAAAAGAGCTACCTCCGGCTTCAGTAATTCATCTGATGCACATTTTCAATGCTATCCTTCGTATTAAACACTATCCCAAATGCTGGAAAACTTCAAAAATTATTATGATAGCAAAACCAGGAAAAGACCCTACAAAAGTTGCATCGTACAGACCTATTAGCCTCCTGCCTCTACTTTCTAAAGTATTCGAAAAGCTACTTGTCATGAATATAACTCCATTTATTAATCTCAACCAACTGATTCCTCAACATCAGTTTGGATTTAGAAAACAGCACGGCACAATAGAACAAGTCCACCGCATTGTAACTCTGATAAGGAACACTTTTGAAGAAAAAAAGTATTGCTCAGCTGTCTTTCTTGATATCACTCAAGCTTTCGATAAAGTATGGCACGATGGCCTTATTTACAAACTCAAACTATTACTGCCTGCAAATGTCTCCTCATTGCTTAGTAGCTACCTCACGAAAAGACAATTTCTCGTACATCACAAGGATTACACATCAAATCCATTGGATATTCACGCTGGCGTTCCTCAAGGAAGCGTTTTGGGTCCCTTACTGTATCTCTTATACACTTCAGATATGCCCAACAATAACTATACATTCATATCGACCTTTGCTGATGATACGGCAATATTGTGCTCTCGCTCTAACCCCATAGAAGCTACTAAACTCCTGCAGACTCATGTCGATTCTCTCGAAATCTGGCTAGCGAAATGGCGTATAAAAGTCAATGAATCAAAGAGCGTACATGTAACCTTCACGCTAAGGCTAGATACATGTCCCCCACTTAAAATTAATGGCCAATCAGTTCCACAATGTTCCTCAACAAAGTACTTGGGTATTCACCTCGACAGAAGGCTGACATGGAAAAATCACATAGAGGCAAAGAAAACTCAGATCAAGCTTAAAATGAATCAGTTATGGTGGCTGTTACACAAAAGATCAAAGTTGAATCTTGAATACAAAGTGCTATTATATAAAGCAATCCTGAAACCAATCTGGACTTATGGTATTCAGTTTTGGGGCACCGCATCTCCCTCTAATATCGAAAAATTGCAGCGAATACAATCCAAGTGTCTGCGAATTATTGTAAATGCGCCTTGGTATATGAGGAACGTTAACATCCATCGAGATTTAAATGTATCCACAATTTCTGAGGAAGTTGCAATGTCCTGCAGAAGCTACATTCAAAAATTACACAATCATCCGAATCCCCTTGCTAGGCAATTGTTGCTGAGCAAGGGACATCGTCGATTAAAAAGAAAAGACACACTGAATATGCTGTAAAATTGCTACATCTCGCGACTCACCAAATTGTGATGGAACGTAGGGGATATCACATAGTTTTATTTAGTTTGTAAGATTTTAATACTTATTGTTAGTTTCTTGTATAAGAAAGATTCAATAAAAAAAAATAAGCTAAAAAAAAAAAAAAAAAAAAAAAAAAAAAAAAAATAATTCGATTCGAACATGTTGTATTTATATGCATATTCAAAGTCAACAAACGAACGTTCGGAAAATATGATAAGGGGGTTAATTTGTTTTCAACTCAACTTTTTTCCTCTTTCGCAACTTGATACGATATTTAGTATTCATAAATAGCTCCATGGCTCAGTTGGATAGTGTGCTGGATGTTAATATTGGGTTCACAATGTATTGATGAACCCGAAATGTGGAACATAACCCCATAAAGACATACTTCAAATAAAGCATGATGTTACAATGAGAAAGGAAATGTACAAATTCTGCAACCCCATACATAATAGCACACGAACAATGGGACGAAGTAGGACTCAAGTTGGTAGTTTGATGTGGTTGATCTCCAAATAAAAAATTAGAATAAGTGTGTTGCTGTTCTCCGCACAAGTTACTTAAGAAGATATAGAAAATTTAATTCTTTCAAATATAATAAAACAAGCTTGAAATAAATTTAAATAAATAATTCGATGGAAAATATTAAAAATTCTTATACTCTTTCGTTCATGCCTATTATAATTAACAATTATTTATAGTATTTTATAAATTGGGTTTTTTATTTGTTTAATCATTTTCGATTTCGATTTATCACCCTTGGTGCCTTACTGAAGCCTTTTTAATGTAGTTGTTTTAGTTCTTGTGTTTTTTTTTTTTCTCTCTATACAATTATCGAATTCTATATACTATGTTAGATTTACATACAAATATATTTATTTTCATCAGACTATTATCACTACTAGTAGTATTTTCATAGCTATTATAAATATTATTATCCAAATGAGTGTTATTAGTATCATTATTATAATTAGATTGATTACATACAACATTATTTTTATTATTCTTAAAAATTTAGACATTTAGAAAAAAATGTTTATTTAAAGAAGAAAATCTTACACATTAACACATGAGACACTACTGAATGAAATGCTATTTTACAATTTATTAAAAGTCTAAATTGCATAAATCTTTTCGTTCGTTAATTATTTTATTTATTCATTCTTCAATTTGTGTGTGTGTGTGTCTGTGGTTTTCACACATTTCTATTATAATTGTTCATCAGTTATTGTGTTTATGCAAAAATAGACTTTGCTACTATCACATTTAGTATTAGAAGAGGTTCTTTATGGGCATTGTTATGAATGCGGGATGGAGGTACGCTCCAGTGATGGCGGCACCACCACCACCACAACCAAGTTCCTTTGCCGCACAATCAAACATTTTACAAATAAATGTACCTATATTTTTTTGTTTTATTTGCATGTTTTTTTTTGTTGCTTTTGTTTTTAGCTTTTCGAATATAAATAATAATAAAAATGAATCATTTAATTATAGATAATTATTATCATTAGTTATTTTATTTAATTTGAAAATTGCTATTTTAGTATTCCATTTTTTTGTGTTTATGCATTTTTTTTTCTATTTGTTTTAATACTAGTATCATAGCTATTTTGTGAGTATCGTTCTCTATTTTTACAAGGGGGTTTTATTTTTATTTTTTAATTGTTATTTTAATATCTCTTAACTACTAAGTGTTTTTGGGAATTTTCAATTTTATATAATTTTAGTTTAAAATATCTATATAGTTTAAAAAATTAAAAGAATAATAATGTAAAGAACTAGGTACATAATACCATAAACTAAATGCATGAATATTCGATAACTCTGTTACAATTATTTGCATTTGCTCAAAGAAGATTCCAAAATATATTAAAAAGCATGCTAGATGACACAAATTAAAAGTAGTTAATAATGATAAATGTATCATTTTAGACTTTGGATATAATCAGGTGGCAAATTTTTTTTTTCGAACATAGTTTCATTAACTTTTCGATCAGATATACAAAGCTATTGAGCTAAAATTTGGCATATAAACATATTTTTATTATCAAATAAAGCCAAATCAAGAATGGGTGTCATGTGATAAAGATAACGCATGTATCCCATACAAATATTGGTTTTCGAATATAGGTTTTTTGAATTTGCTCACAGGCAAATACAGTTATCGAACTGAAACTTGACTGATAAGATTCATTTGATCAATTAACAGATGAGATCAAGAATAACCGTAATCAGACGAAAGCATCGCATACTTTCTATACAAACGTTTAATTTCGAATATAGAATTTTTTTATTTTACGTAGTGAAATGTATAGTTTTCGAACTGAAACTTGACCAGAAGGATTCATTAAATTTACAAACGAATATGTTGGAGAATGGATGTCTTCAGATGCAAAATACTCAAATCTCCTATTCAAATGTTTGTTTTCGTATAAAGGTTTTTCATTTAGCTCAGAAGAATATCAAATTATCGTGCTGAAAATTCGTATAATAAATTCATTTGATCAACTAACTTATACAATCGAGAATGGGTGTAATTGGATGAAATTAACACAAACTCTCCATACAAGTGTTGATTTTCGAATGTATATTTTTGGACTTTTGGTCGGAAAATGTCAAGTTATCGATCTGTAACTTGGCCTATGGGATTCATTTCATCAACTAACTGATGGTATTGAGAATTGATGTAATCGGATGAAAATTACACAAACCCCTAATACAAATTTTGATTTTCGAATGTACATTTTTGACATTACGCACTGAAATGTGGAGCTATCAAGCTGAAACATGTTATATAAAAATAGTTTTAGAAGAAAAGTGACTATATTTAAAATGAGTGAAATCGGATGAACTAAACAACGACCTTCCATACAAATGTTACTTTTCGAATATAGGTTTTTTGAACTTTGCGCCGATAAATATTAAGTTATCAAATTGAAACTTGACATAAAAGCTTCATTTAATCCAATTAATAGATTAGTTTAATAATAAGTATAATTAGATGAAAACAAAAGATCGCTTCCATACAAATGTCTGGTTTTCGAATATAGGTTTTTTGACTTTTCACACTGAAATATAAAGTCATCTAATTGAAACTGAGTATTTACAAATAGTTTTAATAACAAAGTAGCCATATCAAGAATTTGGCGTAATCGGATGAAGCAAACGGTTAGCTTCCATACAAATGTATGCTGTCAAAAGTAGTTTGATTTGGGTTGAGATGAGGAGGAGGAGGAGGAGGAGGAGGAGGTGAGGAGGGGTTCCTTTAAATTTGTGCAATTTCTACAAATGTATCTATTTATAGTAGTAATTAATTAAATACATATTCGTATTTATATTCATTATTGCTTAATGCTAACATAAGAAATTTGTTATAATTCCATTTCGATCAACTAAGTACCTAAATATACTATAAATTTTGAATTTATTATATATTTTCTTACATTTTACAATTATTACTTAGTTTTGTTAATCATTTGCTTCTTTTGACAATTGCAATCAATTGTTTTTGTCTATTTATTAAGTATGTTGTATGCATGCCTGTATACCTAGAAATACATATACGAGTATGTATGTAGAAGTTAATCTTATTGATTTTCATTTCAATGAAAACTATTGAAAATAGCTGCCATATATTTGTATGTATCTAAATATATTTATATAGTTTTTTTGTTTGTTATTACACATATCTATTTACATATATTTAAATGCTTTTCATTTGTATTTGTATTGCTCTAACGATACATACTATTTAGTATTTGTATGTATACATATATGTAAGTAGAAGTAATTTATAAGATAAAATAATAAAGTATGTATGTATGTATGTATTTATGAATGTTTATGAGTACCATGTATGTGTGAATTGTTGTAGAGCTGGATAACACATCTCATTTATGAATATTACTATTGTTTTTGTTATTGAATATTGAAATATATTTTGATGATGATTTATTGTGATGTCTTCTGCTTCTTTTCCTTTTGCTTCTGGATGAATCGTGCTTTTGTGATCTCCTACTTTAAGCTTTTATAATTGCCTTTGTATATTGCTGTGAAAGACATCAAGATCAAATATTAGTTTAATTGAATGGCATATTATTGAATTTTTACTCACCATTTTATATAGTATTTCATTAATTAGTCGATGATGAAGCTTCTTTCATTGGTCGTTTTTCTACGTTCGCCTCTTACATTAAATTCTACTTGGGGGTGGGTGTACTTCCTTCCATTGCCGTTACCTGAGCTTCGTTGAAATACCATTGATAGTTAGTGTATGTGTGTGTGTGTGTGTGCCGCCTTTAATGATATGTTTTATTATGTATGGATTTGCTATTCTATTTTGTTTTTCTTTCTTTCTATGGTTTTGTGATATTTTGTGGTGATTTATTATCATATATACTTATACTTATTCATATAATAGTCAATCTAGAGAAATTATGGGATACGATTATTTATATACAATTCATTTGTGTATGTGTCTTATGTATTCGAAATCAGGAGAATGTTTTATAATTATGCTGTTAATTTAATTTAATCTATTTATGATTTGATTGATACATTTTGAAAATCATAAGAAAACAATATTTAAATTGAGTTATAGCGAAATTTGAAGGAAAATAAATTTTTGTTAAATAAAAATATGACAAAATTGAAAAAAACGTATATTAAAGCAATTCTAGATTTCAATAAAATTTCCAAAAAAAAAAAAAATTAACTATAAATAATATTGAAACATTTCAAATTTTAGTTTCTTCATTGGATATTTTTAGATATTCCTGGTGATACATTTGTGTCAAATATGGACATACCACATACACTTGTCAAATTTCGACCCCTTAAGAAGTTTAACTCCCATATCGAACCTAAACACTGTAGCCTATATTATTCCCAAAGTGATAGATGATGTATGGGAGCTGGCTACATGTCATTCTAAATCTGCGTTAATCAACATTTATATAAAGTTTAGATGCACATTTTGTCAAATAAGTGTCAAATGAGTGATCAAATAAATCGCAAAATATCCATTATTAATCAAAATTAAGTTTTTTTCAAAATTAAGTTCATTTGAAATCTACACAATTTTGTTGAAGTCATTTCTAGGGATTGCCTTCAGTACCTTCATCCACTCAATGCCTTTAATCAAGTTGAAAATGGTGCTTCGAAGTGTCAATTTAAGTTTTTGAGGAGCGCAATAAGTCACTAGATGGTAAATCTAGTGAAAACAAAGATTTTTAAATGATATTCGTGGAATTTTTTTTTTCAAAATTCCGTCACATTTATAGTTTTGCTAAAAGATGTTTTGTTATGGATGTACAAATTTTGAATTTTTCTAACAAAGATCTGATATTTTTTTTCCGTTTTGATATATCTTGATATTTGTGACATTTTGATTAAAAAATTTGACGATTCATTGTCATGGTGGAAAAATTTACGAAAATTTCTTTCAAATTTCTTTCATTTTTAAAACATAATTTCTCGCAATCACCTTATAACACCAAACAATATTGTTTATTCACTGTTTGATTACAATTGAACAATTGAATTCGAATATAAAGCAAAAAAAAAAAAAAATTAAAAACAGCGAGAAGACTCTCAATTTTCGACCCGACCTTAACTCAATTATTTGATTTTCGACTGATTTAGGAATTGTTGCTCCGATTATTGACGGTAGGTTTGTTTATCGTATCAATAAACCCAATTCAGAAGGCCCATAATACCCAAGTAATATAATTCATTCATTATTTGACCTTACGGGCGAAATTTCGAATGATCAATTCCTTGATTTTCAAAGTAAAACAAAACTCTAGTGAGAAGAATTTTAATTTGGAACCGATCTTGTCTCTATTTTATTGGTTTTGGTTCATTTGGATATTGTCGCCTCAAATTATTGATGGTAGGTTTGTGTATTGTATCAATAAACCAAACCCAAATGCCCCTTAATATTCAAGTAATATCATTTATTCATTATTTAACCTTTCGGATGAAATTTCGATTGAACAATTCTTTGTTTCTTAAAGTAAAAATAAAACTCCACTGAAAAGAGCTTTAATTTTGGGGACCGGCCTTGCCTCAATTTAATGGGGGTTTCGGCTCGTTTGGGAAATGACATTTCAATCAGTCGATTATGGTGAAGATCTTTTGGAACGAGTCTGACATTGTGATTAATGTTTAGGCCAATTAAAGGGATATATTGTGTTCATGAGCTACTCTAAGACTAAAATGATGATCATAGAGAGCCGATTTTTTTCATTTTCTCGACGTCTTTCTCATTAATTCAGATCAAAGTCCATACTGAACGAGATAAGTTATTTGATCGATTAACATAACAAATAAAATTCAAATTAAAAATAAATAATTAAGTGAAAAAAAAAAGAACTAAACATCGCTAAATGACCAATATGAATTCATAAGAAAAGTTCAATAAAAAAAAAAAACTTACAAAATTTCATCCATTTGGGTATTTTAAAATCAATGTGAAATAATACAATTGTGTTTTCTTTTTCGTTTTTCGTTTCGTTTGCATTTGTTTTAAACAAGAATTTTAATTTTTTAATATATTGAAAAAATACATACATAAATGTATAAAAATAAAAATTATAACTAAAATTATAATATTTTATAAATTGTTTGCTTTGCTCAACTTCTTCAATACATACTATATGCAGAAAGAAAATTGATTTCAAATTCATTCACCACTTATATTAAGACGTCAGACGAATCAATAACAAAATTAATCATATTATTGATATGATCATGACTGTTCGCACTGCAAAGCTTAAACAATATTATTACAAATTCATTGGATATTTATAAAAAACAAAAAAAAAAAAATCATTGATTCGATTTGCATAATAATATTAAATAAATTATAGTTGCAAAAAAAACAAGATGACCAAATCAATTACTCATAATATTAGTCCACAACTGATTGCTCTGTATGTGTGTGTGTGTGTGTGTGCTAACATATGTATGCTTATTTGAATATTTGTTATATGTAGATTGATAGATAGATTACAATACAACATTTATGTAGAAAAAATAGTACGAATTATGAGATTTGCATTAAAATTAAATAATTTTTTGTTTTGTTTTTTAATTTACAATACAATATTCATATACAATACAATTATATAGTATTTATATAGATACAAAATGTTTTATAATTAGCACCTAAAAGCTAATAATACCACCGCTGTTAAATATTGTATTTTTCAATATAAAAAAAAAAAAAAAATACACTGCAATTGAAAATTTTAAAGAAAAAAAAATTTTTTTCATTAAATTTACATAATTCAGAACAATAAAAAAAATTAAATTTTTTTTGTTGATACATTGTTGTTCTATTTGTGTTTTGTTGGTTTTTCACTTAAATTGCTAAATTTATTATCTTCCCAATGTATAATACTCATTTGTTTATCAAATTATTTTGCCTGTGTATTTAGCTGTATTTGCTGTTTTACTGTGTGTATGTGTATGTGTATGTGTGTGTATGTACATACTAATACACTAATACAATTTTTGTTTGAATGTATATCCGAATCAATATATATTTATGTATATGGTTGGTTGTTGTGTCATCTTAAATTGTTAATATTACAATTTGAGTTGTCATTTTTATTTTTATCGTCGACTTTTGACGTATATAATATACAAAATTATAAATTCTAATTATGCATAAAATAATATTATTGCTCCAAATGCTTTATATGCATAATGGTAATATGTATGTACATACAGTGGCGAGCAAAAATCTATGGATGGTATTGAGACAAAAAAAAAATTGATTTTGATTTTAAATTTAAAAAGTAATGAAAGAAAAAAAAAAATAACACATAATGGAGACAATTTTCTCAATATTCTATTATATATATATATATTCTCATATAAAAATGTTTCATTTAAAATTATACCTTAGCCGCGACCAATTTGATATTTGAAAATTTCTTTTTTTTTGAAATTTTCTCCTTTAAATTGTTTCAATTAGGCCTTTGATCTATTATTGATTTTTATTTTAATAATTTAGATAATTTAAAATTCTCAGAAATGTCCTATTTTAAACTCAAAAAAAACAAATAATAAGACAATTTTTCCTAAATAGCAACAGCAATTTTGAAAAATTCTTTAAAATAAAGGGAGAAATGATATTTGAAAAGTAAAAACAGTAAATAAATCTTACATTTATTGACTTTAAAGTGGCATATTAAAAATGATTAATTTTACACATCTTACATCAGATCAGAAGTCCGATAGGTTAGGTTACGTCATTGTGGTTAAGTTACTACTATCTCTAAGAAAGGGCACAGGGAGAGGATCAGATGCATAGTGCAGCACAGTTGCTTGCAGATGCGTGACAGTTTTGAGCTTCTCCTCATCTCTGCAGCTTCTATAGAAGTCGTGTGTGAGTTGGCCCAAACTCATCCTAACAACGTGAAATCCTATGAGGCAATTGAGGCAATGGACCCCCGACCACTCTTGCAATGGTCCCTAAGGTCAATTAGGTCTTTTTTATTAGTTTCTTACTGAGTTGGGACTACAACTCATTGGATTAGAAAATTTTAATTTATTTAATAGAATTCTTTCTTTGCGATACACTCAAAAAAGCCATAGAAGACATAGGTCCCTTTAGAGCAATAGTAATTTTGAAAAATTGTTAAAAAAAAGAAAAAAATGGAAGGAGATATTTAAAAAGTAAAAATAGCAATTAAAGCTTGTATTTGTTGACTTTAAAGTGGCATATTAAAAATTATTAATTTCACATATTTTCCAGCTTTTTATCTGTAGTCCGATAAAGAAGTATTGATTTTTTCTTTGAAAATGTCAATATTTTTAAAAATTAAAGAAATAATTTTATTTTAAACATGAGTTGTTGCTCTTTTGAAGTGAATTAAGAAATATAAACATATTGAATTATATTCAATTTGGCTATGGTTGATTTGTTTCAGATTTCGCATAAAAGCAGAGCATATTTTTGCTTACACTCTGTGAGAATATAAGATGAAAAATAGAAATATAACACATTTGTTGTTGTTGTATTTTGAATTTAGAGTACTAAAAATTCATTTCTTTTTGTGTATGAAATTAATAGTGCAAATTTACTGTAGGTTTCACTTTACTGCTTGCTCTCTACAGTTATTGTTCTCTGTCGATTAATTTTTGTATGCCACTGTATATACATAGATTTGTATATGCATCTCGTTTTGTATGTCATAATGTTAGCGTGTATTGTTTTTTCTCCCTTTTATCTTCTTCATATTTTTTACATGGTCTCGCATGGCATATTTCTCAAATAATTCTGATGACAATTATGATTGATCGATTGATTGATTGAATAATTAATCGATTGATTGTTTGTTTGTTTGGTGAAGAAATTTCATTTACATTATGTACTACATATATATATATATATATAGAGATAATTTTTAAATACCTTTATTGTACAAATTATGCAATTTACTTATTATTATCATCTCAAGTGTGTTTTGGTTGTTTTAATTTTTTAGTAAGAAAAAAAAAATAATAAAAATAATTTGCTTTTGTCTTTAAAGTGAATAAATAAAGTAACTATATATTTTTTCAAAATTTTGAAAGTATATTATGCTTTTGTTGTATTTTTTTTTAGATTATTTTTGACAATAATAGTATATCACTCATATAACTCAATAGTATTGATTTGTTAAGAGCTTTATATACTATACATATGTACATATGTATGTTGTAAGTGTCAATTTGAGAAATTCATTAATTCATTCATTTTTTCTTAAAGAAAGAAATTTGTTACAATTACAATAACATAGATTAAATTATATTCTCTTGGGTGTCTTATAAAACTACTAACTACTCTAACCTACACAAATAGTTATGAATTTGTGTCTAAGTGTATGTGTGTGTGTGTGTATGTGTCTATATGTATTTAGTTGCAAATTGGTGGCGTTTGTTATTATTATTATTATTATTCGATTCGATATAATCTATATATTTATGTATGTAAGTATAAATTATTGATACAATCGTATGGAGCGTATGAGTAATATGTAATTATTCCATAGATCCATATGAATAGTATATGTACATTGTTTCGTTTATTATTATTGTTTGTTTGTTTTTTTTTTTTTGTAAATTAAGTATAGCATTGGTATACTTGCATATTCAAAAATTTGTTTTAAGAATAGATAATTGTAATTTGTGAATACTGTGTTGAATAGACATAAAACAGCAAAAAACTTGAATTAAGTACACTACGAGTAGGTGTGTACGTGTAATATATGTATGTATGTATATAGTATGTATTAAAATTTGTAAATTTGTTAAAATTGATTTACATTTATACAGTTTTTCTTTTTCGTTACTATTTATTTATATTATTTTTTTTTTTTTTTAATTTGCTTATATATAAATACGTACGAGTGTACGAAATTTGCGCGTTCAATTTTTGATTCAATTTTACTTGGTTTCTTTGTATCATTTTTATCTATTTCTATTTTTTTATGATTATTTTATAATTATAATTATAATTATGTATTTTGCTTTTTTTTTATTAAAGAGGGCCATAGAGTGCTTATTGAATGAATGCATTACTAATTAATATTGAGAGAAAATACATTTAGGTAATAATAATAATAAGTGCATAAAGATTCCTTGTCATTTGTCGCATATTTGCGTATTTGTAATTTGGTTTTTTATTTTTTTTAGAATATCGGTATACATGTTGTTGTTGTCATTTTTGTATCATTATTATTATTATTATTATAATTATAGTACAGAGCTGAAATATCCACTACGCTGGCATATTAGGAATTTTTACTTTCCATTCGAAATTCGATTGATAAAAATTTATATTGAATTTATATTGAGTTTAAAATGTCATTAGACATTTTCGAATTTATTGTTAATTCATTTATAACACAAATTACTATTTTGATGCTCCTATAAACTTTTAATCTGAATCGAATTTATATTAGAAACGTCAAAACTATTGGATTCAACAATTTCGATCGAAAAAGTGAAATTTAGAATATGTCTATATTAAAATGCTTCGCTTTAAGCGAAATAAATTCAAGCTTGCATTGTTAGAAATTCCATTAATGAACTTCAAATAAATGACAATCGAAAATGAAATTCATTCTACTTTATATTTAAATGATTTAAATATGTAGACTTATTTTTTTTAACATGGAACGTCGTTTTGCAATTTTCGATTTCGATCGGAAATGATATTCAGAATATGTTCATTTAATTTTTTCGATATTAATTCATTTAATTTCTATTAGGTATTACTAAAAATTTCATAAAGAAAATGAATTTCATGATTTTATAACTTTCAGGAGGTGCTCATTTTCGAAAATTTTCAATTTCGAAATATTAAAATTGAATTATTTGCTTTATTTGAGAAGCTGGTTTTTTCTAAAACCACATAATTAAATAATCAACACTTTGGAATAAAAAAAGAATTACCGCAAAAATAATGGTTTTAAAATCAGCTCTGTTATAATCATTTTCGATTTTTACATATATTTGATAGTTAACTGATTAAGGAAATTTCTATATGTAAATAGATTCAATATAGTTTTTAAGCTCGGTACGTTTTATTTATACCAAAACTTGAAATTTAAATCAATTTCGAGAATAAAAAAAAAATAAAACCAAATACTGATCCCTCGAACCGTAGACAAATTGTGAGAGTACAGCACTCAGAATAGCCCTTTACCACCACTACCGCTCAGTACACTCAATAAGGACGCCCCCAATTTCCAACTAAATCACATTAGTCATCATTTCAATGTATTGTAGATGTTCTCAATGCCATCTAGATCAGCACCGTGTGTGTTATTGGTACCACCACCACCCTCCAACTCAACGGTGGTAACATGCGTTCGATCACGCTGACTATTGGATTGATGAGGATGAGGATGACTCTGACGCTGATTTGATGCTTCACGCACTGTCTCCTCACGATATCTTGCAGCACGACTTCGTCGCTCCATATGATGGTTTTCACCCAATGGCTCATCGCCAAAGTACACTGTATGATAGCTAATGGGACTCGAGGAGCAATTGATTTGCACACGACTAACGCCATTACCGCCACTGCTCGCTGTTGTTGTAGTCGAGGTGTTATTGTTGTTGATGTGGTTCGTGTGAAAGCCATTTTGTTGGGGGTGATGGACAGTCGGCGCCGACGATGTTGCCACTGTTACGGATGTGTATGATGAAGTGTGTGCCATTGTTGTTGGGTACGTCAATGAGGCGTAATCACCATAATCATCTGAGATCTCTGTGGAATGTGTTTCCGCCGAGAAGGTGTCGCGTGTGTGCGACGTCGGCACACCACCGACGGCGTTTGCATCGTGACATATCTCAGCATAGATATTTTCCTTTGCATAATCGATTAGATGTAGAGCTTGACAAATATTACCAGTGGGATTTTCGGAGGCCGATTCATCACTGGAGAGCACCAGTGAATCGCGTACACTCGAATAGGGTAGATCATCTTCGATGAAACCGGTTGGCGTCAACGGTGACATCAATGAGGTATTTTGACTGTTCAACGCGGAATTGGTTGAGGAATTTGCCATAAATTGAGAGCCCGCCAACAATGAAAAACCACCAGCAGCTCTACGTCCGGTCACGGGTTCGCCAATATTGAAATCTAAACGTTTTTCGAATTTACTGCCGATGCCATTGACACCACCACCACCACTAGCAGCACCAGCAGCAGCACAAACTCCAGTGCTGCCGGAGCAGGAAGAGTTGTGTTTGATTTGCGCCAACGAACGTTTGTTATCGTGCAGCTGCAGTTTTTGCGGCAATGAGAAATTCAACAGCTGATGTAGGCTAGATGAGGATTTACTGTATTGTCGCGTTTTCACATGAAACTCGTTGTACAGTTTCTCTGTAATGAAGGATTGTTGTTGATCCGGTTCGCGATTCTCTAGATCTTCCAAATCGGTGCCCGCCTCCGAAATAGTGTCCGAAGTAAGATGTGTTGGTAAGAGATCAGGTTTACGTGCACTGCCGCCCGTTATAAGTTCAATATCTTGTAGCGATAGCGATTTCTGTATAATAGGCTCCGCGGTTGATGCTTTTAATTTGCCCACTGGTGCCCCCAATGCCTTCAGATTGCGGCGATTCTCATCAATTGTAGCCAGCGTTGTCGTCTCTGTGTCGGAACAGCCAACATCAGAGGCTCCACTCGGTTCCGAAATCGATTCAGGTTCATGTTGTGCCACCACATTCGTTGGGTTCATCGATTTATCACCAAATCGTTCCTGCAACAATTTTGACATATCCGAATATCGTTCCATACTCATGCGCTTCGATTGTACATTCAATTCCAGAGAGGTTAACGAGTTGACGGAATGTTTGTCCTGTTTGCGAAACCATTTCTTCTTTGTCGACTGGAAAACTTTCATTTTGTCCGTAATGCGATTTGGTCCATTGGTGGGATTGTCTAGCGAACAAGGCGAGGCTGACTCTTTGGCCTCCAAATTGGCCAGATCGGATTTGGTGAGAAATATAATGGAGTCCTCCTTCTCGTGGGCCGGTATTGTGGTCTTTTCACGTCTCAATAGTTTCGGAAAATTCAATGGTTTTAAGATTTTCAAGCCATCGACACGACTCTTTGAGCCCGACCGCTCCGGACGACTCAATATCTCGATTTCGACCATTTTCAAAAACTGATCACAGTTGAATTGACAAAATTTCAATATATTTTGCACATTCGGATTGGCGAGCATGCGTTGCTCATTCTCGAAACCCAGCGAGCTCTTGAGCAAATTCATTTCTTTGGTTAAATGCAGCTTGCGCAAATGCAATGGACTTTGTACTTCCACATCTTCGATGGGACAAGCAATTACCACATTCTCGGTGGTAATTCGAGTGATGCACAGATTCTCGGGTATGGCATTCGCACAGCCATTTGGACCAGATATAAAGCGCAGCGTCAATGGTAATTCTTTGTTTGGTGTTATCAAAGCTGTAATTCGATGTACACAATCGGGATTCACCTTTTTGTTTGCCTCATTAGCCATGCCGCCCAGTTTTTGTAATATTTGCGGTATACCCGGTTCGATTTCATAGAATTTACCCTTGGTCGACAGCGACACATAGAGCACCTGACGATTTTCGTTCAATAGCTGTGCGTAGCGACCTTTCTCCTTTTCACGTCCATGATTTGCATTCGCTTTGGTGCCCATACCACCGCCTATAGCATTATGATCCTGTTTCCCATCCTCGAACACAGCCAACAAACGAAACACCTGTCCACCACGTGCAGTTGTCTTCACGTACTGGGGACGATTTGACGCTGGCGGTGGTGATGTATACAATGGGAGGCAACCCTCTGTTGTTGGCTGTTGATTTGCATTCGTTTGGGATTCCGTAAAGGCGGGCATATTGTCGACAGATATAAATTTATAGACACGCTCACGTACCAATTGAATGAGCGAGGTGTACAGCGTTGCTGTAGGTAAGCCCTTATCATTGATGAGCGAGAAATAGCCTGTAGAATAGAAAAAGAAGAAGGAGAATGAAATAATTTGAAATTTAATTTTATACAATTTTATATAAAATTCGTACTTTAAGAACTATGTGATGACGTTGGGGGACAAAAGGAGTGGGGAAAACAATTTGGTAATCAATTTGAAAAACCAAAAGAACATTTTTTTAGAAACATATTCTCTAGCAATAAGCCCATACATTTTCAAAAAGTACCATACAACTTGTACTCGTATTTCAAATTAAAGCAACCAACAATTGAAATGGAAGAGAAAGCGTCATCATCATCATCATCGTCAAAAGCATTACTTACAAGCAATGAAGTGTCACTGGTTGCCTGCATTTATATTGGAATATTTCATCAACTCAAGTCATGCAAAATGTGAAAATGTGAAATGTTGCAGCAACATTTAGTAATTTGCAATTAGCACGTGAAATGAAAATGTTTAATGAGGCAAAAATATGAGACGATGACGATGAGTAGTTTGATGATGTGGTGCTGCAGTGGTGTTGATTATGAAGCAGCTTTGTGTTGTCAGCTTCAACGAATGAACCGAAAAACAGACGACCAACCAAGGACTATGCAAGCAACCAATCAAATCAAAGTTAAATGGAATGGGCAAAGGAGGGAGGATAGAGTGCAACCGTTCAGAATGATAGAGATAGAGCGAGAATGGACATATAATATTTCCACACACACACACACACACACACTCATATACTGAATATGGTAAATGGTTGATGTCAACATTGCTACTGAATATATGATTGTATTGAAAAGGAATATAATGCGAATACAAGTAATACAATGAATGGGGACAGAGAAATTGGATTTTGTTGTACCATGTTACATGGTAGCATTTAGTAGTAGTCCCTTACTGTCCTTGACTCTTTGTCCAGAGTGCTTGTCACACTGCTTGTGTATTGCATTAAGGGGGGATGATATCAGCACTGCAATATATGAGCACCAATTAATTAGAGGGGATTTAATTGTTTCAATGTTGCAGGACACATCAGGCCACAGCTACAATCAACCGTCCACTGTCAATGAGTGTGTAGTGAAACGATGTACACCATCATGCCACTACTCACCGGTCTTTTGGGTACAAATTTTGCAATATTTTTGCTTGTCACTTTCATGCTTTAATCGAAATTAATGTTAAATGAATGGGAAATGTTGATACTACATGCGAGTGAGTGGGGTGAATGAATGAAAGAAAGAGACAGAAAGAGAGAGAGAGAGATAGAGTGTAAGCATATGTATAAATAGGTTTATGCATCTACAAGAAGCATATGTCTTTCATGTTGTTATTGCGTCATCAGTATGTTCAGTGTGAGCATACAATTAGTCATACAATGGTTGCTCGAAAAATAGCGGGAATGGGTAATTAACACAAAAATTGTTTGACAAAAATGCAGGAATAATAATTCCATAATAAATATTTCGTGCGGAATCGGGGAAACAACAACTTTCACCAACATTTACCCCAAATTAACACTTAAAAACAGAATAAGGGATAAACTCGGGCAAAATTCTTTGGGACTACTAGAGCCAAGTACGAAAACAAATCTATGAATGGATTTTTGGATGTTCTCAAGACGTTAGTTGCCAAAATTCGAAGAATTCATAATGCAAATATGGCTTAACAACGAGTTCATTTTTGAAAATCGGACTTGTAGGTGAGTGCCCTTTTGGGGCACATAGGTCATACAATACACAGCTTTAGGGGCACTTTCTTAGCAAATATTGAGTCTTTTGTTGATTTTCGGGGGCTTTCTGTTTCATTTTATAGAGAAGCTTCCTTAAGGAGTGAAGCTAGAGGGCAAGTAGTTGAAGACAAATGTTGGGTACTCGAAATGAATGCAGTGGGTCATATATTTTATCTCTTCAGAAGCACTCTGTGAGTGGTGGGAATGAAATTTATATAAAAATAAACTTTTTTTGGTAGAGGAGACCTCTAAGAGGGTTATAGAGGATATAGGTTACAGTGATTGGAAAAAAATTACGTGGACATTTAAGTCGTTAGATTCTCGAAATTTATTAAACAATCTATCTATAATGCGATGTAAACTTCATTTAGTTAAGTAAATAAGCCAAAGTAAGAGATGATCATGATGATAATGGTAATGATGATGATGATGATGATGATGATGATGATGATGATGCTGATGCTGACGACGACTGACGACAGAAAAAGTGATATTGTCCTTTGTCCATTGCAATTTAATAACAACAACAACCACAACAGCAAGAACAATGCCATTCTGGCAAGCAAGAAGCGAATAAATGAACGAATGAATGCATGCATGAACGGTGTAATGGGTGAATGAATGAATGAGTGAATATGGAAAGGAATAAAGTTAGTATGTAGATACATATGAGAATATGTATACATAAATAATCTGTACTATGACTATTTTGTATAAAACAAAATGAGTAAGAGTGACAACACAAATAATAATCAAAATAAAAAAAAAAAAATAAAAATCAGCAAAAACAAGAATGAACATATTATGCAATGAATTAGTCAAGTCGAGTGGCGAGTTTATGTCCATTCGTTCATCCCTCATGCTGATGAGGTGAGCAAACAGTAGTGAGTAGTCGTAGTAGTGCTGCACTAATGAATGACATGAACATGGGAATGAAAATAAAATAATAACATAGTAACAACAACAACAACAACATCAACAACTATTACTAATACTACTACTACTAATACTACAACCATGGTGAAATGTTGCGGAAGATGAATGAAAGAATGACCAACTGAAGTGGTACACTACTCGTAGTTGTAGCAGCAGAGAATTATCATTGCTTGTTGCAAAATAAATTATGCAGAAGCTGCTAATGAAGCTGACAGATTTCATGTTTTAAATCCTTTTATACTCTTTTCTTTCACTTCACTTTTTTTTTTTTGCTTGTCATCTATTCATATGCATGAGAATGAGAAGTAAATGAGGGTGTGTGTGATTGTGGGGAAGAGGAATATTCATAAAATATTACAAATACTTTAATGAATTATGAAAAAAAAAAATTAATTATTTAAAATCAGTAAATTAGTAAATGTAATTCATTAAAAATTACATCAAGAAATTTTGTTCAGTTTGAAAATAAGAAATTTCAATCAATGTGGCAGACTGTGTGGACACTAAAAATATTAGGATTGCTTCTTAATGGTGAACTGAATAATAAAATTATGAGCTAGTTCATCATTTTCGATAGAAATAATTAAAAATTGTATGTTTTTCATAAAATTGACATTATGTTGGTGAGCGCACCCTAAGGGGTGGAGATAAGGGGTGAGTTTGTTTGGGGAAATGTTGTGGTAGAAGAATTAATGGGGGAATTCGTCATAAATTTGACATTTTCAGGTACAATTCTCAGGCAATTTTGGCATTATTTATGAATTTCTAGGTTCCTTTCAGTCCACTTTATATGGGAAAGTCCTTAAGGGGCAAGGATAGAGTAAGTTTGTTCAGAAAAAAAATTTTCGTAGTAAAAATCAGATCAGGTGTGTCAGGTGTTTTATATTTCTGGAGGCAGTGTGGGAGCAGTAGGAGCTAATTTTATGAAAAAGTCAATTTTATAGGAATATCCCCTAGGGACAGTGGCGTTATCAGGATTTTGGCAAGGGGGAAGGGGTAAGATGAAAAAGATGTAATTTCTAGAGACATTGTAATAGCAGTAGGAGCTAATTTTATTTAAAAAGTCAATTTTATAGGGAAATCCCCTAGGGACAGTGGCATAGCAAGGGGGAAGGGGTTTAAAATGAAAAATATGTATAAGAAAAACATTTTAATGAATGATTTTCAAATATCTATATATTATTATTTTTCTTCTTTAACAAGTCCATCGGCCAGTGGGGATCTATCCCCCTGATCACTTCCCCTGGCTACGCCACTGCCCATGGATGAAGATATAAGTAAGTGATCGGGAAAAAGATTAGGAAGGACAAATGAATCGGAATCGGTATTTTAATGAATGTTTCAAATTTCGTAATTTTTTGAGATTACGAACGAAAGGTGACTTGATTATAGAAGGTGATGGATCTCAAAAAATACATATTGATATATTAGCTGCCTAATAAATTGATAAGATATTTAATGTCTGCCATAACAAAAATCTGAGCTCTAAACCATATGAGGGATTTCACACATGCATCAAGATTGAGCTCACGACAAACTTCAAACTGAGAGTCTGCATTTAACGGGGTAATTCTGTGTCAAATGTGGCGTCTCAGCCTAGCATCAACATGGAGTTCCTTGATGTTTTGCTGGAAAGCTTAAAGAAATCACCATGGATTGGAATCCATTTTTTGGGGAAACTTCCTGATAGACTTCATGAGATTCGAACACAGATGGCTAACCGTGAAACACATCAACCCGACCCGACAACTTTAGCTCCAAACAGAAAATTTGATTTTTATCAGCCTTATTCTATATCAAATGCTGAGTTATACACTCACGTCACCATGGAGTTTTTCGAAATTTTGAAAAAATTGTAGCGGTAGCCGTGTAGTACATATTATATGTACCTAAGTTAGATAAGCGTATTGCAAAAAATTGCATGAATTGGAATCTGATAATAGTTTTGGCAAAACTACCGAAACGCCTCAACCCAAACTAAGCTTGAACGAGTTGGATCCAAAATTCGAACACAATGGATAGCAAGGAAAAAAATTCCTTGATAATATTGAATTTTGTTTTTTCACAATTTCAACCAACTATAGAAAATCAAAGCAAAGCAAAGCAAAAAAAAAAAAAAAAAGGAAATATGCTGAAAGCAACTTTTTACATTTTTGATGCAATTGAAAAATCTAAAGTAGGTACTTCATTTATTATTTAGGTGCAAATAATATGCATACATCCGATGCAATGTGATTTTAATTTTTTTTTTTTTTTTTTTTTTTTTTTGTGTGGATTCAACATTTTTGATACGCTTTAGAAACAGTGTGTACTAGAAGTATAGAAATGTAATATAGTTAAGCAAATGCTCAGTAGACTAAGATATTGTGTATCATGGAGTAGCTCAGCTTAAAAGATTTTTGTTAGGTGGTATTAGGAAGAATAATATTTTTTTTTTTTGGTTTACTCACATTAGCTTTTTAAGAGAAATTTCTTTCCATGAAAGATATATAAAGTGAAGTTCGATTTTATTGAGAAATTTTGTCAAAAAAAAAACATTCATTTCTACAGCTTAAATCACTTGATTTGATCTCCAACTTCGCTCAGAAATATATAAAATGAAAATAAAATTTCGAAAAGTGCTGCAATTGCCCATTTTTCGTGCTCAAAGCGATCCTAGCTCAAATTGAAGGCGGATAATTCACCTCAAACTCAAAAATTCGGTTAGTTTAGGTTAGGTCAGGTTATGTGGCTGCCTTCTCTCTGAGAGGAAACACTTAAGCCGGAAAGGCCCATTGTGATACCACCGAGCTTCTCTTCCAATACTGGTGTGTGTGTGTTAAATTTGGACAGCATTTGAAGGGACCCACTTATATTAGCCGGTTCCGAACGGCAGAACCCTTGTGACATCACTTTATCTTAGTTTTGTCACAGAGCTCTTTTAAGAAGCATTTCTGGCAAATTGTTACTGCCGGAAAAATTGCCAGTTCTTGCTTTTCGATATTAAATTTTCTTATGCTTCAGCCGGGGATTGAACTCACGACCTACAAATCAGAAGGCCTACGCACACAATCAAATATTTCTTTTTCCGAGAAGAAATTGGGTTACCCAATGTGTATAAAAATATATTACAAATTGTAAAGTAGCTAGATAAGCAAGGAGGTGTGATTGTATGCTAAAAATTTCACTGTCAAAAATTTTTTAAATCAGCTAGAAGTTGTTTCTCTTTTTCCTACACGGCATACAACCGTCTCTATGAATACTTGCATTCGTTGTGTCTAACACAGTTTTGTGAACTATTTTGAAACTTTTATGTGAAAATGGGAACATACACTAATACCCACACACACTCATACATCCATATGTGTTACTGTACTTCGATGCAATTTTGAAGCTTTCTTTTTTTTTTTTTTTGTAGCTCACATTTACCATGCCTACATTCAAAATTTCAAATAAACGTTGTGCAAAATATTTTATGAAAAAAAATAAATATATTTATACATAAAAAAGAGAAAAAAAAAAAAATTAATAAAAAATGAAGTGCATGTGCAACAATATTCAAAACTGCATAGAAACTGTGCTTGAGTGTGTATGTATAGTATTTGGGCGGGGTGGAAAAACTATAAAGCAAGACTAATGGAACATCATCTGTTTGCATCCGCATATCCATCAGTTGTATTTTTGTGCTTATGTGCGTATGTATCAGAATATATATGTATGCGTTTGAGTATGATGCAAGTACAAGTATTAGTAATATGTAGTAGTAGTCATAGTCGTAGGTAGTATAAAATAGAAATAACAACAAATATGATACATGCAATGGTATGTGTTGTGTTTGTTTGTATTATTGTGTGTGTGTGTGTGTGTGTGCACATACAATAAATACGCATAATACGAAGAAAAAGAAGATGAAGCAGAAGACTATACACATACACACGTACATATAGAAACAAATAAGAACGCACAAAAAACGAGACAAATACGTAATGTGTGAATATAGGTCTTATACAGAGCATGTTGAGGAGCAAGAAAATATAAAATGAATCGAAAAAACACACTCATACACACACACACACACACATGGAAAATGTTGAAAATGTCATTTTTCGTCTTTGCCTCGTTTGTTGCATGTTTGGGACATGAATTTATGTTTTTTTCTTCTTCTTCTTCTTCTTCTCTCGTTCGCCTCAGTATCCCTGGCGTTTGGACGGACACATTGCTTGTTCTCATGTTTGTAGTTCGTCGTTTGTCTTTAACAGGATGGATGAATGACGATACTAATGTGATGATGGTGGTAGATAGGTGGTAGTATTGGTGCTGCTATTGAAATACAAAACATCACTTTGGTGTGGAATTACAATTTGTGATATACTGTGTGTGTGTGTGTGTGTATGTAGTGTGAGTACTTTCTTTGTGAGAATTGCATTTAAATTTAATTTTAAATGTGTTTTAACGTGTCATTGAATGATATTTTATTAAATCGTTGGAAATTCAGCGCTTTCAATAGCATAATCATTCGCAGTTATGACAGTAAACAGTATTTAGAAGCGTAGAAATGTCGAAAATTTTATACCAGATCCACTATGAACGCCAAGTTTTGTTAGTAGTAGAAGGTATTGCACAAACATGCTTCATTATATCAGCGTTCAGCGTAATTGAGGGAATCAAAATAGTCAATAGTCAACAAGAAAACTATATAGAATAGAAAGCTTAATGTTATGCCCATTTCTTGTGGGAATTTTTTAATAATAAGATTTCATTAAAGTTGTTTTTTTTTTTTAATAAAAGAATTCATTCATATTATTAAACATGGGTGGTATGAGTAATTTTAATTAAATCAAATTGACAATTTTAAACAGATTAACGAACTGATTAAGAAAAACTGGAAAACAAAAGTATTTTCTGATCAATGCTTCTTTCAGAATATAATTGATTTTCTTATGTGTGCAATCGCATTGTGTCAATAGGAACATGAAAAACTATTGACGTCATTTTTACAAGATTTGTCATAGGAAAAAAAAAATACTTTAGCAGCATTTCGATGGAACTAATTCCAGTGACGATGTGAAAAAGGGTCGTCAAAAAATACAAATTATTTATTTTGACACCAAAACTTTAAAATCATGGTAAAACAAATAATTTTTAGAGCTTTAAAAATGAAATTTTTACTTAAAAACAAATATTAGAAATAAATGAGTGTATTATGGGCACAAATTGAATTTGGAAAACCTGGATGAAATAAATATTTTTTTTTTTATTAAAGCTACTTTTAGAATCTATTCGATTTTTTCATGTGTTTATTCGCATGGTCTTTAAATGGACGTCAGTAAACCTTGTAGCACCGAAAAGCTTCTTTGCAGGAATTTTGATGGGACAATTTTTAAGATCGGTCTAAATTAAGGCCCTGAAATGACAAACCGAATGTCTGAAAATTATTGCTTTTTAAGTTTTGTCACAGAAAAGCTCCGTCGGAAGCATTGAAAAAAAATGGGAACATGTTTTTCTGAAATTTAAGTAAACAAAATCTAAATTAAAGCATTAGAAATGAAGATATTTATTAAAAAATATTCCAAATGCAATGGTATAGTATCATTTAGAAATTTGGTGCGGCAGGGATGCTAGTCGTGGGTCCTTCCATATGATCCGAACAAAGAACATGGAATATTCAAAAATCTGCTTGTTGTACAACATTGAAATTCGATATATAGTATAAAATCTAGAGTTTATGGAATATTTCATACTTAATCTATATTACAGCTTCAAGATGTGAATTACATACGACCTATGATAGTACCTCCCATATAACTTAAATGGATTCATTTGTTACACAAGACAAAACGCTAACATCGAACTCGCATTTAAAGAAAGTCACAACCAAAGCTACCAGGGCATTCTTTGTCTGTTGAAGGTTTTTTTGGAAAAACATGGGGTTTAAATCCCAAAATGATATACTGGACTTTCACCACGATCATAAAACCGATTGTCACTTCTGCAAGTCTCGCATGTTGGCCAAAAGTAAGACAAAGAAAGGCAGCAACATAACTTAATTAGTTGCTTCATCTCACTTGTGCTTGAAAGCTCTTTAGTCTTTCACAATCACCTCTAAATTAGTAGATGATTCTCTCAGCCTTCTAAATGAGCTGGGAATCCTAAATACTGCAGTATTAAGGTGGATACCTGGCCATGAAGGACACGAGTGAAACGAAATAGCTGATAAACTAGCCAAAATGGGCGCTGAAAAGCCCCTGATCGGCCCTGAACCCTTCTGTGGTTTGGCTAGATGGTCGCTGTGCATAAGAGTCAGTTAATAACAATAATAATAATACACAATCTTGAGAATTATTACAAAAACTTAAGTTAAAAATTTTATATAATTGAAAAAACACAGAAGTGGGTTCAATTTTTCTGTTTAAATTTCGAATATTATCATATTTAAATTAATAATATTTCTTCCTTTTCAAATAACACTTTGAACCCTCGTATGAAATGATGAAATTTTATTAAAAGCACACTCAAAATGATATGGTTTGTGGATTTTGTTCATATGTTTTTTCTTTCATCTGACTTTAAACCACCATTATTCTAGCCAACTTGTCTAATTTTCTCATAATTTTGAAAAGGTTTTTTTTTTGTTTGTTTTGTTTGTTTTATTTGCCCTTTAAATAGTTTTAAGCCAACGGAATGGAAAAACCAACGAACAAATGAACATATACACAAAA